>JAZKJV010009079.1:0-600000 GCA_037367405.1 Ottelia alismoides | reverse complement strand
CTGCAAACCTCCTAACCTGCACAGGAAGGAAACACGGCACGAGGGGCTCCTCTCCTCGACCGAATGTGAAGCTGGATACACAAGAAATGAGGTGGTGATGAACGGGAAGATCGCAGAGGTCGTATCTTTCCACAAGGCGGAGAGACAGTCGCTGAGTTGACCTCAGACGAAATCCCCAGATCGATCAACAATTAACCCACAATAAATATATGCAATGAATATCCAAAAATGTGGAGTTAAAATTTATTATAACTCTACATGTAAATGTGTATAGGTGTAAGTACAGGTAGAGGTCGAACACTGGGAGGCGAATGGTTGTATGTAATGTATCATCCAATTATTCAATCAATTGTTCATGTCCTTTTATTGTTTTTGTGGGTTTTGGGTTTTGTATATTTTTTTTTATATATTTTTGTTTTTATATTTTTTATTTTGTTTTTATATTTTATACTTTTTTTTTATATTTCTAATTTTTATGTATTTTTCAATTCAAAAATGTCCACAATATAGGACTAATTAAGTACCCGTATATAATTTGGGTTTAAAAAATATAAAATAAACTCCAAAATTACCCAAATTAATTTTAGTATGTTAATAATAGTATATAGATAATTATAAAAGAAAAAAAACATATTTTTAGGTTTTTTTAAGGATTTTTCTATTTTTTGTTGGATTTTGGGGCTTTCTGATTTTTTTTATTTTATTTTTCATATTTTTAGGTTTTTTAATTTTCTGGACTCAATGTATATATACTTATACTATATATATTTTTTTGGAATTTTTCAAAAACATTTTCTAATTTTTTTGTATTTTCTAGTTTAGACAGTGCAAAAATGGCTTCTATTTCATTTTTAATAATCAGAAAAAATGCAAAAAATGCAAACTAAAATGTTGGCGTGAGCTAGCATGGCATGGAGCATCTATCCTAATCTTTGTGGATTTTTAGAAGCCTCATAGGTATTTTTAATAAATAGATAAAAGACACAAAAATAAAACAGCCTGGCAGGGGTATTTTTGCAAATAAAATAAGTAACAGGGGCAACAGTGCAAAAATACAACAGGAATAAACATTTATTTAACTTTTTAGAACTATTTTACAATATCCAAAAATCGCCAGGGGATACATGCAAAATTTCCCGCACCTCACGTGGGACTGCACGTGAGGCGCGGAAGGACCTAAATTTAATTTCAAATAGTTCAGGGTCCTATCAGCAAAATTTACATTTTATTTATAACATGCGAAAATATTTACAGAAGTAAATAATAAATACAAAAAAAGCGGGGGCTGGATATGCAAATTACCCCCAAAAGAGGCGCTTGATCCGACGGCTGATCTTCTTCACTAATACACGTGGCGCCTCCACGTGCGCCGATGACGTTTCGCCGATGAGCGGAGAGGATTAGATCACTCGCGTAATCTGACGGTCGTAGCATCGCTCCATCGGACGGCTGCTGCTCGATCTGGGCCTTCGTCTTCATCCAACGGCAGAGAGCACACGTGCAAGAACAGGGAAGAACACCCGCCGGGGCAAGCTTCTCCCGACCAGATCTCGTGCCTCCGCCGTTCTTCGTCGCTCCTGAAGGTCCAAATGTCTTCCTGGCAGGGTTCTTTAGCTGCTGGAGGTGTTGGATCGGAAGGAGGGGCACTGGAGCGCCGCCACGAGCTCGAAGAAGAAGTGGAGCTCCAGGTACCTCCGCCCGCATGCGAATCGTCTCCTGGTGCGCGTTGGGGCACCTAACCTGCACAGAAAGATAGAGGGGCTCGAGGGCGTCTCCCTCGACCTGGGGTTTGAAGCTGGAAGCACGGGAATGACGGTGGGCGAAGAAGCTCCGGCGAAGGGTGGTGGAGGAACTTCGATTCGCGGATTCAGAAGCGAATCCGGTTGGACAAGGTGGCTGGAAGGTGGAGAAGGCGTAGGGGAGAGAAATGGCAGTGAAAGGTGGTCGGGGCACAGTCGGAAGCACAGTGAAAAGCTCGCCGGAGCGGAGCTCCGGCGAACTACGAAACCATTAAACTACGCTAAACTAACAAGCGAAACATAAAACTAATTTTAGAAATGAAATGCTGGAAGTAAACACTACCTAAAAAGATAAAACGCGCAGCTCTTATACCTGGGGGCCGCCAGGGAGCTGGGTGGCCGCCGGAGCGCCACCGCGTCAAAACTTCCTCCATCTCCGGCCGAATCGAGGTGCTGGGAGGCGCCTCCTGTCACGAGGGCTTCGCCAGGAACTCATTCAAACACAAAGAAGGGGGTGAAATTGGCCAAATTCGGCGGTGAAGGAGGATGGTTTTATTTATACACAATCCAAGGGACCCCCTTTGACCGGCGATTTTTGAAGAATCGGGGCAATGTACAATGGTTCCAAGGGATCGGCGGAGATCAGGGATGATCAGGGAATAAATCTCATGAAGGGACTGTTGGTGATTGATCACTGAGCCACGCGGGAAAAAGGCAAGAAAAGAGGGGAAAAGACAGCCCGCGTCAACTCAGGCGCCTGGAGGTCAAGTTGACAGGGGTCAACTCGCGGAGGGACCTGATTGGTCCACCTCAGCCGCTAAACGCCAAAACAGGGAACCTTATTAGAAAATGAATTATTTAACATAGTAAATGATTTTATTAATTTTTGCTTATAAAATAAAAAATGTGTATTATTTCATGTAGTATTTATTTATGATTTTTATTGAATTTTTCAAGGTGTTTTATTATAGTTTTATTTTAATAATGTGTATATGTATGTATTTACATGTATTTTTATGTATTTTAATTTTAATTTATTTATTTTCTTTCATTATTTTATTGGCTTATTTTATAAACTTATAATTTATTTTTCATGAGTATAAATATATTTTTATTTAATTTTTATTAGTTTATTTACATTTTTAAATAAATGTGTTTGTGTATATGTAAGTACACTTATAGGTATTTTACCTGTATATTACATAGACTTATTTTATTTTACAAAATATTTTTGGCCTTTTTATAATGTTCCTATATACATGAATTATATACATTATTTACATCATTCTAAAAATGAAACTTCATAAAAATAATGAATATTGAATAAAATGAATATTTTAATCAGGTATTATGTACAAGAAGGGCCAAAAACCTAAATTCCACAGATGGACTCCAAAAATTATGAAACCAATTTTATAAAATAGTTCATGGAATGTCATATACAATTAAAG
Source organism: Ottelia alismoides (assembly GCA_037367405.1). Lineage (NCBI taxonomy): Eukaryota > Viridiplantae > Streptophyta > Magnoliopsida > Alismatales > Hydrocharitaceae > Ottelia > Ottelia alismoides. The sequence continues at coordinate 596,810 of JAZKJV010009079.1, read as the reverse complement.
GTGAGTTTGGGTGATTTGGAGTTTTTATTTGCAAGATATGGGTCTGTGAAGTTGAGATTTTGGCTTTTTATTCTGTGTATAAAATGTACACGGAGTATTATTTTTGTACAAACTCAATTTTGTATTTTTATTTACATTATTATCTACAACTTTCATGAACAAAGATTCTTTATTTGATGAATGAATAATTATGTACAAAATAGGTGTCAAAGATGCATAAATGGATGAATGAATAAATGAGGTATTTATTGTATATCGGCCCTTATCTCCCCTACTTTATTCCTTGTCGACCAAGTCCATGTTGGCCTTGGTTTCGGGGTTAGGGTCATAAAATATTTGCAATATTTTATTCCTTTTTCTTTTCTTCTCTTTATTCTATAATTTTGGCATTAAAAACTTTATTTCATGTACAATAAATACAATGAACAATGAATGCTATTAGGTACAAATTGATGCTATTTTTATGCATTTGCTGGGGTTTTTAAGGCCAAAATGATAGAATAAAGGTGATGAAATGGAGATTCATCACCCCCCTATACTTGCCTTTGCTAGTCCCTAGCAAACACTTATGCAATAAGTACAAAAAGAATTAAAGAATAAGAAGAAAAGAAAAAGCAAAAATAAAGAATTTAAAGAATAATTGAATTGGTCAAGATTATTAAACTTATCTGTACAAAATCGAAGTTTGGAACTCAGGTTAGACCTTGGTGTGAAAATGTGTGCGGAACCTAATTGGGAACCAAATTTAAAACACAACAGCCTTCGAGAGTCACAGCACTGGGTTCAAATCACCTCAATAGCCAGGTCAGAACTAGCCTACATCATACGCAAACCCTTATGACTATGAAGCTGACTTGTACGGTGTAAGTGATGGTGGCTCTCCCCAACTGAAATGACAAAGGAACTGACTTCTCCAGAATGACAACCCAATGATTCCCTAATCCATCCCTCTACCGTCAAGGAGCGGGGTATTCCCTTCTAAGTTCAAGTGGCATCCAACTCAAAAGGAGGAGGTTGAGAAAAGAATGGACGGTAGCCAGTGTAGCTACCTATCCTAGGATGCAAGACCAGTGTAGTCAAGTCATCCAGCTGCAGGCTCACATGGTATAACTTTGATGCTCAAGCTTGCTTATTTTTTTTATACAACATATGTACATACTCCGGCAGGCACTTTTATTTTTATTTACAAGCCTGTCCACTTTTTTTGGAGTTTTTCTTTTTTTTTTCTTTTTTCTTTTTTCTTTTTTTTTTCAACATACTATGTACAACAGCATTTACACAAGGACTTTTTCCTCTTGAGCCAGAAGACTATCCCTCTTTTGAAGCTTTATTGCAACCCACACTCTCCTGTCATTCGACTTCATTGAAACTGGACCAGGTTGGGGTGCACTTCCCTCCCTAGACGAGGACGAATGTTTCCACCCGTGTGCGTCTCAGACTGGCAAATCCAACCCCCTCACCAGTCCAACTGAGTTGAGCCAAGTGAAAGGTGCAGGTGTCCAAGTTAGGTCACGGCCGTCAAGAGTCATGCGTGTGTTTCGAAAAGTTCTAGTTAGTCCACTGAGGTGACTTGAACCCAGCCTTGATTTCTCAAAGAATTAAGTCTGAATAGACCTGAAGTACCTTAAACCCGGTTCCCATAAGGTTCCAGTGCGATTAGGTGCAGTAAGGTCCAACCGAGCTCCAATCTTCGACTTTATTGGACTAGTTCAATCATCAAGCTTAATGAAAGAATATGAATGCTATGCAAATGCTTTATGCAATTTTTCAAAGAATTTGAAAACAAAGAGAAGAATTTTTACAAAGAATTTTTGCAAATAATTTGGGCACTCAAAATAGACAATATGTACAACTATTTACACGGGCGTGCCGCTTTATTTACAAAGAATTTAGGATTTACAATTTAGTTTTTTATTTATAGGTATATATGTGCACTTATTAAAGAATTTTGTTTATTAATAATACTTTTTTTATTATTTATTATTTTTTATTTATTAGATGTATCTATTCCTCAAACCTATTTGACACAAATTTTCAAACAATTTTTGAAAACTATAGTTCAAAATAAATTTTACAAACATTTTTACAAACATGTGCACACATTTGAAAATCATTTTGCAAAGGTTTTTCAAAACAGTATATATAGATTTTCAAAATGTTTTTGCAACCATTTTTCAAACCATTTGCAAATCATTTTTCAAACATTTTATTCCACATAAAGAAAATAAATTTTTACAAACCACACATTTTTACAAAGGTTGAAAACATGTAACAAAACGTTTTCAAAATAGTTTTCAAGAAATGTTCACAATACTTTTCAAACATTTTGCAAAAAAATATTTTCACCTGATTTATTAATCAATATATACAAAAGAATTTGAGGAATAATCCCATCTTTTTATTAAGAGTTTTTTAATGAATTTAAAGAATTTTTAGCCATATTATTACGAAAGTACGAGTTATGGCTACAGTATATACATAGTATATACGACCCCCCTATACTTAGCTTGAGCTATGTCCTCATAGATCGAAAAGAAAAGAGAAGACATAACTCGTACTGAGTATAGCCAAGTCGAAAGAATATACGAATAAGGGTGGGAATATACAGATGAACAAATCAGGGGTGCACCCCCCTATACTTAGGACAAAGTACGTCCTAAGTACAGAAAACTGACACAAAGGGGCGACACCCTTTTAATTAGATAAAGAAAATAGGATAGGAAAAGAAGAAAAGAAGAAAAGAAGAAAAGATGGATATATACAGAGAGATGAAAAGATCGTGAAGAATATACGCATCACTCCCCCTATACTTAGGGTGAGCTATCCCTAAGTATAGGCAACATCAGGAGTGACGAAAATGTGCAAGGAAAGAACAACTCGGTGTGTGCCCCCCTATACTTAGGACAAGGTACGTCCTAAGATGTGGCGGTAGATCTAGGGCACACATAACATGCGGGAGAACGGAATATACAAACACATATATACAAGTGATGAAGAGACTGGTGAAGTACAGGACGGTATCTGGTAAGCGACTACCGTACTAACGTCGTCGTCTCCCTGTGAGAACGAGGACGCAACCAGAAGGTGAAAAGACACCCTGATATACAGTCAAGTGGGTGTCAGCTACCGGGGACAGTCAGATCAGAAAGTAAAGATATCCGGTCCGGTAGCATGAAGCAGTTGAACGGCTCATATGGTCATCATGGGAGAATATAGCCGATACTGTAAAACCGGGAGGAAGAAAGAGCAGTACAAATTCCTCCGGTCAATCAGAGTCTCAGATAGATATGAAATAAAGCCTATGAGACTGTGTGATGCACGGTGGTGATATAATCTGAAAGTCATACGAGTACACCGAACAACACAATATATGGCTCACTCTTGCGAGGGTCATCAAGGTGAGCGGAATTAGAGAATAATCAGAAGACTCGGCTTCGTGCTCCCACAGATAGGAGACACAACCAGGGATGAGACCGAGTGAAAAGCTCAGAAGACTCAGCTTCGTGCTCCCACAGATAGGAGACACCCGAAGTGAAGCCGAGTACCTACAAGTTGATGTACCCTCCCGTAGATAACCCTCGGGGAGTAGTACAAGCTGGACAATGAATAATCAGAACAGAAGCTCACCCTTCCGAGGGTCATCAAGGAGAGCGGGCTCAAAGGAGCCTGATCCATCAGTTGGATCATAGAAATGGTCTTGGTAGGCGACAGATCGGCTACCGGCAGAAGAGACCGTCAAATCAATAAAGTGTGGCAGCGTCCCGCAAATAACCCTCGGGGAGCGGGCTGCCAACTAGTCATGGGAATAGCAGATACCAGAAGTTCCACCTTGCGAGGACCGTCAATGCGAGCAGACTCAAAGGAGTCTAATCAGACAGGTCCCATGATCCGCAGATCAGATAGGCAACTCAAGATGGGACCAGTAATCAAGTATATCAGACGACTCGATTCCATGTTCCGTAGATCGGAGACACAGTCAGCAAGGGGAATCGAGCGTAAAAAGAGTGTCGCAATCTCTCGCAGATAGTCCTCGGAGAGAATTGCGATCTAGGCAACGAATATTCAGAATGTGTCTCTACCTTGCGAGGGTTGTCAAGGTGAGAGAAGGGCTCGAAGGAGCCGGGTCCATCAGACGGACCCACACAATGGTCTCAGTAGTCGACAAGTCGGCTACCAACAGAAGAGACTAATCATATCCGAAATATGTCATAGTCTCCTACAGATAACCCTCGGGGAGCTATGAACTATGCATGGAATAATCAGAAAAGTGGAGCTCTGCCTTGCGAGGACCGTCAAGGAGAGCGGGCTCGGATGAGTCAAGTACATTGGCCTCGTGTACTGACAGGTCAGGTACACAATCACAGGGGGAGGCCAATCAAGCATATCAACTGACTCGGTTTCGGGTCCCAACATAATGGCGACCGAAGTAGTGAATGAAACTGCAGTCCTAGAAATTGTCGCATTCTCCCGCAGATAGTCCTCAGGGAGGAATGCGAGCTAGATCAAGGTAGGTAACGGGAATGCTGGCAAGTCATCTCAGGTCCTCAAAAAGCAATAAATCCTTCAATCATTTGGAGGGCATAATATCATGGGAGGGAGAAAATCATCAGGCCAATCACAAAACATCCCTCAGGTCAATCCAGTGAGCTGAGATGGCACGAAAAATAGTCAAGAATCCTCTAAGTGCCATGGTGGATCAAAGAGTCAGGAGATCAAGGACGAGTCAATCAGGAAGATGAGAGATCATGTAGGATCCGCACACCCTTATCAAGAAATCCAAAGTAGAATAATCAGTCAATCCTCAAAGATCAAGATGGGTGGAACCTCAAATAGATAGATCAATCAATGCTCATGATATCACCATCAACTCATCGCAGCACATCACATCCTTAATCCGGTGTGCGAGAACTAAAATTCCTCAATAATGCATCACACCTATGCTCTATGCATCAGCAAAAATCCTCAAGAAATCCATATGCATGTATCAAAGACAAATCCACCAGATCGATCTCAGCAGCCTCAACATCATGGGCCTGGCTTACACAAATAATCTTGTATAAATAATCCTCGATGCGGGCCTCATCAATATGCACAACATTCCCGGGTAAAGGGAGAGATGATACGGGGGACACGAGGAAGATGGGTAAGAAGGGTAACACAATGGGGTGGAGAAGCTGATTGAGCGTGCGTGCCAAAATCGTAGGTGGTAGAAAGGTGATACAGAGGGTACGAGGAGGGCGGGCGAGAAAGATCGAGACATCGACAAAATTGGGTGTTCCACACAAGGCGGGAACACCGTCAAAATTGCGGTCCGAAGAGGTCTCTCCTCGAACCAGAGAAGATGGTACGATGGATACATAGAAGATGGTGGAGAATGCGGGAAACAAAGGACTTGGCGAAGAATGATTGAGCTCAAGCGCCAATATCATGACTCGATGCAAAATGAAGAGGTCTATTTATAAGAGAGATAGAGAGACTCAAAGATGAAAAATGCATGACTCACACGGACGGGACCGATGACTCTAATAATGAATGAAAAACACAACGGACTCCAAGTCACAATCAATACACAAGGCAAACCCTCAATTCACCTACTCGACACAGTGAAGACCGTCAGATGACGGTCATTTATCTTTTCGGTTTTAGAGTTAGGTGAGAATCACAAAGTTGTACAAACACTTAGGAGGCTTGATAGGATTTGGGCTCTACTCCTTAGCGTGTACGTGAGCACTTAAAACACATACAATGAGGGGGTTGCTCTCCCCAAGACAAGGAATCCATTACATTTTATTTTTAAGTCCAATAGAGTTAGCAGTCCCGATTTTATTTAAGTTATCACTTTTTTGGGTATTTTCAATGCACGTGCCTATCGAGGTTCCAATTTCCATTAAGCATCCTAAGTGGCAAAAACAGAGGGAGAAGGTCGGAAAAGCCATGCAAGTCAGAAATCGACGATGCATGCTAAGTAAGAAGACTTACAGTGCTTCCCAACTCTCTCCATGCGGGATGCATAACAGAATTGAAGCCTATGCTATATGCAAATGCAAGTCGAAGAAATCGCCCTAGGATAGTAACTGCTATTATCGTGAAGCACCACAAGTCGGACGCTTATCCTTAACCTAAGAGTCCGGTCTTGGCTCACCCCTCCTCTTCTCGACACACTCGAGTTCAGGAGTAGCGCTTGATGGGGCTCGCTCACGGCACAGGGGTTAAGAGATAAATGAACCGATTGTTTGAATTTGACTAGATCCAAAACGCACTATAGGTACATGCAAATATATTTAGGGTGTTTGGACCTAATCTATCGGCAAGCAACTCCTAAGCTAGGGCTCATTCAAACAAAATAATAAAAATAAAAATAGAAAAGAAAAGGCGTCAAAACCGTCGAGGCCCCCAAGGGAACAATCCCTCGGGCAATGGACCTCGGGAGTCGGAGTGCACCAGTGAGAGTCCTGTATTATTACAAAAGTCTAAGGGTCACTCTCTCATATGAATATACATAATAAGATAAAGGAAATAAAATTCATGAAATAGAGACTGTCTTCAAAAATTCTCCTTCTTCTGTCATGGATGCTCTCTCCTGTTGGCTGGCATAGAGGAGCCAACTCCACCTTGCTTGGGTGCATAGGTCCTCCTAAGAGGCCCCCCTTCGCTTGGCGGTCCCTCGCATCAAAGACAAAAAGAAAGAGATGGTCAGCGCAATCAATCAATAATATCAAATAAAAATAAAAATAAAAATCACACAAATAAATAAATGAAGGACATGAACAAAGAATCAAATAAATGAACAAATAACCACACAAAATCATACAAAATCCGTTGCCTCCCCGGCAACAGCGCCATTTGATGAACGGGAAGATCGCAGAGGTCGTATCTTTCCACAAGGCGGAGAGACAGTCGCTGAGTTGACCTCAGACGAAATCCCCAGATCGATCAACAATTAACCCACAATAAATATATGCAATGAATATCCAAAAATGTGGAGTTAAAATTTATTATAACTCTACATGTAAATGTGTATAGGTGTAAGTACAGGTAGAGGTCGAACACTGGGAGGCGAATGGTTGTATGTAATGTATCATCCAATTATTCAATCAATTGTTCATGTCCTTTTATTGTTTTTGTGGGTTTTGGGTATTGTATATTTTTTTTATATATTTTTGTTTTTATATTTTTTATTTTGTTTTTATATTTTATACTTTTTTTTATATTTCTAATTTTTATGTATTTTTCAATTCAAAAATGTCCACAATATAGGACTAATTAAGTACCCGTATATAATTTGGGTTTAAAAAATATAAAATAAACTCCAAAATTACCCAAATTAATTTTAGTATGTTAATAATAGTATATAGATAATTATAAAAGAAAAAAAACATATTTTTAGGTTTTTTAAGGATTTTTCTATTTTTTGTTGGATTTTGGGGCTTTCTGATTTTTTTTAATTTTATTTTTCATATTTTTAGGTTTTTTAATTTTCTGGACTCAATGTATATATACTTGTACTATATATATTTTTTTGGAATTTTTCAAAAACATTTTCTATTTTTTTGTATTTTCTAGTTTAGACAGTGCAAAAATGGCTTCTATTTCATTTTTAATAATCAGAAAAAATGTAAAAAATGCAAACTAAAATGTTGGCGTGAGCTAGCATGGCATGGAGCATCTATCCTAATTTTTGTGGATTTTTAGAAGCCTCATAGGTATTTTTAATAAATAGATAAAAGACACAAAAATAAAACAGCCTGGCAGGGGTATTTTTGCAAATAAAATAAGTAACAGGGGCAACAGTGCAAAAATACAACAGGAATAAACATTTATTTAACTTTTTAGAACTATTTTACAATATCCAAAAATCGCCAGGGGATACATGCAAAATTTCTCGCACCTCACGTGGGACTGCACGTGAGGCGCGGAAGGACCTAAATTTAATTTCAAATAGTTCAGGGTCCTATCAGCAAAATTTACATTTTATTTATAACATGCGAAAATATTTACAGAAGTAAATAATAAATACAAAAAAACGGGGGCTGGATATGCAAATTACCCCCAAAAGAGGCGCTTGATCCGACGACTGATCTTCTTCACTAATACACGTGGCACCTCCACGTGCGCCGATGACGTTTCGCCGATGAGCGGAGAGGATTAGATCACTCGCGTAATCTGACGGTCGTAGCATCGCTCCATCAGACGGTTGCTGCTCGATATGGGCCTTTGTCTTCATCCAACGGCAGAGAGCACACGTGCAAGAACAGGGAAGAACACCCGCCGGGGCGAGCTTCTCCCGACCAGATCTCGTGCCTCCGCCGTTCTTCGTCGCTCCTGAAGGTCCAAATGTCTTCCTGGCAGGGTTCTTTAGCTGCTGGAGGTGTTGGATCGGAAGGAGGGGCACTGGAGCACCGCCACGAGTTCGAAGAAGAAGCGGAGCTCCAGGTACCTCCGCCCGCATGCGAATCGTCTCCTGGTGCGCGTTGGGGCACCTAACCTGCACAGAAAGATAGAGGGGCTCGAGGGCGTCTCCCTCGACCTGGGGTTTGAAGCTGGAAGCACGGGAATGACGGTGGGCGAAGAAGCTCCGGCGAAGGGTGGTGGAGGAACTTCGATTCGCGGATTCAGAAGCGAATCCGGTTGGACAAGGTGGCTGGAAGGTGGAGAAGGCGTAGGGGAGAGAAATGGCGGTGAAAGGTGGTCGGGGCACAGTCGGAAGCACAGTGAAAAGCTCACCGGAGCGGAGCTCCGGCGAACTACGAAACCATTAAACTACGCTAAACTAACAAGCGAAACATAAAACTAATTTCAGAAATGAAATGCTGGAAGTAAACACTACCTAAAAAGATAAAACGCGCAGCTCTTATACCTGGGGGCCGCCAGGGAGCAGGGTGGCTGCCGGAGCGCCACCGCGTCAAAACTTCCTCCATCTCCGGCCGAATCGAGGTGCTGGGAGGCGCCTCCTGTCACGAGGGCTTCGCCAGGAACTCATTCAAACACAAAGAAGGGGGTGAAATTGGCCAAATTCGGCGGTGAAGGAGGATGGTTTTATTTATACACAATCCAAGGGACCCCCATTGACCGGCGATTTTTGAAGAATCGGGGCAATGTACAATGGTTCCAAGGGATCGGCGGAGAGCAGGGATGATCAGGGAATAAATCTCATGAAGGGACTGTTGGTGATTGATCACTGAGCCACGCGGGAAAAAGGCAAGAAAAGAGGGGAAAAGACAGCCCGCGTCAACTCAGGCGCCTGGAGGTCAAGTTGACCGGGGTCAACTCGCGGAGGGACCTGATTGGTCCACCTCAGCCGCTAAACGCCAAAACAGGGAACCTTATTAGAAAATGAATTATTTAACATAGTAAATGATTTTATTAATTTTTGCTTATAAAATAAAAAATGTGTATTATTTCATGTAGTATTTATTTATGATTTTTATTGAATTTTTCAAGGTGTTTTATTATAGTTTTATTTTAATAATGTGTATATGTATGTATTTACATGTATTTTTATGTATTTTAATTTTAATTTATTTATTTTCTTTCATTATTTTATTGGCTTATTTTATAAACTTATAATTTATTTTTCATGAGTATAAATATATTTTTATTTAATTTTTATTAGTTTATTTACATTTTTAAATAAATGTGTTTGTGTATATGTAAGTACACTTATAGGTATTTTACCTGTATATTACATAGACTTATTTTATTTTACAAAATATTTTTGGTCTTTTTATAATGTTCCTATATACATGAATTATATACATTATTTACATCATTCTAAAAATGAAACTTCATAAAAATAATGAATATTGAATAAAATGAATATTTTAATCAGGTATTATGTACAAGAAGGGCCAAAAACCTAAATTCCACAGATGGACTCCAAAAATTATGAAACCAATTTTATAAAATAGTTCATGGAATGTCATATACAATTAAAGGTGAGTTTGGGTGATTTGGAGTTTTTATTTGCAAGATATGGGTCTGTGAAGTTGAGATTTTGGCTTTTTATTCTGTGTATAAAATGTACACGGAGTATTATTTTTGTACAAACTCAATTTTGTATTTTTATTTACATTATTATCTACAACTTTCATGAACAAAGATTCTTTATTTGATGAATGAATATTTATGTACAAAATAGGTGTCAAAGATGCATAAATGGATGAATGAATAAATGAGGTATTTATTGTATATCGGCCCTTATCTCCCCCTACTTTATTCCTTGTCGACCAAGTCTATGCTGGCCTTGGTCTCAGGGTTAGGGTCATAAAATATTTGCAATATTTTATTCCTTTTTCTTTTCTTCTCTTTATTCTATAATTTTGGCATTAAAAACTTTATTTCATGTACAATAAATACAATGAACAATGAATGCTATTAGGTACAAATTGATGCTATTTTTAAGCATTTGCTGCGGTTTTTAAGGCCAAAATGATAGAATAAAGGTGATGAAATGGAGATTCATCAGGTGGGCAGGGAGGATTCTTGCGATGCGGCGGGGGAGATCCTCGTTTTGCAGAATCGAGGTAGTCCTGATGGATTGGAGGTACGGGTAGTGATCGGGAGGCGATAAAGATGAAGATGGAAGCAGATACAATAGCAGAGCGACGATGATGATGCGCAGAGAAGCTAGTTGGAGCTCAACTCTAACGGAGTACGGGTGAATTGATTAAGACTAATTTACTTCGCGAAATCCTAAACTAACAACAGAGAATCAATCCTATGACTAAAATAAGCAAAATAAATGAAGAAAGAACCACTCTTATACCTGGGGGACGCCCAAGGAGCAGGGTCGCCGCCGACGACGTCCATGGGTGCACCCCGACCTCCTGGAGCTTCGTCTGAGCACGCAACACCTCCTCATGTCACGAGAAGGCGATTGGGATCCAAGGCAAGGGCTCCTAGTCTCGTGAGAGTGATCGAATTTGAGAAGGAGGCAGAGGTTCTTATTCATAGTCCTAATTGAACACCCTTATTAACCGGGGAAAAACAAGGATTTGGGTGTATGTACACAAGATTAGAAGGTATGGCGTGTATGTACAATGATTAATGATCGTTTTGTATGAAGGGATTGTCATCGATTGAGCGATGAGATGCACAAGAAAAAGGGCTGCGGGAAAATGCAAGTGTACGTCAAATCCAAAGCAGAGGAGGCAGTTGACCTCGGTCAACATTTGATGCGACCCCATTGGTCCACGTTAGCCGCTAAACGACAAAATCACATGTTTTATTTGAAAATAATTAATTTAAAATAGTAAACGATTTTACTAATTTTTGAATATAAAATTAAAAAAACGTTTCTTATTTTATTTAGTATTTTATTATGATTTTTATTTATTTTTTGGCTTAATTTATTAGTGATTAATTTTTATTAGTGTATTTATAGGTATATTCATCTATGTTTTGTGCATTTTTATTTTTATTTTGTATATTTTATTTTATTTTTTATTATTTTCTTTTTTTATATATTTATAACTTATTTTTGGAGTATAAATATATTTTTATTTTATTTTTAGGATGTTATTTGTGTACTTAAATAAATAGATAAGTATATTCTATAGGTATATTTATTGGTATTTTACCTATGTATTATATACATCTTTTTATTTTAATGTGTTTTGATGATTTTTATTTTGTTTTTGTATTTTTAATAGAATATAAATGATATTTAAAATATTAAAAAATATAAAGAATAGAGAAATAAAAGAATCTATTTCCCTTTTATTTATTTGCAAGTAGAGACATAGGTATTTTATCTATGTTTTCACATAGATTTATTTTATTTTTATTATTATATTTAGTTTAATTTTAATTTTAATGTACACATGTGTTATGAATAATATTTACAATTTATAAAAATATAAATTTGTAAAAATAACAAACAATGAATAAATTGAATATTTTAATCGGGTTTATATACAATAAAGGCCCAAAAGCTAACTTTTACACAATAACTCCAAAAAATATAAAACCACTGCTATTTAAATAGCTCTTGAAAATTTAAAACAATTAGAGTGATTTTGATCTGTTTTGAGTTTTTATTTGAAAGATATGGATCTGTGAAGTTTGGTTTTTGGCTTTTATTAAGTGTATAAAATGCACAATATGTATTATTTTTTGTACAAACTCAATTTTGTATTTTTATTTACATTATTATCTTTAACTTTTACATTAAAGAATAAAATAGGTGCTAAAATTCATAAATAATGAATGAAAGAATAAGGTTTTTTCTTTATTTCTAGCCTTATTTCCCTCTACTTTATTCCTTGTCGACCAACTCCCTTCTGGACTTGGTCTCGGAGTTAGGGTCATAAAATATCTTCAATATTTTATTTCTTTTTCTTTTCTTCTCTTTATTTTATAATTTTGGCATTAAAAATAGTATTATTTACACATTAAATGTAATAGATGATGGATGTTATTTTGTATAAATTAATGCTATTCACATGCATTAGCTAGGGTTTTTAATGCCAAAATGATAGAATAAAGGTGATGAAATGGAGATTCATCAGCCGCCCTCCAACGAGACTGCTGCCCCAACTTTCCCCCACACGTGCAAGGCACGTGCTTTGGGGCAAACTTGTGCCCATGCCCCTTCTTCTCTCCAAATTAGCAGGGAGCTCCCCACTTGTAGCCCCGCACGTGCAAGGTACATGCTTTTGGGTAACTTGTGTCCGTGCACTTTAACTTTCAGAGAATTATGAAAAGGTCCCTCACCAGCCGAGGCACGTGCCCCTCACGTGTTACTATGGAGAAAATTGCAAAAAGTCCCCTCGAAGTTTCAATATTTGTAAATAAGTTCTCCAGGGACCCATTTGAGAAGCAAACTCTTTTTTTGCTGCATTTTAGTCCCTGGAATTCATTTGAGCATAACTCTCTCACATGAAATCTGTTTTTAGCATACAATATGTCGTTTTGAAGCTTATTCAGTACTCTATCATTTTATATCCTTTATGGACTAATCTGGAGATTTTATTGTTGGTTATTATTTGAGGAATATTTTGATTTATGTAGGCTGATCTTTGACATATATGTGTTATCAAGGATAATACTGATTTATTCTACAGGATTTAAAGAAAGAAAATTAAGGATTAAATTCCATAATCATTATTGTGGTTGAAGATTCATTCGAGGGTATTCTTGATGTAATTTATATGGCTTCAAGTGTTGGAATATTTAGTCTGATTAATCCTCCACCTTCCACCAGGTTAGCTTTTGAAGGCAGAGTTTTGCGCTGGAAAGCGATGCTTTAGCTAATGCTTAGCACCCAGCTGCAAGAGAGAGCGAGGGCATGAAAGCGAGCTTATAGCGAAGAAGTCGGACCCACGAAGACCTAGACCTAACATCACCTAGTTCAGTTTTTTTTATATAGTGTCGTTCTACTATTTCTTTCCAAGCACGAAGTCTAACTCTAACCTCGCTATTTCTCTAAGGCCACTTGTTTACAGATGCAGGGAACTCAAAAAGGAGCCTCTCTGGTATAGGGTGCCAGGTATGCGATTTCGATGCGGCTTCGAGGACCGTGAAGAAGAGAGATGGAAAAGACCGGACACTGGCAAGGAAGTGGGATAAAGGGTAGCGGACACATGAAGGATTTAATTTAATATCTCGTTATTTTATGTGATCGAAATCTATTTAATTGAGGACTAGATTAGAGAGAATTTGGAGATAAAAAAATTATCAATAAAATCATTTTTATCTCCTTAAATTGTAGGATCATTCATAGATATACTCGCATTTTCTTCCGTAGCTTAGATTCAAATTGAGTATCATTCTTGGGCAAACATCCTTTTAATGTGACTCATTTAGATGACAGTGATTAATTTATTTGGATTAAAAATTCTACTAACAGATCATGTGCTTATCCTCTTTGTTTATTTTACATCGTATTTTCATCACATTTCTTTTTTTATTTTCGATTTAATTTCTAACACATATATTAACTTAGCGATTAAATAATTATTTAATTTTCTTTGAAACATCACAACTAAAAATTACTATTCTTTCTACTTAACCTTGGTATCTTGTCAAGTAAAAATTCTCCACGACATTCAAAGATTGTGATTTTTAATTTATCACTTTTCATCTCCCATATTACAACTGTCTTTTTAAAGAGGTAAAATACACACTCATCAAATGGCATCGTTGCCAGGTAACAACAAATTTTTAGGGTTTTAATATTTTGTGTAATTAATTTTTGTGAACTCAATTTTTGTATCATTTTTTGCATTTTATTTCTACATTTTCTCTCTCAAAAGATACTAACCATATTTTCTCTCTTTTAGATAACTCGGAGCAATTTTGGACATAAATTCAAGGATTTATGAAGAAGAATATTGTTTTTATTTTTATTTTATGAGAGCTCAATTTGTGTTTTGTTTTCTTCATCATTTACATGGTCCCTCTCTTTGAACCCTCAAACTTGTAATAATTTGGACTGGACTTCTCTATTGTATGCCAGTTCTATTTCAACCCCTTTTGTGCGGTTGGGATCAGACTTGAGTTGTGCCGAATTTAGGAGAACATACACTAGCTTAAATTTTTATTCTTGATTGTGCTTGCAATTCTAGGTCATGCTTTCACTAACTAAATGCACCATAGATCGTTCAACATTAGCCAAATTAGAAATCATCTCTTTCCCGCTAATAGAATTATCTACTTAGGATTTTTTTCATATGTGCATATCATTTAGTGTGAATTTTAATTCCTTGTATTGCATCCTACATGAAGAACGTGAGGAATCGTTGTAATTCTCCTTCTTAGCATGCATCATTGATTTAAAACCTTGCATTGGACCCCTCAATCCTCTCCTTTAGTTTTACAACTTAGGATTTTAAGGAATTGGAACTGCTCGTTAAACATGATTTGTTGTGCTTAGATAAGACTTAAGTGATAACCTTAATTCAAAAATGGGAATGCTAATTAAGTTGACTGTAAGTAAATTAACATAAAATTAACCCTTGTGTCCGGTGGAAAGAAACTCTCTCATTGTTTGTAAGAACATGAATCACACACTTAGAATAGAGCCAACAATATGGAGTTCTCATTATGAGTACTAAATTTAAAAATGACTAGCTACTTCTCAGTGAGGGAACTATGGTATCCCTTAGTAGATTAGGTGGTTAAAGGACAACGCGTAAGTCATCATCCTAAAGTAACACGGGTAGCCGTTCTACGGTCCGTACTTACACCCATATTGACAGAAAATAAATGCAACTAGCCATATGAATTTAAGCCAGTCTTTGTGAGAATCTTCGGTACCTAAGTTCTGCTTAATCTTTCAAATATTGTTTTATCATTAAAATTGAAAAGATAAGCGGACAAACTCTAACGTGTTATCACAAGTGTTGAGTGGGTGAATCTACATGTTTTATTTTATTGTTTGTCTTGTGTTTGTTTCTCTCTCGATTTGGATCATCATCTTCTTCTTCTTTCATTCCACCATGTACTCTCAATCCACCTCATACTCGAGGACCGACCCTTATCACCCCAACTCAGAAGTCGGAACTTCGACCTACTTCATCACCTTGCCTAACTTCACCGCTTCTTCATACTCCTCACCCTTTACACATTCTTACCCACACTATACCCTTCCATATCAGTTTAGCATACTTGATACCCAAATGTTTTCTAGTCATTATGATACATACCCTAAGCAAACAACTGCTAAAAATAATGACCGATCGAACTACTTAGGTCAAGAATACACCTACTGTAACGTCCCAGGCTTAGATCCCCAGTCCGTTATCGAGGAAAACTGACCCTGACAACTTGTTGGGTTTGGATCCAAATGGATCCGTTGATAATCACCCAAAATGCTTAAGCCCAAGTTGTCAAGTACTAATCCCCACAACTTAACACACTCTCACTTTGTGAGTTTTAGACGTGGGACTATGTTTGGGGGTATGGGTGTTACAACCTCCCCCACTTATATTCACAACATCCTCATTGTGACAAGGCCCATCACTTATTCCCAATGATAGTGGCGGTTGCACGCTACCGCTTAGGTCCTTCGGGTAGCCCTTTCTATTATAAGAGAGAACCCGCTCTGATACCATTTGTAATGTCTCGAGCTTAGGTCTCTTATATGTTATCAGGGAAAACTGGGCATGATAACTTATTGGATTCGAGCTCAATTGGACCCGTTGACAACCACCCAAAATGCTTAAGCCCAAGTTGTTAAGTAGTAGTCCCCATCACTTATAAACCACACGAACACTTCGTGAGTTTTAGATGTGGCACTATGTTTGGGGTTGGGGTGTTACAACCTTCCCCACTTATATTCGCAACGTCCTCATTGTGACATGAACTATTAACTTATACCCAGTGACAGTGGTGGTTGCATGCTCCCGACTTAGGTCCCTTCAGATAGCATTTTCCACTATCAGAGGGAACCCGCTCTGATACAATTTGTAACGTCCTGGGCTTAGGTCCCCGATTCACTATCGAGGAAAAGTGGCCCTGGCAACTTGTTGGGTTCGGATCCAAATGGATCTGTTGACAACCACCCAAAATGCATAAGCCCAAGCTGTCAAGTAGTAATCTCCACCACTTATAACCCACTCTCACACTTTGTGAGTTTTAGATGTGAGACTATCTTTGGGGGTTGAGTGTTACAACCTTCCCCACTTATATTCGCAACGTCCTCTTTACGACATGACCCATCACTTATTCTCGGTGACAGTGGCAGTTGCGTGCTTCGGGTAGACATTTCCTCCTTTCTCTTTGTAAGGGTGGCTCCACCTCTCGGGTAGCCCTTTCCACTATCAGAGAGAACCCTCTCTTATACCATTTGTAACGTATCAAGCTTAGGTCTCTGATCCATTATCAGGGAAAAATAGCCTTGACAACTTGTTGGATTCGAGCTCAATTGGACCCGTTGACAACCACCCAAAATGGTTAAGCCCAAGTTGTCAAGTAGTAATCCCCACCACTTATAATCCACTCTCACATTTCGTGAGTTTTAGATGTGGGACTATATTTGGGGGTTGGGGTGTTACAACCTCCCCCGCTTATATTCGCAATGTCCTCATTTCGACATGGTCCATTCACTTATTCTCAGTGACAGTGGCGGTTGCACGCTCCCGGCTTAGGTCCCTTTGGGTGGCCCTTTCCACTATTAGAGGGAACCCACTATGATACCATTTGTAGCATCCCAGACTTAGGTCCCCGATCCGTTATCGAGGAAAATTGGACCTGACAACTTGTTGGGTTCGGACCCAAATAGATCCATTGACAACAACCCAAAATATTTAAGCCCAAGTTATCAAGTAGTAATCCCCATCACTTATAACACACTCTCACACTTTATGAGTTTTAGATATGGAACTATGTTTGGGGGTATGGGTGTTACAACTCCCCCAATCATATTCGCAATGTCCTCGTTGCAACAAGGCCCATCACTTATTTCCAGTAACAATGGTGGTTGCACGCTCCTGGCTTAGGTCCCTTCGGGTAGCCCTTTCCATTATCAGAGAGAACCCGCTCTGATACCATTTGTAACATCTCGCCTTAGGTCTCCGATCTGTTATCAGGGAAAACTGGCCCTGGCAACTTGTTTGATTCGAGCTCAATTGGACCCGTTGATAACTCCCCAAACTGCTTAAGCTCAAGTTGTCAAGTAGTATTCCCCATCACTTATAAACCACACCCACATTTCGTGAGTTTTAGATGTGGCACTATGTTTGAGGTTTGGGTGTTACACCTATACACTATTGACCAAAAGACTTCCTTCATACGACCAAATAGAGAGGCATGCACCTTATATTTACCTTGATTGGATCGAATCAAGTAAGCCCTCCTATTCTCCACTCAATGAAACCTCATGCACAGAGAATTGGATTCAGGATCCAGCTCCACCGTTCCACTACCGATGGACACCCGATTATGAGGACCGATCTATCTTAGAAAGAGACCCATACTCAAGTCATGAATGTGTGTCTATGTCTAGGCATGTTGAGTATGGACCTCAACCTCTCAGCAGAATCAGTCCACTCATTCCATCAATCTTCCCAACAAAATACTGGAGGATGAATACTCTCAAATCAAAAGAAGTGTGGAAGCATTGAGGAATGAATTAAGAAAAGCTTTGGAAGCAGAAAAGACAGAATGTGCTAAACATGGTATATATGTGTATTCAAGTGGAGATGATCTTGCAGACAGAAATGACACTAAGGAACCAACATCTCCTGTACAGCTGGAGTCTCACTGACAGCCACCCCTGACCTCTGACCCCCTACTAACCATCACATCAAAAATATCAAAAAAATTGAAAAACTTGAAAATTCAAAAAAATTGGACAATTCTGAAATGGAAGCATTTTACAAGAGTTCGGTCTTAGAGCTTTCAATAATCAAGAATATAGAATATGTGTCTGATCTTAAGAGATTTGTGAAGAGCTGATTGAACCCTAAAAAGATGGGAAAGAAACGATCAAGGACTGAATATCATATCATATCATATCTTTGGCCATTTCTTTGGTGATGAAACACAAAATCAAAAGCCGTAAAGTCAAGCAGCTGACACATATCACAAGTGAAATTGAGGATATCATATTCACTCATGTTCGGTTAGATGACAGCTCCACGTTAAACATCCTCAAGTCCATTTTTGACCAACTCAAACTTGGATAACTCAAAAAGACAAGAGTGATCATTCAACTGCCATATATATCTACCAAAAGACCGTGGGGGGTCGTTTTCTATCATCGTAAATTTCCGAGGTGACAAACATAAGGTGAACTTTATTGTCCTTGACATTGAGAACCCCTGAAAGTTGTCCTAGTCTCCTATAATTTTAGTAAAGCCACTCTTAACCTCTGCTAAGGTAATTGTCGATTGTGAGACTCAAGACATTAAGTTTCTGAACACAGACCACAATGCACAAACCCTCAATGACATGACTTGCTTTGAGGAAATCTGACTTGAAATCTACAGTCATGATCAGGAGGAAACCACTTCACATAATCAAACCTCTCCTTAGGAACACACAAAACCTAGGAGAGACACATGAGAAATTGACTATTGAACTGTATTTGGATTCTCACCACCCCAACACTACACCTAGGAGGAAACATTATTCAGGAGCTTATGAAGATTTCGGCCATGTTTATGAAGATCGTCACAATTATTTGAGTTTTCTAATCTTTGAGTCGACAATCATTCATGAGATACTTGAACCATACAAGGAGCCGACTCATGAAACCTCCGATGTCACCAAAAATTATGAATATCAGGAGGTGACATCAACATCCCCATCCATCCCTCACAAAACCACCAGGAACATGCTCCCTCACCCGAAGACGTGTATGACCCTACAAGAATTGGTCAACTTTTTATAGATATTCATCTAACGAAGAAGCCATAAATGCCACATTGGTTAATCATTATAGGGAGAAGAACTTTGTCCCTCTTCCTCCCAATGCTTCTCTGAGAAACAAACTGACCAAGAAAGTCATCTTTGATCTTAGACACAAGGTGATTTCTGAAGAGCCCTCATCTGGTCCTGAAGTGGTTCATTAGATAAGTGCAATAAGTGCAGTTGTGATCAATGGGAACTTACCTTTGATTGACAATAATTAGAGATCCTCTACTTATGACTACTATTGTTTTGAGGATGACTCTGACGATGGCTAGTATTCTTCCTCCTCCTCCTCTTCACCACCCACTAAGTCTCCATATTAGCTCCCACCGCAATCCCACAAGAAAGGTTGTCACAAACCTCCTTGACCTTGTACATCCGTAAATCTACTATGTTCTCCACTTGTAATTACTCGATCATACTTAGGTTGACCTGAGCCTAAGTATAGGGGGACCGATATCATTGTGTTTACAACACATCTATTCTTTTCTTCTCACCTTCGACTACCCCATTTCATAATTTTCTACTATGCTCAGGCCCTTAAAAGATTAACTACATGGGGGCAAGTCGGCTTCATTTTCTTTCATTCAACTATGTTATGTATACATTCTCACTTTGTGCCACGAGGACATAGCACAAACTAAGTATTGGGGGGAGGAGATGTTTGTATATATTCTATTTACTTTATCCATAGCTTGTGCTTTAATTATTTTTATTGAAAATGGGGTATGGATACAAGTTCTATAAATTATGTCTATTATACTAAATTCTTTGTGTAAATAATACTTGTTGAAAAGAAGACCTTATTGCAAAACACACAAACACAAAAACTAATATAAAAAATATTCTAAAAAAACAAAACTAACTAACTTAAGGTTTTATCCTGACATTTTCACGAC
This sequence comes from Ottelia alismoides, assembly GCA_037367405.1. Lineage (NCBI taxonomy): Eukaryota > Viridiplantae > Streptophyta > Magnoliopsida > Alismatales > Hydrocharitaceae > Ottelia > Ottelia alismoides. Next base: position 576,555 of record JAZKJV010009079.1, on the reverse strand, counting down.
CACTCAAGACTTAAGGAATTAAAGAAACTCGTGTTTTTAAGGTCCTTTGATTTAGAGTAAATTGGCCTTAGTCATGAGGGTTTGAGATTTAGTAATCCACACTTCCCTGGTTTGAAAGATGTGAGTGCTATACTGCACGCGTAATCTCTACCTTCTAAGAATATGATCAACACATCACTTGCACAACTGCATGAATGATGAGATGAGTTGAGATGTCACTTGAGGGATTGGGACTTGAGATTTCAAACTAGAGATTTTATGATGCTCGATGATGGGATAAAGTTGATGAAAGCTTCAATAAACCTGAGTGTTAACAAACTCTAGCTGGTATGTGAACAAATTCACATTCTATCTCTTGATATTTACCTATGTGCCAGGGTGTGATGAAACATAATAATTGTTGATCAGTGTGCGCTAACTCTTGGTAAAAGTAGTGGACCTAGACAAAAAGGAAAGAAAAGAAAAGAAATATTGAAAGAAAAGAGCTCTCAAACACAAAGTCAAATTATAAAGAGCTTCTATCAAAGGTGAGCGCTTCCAACCATTTTCAAAGTGTCAAATAGGACCAAATCTAATTAGAACCAACGAGTTGGGCAAATACCTCAAAAGGGATCTACATCTTAAGCGATACAAGTCTGTAAGTATATTAGATGAGTAAAGAAGACACATCCTGGTGTGCTCCTAGGAAAACAAGTACAGACGACTAAACAACTTTTGACGGACACACTGGACAACAACCAAAAATATACACGTGTTGAGTAATAAGTCACTCGAGAGGACCCTTGTTCCAATGTGAGGAAGAGAAGAAAATATACAATCCCAAAATCTCCATCATATGGCCTGCCATATACACTTTAAAGTCTGCCAAACAAATCAGATAGTAGACTGAATGCAAGAACTGATTTATTCTCTTGTGTTGAGGATTGGGTCTTAAGAAAAGTTTCTTGGATCAGAACTTTGAGTGACATTTCGACTTGACTCTCATGATTGCAGTACACCTCAATTATCATATCCTTTATAATATATGTACAAGAAGAGAGTCTGATAATTAAAGAAGTTGGATTCTTTTTTACTACAGCCGAATTGAGCTTGGAATTTTAGGACAATTAAAATCAAAGATTCTTAATGAGACAAGTCTTGAAATTCGCACTTGCACAATCAGAGATTCAACCTTCTATATCACTAAAATTTTCTTGGGGATAATCAAATAGCTAATTATAAGGGTGTGATGAATCCATGATTCATCTACTCTATATGTACATTTTAGCAAAATCCCCTTAGACTAACTAATCCCTTTAAAATCAATTAATTGACCTTCACTAATTGTGCTTAAACCCGGGATAAATTTTGTAATTAAATTTTACTCGGATTGAGCTCATTATTTCATGTGTAAATAATCCTTATTTAACCTACTTATTTCTACATTACTTTCTTTAACTCAATAAATAGCATGGCATCGAGAATTAATACCCCATAGAAAGAGCAAAATCAAGAAAAAATACAAAAGTCTGACTTCGTATACTTTGTACATATCTTATATTTGGTATTTTTATTTTACCTTTTTTCTAACTTATAAAAAATCAATAAAATTAGATTAATTATATATTGTATATAAATAAATCCACTAGCTAAAATAAAATTAAAAATACAAAAATATAAAATGCAAAAATACGGTATTTTATTATATATAGAGTACCACTAAAAATATGTTAAAATTGAAAAGATAAGCGGACAAATGCAACGGGTCTTTCAAATATTGTTTTATCATTAAAATTGAAAAGATAAGCGGACAAACTCTAACGTGTTATCACAAGTGTTGAGTGGGTGAATCTACAGGTTTTATTTTATTGTTTGTCTTGTGTTTGTTTCTCTCTCGATTTGGATCATCATCTTCTTCTTCTTTCATTCCGCCATGTACTCTCAATCCACCTCATACTCGAGGACCGACCCTTATCACCCCAACTCAGAAGTCGGAACTTCGACCTACTTCATCACCTTGCCTGACTTCACCGCTTCTTCATACTCCTCACCCTTTACACATTCTTACCCACACTATACCCTTCCATATCAGTTTAGCATACTTGATACCCAAATGTTTTCTAGTCATTATGATACATACCCTAAGCAAACAACTGCTAAAAATAATGACCGATCGAACTACTTAGGTCAAGAATACACCTACTGTAACGTCCCAGGCTTAGATCCCCAGTCCGTTATCGAGGAAAACTGACCCTGACAACTTGTTGGGTTTGGATCCAAATGGATCCGTTGATAATCACCCAAAATGCTTAAGCCCAAGTTGTCAAGTACTAATCCCCACAACTTAACACACTCTCACTTTGTGAGTTTTAGACGTGGGACTATGTTTGGGGGTATGGGTGTTACAACCTCCCCCACTTATATTCACAACATCCTCATTGTGACAAGGCCCATCACTTATTCCCAATGATAGTGGCGGTTGCACGCTACCGCTTAGGTCCTTCGGGTAGCCCTTTCTATTATAAGAGAGAACCCGCTCTGATACCATTTGTAATGTCTCGAGCTTAGGTCTCTTATATGTTATCAGGGAAAACTGGGCATGATAACTTATTGGATTCGAGCTCAATTGGACCCGTTGACAACCACCCAAAATGCTTAAGCCCAAGTTGTTAAGTAGTAGTCCCCATCACTTATAAACCACACGAACACTTCGTGAGTTTTAGATGTGGCACTATGTTTGGGGTTGGGGTGTTACAACCTTCCCCACTTATATTCGCAACGTCCTCATTGTGACATGAACTATTAACTTATACCCAGTGACAGTGGTGGTTGCATGCTCCCGACTTAGGTCCCTTCAGATAGCATTTTCCACTATCAGAGGGAACCCGCTCTGATACAATTTGTAACGTCCTGGGCTTAGGTCCCCGATTCACTATCGAGGAAAAGTGGCCCTGGCAACTTGTTGGGTTCGGACCCAAATGGATCTGTTGACAACCACCCAAAATGCATAAGCCCAAGCTGTCAAGTAGTAATCTCCACCACTTATAACCCACTCTCACACTTTGTGAGTTTTAGATGTGAGACTATCTTTGGGGGTCTGAGTGTTACAACCTTCCCCACTTATATTCGCAACGTCCTCTTTACAACATGACCCATCACTTATTCCCAGTGACAGTGGCAGTTGCATGCTTCGGGTAGACATTTCCTCCTATCTCTTTGTAAGGGTGGCTCCACCTCTCGGGTAGCCCTTTCCACTATCAGAGAGAACCCTCTCTTATACCATTTGTAACGTATCAAGCTTAGGTCTCTGATCCATTATCAGGGAAAAATAGCCTTGACAACTTGTTGGATTCGAGCTCAATTGGACCCGTTGACAACCACCCAAAATGGTTAAGCCCAAGTTGTCAAGTAGTAATCCCCACCACTTATAATCCACTCTCACATTTCGTGAGTTTTAGATGTGGGACTATATTTGGGGGTTGGGGTGTTACAACCTCCCCCGCTAATATTCGCAATGTCCTCATTTCGACATGGTCCATTCACTTATTCCCAGTGACAGTGGCGGTTGCACGCTTGTTGGCACGAAAATCCGAGAGACTAAGGTAATCAGGTGTATCTAAGATGGTCGTTGCGACCTCGGTCACTCATACGTGCCAATCAAGAAAAAAATGAACCACTAACAGAGATAAGACAGATAAGACACAAAATAGCGGTCCTGCTATTGGATTAACCTGGTATAGCGACCAGGGTCGAACTCAAGGAGCACGGGTTGGCCTCTCGGCCTACGAAGTAGTAAACAAAGAGATAAAATAAAAGGAGAAAATATTTTTGGTTGGTTTTTAATTATCTTATATTTTTTGGATTTTTTTTAATGTATAAAGAAAATAAGAAAATCAAGTAAACGCACACTTCAACAAATTATTAAATGAACTAAAAATCACTCAAAAATTCAAACAAAAATATTTTTGTGTGTTTTATATTTTTTAGTGTTTTTGGTGAATTTTTGAGAATTTTCTGATGTTTATTGAATTTTCTAAAAATCAAACAGTAGCTGAAATCAAAGGTACTGTCCAGCCGAGCTAAAAAGGCCTAGATAAAATATCTAAAAGCTCTAAATTAGCTGGGAGGTAATTTTCCTGTAAAGAGAATAAATCAAGGAAAATTTAGGCACCTATTTTATTATTTTTGGATTTTTTGATTTAATTATTAGAATTTTTATGAGTTTTTGGGTGGTTTTCAATTTTTAGTGGTTTTCAGTAATGGAAAATAGCCAAAATTGACTAGAAATTCAAAAACAACAAAAGGGACAGTAGACAATTTTTTTGTATTTTTTGGACACTGTTTAATATTTTTTTGTGATTTTTAAAATCAAACAGTAGCGAAAATAAATGTTTTTGATTTTCTAAAAATATCAAACAGTGACGAAAATGTCTCCAAAGTTTATAGAAAATTTTACATCATGGCAGGAGCCATGTTTCCAATTTTCATTAAATTTGGAGGTGATTTTCTATTTTATTCAAAAATAAAGAGGGGGCACTGTGCACAGGGACCAAAGTGCAAATACCCAAGAGTATGGGGGGTCTGGTGCAATTTTCCCAGCTAAACATGTGCCACGCGCGTGCCTGGGGCACTCAGGGACCCAAATGCAAAGAAAATAAGTCCCGAGGACTTATTGGTAACAGGTACCAAAAGTCCAGGGGACTATTCGCAAAATACCCAACATATCACGCACATGTTGAAATATATCACGCACAGGGGTATAAATGCAAATAGATGAAAACTTTCATTCATTCAAGAACAACCAGAACTACAGGGGCATCTATTGCAAATAAACCAGACAAACACATGACGAAGCACGTGGCATACAACGCACAGGGGTATAAATGCAAGGAAAATAAAGTACGGGGTCCTCTGTGCAAATAAACCTAAAACTAAACAACTAACTTCAATATTTACAGGACTAAAATGAAATAAAAGAGAAGACAGGGCCTAAGGGTAAATTACCCTTTATTAAGGTGCACCGCTGGATGGTTGCCACGTGTTGGATCTGACGGTCTGGATCAGGTGGCACTCCAGCGCTGGGGTTCTCGGGCTGATCCAACGGTCGGGGCCGAGCCACGTGTAGATCTGACGGCTGGGATCAGACTTCCTCTGATCTGACGCTCTCTGCAGCTCCACAAACGAACGGCCACGATGTACTCTGGAGCAGGAGGCTGATCGAACGGCGATGGAGGATGCTGGAAGAACAGGTCACCGGCGAGCCTCGCCGGCCTTGGGCGTGCGCTAAGCTCCTCCTGGGGACACTCTGAAGGTCGGAGAAGAGTCGTGGAGTGCTCCCGCGTCTGGTGGTGGGCTCCGATGATCGAGCCGAGCTCCGAGGAGCTCGGGCGAGGTCAACGGAGCTGGGTCTCCTGGCCTGAATGACCAAAGCCCTCAGATGGGCTTGGTAGCACCTGCAAAGACCACCAAGAGACTCGCGGGTCGAGGGCAAATTGCCTCGACCCGGTTAGGCGTAGCGACGGTGAACTGTGGGTCGGAATGGCGAGCTCCGGCGAAGGTGGTGGACGGAGGAGCTCGGCTCCCAGCTCCTGTGCGAGCTGGGTTGAGTGGAGGGGTGAAGAAGGTGCGTCGGAGGGAGGCGAATGCGATGGTCGACTCCGATGATCGAAAGGGGTGATGGAGTGGTCGGAATCAAAGATAAACGGTGGCGGCACGATTTGGGGGTAAATGAAAATCGAAGAAAGATAAGGACCTACAAGGTTACCTGGGTGGTCGGAGAGACTGGGGAGGAGGCGGAGCTACACTACCAGAAAGCGAAAAATCCTATTCTACGCTAAACTAGAGGCTAAAGCAGCTACCTGATGGGTGTATTCGACTGGGCTGGAGCTCAAGAAGCTCCAGGTCATTGCCTGCAAGGAGCCGTCGAGTCCCCGAGGCTCAGCGCGCTCGCGGCGGCGCACGGCGGAGTTAACCACCGGATCAGTGGTTCCCTTGGTGCTCGTCCCTCGCTTCCACTCCAAAACACGCAGGTGTCACTCGGGTGCTCTGGAGGAGCTCCTTGGCGGCGAGCAAGGGGTCCAAAGATGGGGAAATGAGGTGGCGGAGCAACGACTATATATGGCTAGGGGTCCGGCTACGAGAGGTCCGGGCATGCTTGTCGGAGCACGGATCCCCATAACCCACCACGGGCGTGGATCAGGGACGATCAATCTCGGATTAGGACCCGGGGTTAAGTGGAATGGCGATCGAGTCGAGCGGGTAAAAGGTGGAGAAATCGGGTCAGCCGCGCTGGATCCGGCTCTGGTGGTCCTGGGGGGAGAGTTGACCGGGGGTCAACAATCCCCCGTGGACTAATCAGAGCCCGCCAAGCATACCATTTTTATTTCTTTATTTTAGGGCAGAAAAAGGTCGAATTACTAAAAACTTAAAACATAAAATATTTTTATTTTATTTTTTTCTATTTTTTTGTGATTTTTAATTAATTTTTTATAGTAAAAATAAAGTATTTACATAGTAGGGTTAGATATAGGTATATATACAATGTGTAGGCTTTTAATTTTTTATTTTCAATTGTTATTTTTATACAATTTTATCCCCATTTTATATTTTATTTATTTTCATTATAAAATAAGGAATAAAATGTATTTTTATTTTAATTATTTATATACATAGGTAAAATAAATACATATATACACTTATATACATGGTATATGTACAATCTAGTTTTGTGTTTTTTTAATTTTTGCTATTTTTATTTGATTTTTGTTTTGATTGTTTTTATTTTATTTATTTAAAGAATATTTACAAAAACTATAAAGATGAATTTTATTTATTTATAGGGCTAAATAAATATGTAGGTGAGTCTATACACAATGTGAAAGTGATATTTTTGTTCTTTTTTATTTTCATATTTTTATCTTTTGTTTTTATATTTATAAATATAGACACATATTTACAAGCATATTTTGGGCCATTTTTGTGAGGAAAAATATTTTTATTTACTTACATAAATATTTACACACATGAGCCCCTATCTCTCTCTACTTTGGCTTTTATGCGGTTAGGCCCATGCTGAGCCCTCCCTTGGGTTAGGTTGCTCAATATTTATTCTAAATATTTCCCTCTTTTTCTTTTTAATCTTTATTCTTTTATTTTTGCACAAAAACATGCTAATTATAGGTTTTTACACAATGCATGCTTTTGGTAATTATTCGTATTTACACATATCTACATGCATTTGCAAAGTTTTTTGTAGCTAAAATATAAGAATAAAGAGTGATGAATGGGTATTCATCACCCCCTATACTTACTTTTGCTAGTCCCTTAGCAAACACTTATTTGAAAAAGAAGTGAAAAAGAAAGAAAGAAAAACAAAAAGAGGGGAATGTACATGGATCAATGTTGAATATTAAACTTTCCTTCATTAAATTGAATTATGGAGCTCGATCAGATCTTTGGATTATTAATGTGTCGGAACCTTATTTAGACTTAAGCTTAAAACTCAACAGCCTCTAAGTTCCACCAATCTATGGGCAAGACTCCTCAATAAACCAGATCAGAACAAGTCTACATACACAAACTCTAATGACTATGAATCTTTCCATGCAGTGTAAGTGATATGTAGCTCCCCACCTCAGAAGTAACAAAGAAACAACCTCCCTCAACCTGGTAACTCTAATGCCTCGGTCTAGCAACTCTTTCCTCGAGAAGCGGGGTATTCCCTTCTAAGTTCAAGTGCAACCGGCTCAAGAAGAGGGGGAAGAAGTATAGACTTTTGGAAGCTCAACCAGTGTAGCTAAGTCTCCCGCTGCAAGCTTCATGAGATGTAACATGGATACCATAAGCTTTTGCTTTATTTGACTATATACACTCCGGTGGGGTTATTAAATTTTCAATCTGACCCACCACTTTTTTGGAGTTCTTTTTGTATTTTGCATTTTTTTTCAAGTGCTTCTATACAACATATCTACATGGTGCAGCATATATACAAGAAATTTTCCTCTTGAGCCAGTAGACTATCCCTCTTTTGAAGCTTTATTGCAACCCACGGCTTCTCTTTAGCCTTCATCACCACTAGACCAAGTTGAGACGCACTTCCTTCACTAGAAGAAGAAGAGAGGTTCCGCCTAGAAGTACTACCCTCATATGCTACCCCAAGCCAAAGGAAACTACCTCCTCACCACCTCATCTGTGGAGAGCCATGTGTAAAGTGCTGGTGCAAGTCAAGCCATTGTCTCTAAGAGTCATGCGTGTGTTGTTAAGTGCTCTACTTAGGCTCATCAAGATGACATATGCTCATAGCCTAGTGGACTCAAAGAATTAAGTCCTTATGGACCTGAAAAGCCTTAACCCTAAGCCCTATAAGGTTCCTCTTGGAGTTAGGTGGATTAAGATCTTATTCAAGCTCCATTTCTAAATTTAATTCTAGGCTTAGTTTAAATGTCAACTATCATCCAGAAAAACTATATACATATGTACACAAGATGCTTATTTACACAAATTTTACAATCATGCAAAATTTTTGAAAAATGTTTTGAAATCATGGATGAATGATGCATGAGGTGCAAGTTTTGCAAAAAGATCTTTACACATATTTACACAAGATTTTTGCAAACTTTTGATTTTCAAAATATTTTGGAAAAATTTTGTACTATATACATAATTTTGATACAACAATATTTACACAAGCTTTACACAAAAGATTTTTGAAATCATTTTTACAAAAATACTTTGTACACTAGCTATGTATGTGCAAATAAAAGAAGTTTATGTACATGAAAAAATTTTTATTTTTGTGATTTTTAGCCATTTTATTTATTAACACACTCACACAAAGTACGAGTTATGGCTAAAGTATATATGAAATATATACACCCCCCATACTTAGCTCGAACGATGTCCTCAGAGTGATCAAGAGCGATGAAGAAGACATAACTCGTGCTTAGTAAAAGGGAAGTGAAAAGGAATGGCTAAGTACAGAAACGAATAAATGAATAGAAAGAGAGGAACTCGGTGGTTTCCCCCTATACTTAGGATTAACTAATCCTAAGTATAGCAAGCTGTACATGAAGGGAAATCCGAGTGAAGAAGATACAGAGTCTGCCCCCCCATACTTAGGGTAAAATATCCCTAAGTATAGGCAACAAAATAGGAGCAGAAAGAATGAAAAGAATACCCGCAGGTCCTACATCCCCCTATACTTAGGGTAAAGTACACCCTAAGTCTGGCATAATCATAAGATGAGAAAAGGGATGTGGGACTAAAGAATAGAATGATATGGACAACTGGATCTATACAAGTCGGAGGAACAATGATAATCAGGCGTGAGATGCAAAAGATGTGAGTCAAGAGACCACATCTCACGCAAAATGAATAGGGGCAAGATCAACGACCCGCGGCTCATGATCTAGAAATGGCTTGAGCCGCTGGCCGTTTACTCGAAAGGTACTCTCAGAAGACAACTCGGATATATCAATGCTACCGTTGTCGTGTACCTTTCTGACCAAGTAGGGTCCCTTCCATTTGCTCTGCAGCTTCCCTGGAAACAGACGAAGCCTCGCATCAAACAACCATACTCTCTGTCCAACCTCAAAATGCTTGTGGCTGATATGAGAATCATGCCACTCCTTCACTCTCTCCTTATACTGTAGGTTGTTTGAGAAAGCTGTATCTCTAAGCTCCTCCAGGGCAGCTAACTCTGCCCTCCTCTGGTCTCCTACACCATCTGGATCCATAAGGATATCTGTAACTGCCCAAAGTGACTTGTGCCTCAGCTCAACAGGTAAATGGCACGGCTTGCCATATACGAGGCGAAAGGGAGATGTGCCCAATGGTGACTTGAAAGAAGTCCTATATGCCCACAAGACCGAGTCCAAAAGCTGTGACCAATCCTTTCGGTCAGGGCGGATGACTTTCTGCAAAATAGTCTTGATCTCCCTGTTCGAGACCTCGGCTAGACCATTCGTCTGTGGATGGTAAGGTGTAGCAACACGATGGTCTATACTGAACTCGCTAGCAAGGGCCTTCACCTGGTCGTTGATGAAATGAGACCCCCCATCAGAAATCAGAACTCGTAGAACCCCGAACCGCGTGATGATGTGCTTCCTCAAAAATCTACAAACTGTCCTCGCATCAGCGGCTCGGGCGGGGATGGCCTCAACCCAACGATTAACATAATCAACGGCCAACAGAATGTACTCAAATCCCTGACTCTTAGGGAATGGACCCATGAAATCGATGCCCCATGCGTCAAAAACCTCACAGAAATGAATGGGCTGCATCGGCATCATATCACACTGTCCACAAGTGCCCATCCTCTGACAGTCAGTACACCTCTTCACGAACTCATCAGAGTCCTTGAAGAGGGTAGGCCACCACAAGCCGGATTGGAGCACTTTCTGTGCCGTTCTCCTCCCAGAATGATGTCCTCCTGCCTCAAGCTTGTGGCAGTACGTGAGGACGCTATGGTGTTCCTCCTGAGGAATACACCGACGCCAGACGCTATCCCCTCCTTCGTGGTAGAGGATGGGATCCTCCCAGTGGTAGGACTTGGCCTTCGCAAGGAAGGTCTCAAGCCTCTGCCTGGGCCAATCTTGTGGGACTTTCCCAGCAATGAGAAAGTTCACAATATCGGCATACCACGGGAGTGAGGCGATAGCAAGGATCACCTCATCTGGGAAGGTATCTCGAATGGGATCAATCTGCTCAGACTCCTCAGGCTGCTCTAAACGGGAGAGGTGATCCGCCACCACATTCTTGACTCCAGGCTTATCCTTGATCTCAATGTCGAACTCCTGGAGTAGAAGGATCCATCTAGTCAGTCTGGCCTTGGCATCCTTCTTTGCCATGAGGTACCTGATGGCGGTGTGATATGTGTACAAAGTCACTCTAGATCCAATGATATAAGATCGAAACTTATCTAGGGCGAACACTACGGCTAGCATCTCCTTCTCTGTAACCGTGTAATTCCGCTGGGCGGAATCCAATGTGCGGCTAGCGTAGTGAATGGCAAATGGAACTCCATCCCTCCTCTGTCCCAGCACTGCCCCCACGGCAAAATCGGAGGCGTCCGTCATGATCTCGAATGGAAGAGACCAATCAGGCGGCTGGAGAACAGGAGCCTCAATCACACACTGCTGAAGAGTCGCAAAGGATGAAAGACACTTGTCATCGACAAGGAACTCGGTGTCTTTCGTCAAGAGGTCAGTCAACGGCCGGGCAGTCCTGCTGAAATCCTGAATAAATCTCCTATAAAATCCAACGTGCCCCAGGAATGACCGTAGCTGCCTCAAATTGGACGGTGGTGCGAGTTTTCTAATGACATCAACCTTGGCCGGATCAACCTCCATGCCCCTGTTGGAGATGATGTGGCCAAGCACCGTCCCTTGGGTCACCATAAAGTGACTCTTCTCCCAAGATAGAACCAAATGGTACTCAATACATCGTTGGAGTTCTCGGTCTAGGCAGTCAAGACAGGAGTCGAATCCGTCGCCGTAGACCGAGAAATCGTCCATGAAGACCTCCAAACACTCCCCTACCATGTCCGAAAAGATCGACGGCATGCACCTCTGAAAAGTCGCAGGGGCATCGCATAACCCAAATGGCATGCGTCGAAAGGCATATGTACCAAAGGGACAGGTAAAGGTGGTCTTCTCCTGATCCTCAGGAGCGATGGCCACCTGGTTGTAGCCCGAATACCCATCCAGGAAGCAATAATGGCTCTTCCCTGCCAGTCTCTCAATAATCTGGTCAATAAAAGGCAGGGGGAAATGGTCCTTCTTGGTGGCATGGTTGAGTCTCCTGTAGTCAACACAGACCCTCCAAGAGGTGGGTACTCGTGTAGCAATCTCCTCTCCCGACTCACTGATCATAGTCGTGATGCCCGTCTTCTTGGGCACCACATGCAAGGGGCTAACCCACTTGGAGTCGGAAATGGGATAAATAAAATATACACTCCACCATTTTGATATTTCCTTCATCACGACCTCTCTCAGGTTGGGGTTCAGCCGCCGCTGGAACTCACGCGACGGCTTTGCCCCCTCCTCGAGATAGATATGGTGGGAGCACACTGATGGACTACTCCCATGGAGATTTGCTATGCTCCATCCGATTGCCTTGCGGTTCTTTTCAAGAACCCCCATCAAACGGGATTCCTGCTCTCCAGTCAGATCGGCAGAGATGATGACTGGGTACATCTCAGGCTCGCCCGCAAGGAACCGATACTTCAGCGAAGTAGGGAGCGGCTTCAGCTCTGGACAGCTGGGCGCTGGCAATTCTGGCTTCGGAAGAAAATGTGTCAATGCTGCTAAGTCTGCCAAATCTGCCTGGGAGAAAGAAAGCGAACTCTCGCAAACTTGGATCTTAAGGAGGTTGCTCAACTGTGCTGTCTCTGATCTGCTCTGCCTCTACCTCCTCCTCATCTGTAGGATCTGGGGGACTCAGGTCTGGCATCTGATCATCACAATCTGCCCAATCAGACTCTGAATCCGAGGGATCTGCATCAAACAAGGTGGCATCAGTACCACCATCACACAAGGTGGCTTCAGTACCACCATCACTAACAACCGTGTCGCGGTCGAGAACCGGCTCTGGTGCCTCTGTAGTATCCTGGACCAGGGCTGTGCTCTCCAAGCTCTCCTCTGCTATCATCTCGGCATCAGCTGTGTCTAAAAATGAGAGGATGGCCTGTGCTGCAGGATCTGCCCATGCTGCCTCATCATCTGTGATCACAAAGTCACAGTCCTGGTGGATGTCTAACCCATCGTCTGTCAGCTTCTCTGAATCTGTGCTGGCCTCTGAGCGTGCTCTCTCTCTGGCTCTGTAGTCCTCGACCGTCTCTATTTGTATACTCTCGCCCTCGACGCGAAAGTATACCTTCCCGCTATCATGATCAGTCACCGCCTTGGTTGTGGCCAAGAACGGACGACCAAGGATGATGGGGGTATCGGCCACTGAATCAGGGATCTCCATGTCCAGCACTACGAAGTCCACGGGGAATTTCAGGCCCTGAATCGTGACGATAACGTCTCGCAACAACCCCTTCGGCCTCTTGACAGATCGATCAGCAAACTGAAGGACTGTCCTGCTCTGTCTAAGAGTGCCCAACTCGAAGCGGTCGAGAAGGGCTGCTGGAAGAAGGTTGATCGACGATCCGCTATCCAGTAGAGTCCGGTCGAACCTCTGCTCACTAATCTGACATCTGACATACGGGGCCCCTGAATCTGGCCTCTTGGCTGGCAGACGGTTCTGGATCGCGAAACACGTGGCTTTCGTCAGAACATGAATCTCTGAAGTGTGGTTCCTCCTCCTCCTCCTGACTGTGGTCCTGTCTCTCAAATATCGCTGAAGAAGGGGGATGTGCTGCAAAGCCTCTTGGAGGGTCAGCTGGATGTGAAATCTGTCGATCATGCTCTGGCTGAATTCCTCCTGCTCTCTCTTTTTTGGGTCTTTTTCTTTTTTCTTCCCCTTCCCCATCTGAAGGGCTCTAGGGAAGGGGATCACAGGGTCCTTCTCAGATGAAGGACTAGGAAAAGGCCTATACGGCTCGACGGCCGGATCCGCACATACATCAATCACCATAGTAGGACCAGAAGAAACTAAACCTTTTCCTTTATTCACAACAGTGTTCTGAGATACATGAGAATGAGGAAAAACATCTGATCTCTCTACACAAACACCGGTGGCCTCAGTACCACCACAGGCTGGCTCTGCTACTGGACGTCTCGCGGCCTCAGTACCGCGGACTGGCTCGACTCCTCTGGTGGCATCAGCACCACCTCCTCGAACTGGTGAAGCGGTGGCCTCAGTACCGCCGGTGGAATCAGCATCCTTGGTGGCATCAGTACCACCATCATCATCATGTGCGGCCTCAGTACCGCTCTCCTCCACCTCATCTGGCGCCCTGGGTGGATCCTCGAGTCGTAGCTCAGATGAGACGCCGCCTGCTGGTGCTCTACCGCTCCTAAGTGTAACAAAATCAACATCAAACAGATCTGAAGACATATCATCAAATGGATCACTAGAAGTGGTATGCTCAGTGTCAACTACCTGCTCAGACTTCCTCTTCAGGCTATTCGGATTCGGCTCTATCTGTGCAGAGATGGCGGCCTTCCCTCTCATCAGGTCCCGCATCTCCTGGCGGAACTCGTCCATCTCTCGTCTGAAGGTAGCCTGCTGGTCCGTAAGGAGGCGGGCTATGTCATCCAAAGTGGGGCCCTCAAGGGAGCCCGACGGGTAACCTCTCTGGTGCTGAGGCTACTGGAACTGATGTTGCTGGTAAGAGGGGTAGGAGGAAGGATGTTGCTGCTGGTGTGCCTGGTGAGCCTGCTGCTCACGTCTCCAAGCCTGTCTCTGCTGCTGATAGGGACGAAGAACGAAGGATGACTGCTGCTGTGGCTGGTGGGCTGGGGGCTGGTGCTGCTGGTGATCTCTCTGCTGGCTATACTGCCCTCCCTGACCGGATGACTGCTGCTGGGGCTGGGCACCTCCACTCCCCCACCTGAATCCGGGATGGTCTCGTCGGATCCCAGGCTGGGGGCGGTCATACCAAATCCCGTTGACATCCATCAACGGCTCTGCATCGTATGGGACTGGCGGGAGTACTGCCAGAGGCTGATCCGGCTGGTATACCACCATCTGCATGTCTGGAGATGGTGGTGACTGGTAGGAGGGCTGCTGCGGCTGGTACGGCTCCGCCTGTACAAGGTGAACCTGTCTAGGCTGCTGAAAGGAGCTGGAGCGCTGGGACGAGCTGCTGCTGCTGCCGGTATCGCCTCGCGACTGAAGACGGGGCTGTGAAGCCGTCTGTGCCTCATGGAGACACATGAGCTGGGTCTTCGTGTCGCTCAGAGTCTGTGCCATCTGCTCCATCTGCGTGATACCCTGGCACTGCTTCTTCTCGATCAGCTCCATCCGATCCAACTTCTCGCTGATAATACCCATATCCGCAGCAGACGACTCTGCCTGTGCTGCTGCAACTGCGGATGAACTGGATGGACCGGCGTCGACCCGTGCTATCCTCTGGTACTGCACGGATCCTGGCTGCTGCTGGGGTCTCCCCTGTGTGTACAACCGTGTCTGGGACATCACCATATAATTCTCGGCCATCTCCTTGAAAATGGCCCAGACCTGGTCGTGATCCTTGGCGAAATAGGACCCGCCGCAAGAAGCATTCACCAGGCCCTGGAGCTCTGGTGTCAACCCGCTAAAGAAGCTCTGCACAAGGTTCGGCTTTGAAATGTCGTGGTGCGGGCATCGGTCTGTGAGCTCTCGGAACCTCTCCCATGCCTCATGGAATTGCTCGTTGGGGAGCATGGAGAAGTTGCTGATCAGGGCCCTCGCTGCATTGGTCCGCCCGAGTGGATAGTACTTGTTCAAGTACTCGGTGCGGAGCTGCTCCCAGGTGTAAACAAACTTCCCCAAATGCTTCAGCCAGGTGGCTGCTCTGTCTGCTAGGGAGAAGGGGAAGGCGATCATAAGAATCGTATCCTGGTCCACATGGCGGTCGTGGACAGTACTGCAGATCGTCAATAACTCCTGGAGGTAGAGATGGGGCTCCTCGGTGGCAAGTCCGTGAAAACGGGGGAGCATCTACAGGGTGTTCGGGGGGAACTTGAAGTCCCCCACGATAGCAGGCACCACTACCCAATGATGCATCAGTGTAGATCCGGGGTTGTGCAACTCCCGCATCGGTCTCGGTGGTCCTCCTGCCGCAGCGGCTGCTGCTGCTGCTGCGGCTGCTGCGACTCGTGCCTCTGCATCTGGTCCATCCTCAGGCTCGCTCTGATCTCTCTCTGCTCTGAGTCGCTCCAACTCTCTCCTCATCTCAATCATGAAAGCTCCCTGATCTCTCAACTGCTGCTGAACGGTCTCTAAAGAGGCGATCAGGGTGGAGTTGATCGCTCCCTGGTCCAGGACAAAATGCTGATCTCCTTGTGGACCTCCGGGGTGATCCTCAGAACTGCCGGCCATGACGTCTGCAAAATCAAATGAGCCCAACTCAGGTGCTGTCAAATCTGCTAATCTCTCCTCGGGCTCATGTCGCTCAGGTCCGAAAGAAAGGGGATCGAGGGGGAACAGGGCGGAGTCGTACTCGGGCTCGGAGAGCTGGTCTCGGCTCTCGCGGGCCAACCTAGATGATCGGGTAGACGTGCCCGAAAGCGGTGCAGCCAGAGGCTGCCTAAGAGAGCGTCTACCCATCATCTTGATATGGCGAGTAGTGCGGATGAGATCTGAAGAAACTATGATCAGAATGCAAACCCCCGGTTCACCAACGCAACGCGAGCTGAAGACCGTAAAAGATTGGTCAAGTTATCTTGTCAATTTTATTAGGTAAACACACAAGATATCAGAGCGCTTACGTGACCTGTTGGGATACCCGATGCTACTCCAACCGACTGGCCCGCACGGAAGAGTCGGTAGTCAGCTAGAAATAGCACCGGAGGGCTCTACCTAGGGTGCGGGTCACTCTCTCGCGCATCCAAACCATACAATGAGGGGGTTGCTCTCCCCAAGACAAAATTTTAGGGTGAGTGTCTTTTAGGGTCAATAGTTTTATCCAGTCCCAATTTTATGATTTCTCTTTTTAATATTTTTCAAATAGCAAACAAACGCCTAACGAATTTTTCGGTTCTCCTGATTATTAAGTCCAAAACAGGGGGGAGAAGACGAAAAAGCCGATGCACGATGAAATCAATGATGCATGCAAAGTCAGAAAGGCGTACCTGTCTCCAGCACTCTACATGCAATATGATCCGCGCATAAATGTAAAGACAGAAAGTAAACTACCTAAATGGTGCAGGCGGAAAACCGAGTCCCTAAACAACAGTGTTACTCGAAAGAACGGCTAGCCGACCACCAACCTCCAATCTAAAGGGTCCGGTCTAGACCCACCCCTCCTCTTCTCGATAGGTCGAGTTCAGGAGTAGCGCTTGACGGGGCGGGCTCGCGGCGCGTAGGCTCGGAGGTGATGGAACGACTATTTTATTATTATTTTTATTATAGGTCCAATTACCGCACTATAGGAACAAGCAATTATATTAGGGTGTTTGGATCCTATGGATTACGTCACAATCAAGCAGAAAGTCCTACGGCTAGGGGCTCGATCAAAAACCGCGTAAACACCGGAAAAGGCAGTAAAAAGGAAAGAAAACAAAACCGCGTAAAAAGCCGCGAAAAACTCCTAAGGGTCCCCCGAGCACACCGGTGCTCGACGAAACAGACCCGCTAAGTCAACCACAGTCCAAAGTATCCAGTCTCTGAGTCCCTGTATTATTACAATAAGTTCAAATGTCTAATCTAAACCTCACCCACTCAACTCTCTCTCTCTCGCTCTCTCCCACGGCTCCGTGCAGAAGGGAACCGCCTCCGAGTCTCGCGGTTGCGTCGGCTTCTCGAAATCGGCCGCCTCGGTCCTCGGGCCCTCGCAAGAAAGAACAGAGTGGTCAGACCAAATTATTGTAAGAAAATGTCAGAAAAATATATCTACAGAAATCTATACAAAAAGCTGCGAAAAGAAAAAGCCGCGGAAAAACTCAAAAAGCAACTACTAAGCCGTGCTCCCCGGCAACGGCGCCATTCTGTTGGCACGAAAATCCAAGAGACTAAGGTAATCAGGTGTATCTAAGATGGTCGTTGCGACCTCGGTCACTCAGACGTGCCAATCAAGAAAAAATGAACCACTAACAGAGATAAGACATATAAGACACAAAATAGCGATCCTGCTATTGGATTAACCTGATATAGCGACCAGGGTCGAACTCAAGGAGCACGGGTTGGCCTCTCGGCCTACGAAGTAGTCAACAAAGAAAATAAAATAAAAGGAGAAAATATTTTTGGTGGGTTTCTAATTATTTTATATTTTTTGGATTTTTTTTGTATAAAGAAAATAAGAAAATCAAGTAAACACACACTTCAACAAATTATTAAATGAACTAAAAATCACTCAAAAATTCAAACAAAAATATTTTTGTGTGTTTTATATTTTTTAGTGTTTTTGGTGAATTTTTGAGAATATTCTGATGTTTATTGAATTTTCTAAAAATCAAACAGTAGCTGAAATCAAAGGTACTGTCCAGCCGAGCTAAAAAGGCCTAGATAAAATATCTAAAAGCCCTAAATTAGCTGGGAGGTAATTTTCCTGTAAAGAAAATAAATCAAGGAAAATTTAGGCACCTATTTTATTATTTTTGGATTTTTGATTTAATTATTAGAATTTTTATGCGTTTTTGGGTGTTTTTCAATTTTTAGTCGTTTTCAGTAATGGAAAATAGTCAAAATTGACTAGAAAATCAAACACAACAAAAGGGACAGTAGACAATTTTTTTTGTAATTTTTGGACACTATTTAATATTTTTTTGTGATTTTTAAAATCAAATAGTAGCGAAAATAAATGTTTTTGATTTTCTAAAAATATCAAACAGTGACGAAAATGTCTCCAAAGTTTATAGAAAATTTTACATCATGGCAGGAGCCATGTTTCCAATTTTCATTAAATTTGGAGGTGATTTTCTATTTTATTCAAAAATAAAGAGGGGGCACTATGCACAGGGACCAAAGTGCAAATACCCAAGAGTCTGGGGGGTCTGGTGCAATTTTCCCAGCTAAACACGCACCACGCGCGTGCCTGAGGCACTCAGGGACCCAAATGCAAAGAAAATAAGTCCCGAGGACTTATTGGTGACATGTACCAAAAGTCCAGGGGACTATTCGCAAAATACCCAACATATCACGCACATGTTGAAATATATCACGCACAGGGGTATAAATGCAAATAGATGAAAACTTTCATTCATTCAAGAACAACCAGAACTATAGGGGCATCTATTGCAAATAAACCAGACAAACACGTGACGAAGCACGTGGCATACAACGCACAGGGGTATAAATGCAAGGAAAATAAAGTACGGGGTCCTCTGTGCAAATAAACCTAAAACTAAACAACTAACTTCAATATTTACAGGACTAAAATGAAATAAAAGAGAAGACAGGGCCTAAGGGTAAATTACCCTTTATTAAGGTGCACCGTTGGATGGTTGCCACGTGTTGGATCTGACGGTCTGGATCAGGTGGCACTCCAGCGCTGGGGTTCTCGGGCTGATCCAACGGTCGGGGCCGAGCCACGTGTAGATCTGACGGCTGGGATCAGACCTCCTCTGATCGGATGCTCTCTGCAGCTCCACAAACGAACGGCCACGATGTACTCTGGAGCAGGAGGCTGATCGAACGGCGATGGAGGATGCTGAAAGAACAGGTCACCGGCGAGACTCGCCGGCCTTGGGCGTGCGCTAAGCTCCTCCTGGGGGCACTCTGAAGGTCGGAGAAGAGTCGTGGAGTGCTCCCGCGTCTGGCAGTGGGCTCCGATGATCGAGCCGAGCTTCGAGGAGCTCGGGTGAGGTCAGCGGAGCTGGGTCTCCTGGCCTGAATGACCAAAGCCCTCAGATGGGCTTGGTAGCACCTGCAAAGACCACCAAGAGACTCGCGGGTCGAGGGCAAATTGCCTCAACCCGATTAGGCGTAGCGACGGTGAACTGTGGGTCGGAATAGCAAGCTCCGGCGAAGGTGGTGGACGGAGGAGCTCGGCTCCCAGCTCCTGTGCGAGCTGGGTTGAGTGGAGGGGTAAAGAAGGTGCGTCGGAGGGAGGCGAATGCGATGGTCGACTCCGATGATCGAAAGGGGTGATGGAGTGGTCGGAATCAAAGATAAACGGTGGCGGCGCGATTTGGGGGTAAATGAAAATCGAAGAAAGATAAGGACCTACAAGGTTACCTGGGTGGTCGGAGAGACTGGGGAGGAGGCGGAGCTACACTACCAGAAAGCGAAAAATCCTATTCTACGCTAAACTAGAGGCTAAAGTAGCTACCTGATGGGTGTATTCGACTGGGCTGGAGCTCAAGAAGCTCCCGGTCGTTGCCTGCAAGGGGCCGTCGAGTCCCCGAGGCTCAGCGCGCTCGCGACGGCGTACGGCGGAGTTAACCACCGGATCAGTGGTTCCCCTGGTGCTCGTCCCTCGCTTCCACTCCAAAACACGCAGCTGTCACTCGGGCGCTCTGGAGGAGCTCCTTGGTGGCGAGCAAGGGGTCCAAAGATGGGGAAATGAGGTGGCGGAGCAACGGCTATATATGGCTAGGGGTCCGGCTAAGAGAGGTCCGAGCGTGCTTGTCGGAGCACGGATCCCCATAACCCACCACGGGCGTGGATCAGGGACGATCAATCTCGGATTAGGACCCGGGTTTAAGTGGAATGGCGATCGGGTCGAGCGGGTAAAAGGTGGAGAAATCGGGTCAGCCACTCTGGATCCGGCTCTGGTGGTCCTGGGGGGAGAGTTGACCGGGGGTCAACAATCCCCCGTGGACCAATCAGAGCCCGCCAAGCATACCATTTTTATTTCTTTATTTTAGGGCAGAAAAAGGTCGAATTACTAAAAACTTTAAACATAAAATATTTTTATTTTATTTTTTTCTATTTTTTTTGTGATTTTAATTAATTTTTTAAAGTAAAAATAAAGTATTTACATAGTAGGGTTAGATATAGGTATATATACAATGTGTAGGCTTTTAATTTTTGATTTTCAATTGTTATTTTTATACAATTTTATCCCCATTTTATATTTTATTTATTTTCATTGTAAAATAAGGAATAAAAGGTATTTTTATTTTAATTATTTATATACATAGGTAAAATAAATACATATATACACTTATATACATGGTATATGTACAATCTAGTTTTGTGTTTTTTTAATTTTTGCTATTTTTATTTGATTTTTGTTTTGATTGTTTTTATTTTATTTATTTAAAGAATATTTACAAAATCTATAAAGATTAATTTTATTTATTTATAGGGCTAAATAAATATGTAGGTGAGTCTATACACAATGCGAAAGTGATATTTTTGTTCTTTTTGATTTTCATATTTTTATCTTTTGTTTTTATATTTATAAATATAGACACATATTTACAAGCATATTTTGGGCCATTTTTGTGAGGAAAAATATTTTTATTTACTTACATAAATATTTACACACATGAGCCCCTATCTCCCTCTACTTTGGCTTTTATGCGGTCAGGCCCATGCTGAGCCCTCCCTTGAGTTAGGTTGCTCAATATTTATTATAAATATTTCCCTCTTTTTCTTTTTTAATCTTTATTCTTTTATTTTTGCACAAAAACATGCTAATTTTAGGTTTTTACACAATGCATGCTTTTGGTAATTATTTGTATTTACACATATGTACATGCATTTGCAAAGGTTTTTGTAGCTAAAATATAAGAATAAAGAGTGATGAATGGGTATTCATCAACGCTCCCGGCTTAGGTCCCTTTGGGTGGCCCTTTCCACTATTAGAGGGAACCCACTATGATACCATTTGTAGCATCCCAGACTTAGGTCCCCGATCCGTTATCGATGAAAATTAGACCTGACAACTTGTTGGGTTCGGAACCAAATAGATCCATTGACAACAACCCAAAATGTTTAAGCCCAAGTTATCAAGTAGTAATCCCCATCACTTATAACACACACTCTCACACTTTATGAGTTTTAGATATGGAACTATGTTTGGGGGTATGGGTGTTACAACTCCCCCAATCATATTCGCAATGTCCTCGTTGCAACAAGGCCCATCACTTATTTCCAGTAACAATGGTGGTTGCACGCTCCCGGCTTAGGTCCCTTCGGGTAGCCCTTTCCATTATCAGAGAGAACCCGCTCTGATACCATTTGTAACATCTCGCCTTAGGTCTCCGGTCTGTTATCAGGGAAAACTGGCCCTGGCAACTTGTTTGATTCGAGCTCAATTGGACCCGTTGATAACTCCCCAAACTGCTTAAGCTCAAGTTGTCAAGTAGTATTCCCCATCACTTATAAACCACACCCACATTTCATGAGTTCTAGATGTGGCACTATGTTTGAGGTTTGGGTGTTACACCTATACACTATTGACCAAAAGACTTCCTTCATACGACCAAATAGAGAGGCATGCACCTTATATTTACCTTGATTGGATCGAATCAAGTAAGCCCTCCTATTCTCCACTCAATGAAACCTCATGCACAGAGAATTGGATTCAGGATCCAGCTCCACCGTTCCACTACCGATGGACACCCGATTATGAGGACCGGTCTATCTTAGAAAGAGACCCATACTCAAGTCATGAATGTGTGTCTATGTCTAGGCATGTTGAGTATGGACCTCAACCTCTCAGCAGAATCAGTCCACTCATTCCTTCAATCTTCCCAACAAAATACTGGAGGATGAATACTCTCAAATCAAAAGAAGTGTGGAAGCATCGAGCAATGAATTAAGAAAAGCTTTGGAAGCAGAAAAGACAGAATGTGCTAAACATGGTATATATGTGTATTCAAGTGGAGATGATCTTGCAGACAGAAATGACATTAAGGAACCAACATCTCCTGTACAGCTGGAGTCTCACTGACAGCCACCCCTGACCTCTGACCCCCTACTAACCATCACATCAAAAATATCAAAAAAATTGAAAAACTTGAAAATTCAAAAAAATTGGACAATTCTGAAATGGAAGCATTTTACAAAGTTTGGTCTTAGAGCTTTCAATAATCAAGAATATAGAATATGTGTCTGATCTTAAGAGATTTGTGAAGAGCTGATTGAACCCTAAAAAGATGGGAAAGAAACGATCAAGGACTGAATATCATATCATATCTATGGCCATTTCTTTGGTGATGAAACACAAAATCAAAAGCCGTAAAGTCAAGCAGCTGACACATATCACAAGTGAAATTGAGGATATCATATTCACTCATGTTCGGTTAGATGACAGCTCCACGTTAAACATCCTCAAGTCCATTTTTGACCAACTCAAACTTGGATAACTCAAAAAGACAAGAGTGATCATTCAACTGCCATATATATCTACCAAAAGACCGTGGGGGGTCGTTTTCTATCATCGTAAATTTCCGAGGTGACAAACATAAGGTGAACTTTATTGTCCTTGACATTGAGAACCCCTGAAAGTTGTCCTAGTCTCCTATAATTTTAGTAAAGCCACTCTTAACCTCTGCTAAGGTAATTGTCGATTGTGAGACTCAAGACATTAAGTTTCCGAACACAGACCACAATGCACAAACCCTCAATGACATGACTTGCTTTGAGGAAATCTGACTTGAAATCTACAGTCACGATCAGGAGGAAACCACTTCAAATAATCAAACCTCTCCTTAGGAACACACAAAACCTAGGAGAGACACATGAGAAATTGACTATTGAACTGTATTTGGATTCTCACCACCCCGACACTACACCTAGGAGGAAACATTATTCAGGAGATTATGAAGATTTCGGCCATGTTTATGAAGATCGTCACAATTATTTGAGTTTTCTAATCTTTGAGTCGACAGTCATTCATGAGATACTTGAACCATACAAGGAGCCGACTCATGAAACCTCCGATGTCACCAAAAATTATGAATATCAGGAGGTGACATCAACATCCCCATCCATCCCTCACAAAACCACCAGGAACATGCTCCCTCACCCGAAGACGTGTATGACCCTACAAGAATTGGTCAACTTTTTATAGATATTCATCTAACGAAGAAGCCATAAATGCCACATTGGTTAATCATTATAGGGAGAAGAACTTTGTCCCTCTTCCTCCCAATGCTTCTCTGAGAAACAAACTGACCAAGAAAGTCATCTTTGATCTTAGACACAAGGTGATTTCTGAAGAGCCCTCATCTGGTCCTGAAGTGGTTCATCAGATAAGTGCAATAAGTGCAGTTGTGATCAATGGGAACTTACCTTTGATTGACAATAATTAGAGATCCTCTACTTATGACTACTATTGTTTTGAGGATGACTCTGACGATGGCTAGTATTCTTCCTCCTCCTCCTCTTCACCACCCACTAAGTCTTCATATTAGCTCCCACCGCAATCCCACAAGAAAGTTTGTCACAAACCTCCTTGACCTTGTACATCCGTAAATCTACTATGTTCTCCACTTGTAATTACTCGATCATACTTAGGTTGACCTGAGGCTAAGTATAGGGGGAGCGATATCATTGTGTTTACAACACTTCTATTCTTTTCTTCTCACCTTCGACTACCCCATTTCATAATTTTCTACTATGCTCAGGCCCTTAAAAGATTAACTACATGGGGGCAAGTCGGCTTCATTTTCTTTCATTCAACTATGTTATGTATACATTCTCACTTTGTGCCACGAGGACATAGCACAGACTAAGTATTGGGGGGAGGAGATGTTTGTATATATTCTATTTACTTTATCCATAGCTTGTGCTTTAATTATTTTTATTGAAAATGGGGTATGGATACAAGTTCTATAAATTATGTCTATTATACTAAATTCTTTGTGTAAATAATACTTGTTGAAAAGAAGACCTTATTGCAAAACACACAAACACAAAAACTAATATAAAAAATATTCTAAAAAAACAAAACTAACTAACTTAAGGTTTTATCCTGACATTTTCACGACCACTCAAGACTTAAGGAATTAAAGAAACTCGTGTTTTTAAGGTCCTTTGATTTAGAGTAAATTGGCCTTAGTCATGAGGGTTTGAGATTTAGTAATCCACACTTCCCTGGTTTGAAAGATGTGAGTGCTATACTGCACGCGTAATCTCTACCTTCTAAGAATATGATCAACACATCACTTGCACAACTGCATGAATGATGAGATGAGTTGAGATGTCACTTGAGGGATTGGGACTTGAGATTTCAGTCTAGACATGATTTTATGATGCTCGATGATGGGATAAAGTTGATGAAAGCTTCAATAAACCTGAGTGTTAACAAACTCTAGCTGGTATGTGAACAAGTTCACATTCTATCTCTTGATATTGACCTATGTGCCAGGGTGTGATGAAACATAATAATTGTTGATCAGTGTGCGCTAACTCTTGGTAAAAGTAGTGGAACTAGACAAAAAGGAAAGAAAAGAAAAGAAATATTGAAAGAAAAGAGCTCTCAAACACAAAGTCAAATTATAAAGAGCTTCTATCAAAGGTGAGCGCTTCCAACCATTTTCAAAGTGTCAAATAGGACCAAATCTAATTAGAACCAACGAGTCGGGCAAATACCTCAAAAGGGATCTACATCTTAAGCGATACAAGTCTGTGTGTAAGTATATTAGATGAGTAAAGAAGACACATCCTGGTGTGCTCCTAGGAAAACAAGTACAGACGACTAAACAACTTTTGACGGACACACTGGACAACAACCAAAAATATACACGTGTTGAGTAATAAGTCACTCGAGAGGACCCTTGTTCCAATGTGAGGAAGAGAAGAAAATATACAATCCCAAAATCTCCATCATATGGCCTGCCATATACACTTTAAAGTCTGCCAAACAAATCAGATAGTAGACTGAATGCAAGAACTGATTTATTCTCTTGTGTTGAGGATTAGGTCTTAAGAAAAGTTTCTTGGATCAGAACTTTGAGTGACATTTCGACTTGACTCTCATGATTGCAGTACACCTCAATTATCATATCCTTTATAATATATGTACAAGAAGAGAGTCTGATAATTAAAGAAGGATTCTTTTTTACTACAACCGAATTGAGCTTGGAATTTTAGGACAATTAAAATCAAAGATTCTTAATGAGACAAGTCTTGAAATTCGCACTTGCACAATCAGAGATTCAACCTTCTATATCACTAAAATTTGCTTGGGGATAATCAAATAGCTAAGTATAAGGGTGTGATGAATCCATGATTCATCTACTCTATATGTACATTTTAGCAAAATCCCCTTAGACTAACTAATCCCTTTAAAATCAATTAATTGACCTTCACTAATTGTGCTTAAACCCGGGATAAATTTTGTAATTAAATTTTACTCGGATTGAGCTCATTATTTCATGTGTAAATAATCCTTATTTAACCTACTTATTTCTACATTATTTTCTTTAACTCAATAAATAGCATGGCATTGAGAATTAATACCCCATAAAAAGAGCAAAATCAAGAGAAAATACAAAAGTCTGACTTCGTATACTTTGTACATATCTTATATTTGGTATTTTTATTTTACCTTTTTTCTAACTTATAAAAAATCAATAAAATTAGATTAATTATGTATTGTATATAAATAAATCCACTAGCTAAAATAAAATTAAAAATACAAAAATATAAAATGCAAAAATACGGTATTTTATTATATATAGAGTACCACTAAAAATATGTTTTGTATATTTAAACTCTTTTGTTTGGGGTCATGGATGAAAGTTGTAGATCTCGTCGAGACAATCAACTTTTGTGCTGATCACTTTTTTTATTTGACTTCATTTTCTTTTTTATTTTTTAAATGTTAGTTTTTTTATTTTATTTCATCTTTCTTTAATTTTAATGTTTTATTATTTACTCCTTATTTTTATTTTATTTTATGTCACTTTTTATAGACTTTTATTTTATTTATTATGGTTATTTTATTTTTTTTTCTACTCTCTCTCCGCATGTGCGTGGCACATGCCACCTTCCTCTCTCTCCAGGCACGTGCGTAGCACGTGTCGCTTCTTCTCAACGGCCATTTATGCCAGCGCCACCTACCACCTTCCTACCTCTCCCGTAACAACCACCTTCCTCCCACACGCAACGCCCGACGCTTCCTCCGCTTCTCTCCATAGTCGTTACGCTCCTGACCCCTATAAAGATGCCCCCGTCTCCTGCCAATCCCTTCATCCACCCTTTTCCCTCCTGGACAGTGACAAGTGACTGACAACTTGCGTAAGGAAAGATTCAAGGAGGGTATTCTTCCTCGTTGCAGCAACTTTCCATTGCTGTTGAGATTCTTGGAGCCCCTCGCCAGCTCGAATCGAGGTAACAAATAGAGCAGCTCCATCGAGATCTGATGAATCCATGATTCATCGCCTTTATTCTTTTATTTTAGCTTTATTTCCTTAGTCAAATACCTGTAAATACCCACTAAATTCATAAAGTTACCATTCAACATACATTTGTTAAATATACATTTTAAACACTTTTTCTATTCAAATAAAAGAATAAAGAAGAAAAGAAAAAGGAAAAAAAATAAAAAACAATAAAAGCAAATGATATATTTATGAAATAAATGCAGACTGATCCGAATCCTGAGAGCAGGTAAAGACTTGACCTGATTGACCAGGATAAGGTCTTTAATCCAAAAATCCAAAAAATAATTTGTAAATATTTTTCCTTTTTATTTTTTGAATTTATTCTTTGTATATTTGTATAAAACCTACACTCCCGGAGACTCAGAGGTCTTAGACTTGTCAGTCACATCTCTTTTAGGGCAATCTCATAGTGAGGAAGACATGTCGGATTTTGCCCAAATATGACACATATTTGGCGATCCGATACTTGAAGCCGTTCAGTTGGTGGTAGATGAAGATACACAAGGCCCACCCACAACACAACTAGATTTAGTGGTGATAAAGCCAGATTTCTTAGATAATACTGATATACCCAAGCTCAAACCATTGCCCCTACTCTCAAAGATTTGTTTCTTGCGGGACCCAAGGGAAAGTTCCTTGCGGGACCCAAGGGAAAGTTTCCGATCATCATCAGTTTACATTTGACCAAAGAGCAGGACATACGCCGGGTAGAAGTATTAGAGAAAAATCAGAAGGCAATAGGTTAGAGATTGTCGGATCTCCAAGGAATTAACCTAACCCTTTGTTAACATCATATATACCTTAAGGAAAATGCTAAACCATATAGTGAATTATAGCGTAGGCTGAATCCAAAATTACGGGAAGTGGTTAAGATTGAGATAGAGAAATGGCATAGAGTGGGGTTCATTTATCCCATCTTGGACTCCAAATGGGTGGCACCATTACACGTAGTCCTGAAAAAGTCAGAACTCCAGATCGTCACCAATGAGGAGGGAGAGGAGATCATGACACGAGTACCCATGTCATGGCTTATCTGTGTGGACTACAAGCGCTTGAATGCTGCGATGAAAAGGATCACTTCCTACTGCCATTTATTGATCAAATTTTGGAGTGATTGTAAGAAGGGAATACTTTTGCTTTTTAGATGGCTAATCGGGTCACAATCAAGTAGCCATTACCCCTGACCAGGAAAAGACAACATTCACATGTCCCTTCGGTACTTACACTTTCAAGTGCATACATTTCGGGCTATGTAATGCCTACGACACGTTTCGGTGGTGCACGATTGCACTATTTGCTGAAATTGTTGGTACTCTAAATCAAATCAAACTCACTTCCGTTGTACTCTAAATTAAATTATCTTTAAAATGACCATGATTTCATAATTTTTGGAGTTACGGTTGAAAAGTCGGTTTTCTGGGTGATTTTTATTATTTGACCATTTATTTATTGTATTTATTTTGTATTACTTATTTTTGTATATATTATATTTTTAATAATTGTAAATATTATTTACAATAATTCAAAGTAAATAATTTAAAAAATTATTGTATATAAAATTATTTCCTTATTTGTATATGTGTATAATGTATATTATGTATATATGATATGTATAAAATTAACCCCCTTATATAAAAAACCACCAAAAAATTAATATCTAGTATTAATTAATTCAATTAATATAATTACAAAAATTTGATTGATTTATTTATTTGATTTGAAAACATATCTTGTATATAAGATTTGATTGCATACCTTAAATAACCACCATTAAGGTGGCTAATTAATTTTTACAAGTTAATTATTTTAATTATTTTATTTAATTACGAATTTCATTTTTATTTTATTTTATTTATTTTTTCCACCACTAAACACCTTTTTTATACATTTTTTCATTTTTATCTCTTCTCCTTTTTATTAAGCTCATTTCCTTCATTTTCCTCTGGATCAATCTTTGATGGAGAAGGAGCCTCATTCTCGAAAATTCTATCGGTCGATAGAGGAGCCCAACCATCGAGCCGTCCAGTGATAGCAGATCGATAGTCATCGAGGCCATCACGGCGCCCGCTTTCCTCATGTTAGATTCAATTTCTACATATTTCATCTAGAGTAATCGTAGCGTAGTTTTTATTTTCAATCTCGTTGTATATTTAGATCCGTAGCTTTAATCATTCATCATCATCGATCCCAATCCGAGTTCTGGTTTTTCACTCACCTCTCAAACCTCTCCGTTTGACATTCTACTGTACATGATATCTCACCTCCGACCACGTATGTGACCAGAGACTCGATTCCGATTCCTCACCTCCGTTGGAACCTCGCTCACTAATTCTCTTTGATTTTTGCAGACTGAGCCATGTGCTCGAGGCAATTTTTCAAATTATTTTCTTGCATATTTCACAAGAAAATTTAAAAAAAAGCATCTGCTATTTACAAAAAATAAAAAAAACTATGTTATAAAAAATACAAAAAGTAAAAAGTTCCGCGTAGCAGCCCTCCCCCATCCGCAAGCGGCGCTCGTGCCCACACAACAGCTCCATTATACTCTTCTCATCACCGCCCGCACAAGGGTCATCTACCTCCCCACGCTCCTGCCATCATGGGAGCCCTGCTGAGCCTTCATCATCTTCTCGCCACTGTTGTCGGAGACGTGTGTTACCCCATCACCGTCGCAACCTGAAGAACGCAGGAATCTCCACCCGTCTGCTCCCTTCGTCCCTCCATCGAAGCCGCTGCTGGAGGCGTGTTCACCCTGCCACTGTTATCTCTTGATCCGCCTTCGTTCATCGCTGCAGCCACCTGTGGCTCGCCATCATTCACTTGAGTATTACTTCCGTCGTCCAATCCCTAAAGAACCTAGCGCGAACCACCAGACCACCTTTACACGAAGGTGGTCCTCCTGTCGGTCGCCGATCCTCCAGCCCTTGCCGCCAAGCATCTCCAGCGCCAGTTGCCATCCCACCGCCCACTTCTGAAGAGGAGCATCTATACTGGCTCACACATCTCCACCCGTCGCCTGGAGGGAGCCGACCTCCATCACCACAACAGACCTCTTGAGACCTTGCCGTCGTTGCCCTTGTGGGTTAAAAACGAACAAAGAAAAAGGGGTGGTTCCACTTTTGAAATGAGAAGAACGAACGAAAAGAGAAACCTTTGGGGAATAAAGAAATTGGGTAAATTACATTTCAGTCCCTGGAGATTCTAAGAAATCCAAAGAAGCCCCACCATCCAGACAGTCACGTGCTTTGCACGCCATCACTGGGTAATTTGCGATTCTGCCCTACCTTTTATTTATCACTATATTTTAATACAAAAACTTTACAAATCAGCCCATGTTATCCAGATTATTTATTGGCTTGTCTTTTATATTGAAATAAATGTTTTTATTGCTATGGACATTTTACAAAAATTTGTGCAGACTCATGCTGTGTGTCTTGTAATAGTGTAGATTTTCATTGCAGTTTATTATAATTTGATATTGTTGAAAAATAAAAAACAACATCATTCGCTCTACCTGAACTTCAAAAATTCATAAAAATTTAAATGTTGCCCTAAAAATTCAAAAAAAAACAGGTTACCTATATTTCATTATCCTTTAATTTTTTTATAAGTTCGAAAAATCATCCAAAAATAATAAAAAACAGTAAAAATATATTAGAACCCAAAAGATTTTCTTTGGAATATTTTTGGTCATTTTTATCGTATTTAAAAAATCCAAAAAGGTTGCATTTCTTTCGCGTATAAATTTACTGTGAAAAAAAGCTTAATTATTTTGAAAATAAAAAATTTACAAAACGGAAAACCAATAAAAATAAATAAATAATATAAAAATAACAAAGTTAAGGAATTTAAAAAATATAAAAACCAAGAGGAGTGTTCATAGAATTCCTTCATTCTTTCAGTGATTTGTTTCATTGCATAGAATAACCTAGGGATTTGTAGCCTCCCCGAGTTCGTTCTTGTTGCTATACTAGTAAATTAAGTAGCAATTCTCTTGCTAGACATTTTTTGTAATTATTTATGCTTGAGAATTTTTTTCTTTGACGCTTGATTGTGTTGCAATGACCATTATAATTATTTTTCTAAATAAAAACCTAAGAAAGTTGTATCAACAAAATGGGCTATTGCCGGGAAGGCATGATGAGGGTAGTTAGGTCTTTTTGCCTTCTGCTCTTGGTTTGTGTATATACTTGTATTCCTTTGCTTGTTTGATTTTTTGCTACATATTACTTGATATATTTTCATAACTGTGATATGAAATATCTTTTGTTTATTTCTTTATTACGAGGGCCTGACGAGCGAGGGAAACATTCCTAGGAGTGCTGGCGCACCGGAGTGAAGCGGAGGCAACTCGTTTCTTCATCGAGCAGAATGAGAGCACAGGAGAAGAGGAACAAAATATTTGGAAGATCATTTGAGGACTTTTTAGCATTTTATTTCATTATCATTCTTATAAAAAATTGTAATAATTTCTAAGACTTTGGATACTTAACTTTTTCGAGGTTTGTTTCGTCAAGTGTTGGTGTACTTGGGGGACCTTACCGCCATTTCTTTCTGTCGTTTTTATCACCTTTATTTTTATTTTTTTCTGAGTGGAGCCCTTAGACTTAGGGCCCGTTCGGTTCGGGAATAAGCAGGAATAAGGATTGGGAATAAGGAGAATAAGGATCTATTCTTTGTTCGGTTGGAGGATAGGAATAAGGAGAATAAGGTGAAATAAAGGTAGGTAAGGTGGGATAAAGATAGGAATAAGAGTGAAATAAGATGAAATAATGGGGAATAGTTGTACCACGGGGAACCGTGTTGGGAGGAAAATGAATCCTTATTCCCCTTATTCCACTCCCCTTATTCACCAAACGAACAGGGCCTTAGGTTTTATTTGGTTGAGCTAGGTAATTATCAGGTCCAAACACCGTAAAATAATATATGTTCCTATAGAACGTTGGACTTTTTCAAATAATTAATCGGTTCTTCCCGAATAGAAGTTATTATTTAGGATGGTTTCCGCTTGCATTTTGCATATATTTAGTTTTATTTTTCTGTGCAGATCATATTGCATGTAGAGCGTTGGAGTTAGGTACATACCTCTATCTCTAGCATCTGCATCCATATTTTCTCGTGCATTTGCTTTTCCATTTCCCCCCTCTGTTTTGTGGATATAGGAATAAAGGAAATCGGAAAATCCGTTAGATGTGTATTTAAAAAAACATCCAAAAAAGTGAAATTAAAAATTGAGACTGCTAATTATACTTGGATCCTTCAAAAGCAGATGTAATCAACACACATCATTGTTTTGGGAGAGTAATCACCTCCTTGTTTGATTTATCTACAGCGAGAGATTAACATGTACACCAGGATAGAGCCATGCCTAAACTCTCTTCAGACTATTGTTTCTTGTGATTTGTTGTTCTCCAATGAGGATTTCACCGGGTAGTCGGTGTCCGGGACTTCCCTATCAGAGTGGGTAGATCGGGTAGCCGGTAAACGGTCTGCATCCTATACTAGCTGGGAAAAACTAATTGTGAGAATCCGAGACCGTCTCCAGGGAGCATTGGGCACCTAACAGCTCGTTAACTCGATTTGAAAGATTGGATTATCACTAAACTCTAAAATCGAAAAGATAAAGACTGAACTCTCATGGTCAGATTTGTGTTGAATTGGTAAACTGAGGGTTTACTTTATGTTTCGATGTCTTTGGTGTGAGTTGTTATGCATATTCTTCTGAGTCATTAGCAGTCGCCTTCTTTTCCCTCCCCCCTTTATTATCCTTCTCCTTTCTATCTCGTGATGATGGGTCACCCTTCATTCCAGCCGGATCTTGTGGCTTCTTCATTCCATTCCCATCATTCCCGCCCACTCTCTTGGGAGGTCGGAACTCCGGCCATCTTTCCATCTTCTCCCTCCCCACCTTCTTATACTGGGCATGCTGGGCTAAGAGAAGATGCCCGAAGAGTTCAGATTTACTAGACACAAGACCCGGGCGATCGCCTTGTTGAGATGACAGTGCCTTCAAGAGAGAATGAGAGAGAGCAGTTGTACGTTCTAAATGCTTTCGATTCTAGATTGATTAGACATTCATTAGGAGATGAGACACCACGGTTAGGAGCTCAGTCATATTCTACATTGAGTTTGTTTATCCTGGATTCGGATTACATATAGTCATTGCCGAAGCTTTTAGGATAAGTGCACGAGGAGTCGTATCTTCACATATCTGAGTTTGAGGAATTTTGCATGACCCACACCTATCTAGATATCACTTCTGAGGACCTAATGTTTATGACCTTCCCATTTAAACTTCAGAGTCGAGCCATGAGTTGGCATCGATGGTTGGGAAGGAAGTTCACTACGTGGGAATATGTACGTTCACAATTTCTACAGAGATTTTATCCCCAACGTAGAACAGATTTGATGCGGTCTTGCATTCAATATTTTTCAGCAGACTCAGGTTGCATTAAGAGATTCATGGTTTAGGTTTGTTGAATATTGAGATGATTTCTAGACCATGGAATCTTGGGGACTGACCTTGTACAGATCACCATGAGGGCGATGACCGCAGAGCAGATAGGACTGGTAGTGACCTCGTGTAGTAGTTCACACCACACTCCCGACATGGAGATACTTTTTACCATCTTGGGAGAGATTTCAACCAATTCGTCAACTTCACAACCTTCATGAGATGATTTATTCAGGACAACACATGAGGGAGATACGACACCAATTGAGTGTGTGTCACTTCATGCTGATTCAGACATCACCCACCATTTAGACGATGTGGCTTCTACTACATTTCAGATGAAAGACGTGTTGACCACCACTGTGAGTTTCTAGAGCCGGACATTGGTCGAGTTCCCGTTGGTTTTACAGTTAGAGTTTGAGTTGATCCCGTACTTCCACATCAAGGATTCTTAGATTCTAGATCTTCTAGTATCCCAAGAAATGGATGAGGAGCCCACATTGTTTCAGTCATCCTTTCAGTCATTTCAGTATCCATGTCCAGCTGATTGACTGTCCATTCTTTAGAAGTCTCAGACTCAGATACACATTTGGACCCATCTCAGCATATAAAGCTTGATGAGGGACACCACTTTGATTTGACAGACCTAGATAGTCTTGTCTTTGAGCCATGTGTACTCCCACTTGATAATGTCGATACATTTTTTGAGGACTTGATGATTAACAATATTGCCGCAGTTCGAAGATCAGATCTTGAGACGTTTACTGCTTTCGCGTTGTTGACTAGCATCATGCCATGCCTCCAGGATTTTCAGATGTTGTTTATAACAGATGACTTACTTTGGTATAGTGGGTTATGTTTGACAACAACATAAATCCCCAGTTCGATTCTGATTCCTCTTTCTGTACCGACGAGCATGCATCACACCTCGAGGGTTGTCTGCAGGAGGATGCATTATGTCCCTTGTACTCGGTTTCGCTTCCTATATGTGATTCTGATCTGTCAGATCATGAGACCGAGATATCATTTACTTTTGATTTCATTGATTTTAATTTTTCTCTCCTCGACGACCATCGCGAGGATGACATGATCTTTGAGTTATTTGATGTTGATCCTGATTTCTCTACCCTATATACATCGGATATCGATTTTCATAGAGAGTATCTCGATCTTTATCTTCCTTATCTGTTCAAGACGGTGATTGACGTGGAGGATTCCTTGACAGATCCTTTTCCTTCTTCACGTTTGATTTCTTCGGCTCCATCCATTCACTCCATTCAGACCTTGAGTCGGTGATTTTTTGTGCTACCGGAGTATGATCATACATTGTCTTATCTTTTCCCGGTAGCTGGCACCTACTTGAATGCATATTTGGGTGTCTCTTTTGACCATCTTGAGTCCGTTGTTGTTCTCCCACTGAGACAACAATGGCAGTACGATATACGCATTACAAATGTCATCCTGAACCTTGACACATCATTATCCTAGCCTTTGCGCCCACCCAGGGGCATAAACTTTAACGCTTGTTGAGAGGAACTCAATATTGTTCCCCTTGTATATACGGGTTTCGTATTGACTTATTCTTTCTTTTCTTTCGTTTTGTTTAGCACCTCAGGTCTCGCTTAGGATTTTTGCTAAACTTAGGATGTACTCTATCCTATGTATAGGGGGGTGCTAGACTCAGGTTGTTCATATTCTTTGCGTCGATTGCCTCTTATTTGTTGCCTATAATTGGGATCTCCAGCCCAAATTATAGGGGAGGTAGCCTTTGTATATTCTCCCGCCTGTCCCCCGCATGTGGATATTCTTTTCTATACTTAAGGATCCTTTACCCTAAGTATAGGGGGCAAGTTAATTAGTTGATTTTTGTGTAAATTCTCATTCTTGGTTCTCCCCATTTGTACAGTCTTATATACTTAGGATTATTTCATCCTAAGTATAGGGGGATCACCGACTTCTATTCTTTTCATATTTTCTTTGATTCATTGTTGCATAGTATTCTTTTCACTTTTCTATACTTTGCACGAGTTATGTCTTCCTTTGCAACTCTTTGATCAGTATGAGGACATAGTTCAAGCTAAATACAGGGGGTGTCATATATATTGTATATATACTTTAGCCATAACTCGTACTTTCGTATTTTTAAATAATATGGCTAAAATACTTTACATTAAAATTCAGTATAATCAACTAATAAAAATATGCAGATATTTTCTCAAATATCTTTTTGTATAAACTGATTAATAAGTTAGGTTAAAATATTTTGAAAAATATTTTGAAAGTAGTTCGAAAATCTATTTGAAGAATCTTTTGAAAACTATTTGAAAAATAATTTGAAAAATGTTTTCAACCTTTGTAAAAATATCTTGGCTTGTAAAAATTTTCTTTTCTTTGTGTGAAATAAAATTATTTTGTAAAAATATTTGCAAATGTTTTGAAATTGATTGAAAAATTATTTTGAAAAAATGATATATATATATATATTATTTGAAAAAAATATTTGCAAAATAGTTTTCAAATGTTTGTAAAGTTTGTTAAATTGTTTAAAAATTTTGGACTATATTTTTCAAAAGTAAAACCAAAATCCATAAAATTACATAATTAAAATTTCAAAAAATCCCTTTTTACATGTGCATGATTTTTTCTTCCAAAAATCCATAAAAAGTTCAAAATTAGAAAATTATTTCACAAAAAGATTTTGCTTTCTTTTCTTTGCATTGTACATGTTTTCTTACATTTGCATGTACATTTTTATGATAATATTAACATTTAAACTAAGCCTAGAATAAAATTGAAGAATGGAGCTTGATTGGACCTTAATCCACTTAATTTCAGAGGACCTTTATAAGAAATAGAATTAAGACTTTTCAGGTCCTAGCAACTTAATTCTTTGAGTCCATAAGACTATTTTACATGTCGTCTTGATTAGTCTAAGTAGAATATTTAACAACACACACATGATTCTTTTAGACCATGGCTTATCTTGAACAAACACTCTACACGTAGCTCTTCATGGAGGAGGTAGTGATGAGACGGAATCTTTTGGCTTGGAGTAGCATACGAGGGTAGTACATCTAGGAGGAACCTCTCGTCTTCCACTAGGGAGGGAAGTGCATCTCATTCTGATCTAGTTGCAAAGAGGTCTAAAGACTGGATGATGCGGGGTTGCAATGATGCTTCAAAAAAGGGATAGTCTACTAGATCAAGAGGAAAAACTCGTTATGTACGTGCTGCACCTTGTATATATTTGAAAAAAAGAGAAAAGAAGAAAAATGCAGAATCTCCAAAAGTGGTCAGACCTGATTGAAAAGTAAAATGCCTGCAGGAGTGTATATACAGATAAAAAAAGAGCTTCAAAATAAATTGTTGTTAGCTTGCAGCAGATGACTTGGCTACACTGGTCATGCATCTAAGGATAGGTAGCTACACCGGTTACCGTCCATTCTCTTCTCCGTCCCCTCTTCTTAAGCTGGTTATATTTGAACTTAGAAGGGAATATACCCGCTCCTCGAGGAAAAGTTGCTAGACTGGGGAATTAGATTTACCTTGTTGAGAGAGGCTATTTCTTTGCTCCTTTGAGATGAGGAGCTATATTTCACTTACACCGTACAAGTAAAGATTCATAGTCATAAGAATTTGTGTATGTAGATTTATTCTGACCTGACTGTTGAGGTGACCTACATAATTGTCTTGTGGAACTTAGAGGCTGCTAGGTTTTAAATCTATTTCCCATTAAGGTTCCGACACACTAATAATCCAAAGGTTCGATAGAGCTCCATACTATAATTTTATGAAGATAAGTTTAAAAGTCAACATTGTTCTAACTTCTTTCCTTTTTATTTTTGTTTTCACTTATTTTCCAAATAAGTGTTTGCTAAGGGACTAGCAAATGTAAAGTATAGGGGAATGATGAATCCAAAATCCATCATCTTTATTATTTTATTTTAGCTTTATTTCCTTAGTCAAATACCTGTAACTACCCAATAAATTCATGAACTTACCATTCAACATGCATTTGTTAAATATGCATTTTAACACTTTTTTCCATTCAAATAAAATAATAAAGAAGAAAGAAAAAGAAAAGAAAATAAAAATAATAAAAAAGTAACGAATGTATTTATGAAATAAATACAGACTGATCCGAACCCTTAGAGAAGGTCAAGACTTGATCTGATCGATCAGGAACAAAGTAGGGAGAGATAGGGTCTTTAATCTAAAACTCCAAAAAATAATTTGTAAATATTTTTCTTTTTATTTTTTGAATTTATTCTTTGTATATTTGTATAAAGTTTACACTATTTTATTTGTATATAAATTTACCTCAAATTAATTTTTTTCTCAATGAAAGTTCTAAATAAAAATCTTTTCTAAATATTATCAATTAATTCAAAGTAAAATCATGTATAGAGTAAAAGTATCCACACTCAGAAATCGTAAAGTGACAATTGAAAAACCAATTTCGACTCCATACAAACTTTAATCGAATCAAACTCACTTCCATTGTAAACTAAATTAAATTATCTTTAAAATGGTTATGTTACAGTTAAAAAGTCGGATTTTTGGATGGTTTTTGAAATTTGACCATTTATTTATTGTATTTATTTTGTATTACTTATTTTTGTACATATTATATTTATAATAATTGTAAATATTGTTCACAATAATTCAAAGTAAATAATTTTAAAAAATGTTGTATATAAAATTATTTCCTTATTTGTGTATGGGTATAATGTACATTATGTATATATGATATGTATAAAATTAACTCCCTTATATAAAAACCATCGAAAAAATTAATATCTAAATATAATTACAAAAAATGATTTTATTTATTTATTTGATTTAGAATCTTACCATGCATATAAGATTTGATTGTATACCTTAAATAACCATCATTAAGGTGGCTAACCAATTTTTACAAATTAATTATTTTATTTTTTTATTTAATTATGAATTTCATTTTTAAGTAATTAATTAATTTAAACCACCACTAAATACCTTCCTTTTTTGTTAATTTTTCATTTTCTTTATTTCTTCTCCTTTTTATTGGGCTCATTTCCTTCATTTTCCTCTAGATCAATCTTTGGAGGAGAAGGATCCTCATTCCCAAAAATTCTGTCGCTCGATAGAGGAGCCCAGCCCTCGAGCCGTTCGGTGACAGTGGATCGATTGTCATCGAGGCTATTATGGTGCTCGCCTCCCTCAGGTAAGATCCAATTTTTCCACATATTTCATCTAGAGTAATCGTAGCGTAGTTTTTATTTTCAATCTCGTTGTAGATCTAGATACGTAGTTTTAATCATTCATCATCATCGATCCCAATTCAAGTTTTGGTTTTTCACTCATCTCTCGAATCTCTCCGTTTCACTTTCTACTGTACACGATCTCTCACCTTTGACCGTGCACGGTGGCCGGAGACCCGGTTTTGATCCCTTACCTCCGCTCGAACCTCGCCCACTATTTTTCTTTGATTTTTATGGACCAAGTTGTGTGCTCGAGTCGGTTTTTCAAATTATTTTCTTGCAGATTTCACAAAAAAATTTAAAAAATGCAGCTATTGTTTACAAAAAAGGAAAAAATCCATGATTTAAAAAAATACAGAAAAAGTAAAAAAAATTCCGTGCAACAGGCACCCCCCATCCGCAAGCGATACCTACCGCCCACACAACAGCTCCGCCATACTCTTTGCGTCACCACCCATACGAGGTCCATCTACCTAACTGCTCTCTTGCCACCGTGGGTGTTGAGTATTGCCATACTGTTGAGTATTGCCATATGTGTAAAATACCATGTTAGGAATTACCATATGGGTGTATTGCCATATGTACGGAATGCCATATTTGTGGTGGGCATTTCTGGTATTTCCCAGATATGTATGTAAACCCTAATCCTAATCCCTATTATAAAAGGGGGATTAGAGGACCTAATGAAATCAAGGGAATTTGATTCCATTCCTCAACATGGTATCAGAGCCGTAATCCCATCCTCCCTTCCGGTCCCGTCGCCCACCACTCGCTCATTGCCTGCCCCATCCTATCGCCCTCCTGCAGATCCCTCATACCCGATCCCCATCGTCCCTCCCTCCCGAGACTGCCCGCAAATCGAACTCCGATACCCTCCGAAACCCCCCACCCCGATACCGCCACCTTCCCTGCAAATCGCAAATCCCCCCCTTCCCCGCAGATCGCAACCCTCCAAATCCTGCCACCCTCCAAATCCCTCCAAATCCCACCATCCCCGCACAACAGATCGCCACTCTCCCGTCCGTCACCACCCGCCCCTCCAAATCGCCTCCCGTTGGTCATCCCCGCATAGCAGATTTGCTACAAATCCCACCATCAAATCCCGTTGGTCATCCCCGCACAGCAGATCGTGCACACTTCCATATTTGTGTCACTCTCCCGTCCTCCAAATCCCACCATCAGATTTGCTACAAATCCCACCATCAGATTTGCGCACAGCCTCGTTGGTCATTCCCTCCAAATCCCACCATCCTTTTAAATCTCGTCCTCCAAATCCCTCCATCCACCATCAGATTTGCGCACAGCCCCGTTGGTCATTCCCGCACAGCAGACCATGCACATCTCCAGATTTGTGTTTCAGCCTCTGCCGGCCAGAACGCTACCAGCACGTTTGCCCATATCTGTCTCCGCCCTTTGACGTACAGTCCGCTGCTTCTTCACGCCGGAACGCCCTCGTTTCTGCCTCTGCAATAGCAAGTATTGTGCAATCGTCCTCTCAAGCATCTTCCGTGGATTCCAGCCAAGCACATCCACTAAAGCCATGGACTCCAACATCCTGTCATTGATTTCTTTTTCGATGTCGTGGATTATTTGATATGTTGTATACCGTTGTCTTAAAAAAACCAAAATATATAGGAGAGCATTCGGCTCTCTCGTACAGGTGCTGACAACACAAGCATGACGTCTGGTGGTGCTGCTGCAACCGAATTCGATGGAGGAAATCAAACAAAGTTACCTTCATTCCGATCCATTCCGAAGTTAGATGCCACAAACTATTCCATGTGGTCACGAGTCTTCCTAATGATTGTGCGAGGGTATGAGAAGGAACACATCCTTCTAGAAGCCGAACCAACCGACAAGGTTGGTAAATACGCCACGTGGGTTAAAGACAATGGGATGGTTAGCTCATGGATAATGGTCAGCGTTATCGATAGGATTGCACAAGAATTGGTCTATTACGATAGTGCCCACGACATGTGGAAATCACTACTCACAACCTATGGACAGGACACAAACTCTACTAAAATATATCAAACTTTTCATGAGTTAATGAATATGCGACGAAATGGGCGGTCACTATCAGAATATTTTTCTGCTCTCAAATCCTTAGTTGCAAGCTACGACACATGTGCCCCTCTCTGCACGTGTCCCACACAACGGCAACATCGGCAGAATATGGCAACTATGATTTTTCTAGGTGGATTGGATCCGACCTTCTCCGCTCCCCGAGATCAGATGATTACTACAGCAACTCTTCCGACTATGGAGGAAGCTTACAGCACATTGTGCAGAATACCTACTCCTTCAAACCCTTCTACAGAGGTTATGCACCAGACAACAACACTCATCGCTTCCGGACGAGGATTCAGAGGCCAGTTTAGAGGTCGCGGTCGTGGTCTTCAATCTATAGGAAGGGGCCGATCACCTGTGCAGTGCTCCTTCTGTCACAAATTAGGGCACATCGAAGCAGTGTGCTACAGCAAGCATGGTCGTCCTGGACCATCAGCCCGAGCAGCCACTACAGACACCAACGGAGGTTCAATTGAGATCCCTCGGAAAGACTTTGAGGATCTCATGCAGCGCTTGTCCCAAATGAATCCTACTGAGACCACTGGAGATATCGTTGCCATTGCTCAAACAGGTATTGTTCTTGCCTCAGCTAGACACCATAACCACTCTGATTGGCTTATTGATACGGGGGCCTCCACCCATTTATGTGGAGATCCACGTCTCATCCAGATGCTCCGTCCCACTCAGCCCGGAAAGACTGTTCAAGTAGCAGATGGCAGATCATCCCCGGTAAAAGGCATTGGGGATGTGCATCTTACCCCTACAATTCAGTTGAATAATGTCCTATTAGTTCCCGATTTTCCACTTAGTCTGCTTTCAGTCAGCCAATTATGCAAGAAGCTTAACTGCCGAGCTATATTTAATGCGGTTGCGTGTATTTTTCAGGACATACTGACTGGGAGGACGATTGGTACGGGCCATGAAGAAGGCGGGGTCTACCACCTTGACTACCCCTCCCACATGATTGCCTATTCTAGAACTTCTGGAGGTCAGTCATCCGCCACTCTTTGGCATCAACGTCTGGGTCATCCTTCGGTGCACAAGCTTCGTCGCCTTCTCCCCCAACTGTCCCCCTCGAGTAGCATCACTTGTGAATCTTTTCAGATTGGTAAGCATCATCGAGTTCCCTTTCCGTCATCTGGTAATCAACACTCTCATGATATCTTTGATCTAGTTCATATGGATATTTGGGGTCCTAGTCGGTATCCTGACCGCTTAGGACATCGTTATTACCTTGTCTTGATTGATGATTATTCACGAGTATCATGGACATTTCTCTTGAAAAATAAATCCGATGCTTATAGCATTCTTACTCGATACATAATTGAGATAAAAACTCAATTCGGTCGAACAATTAAAAGCCTTCGATCTGATAATGCGCAAGAATTTATATCTCACGACCTACAAAACTTCCTAACCAATCGAGGGATTGTGCACCAAACCACATGTCCTCACACATCACAACAAAATGGTGTGGCCGAGCGTAAGCACCGGCACATTATTGATACTGCTCGCACATTACTTCTCGACTATCATGTTCCATCCATTTATTGGGGTGATGCGGTTCTCACTGCCACATTCCTCATCAATAGAATGCCGTCTACAACTCTTCATGAACAAATCCCTATTGAAGTTCTCTTTCCTAAGAAACCCATCTATCCTGTACCACCCAGAGTCTTCGGATGTACCGCATTCGTTCATCTACCCACACCCGGTCGAGATAAGCTTGCTGCCCGAGCCGTCAAATGTGTCTTCATAGGGTATGCTACAAATCAGAAAGGATACAGATGTTTTGATCCACGGGTTCGTAAACACTATGTCAGCGCCGATGTTACATTCTTCGAGACAATTCCTTATTTCTCTGTATCCACCACTCATGTCAATCCACCAAATATTTCAACTTCTCCCTTACCTGTACCAACTCCACAGGGGCCCCTACCTTCTTCTGGGACCGTATCACCTCCTCAGGTATGTTCTCCGTCTCAAGACTTGGAATCTGACGAAAATGCAGGAAGTAGTGATCAGTCAGGAAATCTTCCAATAGCTCAACGCCGCACAGCAAGACAATGTCCATCTATGTATCGAACAAGGCACCCGATCTCTGCTATCATGTCTTTTTCAAGACTTGCCCCTACTTTCAAGAGCTTTGCACATGCTGTCTCGAACATGGTCATACCAAAGAACCACACCGATGCCCTCACAGATCCACGTTGGGCCCAAGCAATGCAGGAAGAGATGGCCGCCCTTGAGTCGAGAGGAACATGGACACTTGTGGATCCCCCGGCAGACTGTCGAATAGTTGGCTCAAAATGGGTGTTCACGATAAAATACAACCCGGATGGCTCTATTGCTCGATACAAGGCTCGCCTTGTTGCTAAGGGGTTTACACAAACCTATGGCATCGACTTCTTTGACACATTCTCTCCTGTTGCTCGTCTATCGACAGTACGTATTCTCCTTGCCGTCGAGGTTGAATTCGATTGGTCGTTACATCAACTTGACGTCAAGAATGCCTTCCTATACGGCGACCTTCATGAGATCGTCTACATGGAACAACCTCCTGGTTTCAAGAGAGAAGGGGAGTGTCAGAAGGTATGCTTTTTACGCAAGGCAATCTATGGTCTAAAACAAAGTCCCCGTGCCTGGTTTCACAAACTGTCTGAAGCACTACAAATAATTGGGCTCACGAGATCGTCATCCGACCACTCCTTATTCACAAAAAGGAGTTCGAAGGGTACAGTAGCAATGCTGGTGTATGTTGATGATATCATTCTTACAGGGGATGATTATGAGGAAATTGACAAAGTAAAAAGACACCTTGCTGAACAATTTATTATTAAGGATATGGGACCACTACGATACTTCTTGGGGATTGAGATAGCCAGATCAAAAAGTGGATTAGTAATGTCCCAAAGAAAATATGCCAATGATCTACTAACAGAAACTGGGATGCTTGGATCCTAAAGGACGAATATATGAGGAAGGAGCAATAGAAGATGTTGGAAGATACAGACGCCTAGTGGGCAAGCTACTTTACCTCACTATTACCCGTCCAGACATTGCCTTGGCAATAGGAAAGCTGAGTCAATTTATGGACTCACATACTTCGGCTCACTTTGATGCATGCATGATGGTCCTCCGATACATCAAGCAATCCCCTGGTAAAGGACTATTATTTCGCAAAGATAATAATCTCAACCTTGTAGCCTATTCAGATGCAGACTACGGAGGATGTTTACAAGACAGAAAATCTACTACAGGATTCTGCACATATCTGGGAAGAAATCTAATCACATGGAAAAGTAAGAAGCAAGCAGTGGTCTCACGATCAAGTGCTGAAAGCGAATATAGAGTCATGGCACAAGCAACTACTGAACTCATGTAGGTCAAGTCCGTACTAACCGATCTTCATGTCAGATCCAAGGACGTCATGGAACTCAGATGTGACAATCAAGCAACAATGTACATTGCAAATAATCCCATGTTCCATGAACGAACAAAACATGTGGAGATTGATTGTCATTACACTAGAGATCTCATACAAAAAGGACTATTGCGCACACGAGGTGTCTTATCCACAGAACAAGCTGCTGATATATTTACAAAACCGC
This sequence comes from Ottelia alismoides, assembly GCA_037367405.1. Taxonomy (NCBI): domain Eukaryota; kingdom Viridiplantae; phylum Streptophyta; class Magnoliopsida; order Alismatales; family Hydrocharitaceae; genus Ottelia; species Ottelia alismoides. The sequence goes on along the minus strand of JAZKJV010009079.1, from coordinate 532,325 downwards.
TCGCACGAGTACAGTTCGAGAAATGTTGTAACAAGCTGAGCATGTATGATTTATATGCTCCAGCTTGAAGGGGAGTGTTGAGTATTGCCATATGTGTAAAATACCATGTTAGGAATTACCATATGGGTGTATTGCCATATGTACGGAATGCCATATTTGTGGTGGACATTTCTGGTATTTCCCAGATATGCATGTAAACCCTAATCTAATCCCTATTATAAAAGGGGGATTAGAAGACCTAATGAAATCAAGGGAATTTGATTCCATTCCTCAACAGTGGGAGCCTCGCTGAGCCGTCATCATCTTCTCGCCACCGCCGCCGGAGGCATGTGTCACCCGTCACCGTTGTAACCAAAAGAACGCAGGAACCTCCACCCGTCAGCTCCCTTCGTCCCTCCGTCAAAGCCGATGCCGGAGGCGTGTGTCGCCCTGCCACAACCGCCTCTTGATCCGCCATCGTTCATCGTCGCAGTCACCTGCGGCTCGCCATCATCCACCTGAGCAGCACTTCCTTCGCCCAATCCCTAAAGAACCTAGCGCGGACCACTAGACCACCTTCGCACGAAGGTGATCCTCCCGCCGACCGCCGATCCTCCAGCCCTAGACGCCAAGGACCTCCATCACTAGTCGCCATCCTGCCGTCCGCTCCCGGAGAGGAGCATCTATGCCGTCTCATACATCTCCACTCGCTGCCTTGAGGGAGCCCACCTCCAACACCACAACCGACCTCCTCAGAGCTTGCCGCCACCGCCCTTGTGGGTTGAAGACGAACGAAGAAAAAGGGGCAGCGCCGCTTTTGAAACGAGAAGAACGAACGAACGAACAGAGAAATCCTAAGGGAATAAAGAAATTGGGCAAATTGCATTTCAGTCCTCGGAGGTTTTAAAAACTGCAAAGAAGACCCGCTGTCCAACAGTCACGTGCTTCGTACGCCATCACTGGGTAATTTGCGATTCTGGCCTACCCTTTATTTATTGCTATATTTTAATACAAAAAATTTAAAAACTTTACAAACCAGCCCCTGTTGTCAGACTATTTATTGGCTTGTCTTTTCTATTAAAATAAATAATTTTATTGCTTTGAAAATTGTACAAAAATTTATGTAGACTCCTGATGTATGTCTTGTAATAGTGTAAAATTTTCATTGCAGTTTATTATCACTTGCTATTATTGAAAATAAAAAACAGCATCATTTTCTCTGCTTGAACTTCAAAAATTCACAAAAATTTGAATATTGCCCTGAAAATTCCAAAAAAATCACGTTAGATATATTTCATTATCCTTTAATTTCGACGTAAATTTTATGCATTACTTAACTTTAAAACTAAAAAAAAATGTAAAATATCAAACATCTTAAAAAATCATAAAAAATTCTAGAAAAAAAATAAAAAAATAGTGATTTCACTTCCTCTTTGTAGATAATTTCCTATAGTTTTTAGGAAAAAATAATTCAGGAACTTTGAGCTTATTTTGCGTTTTTAAATTGCAAGTTATTCATGTATATCCACTATTTGATTTTTAAATTGCAAGTTCTCCAGTTTTTATTCATTTGAAAAAGTTTATAAATTCTAAAAATCATCCAAAAATCACCAAAAACAGTAAAAATATATTAAAACACCAAAAAATTTTCTTTTGAACATTTTTGTCATTTTTATCATCTTTGAAAAATCCAAAAGGTTGCATTTCTTTCGTGTATAAATTTTCTTTGAAAAAAATAATTATTTTGAAAATTAAAAATTGCAAAACTAAAAACCAATAAAAAATACAACTAAGAAAATATATAAAATATGAAATATAAAATATAAAAAAAATAAAAACCAAGAGTAATGTTCATAGAATTCCTTCATTCTTTCAATGATTTATTTCATTGCACATAATAACCTCGGAATTCGTAGCCTCCTTGAGTTCGATCCTGTTAATATACAGGTAAACTAAATAGCAATTCTCTTGCTACACATTTTTTGTAATTATTTCTACTTGAGAAAAAAATATTTTTTTAATGCTTGATTGGGTTGCAACGACCATTGCAATTATTCTTCTAAATAAAAACCCGAGAAAGTCGTGTCAACAAGATCCATCTTCATCAGGCGATGAACAACCATCCGTTTTTTTTCGACCTTCGTTGCCTTCCCCAAATCACAACCTAAAAAAATCCCCAAATTGAGTTGTTCGACAACCACCAACCACCACCGACATCATTGTCTTCACTGTTAGTCAGCTTAGCTCCACCGCTCACTGACCTCGATCAGAGCACCGCATCAACTCTACCATCGCGCCATGCCTTGTGCGCAGGCCAACCATACTCTGCTCGCCACCGACGACCGCGCCTGCCAACCTCCAACTGCCCAAGCGCCCTTGAGCTCCACACCACTTACAGATCAAGCACATCTCCACCGACGTCATTACCTGCGAAAATCCTCCCCACTACCTCGACTATGCCTCCTTATCTGTGTGTAGACCGAGGCCTCCAGACGACCACATCACCGACTCCTACCCCTCTAGCCACTCCCACACTTCCACCCGTACGTGACCTACAACCTTACACCTCCGCAGTGCCTCGTCACCCTTGGGGCTTTCCCGCGAGCAACGCTGCCTCAACCCATGTTCATGCTTCATGGTGCGAGCTCTACCCTTCACCAACATCCCGCCTCGCCATCGCACTCAGGGTTGGCGCTCCACCCCACATTGTCCGCCAGCGAGATTGCCACCCTATCTTATGCCCGCACGTGTAAGGAATGCGCTTTGGGGCAAACTTGCACCCATGCCACTTCTTATCTCCAGATTAGTAGGGAGCTCCCTACTAGTAGCCCCACACGTGCAAGGCACGTGCTTTTGGGAAACTTGTGCCTGTGCCCTTTGACTTTTAGATAATTAAAAAGAGGTCCCTCACCAGCCAAGGTACATACCCCGGATGTGTTACTCTGGAGAAATTTCAAAAACTCCCCTAGAAGTTTCAATATTTGCATATAAGTTCTCCAGGGCCCATTTGAGAAGGAAACTCTTATTTTCATTGCATTTTAGTCCCTAAAATTCATTTGAGCATAACTCTCTCATAAAAACTTTGTTTCTAGCATATAATATGTCAATTTGAAACTTATTCAGTACTCTATCATTTTATATTTTTTGTGGACTAATATGGAGACTTTTATTATTGATTATTATTTGAGGAGTATTTTGATTTATCCGGGCTAATCTTTAACATATATGTGGTATCAAGGAGATTAGTGATTTATTATGTAGGGGCTTCAAGAAAGAAAATTAAGGATTAAATTTCCGATCATTATAGTGGTTGAAGATTCGTTCGTGGGAATTCTTAATCTAATTTATAGGGCTTCAAGTGTGGGGGATATTTAGTCTGATTAATCCTCTTGTAGTAATTGATAATTTTACTAGGGTGTGATTATGAAGGATTTAACTTATTCTCTCATTATTTTACGTGATCAAAATCTATTTAATTGAGGATTAGATTAGAGAAAATTTGGAGATTAAAATTCATCGATAAAATCATTGTTTTATATTCTTAAATCGCAGGATTATCCAAAGATATATTTGCATTTCGCCTCCAGCTTAGATTCAAATTGAATATCTTTTGTGGGCAAACATCTTTTTGATTTGTGGCTCATTTTGAAGATATCGATTAATTTTTTTCTATTAAAAAATCTAGTCATAAATCCTGCGCTTTTCCTCTCTGTTTATTTTACATCACATTTTCATCATATTTCTTTTTGTTTAATTATGATTTAATTTCTGACACAAATATTAACTTAGCAATTAATTAGTTATTTAATTTAATTTGAAATCACACAACCAAAAATCACCATCCACTGTGTTCGACCTTGGTATCTTGCCAAGTAAAAATTCTGCACAACATTCAAAGATTGTGGTTTTTGATCGATCGTTTTTCATCTCCTATACTACAACTATTGATTTTAAGGAGGTGAAATATGCTCTTATCATTAATCTTACCAAGTATAAATTGTTCCACAAAATTTAAAATTTGTGGTTTTTGTTGAATTATTTTCCACCTCATGTACTATAATTTAAAAATATTAAAAGAGATGGATTACATATCATTAAATGACACCATTGTTGGGAAATGACGTATTTTTGGGGGTTAGATTAATTTCTGTAATTAACTATTATGAAATTAATTTCTATATATTTTTTTATTTCTTCTTTTTTGAATTTAATTTTCTTGCACTTCTCTCTCACTACAGATACTAACCATATTTTCTCTCTTCTCAGATAACTCGAAGCAATTTTTGGATATAAATTCAAGGGCATGCAAAGAAGAGTGAATTTTATTTCCATGAGAGAGAGATTAGATTAGTTTGTTTTCTACATCATTTATTGGGTCTCTCTAAACCCTAATTTTTATAATAATTTGGACTGAACTCTTTGTGGTCTGTTGGGTATGTTTCAATCTCTTCTGTAAGGTTGGGACCTGACTTGAGTGGTATAGAAATTACGTGCACATATACTAGCTTAGTTATTTATTTTTTTATTGTGCTCCTAATTTTTAGGCCACACATTTTCACTAACTATACACACTGTAGATCGCTCGACTTAGCCGAATTTTAAATTAGTTCTTCCCGCTAATAGAACTATCTGCTTATGGCATTTTCATCTGTACATATCATTTAGTGTAAATTTTAATTCCTTGTATTGCATCCTGCACGAAGAAGGTGAGGAATCATTGTAAGTCTTCTTCTTATCATGCATCATTGAATTCTTGCTTGCATCAGCTTTCTTGATCCTCTTTACCTCATTTTTACAACTTATGATTTAAAGGAATCGAGACTTCTCGTTAGGCATGATTTTTCTATGCCCACATAAGACTCAAGTGATAACCTTAAATTAAAATCGGGACTGCTAATCAAGGTGACTGCAAATAAATTGACATAAAATTAACTCTTGTGTATGGTGGAGAGAATCCCACTCATTGTTTGTAGGGAAAAAATCATATACTTAAGTTAAAGCCAAAATATGGGAGTCTCATTCTGACTACTAAATTTAAAAATGACTAGCTACTTCTCAGTGAGGGAACTACGATCTCCCTTAGCAGATTGAGTGGTTAAAGGACAACACGTAAGGCACCGTCTTGAAGTAACACGGGTAGCCGTTCTACGATCTGTACTTACACCCATACTGGCTGAAAATAAATGCAACTAGTCATATGAATTCAGAGCAATCTTTGTGACACTCTCCGGAACCTAAGATCCGCTTAGTCTTTCAAAGATTGATTTATCACTGAATTAAAATTGAAAGATAAACTCTAACTTGCCTTCACAAATGTTGAGTGGGTGAATCTATGTGTTTTAATTATGTTTGCTTTGTGTGTTTATTCTCTATATTTTGACTCAACCATCGTGCTCTTTCTGACTCTCTTGATATCATCGATGGATTTCTCTAGGGAATTTAGTTCAAACTTTGCGAACACTTCACAAAACCCCTTAGATATCTTGTCTCCTCAAGTTCGAGATGACCCTCTTCTCGAGCCCACTTGGTCATGGGACAATTCTCTTCCCAATTCCAACATCAATAAGTGACCTTCAGGGTTTAGTCGATCCCAGACTAATCCGATATTTCATTCCTTTATCAAGGAAACCCTTATCCCTGGTAAAATTTCACATCCTTTCGTACCTAATTCTGAACTCTTTACATCTGAAAGTGAAGAAGAAGATGTGATGCTTCCAAAGAATAACCTTGGTGAGAAAGAGAACAACCATGACCCAGTGATAGCGATCCTGGCCCGAATAACCACAACTGAACAACAAAATGAGTTACCAAGAGTCTGGTTGGCATCACTAGGAGCTGAAGATTAGGAAGAAGATGCCATGGAAGATACACACCTCCCGGAAGTTGATGACGATTACAACTGGATGAGACCAGTTCCCCCTAAGGATACGTTCGAACACAAACCGTATTTCCTCGCGCTGCTCCCAAAGTTTGGAGGAAACAATCATGAAGAGCACTACTCTTTTCTCTGATACCTCGAACTAGTCTGTGACAACCTCTCTCACCCTAGGGTTAGTCAATACTATATTAGGTTGAGAGCCACTCCCTTCGCCTTGACGGATAAGGCGACATATTGGCTGAAGAACTTACGGGGAGGTGGTCTCAACATGGGCTACATTCAAGACTCTGTTCTTAAAGAAATTCTACCCAGTAAATAGAATTAACCAAATCAAGATTAAGGTCACAAGTTTCACCCAACTCCCTAATGAACCATTCCATGAGATATGGGAGAGGTTTACAGACCTAATTCAGAAATGCCCAGGACATGGCATAAGCAAGATGATGTTGGTCCAAAGTCTTATTAGTGGACTGAACCATGAGACGCAAGGGCTAGTTAGCGACTCTTATGGAGGAAGCTACATGGAACGCCATGAAGACACAATCTATAAGGTTTTCGAGAAGTTAGAGGACTCCAACCGAGCACATACCACAAGCAAGGCATATATGCCCAACTCCCTTTCACTCTTGTCCAAGGAGGGAGCAGAGAGGACTGTAAACATTATGTTGACTGACCAAAATGTTGATATGGGAGTAATAGATGATAAGCTTACTATAGTCGAACAAATTTATAAGAAGGTGGACGAAGTCCATAAATCAAATGCTATGGAGGAACTGTCTAAACTGCCCAAGCAGATGGAAGAATTATTTGACATGGTATCTAAGATCAAGATATCCGCACTGACTACACCCTCTGCCCCATTCACCAAATTCACTACATTCAAGGTCAAGGTGTAGGAAACTAGAGCAACTGGGGAGGAGATCAAGTCTTTGCCCAACAAACTGAAGAATCCTCTGTCCAGACAGTTTACGAGGAACCTCCACATTTTTTTGTTTTATCCTTCCTTCTCGTCAAGGAAGCTAGAAATCTAACGGTGGATCGTGTCAGTCTTTTTTCATGGGAAGCCTAGAACTCACTCACATGGAGATAAACAGAGTCGGGTATAATCTGGATCAAGTCAACCAACCATACCCAAATTATACTCCAAACCCTTGTCCACCACATTCTTGTCCCTGCTACCAGCCTCGACAACAACAACAACAACGTCAGTAATAACAATTCAGTCCGGGTTATCAGAACCCGTACCCGCAATAACATCAACAGTACCAATGCCAAGGTCTTCAGGGCTAGTTCCGTCTCAATCAGTAGAACCAACAACCTCAGGCGAGGCGAGGCTAGGGGTCTTCTTCTTCAATCTCTCCCGAACTCTAGCGAGCTCTAGATGGACTTCATGACATGAGAGTTGATATCAATTGACTCTCCAGATTGAGAGATGAGTGCACCACACCACAAATTGCAATTCCAGCTCATGTCCAAGCTAACCCAAATAACCTCGGACACAAAGATCAAGTATTATTCTCAGAATGTTCTTTATCTGAATACGAGATCTTTTCACATGATGTTACAAATCATATCTCTCTCAGGAGTGGAAAGACAATAACCATGCATGATCGAGGGGGGGGGGCATGGTGACATAGCCCTAGTGTCCACACCTATGCATACAACTGAGGAAGAAGAGGATGAGAGACCATGAACCCCCACACTAGAGCACTACAACACCTCGGAGTCGAGCGAGTCTGAATCAGAAGACATGGACTCACAGCAGCAACATACCCCACAGCCACATGTGTCATTTTCTTTTTCAGAGTCAGAGTCCTAGGGCTCGTTTGGTAATCGGGTTACCCCAAGGTAACCCGCTTTACCCCTCTCTTTTCTTGGGTTGGAAATACATCACACATCATAGGGACATTACATCACATTCTTTATTCCACCCCTCTCCAACCCTCATTATCATCCCAAACAGCTGCTATTCAAATCAGGATACCCCAACCCACTCCAATCCAGCAACCAAACGAGCCCCTAATGTCAGTATCAATCTGAGTCATGTGGGTGGTGGTATATGGCCTGGATCCACTTGATTACGAGGTGCCAACTGAAGGATGAGATGAAGATGCAGGATGATCTGACGGTCAGGAGAGCATACAGGTGTAGTCATGACTTATGGATACCATCTTACATATCATTTCAGGACTATACACCTTTTATGGGCATGATTGTTTGTGTGCTTGTTATATTCTCGATAACGCGGATGCACTTTAGTTTGATTCGGAAACAAATCTTCAATATATCACGAAGGAATCTTAGCAATTTTTTAAAATAGTTGCACATGTTGAAAAAAATGTTGTCTTCCAAGTAAAGGAACAAAAATAGTACAGTATATCAAACTTCCAATTGAAATTAATCAAAGCAGCATTATGAGGTGAAATGACATCAGCAGGACTGCCTCCATCATCCACAGTATTTATGCACACTCTTTGGTTGTCTCAACGTATGTCTAATTCTGTTTCTGTTGTGCTCCCTTGTTCTGTAGTGTATTGGGTAAAAATAGTTCTAATCTGCGAGTGATGAAAATCCTAGTTGATAGGCTTGAATTCCTCCCCAGTTGACCATGCTCCTCTTCTGGTTTCATTCAATGGATACTCTTTTTTGAACTTTTTAAGATTGAAGAGCCCATATTATTCTTGTGGCATATTTGATCTAACAGGTACCCCGGAGCCTGGGCAATCTAGTTGCTGGTGACAACTATACAACTAATGCCATTCTTGTTATAGGGCAGGAGATCACTGGTAGATGCTATATGCTTGGTCTCTCATGCCTTCCAATGTAACGATACTTCATTATGTACTTCAAACTTGACCCCGGTGATATTTCCAGAATGTATCGTAGCTGGACTTGTGAAATGCATGAAGAGTGACCACCAAGTCCTAAAAAAGGTACAGCTTGGTTTTTTTAGGTTCCACGATGTTATCTTATTGCAACTTGTTCTAATCACGAACACACTTATCCACGAAGCAGCATGGGTTCTCTCCAACATTGCCGCGGGTTCTGTGGAACATAAGCGGCTACTCTATTCCGGTGAGGCCACAGTGCCACACCAGTCTTGTTGCATCTTTTATCGACTGCAACGTTCGATGTCAGGAAGGAAGCAGCTTATGTATTGGGCAATCTATGTGCTGCTCCCAGTGCTGGCCACAGTCCACCAGCAATTATTGTGGAGCACTTGGTGGCGATCGTCGACAGAGAATGTCTTCCTGGGTTCATAAATTTGGTGAGATCACCGGATATCGAGGCTGCAAAGGTGGGACTTCAATTCTTGGAACTGGTGAGCAGTCTTTTCTTTTAAATGCAGTATGTCGTATCATGGGGTGTGCACGATTTTTCGGGTTGGACGGTACCCTTCCCAATCCATAAAAATTGATCCCAAAACCGTTGGTATCCAACATACCCTCGTGGGTCGGGTAAGCAGTGTGAACTAACCCATAAAATCCGAGACATCGATCTGATTGAGTTCGGATACCCACGGGGCAACCCATGCCAACCCGTGAATACGTTACTCTTCTCACGCTCCAGTCAAAATGCGACGCGGTGACGCCCCTATTCGGCTACCCCGAGTCCCCGAACGTCGAAAGCCTAGCCGATGTCTCCCCGCCCTCGCTGCCACCAACAAGTCCAGCACCATCGAACCCTCTCCGCTGCCTCCAGCACCACCAAACTCTTGATGTCGCCATCCCTGCTCCTCCATCTCCTCGCCACCTCCACCACCACCACCGAATCCTCGCCGATGCTTTCCGTGCTCCTCCATTTCCTCAATGCATCCTCCGCCATCTCCTTGATTGTGTCCGAGGTCATATGTATCATTGATCACGCCCGATGCCGTCAGGTAGAGGGAATCCATTGTCTCCACCACCATCGTTACTGTGAAGTGAAGTCAAAGATAGTTATGGGTATGGTTCCATTTATTTATCTTGAAGATGAGCAATATCGTCTAGTTTTTACCTTTTTCTATTGTTTTGGTCAGGATTTTATTTGCTAATGGTAGACATGCTGCAATGAGTTATTAAATTGAGAAATATATATATTTTTTGAAATCAATAAATTGAAAAATAAATCTCAAGTGGCTTGCGTGTTTGTTGTTCTATAATCAATTTGCATAGATAATCTTCCCAATTTTCATAGAAAATCTTATTTTCATTTTCAATAAAATTGGCATTTCAGTTCTTGATCATGATCACTCGATCGATTTCCCCTATGCTCTAACGGTTGGAAAGAAGAAAAACTTAAAGAACAAAAAAATGATGAACACATACGTAGATAAAATATCAAGGTCACTTTATCCCTAGATGAGATGATATAAAGAGATCCGGCTTTTAGAAAATACCTTAAGGTGAGATGCCCACCGATAAGGGTCAGTAGAAAGAACCCGAGCTGAACAAAGAAGCATATCCTTTCCATAGCTACATCTCGCTTAATCAAGAATGAGCTTCCTAGAAAGAAGAGTAACATGAGTGCAAACTTCGTGACTGGTCATATCAATGAGATCAAGTTTGCTAGAACTATATTAGACAACAGTTCCTCTATTAATCTCATGCCCGCCCATACTTTATGAACATCTGAATCTTGGTCCTCTTAGGAAGTCAAGAGTCATACTTCAATTTACTGATACATCAACTAAGAGACCCATGGGCAATACTAAGAACATTGTAATCAATATCGAGGGACAAAATTGTCCGATGGATTTTAGAGTGCTTGACATGAATGTCCCCAGGAATTGGAAAGATTCCTAGATGATCTTAGGGTGACCCTTCCTTAAGATCGCATGAGTTGTATTTGACTACACCTTCGGAAAAATCCAATTTGGAGATGTCAAACTAGAAATGAAGCAAAATATATTTCAGAGACCTGATACAGAATCTAACATCAAATTAGGAACTTTCAAGTCAGAGGCAGATTGTAGTACAATTACGACAGTTGGGCCATGGAGACAAAACCCAACCACAGAACCACTCTCATTTGGAGAAGACATTATCGGACATTTGGTCTACAACTCATTCAAGAAGACACTCTCTATGCATCATCCTACACTCCCGGAGACTCAGAGGTCTTAGACTTGTCAGTCACATCTCTTTTAGGGCAATCTCATAGTGAGGAAGACATGTCGGATTTTGCCCAAATATGACACATATTTGGCGATCCGATACTTGAAGCCGTTCAGTTGGTGGTAGATGAAGATACACAAGGCCCACCCACAACACAACTAGATTTAGTGGTGATAAAGCCAGATTTCTTAGATAATACTGATATACCCAAGCTCAAACCATTGCCCCTACTCTCAAAGATTTGTTTCTTGCGGGACCCAAGAGAAAGTTCCTTGCGGGACCCAAGGGAAAGTTTCCGATCATCATCAGTTTACATTTGACCAAAGAGCAGGACATACGCCGGGTAGAAGTATTAGAGAAAAATCAGAAGGCAATAGGTTAGAGATTGTCGGATCTCCAAGGAATTAACCTAACCCTTTGTTAACATCATATATACCTTAAGGAAAATGCTAAACCATATAGTGAATTATAGCGTAGGCTGAATCCAAAATTACGGGAAGTGGTTAAGATTGAGATAGAGAAATGGCATAGAGTGGGGTTCATTTATCCCATCTTGGACTCCAAATGGGTGGCACCATTACACGTAGTCCTGAAAAAGTCAGAATTCCAGATCGTCACCAATGAGGAGGGAGAGGAGATCATGACACGAGTACCCATGTCATGGCTTATCTGTGTGGACTACAAGCGCTTGAATGCTGCGATGAAAAGGATCACTTCCTACTGCCATTTATTGATCAAATTTTGGAGTGATTGTAAGAAGGGAATACTTTTGCTTTTTAGATGGGTAATCGGGTCACAATCAAGTAGCCATTACCCCTGACCAGGAAAAGACAACATTCACATGTCCCTTCGGTACTTACACTTTCAAGTGCATACATTTCGGGCTATGTAATGCCTACGACACGTTTCGGTGGTGCACGATTGCACTATTTGCTGAAATTGTTGGAGATTTATCGGAAGTGTTTATGGATGACTTCTCGGTCTATGGTGGTTCATTCAAGATTGTCTTGTGCACTTAAACCGAGTCCTCAAGAAATGTAGTGAGGTTAATCTGATGCTCTCTTGGGAGAAAAATCATTTCATGGTAAAGGAGGGCATCATATTGGGGTACGTAATCTCCAAGAAGAAGGTATAGGTTGACCCAACCAAGGTGGATGTGATCAAGAAACTTGAGCCACCAATCGATGTAAAGCAAGTGTGATCTTTTCTAGGGCATGTCAGATTTTATCGAAGGTTTGTTAAAGATTTTTTCAAAATTGCCCGACCGCTAACTGACCTCTCGGGGAAAGACACCGAGTTCATTATATATCATAAGTGTCTTGAGGCCTTCGAGCTGCTCAAAAAGAAGATCATGAAATCTCCCATCCTACAAGCCCTCGACTGGTCTCTTCCCTTCAAGATCATGACCGACACCTCTGATATTGCAGCAGGGGTTGTGCAAGGATAGAGGAGATATGGATTTCCTTATGCAATTCACTACACAAGCAAAGTTTTGGATCCACCTCAGAAAAATTATACTGTAACAGAAAAGGAAATTCTTGATGCAGTCTTTGCCTTGGAAAAATTTAGACTTCTAAGATCTAAGGTGATAGTGTAGTCAGATCATTCATTCATTCGATACTATGGAAAAGAAAGGCGCAAAGCCACATCTTCTCAAATGGATACTTCTACTTTAGGAATGATTTGGAGATTAAAGATACGCCTAGAGTAAAGAATGCGTTGGCTGACCATCCATCCCTGATAGAACAAGATAAAATCTTTGAGTTAGAATCGATCCGTGAATCCTTCCCACACGAGTCAATTTCTGTTATTGAATCCCTCGCATGGTATGCAAACATGGTTAACTATCTTGTCTCTAAGAAAGTTCCCCAAGGTTGGCCAATAATAGTATTGATTGACTTAAGTCGGAATCCAGACACTACCATTGGGAAGATCAGTTCCTTTTCTTTGAAGGACTGAATTGTATATGAAGAATATGTATTCTCCAAGAGGAATACGAAAGTGTCCTCACTCTATGCCACACCTTGGAGGCAGGAGGACACCACTCCAGGAAGAGGACCATTAAGAAGATATTGCAATATGGATTTTATTGGCCAACCTTGTTTAAGGATGCCTAGAATTTTGTCAGGTCGTGCCTGGTCTATCAGAGAATAGGAGGGACCATCGGTCCCAAAGATTCCATGCCTATGCAACCAGTAATCATTTATGATGTATTCGATGCATGGGGCATTGACTTTGTGGGCCCATTCCTTAACAACCATGGATTTGAATATATTCTTCTTGCGACAAACTATTTATCAAGGTGGGTGGAGGTTATGCCTACTTGACCGCAAACAACAGAATCGTCTGTAAATTTCTAAAAGATCATATTATTTCGAGGTTCGGGATCTCCAAGGTTATGGTATCTAATAGGGGTAACCACTTTGTCATCAGGGAGGTGAAGAAGTTAATTAAGGAATATGACATCAAGCACTGTGTCTCTAGTCCTTACCATCCACAATATAATGGCATGGTAGAGATGTCAAACATAGAGGTCAAAGGAATTTTACAAAATCTAGTCCGCCCTGATAGGAAGTACTAGTCCCAACTCATGGACCAAGTTCTATGGTCTTACATGACGGCTTATAAGACCCCATTGGGCACCTCCTCGTTTAGAATGGTATTGGGAAAAGCATGCCATTTTCCCGCAGAATTAGTGTATAAATCAGAATGGACAATCAAAAAGATCAACTTCAATTGTCACCAAGGCAAGAAGAACAGAGATATGGATTTAAATGAGCTGTTAAAAATCAGAAATCATACATATGAGAACAACACCATCTATAAGGATGATTAAAGAAATGGCAAGCACATTAGAACTAAGAACTTCATCCTAAGGCAGAAAGTGTGGTTGTTTAATGCAAGGTTAAATATTTTTCAAGGCAAGCTGAAATCAAAACTGACAAGACCTTTCATAGTTAGGGAAGTACACAATAATGGCATTGTAATAATTTCTGAGACAACAGACAGTACACAAAACTCCCTAGTCAATAGACATCGGTTGAAGCATTTCGTCGAATCACATGAGTAGTTGATACAGGTTGAGCATATCTCCTTCACTCAGGGCACAAATTAGATGAAAGACTCCCTTGGCCCATGCGAAACCTTGATAAGTGAAGCTACATTTTATTGAGGTAGAGAAAATATTCTTTATTTTAACCACAAAATTTTGAATCAATGTACTAGCCTCAGACTTGTGCTTTAAAAGAAAGACTCAGGATAGTCTGGAAAAATAATAACACAAACAAGATAATGCATGTCCTTGATGATCAGGTACACAGATCGAGCCCCATATATTTAGGTGAAACAACTCAAACGGATGCTAACTACTATGACCTTGATGACTTGGAAAGTTGGACCGGTGATGCTTTCCAAGTTCACATGACTCACACTAAACACTAGACTTGATAGAGACACCATGTATGAGATGACAAATTTTCTGCAGCAGTAGGTGGTCAAATCCAAGATGCTACATGTTGGGAGAAATTGACTTAGCAGAATGAGAAGTGTCACCAACATACAGAGACTGAGTAAACCTACATAGCCCTCCACGTTCATGGTCACATCCAATCACCCTGCATGTGCGTATATCATGAAAAACAAGGGAATTAGGTTCATGTATAACACGACATTGTAAATCTTTTGTAATATAACTAATAGACAGTAAGTTCATGGAGAAAGCAGGTGCATGAAGAAAATTTTGCAAATGTATGGAAGGTGTCAGGTGAACTTCCCCATGTCTAGTAACTGGGGAATGAGTCCCATCAACAATCACCACTGATCTACCTGGTTGTGCTGGACTATATGTACCAAAATACAATCGATCTTCGCAGCGATTGGTGTGATGCTCCAGTATTCATTATCCATTTTGATGGGTTTAGTCGAGAATGACCACTAAATGCCTGAGTAATACCTGGGCTACTAGTGGAGGTAGAGGCTGTAATGTTTGATGAACATGTGCTAGAAGATCTAGCAACTGGAGACATGATCTCTCTCAAACGAGCGACAAAAAGTCATCGTAGAGACGATCAATAAGATCAGGAGCAGTCTAACTCTGCTCTACAACACGAGATGATGGAAAAAATCCATGCTTTGAGTAGCACGTGTCCTCTGAATGACCTGATCGATGGCAGTATGAACATGACTGACGTGGGAGTGGGCCACCTCTACCGTGTGTGCCTTGTCTTCGAAGGGGAGTAGATGCACCTTTACCATGTGATGCAACCATAGTCGAAGATGTCTGAGACGATGTGACAGAGGAGATACTCAAATGGCTAAGACGGTATGCTTCCTCCATAGGACTATAGGAGGTATGGTAGCATCAGTGAGAAGTTGAGAGTGAGCCAAATCATATTCTGGATTGAGGGCGGCCAGGAACACACCAGTCATATCAATGTTCCTGTAGGCCTTATACTGCTCTGGTGAGGCCATCAAGGGTATGTAGATGCGTAGTCGCTCAAACTTCCCCCTCAAAGATGCATACATGCATGAAGAGGATGGTCACTTTGTTAGGTCGTGAAGATATCATGTTGGAGTTACAATATCTTCGTTTCATTATTCGTTTGGGAGTATGTTTCTGCGAGAATATCCCACATCGCCTTTGATGTGGGTTGACTCAGGATATCGTTGGCTATCTCAACAACAACATTACCAGATAGCCTTACCTTGGCATATGCATCATCGACCTCCCATGAGGCATTGGTCCCAGTCTTGTCCACAGGCTCATCCTGCGTTAGAATATCGTTCTTACCATGGCTTTGAGCAGATTCATGAACTGCATTGCCCACAACGTACAGTTTATACTGGAGATGGCACATCTTGACAATAAGTGTGACCCTTGAAGGCACCCATATATGGCGTATCAACTCTGCTTTATCGTGAACAATAAGTGGGACCTTAGACCAAACGTACAGTGTCTAAACAAACATGAAAAGAGATGGTTGTGATCTTAAATTCATACCACAACCATCTTAGGCAAATCGTGGTATGATTTTGATAAAAATAGGGTAAATCAGACCCCAAATCTCTAAAATCGGACCAAAAACCACGAAATCGGGGATTCACGAGGACCTGGGTGACCGTGCGACCTCGTACGAGGGGCAGTTGAGGCCACGAACATCGCAAGGGGCCGTTGGGAGCGGTCGTAGTGCCATTGGAAGGGATGATGGAGGTGGCACTGTGTCGTTGGGGGGAACTGGGCGACGCGCAGGTCCACTAGGCGACACGGAGCTGCTCCTGCATAGATAGGGGAGGCACACGAAAGGGGGTCTAGATGGTAGGGTGGGTTTTGGCTCAGCGCTTCGATCTAGGACTACCGCTCTGATATAATGTGGAGAAAGAATACTTGTTTATTCAAAGAGCCCAAGGGTTCTCTTATATAAAGAAGAGAGAAACCCTAGTGGATAAGTTACATGCTACAAACAAAAAGAAATAAATAACTATGAAACAATATCATAACATAAAACTCGTTAACATGTTTCATTAGATATTCATGTATTATATTTGAGTACATAAGTTGCCAGTGGTATTGCAACATGTTTTGAGTCCATAATGATACAATTCTTTTGGTCAGGATAAATGTGACGGTGTGCGATGGAAAGCTCTCGTCGAAAGAAGAAAAAACATCTGCGGTAAATTGTGCGAAAAGGGGGTAAGACAGCGGTGAGGGCTACCAGTTATGGGGATGTGAAGGTGAGGACCACCAAGCATGAAGCTGAGAGGGAAGAAGAGGGCTGGACGTTTGTCTCTCATCGCAAACGCGGCCGTCAGTGTTACAGATGCAGGGAGTACAAGCATCAGGTTGTCGAGTTCTCTCTACCTCCCCGTTGTTTTGGCAGCAGCATGAAGTGTCATCGTCGTGTTGTTTGACGAGGTTACAGAAGTGTTAGCAACCTTCTTCCAACATCATCGAACTGGGGTCCAAGTTTGGGTCGGGGATACATTTGCTTATGCGCCCATATGCATTGGTTGTCTGTGGGGGTGTTTCTGAATCTAGACTCATCACAAAGAATGAAGGCATGTTGATTGGTGTTTGTGGGGAAGCAAATTGAGATCTCTGCTCAGATTTTAGTGGTTCTTCGACGACTCAGGTGCTTCATTTTCTGTAGATGTTGTTATGTTGGATCCATTGACGTGGTGTGCTAGGGGTATATCACCGACGGAAGTCAAAATGTTGTTATACTCGTGCTCAGAATAAGAGATTTGATGGCGGTTACTGGCTCTACTGATGGAGAAGAAGCATCCCTGTCATTGAGAGTTGTCTGTGTATACGATATCCCTTTCTTATTATGTCGCTAAAGCCGGCTCTGGGGGAGTTAACCATTGTTTCTACGGTCCTTATTGATGCTCTACTCCTTAGTTCCAACCCAATGGTCACCATCGTGGTCTTGGATAGTCTCAGGTGGTTCACCCACCACCACCACCACCACCGTCCTTTGTGCCTGTTTAGGGGATGTGGTGAAGAGCTCATATTCAGTTGTTTCGCCAGTTGCCTCGCTGGAGAAGCTTGCCACGATGGAGGGTTCCATCGATCAGATGGTGGGATTTGTCGGAATAGATCTGGAAGCGAAATATTCGGAGGAGAAAATCTCGTATCTGCCACTTTTCATATTCAAAATTTCATCAAACCTAGGGTGTTCATGACTGGGTGCCATTGTTCCCTCGGGAGAGTAGAATTTTTCTTTGCCCTCGATCACGTTTGTGGTACTTAAGGTTTGCTTGAACTATTACTTGGTAGCGGGTGGTCTCTTAACTATATTTCAGTGGGTTCGCCTGCCTTTACTCTTTGGTGGAGCTTTTTGACTGATCAAATGTTTTAAGTGTTACAGGATCTGGCAAGCGTTATGATTCCCAACCTGATTTTATGGGAGAGCTAGGACCCGAGTTGCTACAGATTGGATTCTCTCTTCAGCCTTCTCTTGTTGATGTGTCCCAGTTTGAGGATGCTTCATCCTCACCACATGTAACAACTGATGCCTTCGAAATTTCAAGGCCTGGTGGTTTGCATGATGGGGCTCTGATTTCCATGGCAATATTACCCTCCCTAGAAGACTATTTGAGTCCTGATGGCTCCCTTTGATCCAAGTCCCTTGTCTAGGCGATCGAGGCTTCGGAAGTTGTTTTTATCCAAGTCCCTTTACCGAAGCATCCGCTGCTTTCAGACCATTTGGAGTGTGTTTTGTGAGCCTCTTCATCCTTTGCTTCTGTTTGGGTAATGGTGAAAAACGAAGAGATACAAAAAAGATTGTGTATTCCCATGGTTGGAAGAAGGAGCGTTAAGATTTCCGAGCATAAGGCTCATGTGTCGATTTCGGGGTGGGGGATGTGGAGTCTAGTTCCTAAATGAAAGTGCTGGCATGAAATGCCAGAGGTTTAGGTGACTATGAGAAACGGAGTTCGATTGATGGACTTTTCAAGGACTGGGATGCGATATTGTCATGTTACAGGAAATAAAGCTTGCTACCATTTCTAATTTTGTGTGGAACTCTTTGGGGATCGTATTTTTATCGAATTTCAACGCATTCGATGCCATTGGAAGTATATGGGGGATGGCTATTGCCCGGTAAGGCTCCCATTTGTCTTTTGTTTCAGAGCTTAAGGGTAGACATGTTCTGACTATCCTTTTGGAAAATCTAAATTTCGGCACGCGCTTGGTTGTCTCTTGTGCCAATGAACCTTGTCTACAAGTATAGAGATTGGATCTATGGACGGATCTTAGAGAGGTCAGAAGACTTTATCCAGGTTAGGCATGGCTTATAGAGGACGATTTAGTGATTCTCTGTTTTGATCTGGCCGTCCTCATCTGCGTGGTGGTCAAGATCTAGGTTCCATTGAATCTTCTGAACTGATTGATGAGCTGTATCTTGAGGCGATTGATGCTCATATACTAGATTTACATGGAGGAAATCTGGTTCACAGACTCACGGATTGATCGGTTCTTGGATTTGATGGAGCTTCTAGATTTGTTTCCTTTGTCCACTTCCTCCTCTCGATCGCGATCTAGGTATAATCACATTCTTTTAGCTAGGGACCCTGGAGATGTTTCGGCGTCTCAAGGATTCTTCAGGTTTGAGCGTGCATGGCTCTAGGAGGAGAACTTCAAAGACTGAATTGGACATCTATGGAGTACATGCTTCGTTGCTGCATGTATGGCATAGTTGTTGGTTTCGTTTTGTGTGGGACTTTGTCTATTCAAGAGGGAGGTTCATGAGGCTAGAAGAGTACACCGAGCAGTGGCAAAATCAGAAGTTTACAGGCTTAATGGATTAGAAGACATCATAAATCTTGTGGCCGATGAACTTAGAGAGAGGGCAGCGGTACATAAGATAATCTTGACTGAAGATAAAAAGTGAGTTACAGAATGGAAACATAAGTTGTGGTAAACATGACTAAAAGAAGGTGATGCAAATACTAAGTACTTCCATCGGTTTGCCATCGGAAGGCAATGCCACAATTTAATTCGCTCCATAGTGGTGAATGGTAGGAGGGTAGAGAGGGACCGTAATATGTGTCGAGTGATTGTTGAGCATTTTCATGATTTTTCATGAAGAACGATTTGTAGGTGGATTGTCTTGGGAGCGACATAATGGTCTGATCAACATGGGAACCATCTGGTTCAAAGTTTTACTTTGGAAAAGGTTTATGCTTTCTCGTTTATGTTTTCGAGAATTTTGATCTCTGGTTATGAGAAAGGTTGTAGGCATAGTATAAAAGTTTATACGAGGTAATGTTGATTTTAACAGGATCAACAATGCACTCATTTTCTTCTCCCAAAGAAGGAGATATTTGAGTGTGTTAGAATATACATCATTTATCATGTAGATGGGTAAATAGATCTTTCTAAGATCCATTTACCACATCCATGAGTTTAGCCCCACATCTACCGGTGGTGGAACTTGGAGGCTCCGAGGAAGCTATATAAGAAGACACATACCTCATGTATCAGATGAGAAAAATGCAATGCATACATCAGCCTTTTGAGGCATTCTCCCATGATTTCATTCTGCTCCTTAGGGAGTGGGGTTTCACGTAAAATCCCGGTGTTCCGATGTTTATTTATTTATATTTGATATTCGCCTCCGTATTAATTTTTCTAACATGGTATCAGAGCAAGTTCGATTCTCAAGGAGTTAAATTTTTTTGTTCGAGAATTCAAGTTTGATGTTATTTTCTTGAAGATTATTAATTTTGGATTGTTCTATGTCAAAGTTCTAGGGTTTCCATTGAATTCCTAAAAGTTGCTCAATGCTCTTCCGAAGATCTTGGAGCCCTGTTTTGTTTGCCGCCATCCTCCAAGCCACGTCTTCGACGGGGTCGTGTTGTCTTCAGGCACCGCAACACCGAACTCGTCGCAGGCGTCTCATCCCAAGAGGCTTCAAGTGGATCCCTAAACACACATCTCCTCATGAAGTTGGTACAAGCGGCACGATCTCTAGCAGTGCAATCACGAGGCTGCTCCAGGCGACACCCTTCTTCCCTCGATCTTCAACACTCCAAGCGATACCCTCAGAGCATTCCAGGCTCCACCTCGAGCCCTAATCCAAGGCATAGTGCACCTCCTTCTGAGCATCATCAAAGCTAAAGTAGAGGAAGCGAAAGATCTCCAAGGTGGCAGCATTCTTTGAGAAAGGGGTTCCCAATCATAAGAACCCTAAATAGAAGTGGATCAACACTTAGGTCCAGTTGGGTCATGCGGTTTAAAAAAATATTGTAAGCCTAATTTGGTTGTGAGTTATAAAAAAGAAATAAAAGAAAAAAAATGAGAGAGAGAAGCCTAATTGGGCTACTTGATTTTCAGCTCAAATAGGATGTGCAGTATTTGGGCCCGATTTGGGATGTGAGATTTTATTAAAAAATCGATAAAAAATGAATAACTTATGAAAAAATGAAGTCTATTAGAAAAATGATGAATGGCCGAAGGAAAAAATGTTTTGAAACAAAATTGATTGATTCCTTTTCAGTTTTGCCCCTCCACAGCTTTTCAGTTCTGCCCTTTCAGAGATGGAGCAGTTGTCTATGTATTATGACGGGCTAGAGTACTCCGACAAAGAGACTCATTTCAGTTGCAGTGACTTTGACAGGCACGATACAGAGCACATGCTCTCCAACGAGAAGATTCAGTTCAACTCACACTCCAACCCGTTTGTTACTCCTCACCCGCATGACATGAGGAGCAGCGTCCTCGACAACAACCGATATTTATGCGCGTGAGTTGATATTGTCTGCAATGTCTTGTATGAGTTTGAGAGATTTCTTTCTATTTGTTCAAGCTGAGCATTGGATGATTCAGCTTGACGGGAGTGTTAGAGTATGTGTCATTTATCATGTAGATGGGTAAATGGATCCTTCCAAGATTCATTTACCACCTCCAGGAGTTTAGTGATTTTAGTCCTACATCTACTAGCGGTGGGACTTGAAGGCTTTGAGGAGGCTATATAAGAAGCTCCAAACCTCCTGTATCAGATGAGAAAAGTGCAATGCATACATCTATCCTTTGTGGTGTTCTCCCGTGGTTTCATCTCACTCCTTAGGGAGTAGGGCTTCACGCAAAATCTCAGTGTTCTAATTTTTATTTATTTATTTATGATATTTGTTTCTGCATTATATTTTCTAATACAGATGGTAGAGGAACTTCGTCCTATTACCCTTTCTAATGCCATTTACTTGGTGGTAACGAAGGTCTTAACTTACAAATCGAACATGGTTATGTGCCACATTATTTAACTGCTTTAGTCATCTTTAATTTCTAGTAGGCATATTGGCGATAGTCTGTCTATGGCCATGAAAATCATAGCAGATTGGAAGAGATGACGTGTGAGGGATATTTTATAGAAGGTGAACTTATCCAAGGCCTACAACAATGTAGACCGACAGTTTCTTTGGATGGCTATGGCTAAGCAGGGCTTCTCGGATGTTCGGATCTTATGGGAGTAAATATGAATCACCAGTAGGGATGCAACCGGATGCAGATATATCCGTATCTGTCCGTTACCATATCTGCTTTTACGCCGATACGAATATACATTTTCGGATTTCAGCGGATACAGATATGGATACTAGTTTTATTTTTTTGCAGATATGGATTCGGATATGGATATTTTTGGATACAGAATGGATACAGATGTATATATTTTTCGCGGATATGGATACAAATATCCGTATTATCCGTATTTTCAGTAATATTTTTGCTTCACAAATGTTTTACATGCCTCAATATAGCACCGACATGAAATTGTACCTTATCATGAAATGTCAAAAAAATGTAATAAACTTTTATAATTCATCATAATATCATTTCACGAAATATACCATATCACCTTTATCTTATTAGTTGGTTACAATGTTACAATATTACCTATATTTTGGAAACATTTCAAATGAAGGAAGACAGAGGTACGCCATCATACAATTTTATTATATGCTCTTCAATTTATTTCATTCAATATTTTAATTTATTTTCTTATTTATCATGTAACATTGTAATTTTATTGAATTTCGGATTAATCATCCATCAATTACAAGTTCGTAAAGACATCATTTATAATTAAAAGTATGAGGAGGTACTTAATATTTATAGGATAATCTGCATCCGTTTCTTAAATATCTGTATTCGAATCATGATTATCCAAATCTGAATCCGTATTTAAGTATGCGGTATTCAATTTTCGATATCTATATAATATTCGTTTCCGTATTCGTAGCCATATCCACATTTTGAAATGGATAAGGAAATGATAATATCTATATCCGTATCCATTCGTTTACATCCCTAATCGCCAGGCATCCTATTCAGAATTTGTCAAGGGGTTTTTTCCAATGGTAGCAAGGTGTGAGGTGAGGTTGCCCGATTGCTCCTATGTTTTTTTATCATCGTTGATGTATTGGCTTGTTTGGTTGATCATGTGATGTAGCAAGGACTCACTACAAGATACTCTCCTGAGAATATACACGTGCCTCTCCTCTAGTCTTGACTGACGTTTTGAAGATTACGCCATTAATGACACTCCTGACAACTCGGGTTAAGTATGAAATAAATAAGGGTCGTTGTGACCCGAATCACCAAGCACGGTCAATGGGAAAAAATTATTTTAACCACTGTAAAGAAAGATCAAACAATCAAAAGCAAGTAGTTTTCGCTATTCAATTTACCTGGCATTGCGATCAGGATCGAATACAAGAAGCACGATTTAAAAAATAAGTAGTCAGATTTCCAAGATAATTTTTTAGTGGTTTTGGATTTTTATTTTTTTATTTTTAAATAGAGCACAAGTCACAATATGCACAAATGGATAAAAACACACAACACCACACTCTTTCGTATTTTTCAAAATATCCAAAAATACTCAGAAAATTACAAAAAAAATATTTTTTGTGTTTTACAGGTTTTTAAATATTTTTGTTATTTTTTATATATTTTGTGATGTTTTTATGATTTAATAAAACTCAAACAGTGTCAACAAAAATGAATAGTGTACAACTAAGAATATTTTGCAACTTAAAAATACTTTAAGTATCCAAAACTCCTGGAACTTATTTTTAGGCTAAATTACTAGGGGTGTAAACGAGCCGAACCTGAGCGAACCAACCCAGGCTCGGTTCGGTTCGTTTAGCAAACTTTGAGGTTCGGGTTCGGTTCGGCTCGATAAATGAAAACCATAATCAGGTTCGGTTTGGCTCGGGTAAGGTTTGTAAAAGTTCGGTTCGGCTCGTTAAAGGTTTGTTTAAGAATAAATGTTGTGCATACGTTTCTGTTCAAAGGGAAAAACCAGAGTCGCAGAGGAGGATTTTGTGGGGTTTCGGGAATAGGGAATAACTACTTATGGAATGGATGACTCGATGGGTTTGTGAAAATAAGTAAATAGCCTTTATTTAATATAGAATGTATTTTTTTTATATACAATATGTATGTATATATACATCTATGTATGTATGTGTGTATATAATCGAACTTTTAATGAACCGAGAGCGAACCTATATTTTTGAGGTTCGGTTCGTTTATTTAATCGAGCCCAAACTCATGTTCAAGTTCGGTTCATTTATTTTCGAATCGAATCTGAATCGAACTTTTAATAAGCCGAATCTGAGAGAATGTCGAACCTGAGAATTTTCTGACAGCCCTATAAATTACAATTAAATGTCTACAAATAGAAACTAAAATCAGAATTTTTGGATTTTCCTATATTTTTCTACAATTTTTTATATGTTTTAGTTTTTCACATTTTCTGGGGTTTTATAAATGATTAATACACGAAAATTGGAAAGAAATTAAAGAACAGTAAAATACACCTACAATAATTTTTTTAGAATTTTAGGCAAATTTTCGCATTTTTAGGATTTTTCTAATTTTGAGCAAACAAACAGGAAATGTTTTTTTATTTTTTTAAATATTAAATATCAACAAAATGTAATGAAAATTTTATACAATTAAAAATACTACAGTAGGAACATATACATTTTTTTGAGAATTTTTATAATAATAAAAACATTTACTTTGATGAAAAGAGCATGCAAATTAGAATCTATAATACAGGGACTAAAGTGCAAATATTGAAAGTTTTTGCATTGAAAGATCGCATAAATAAATGTGAGAATAAAAATGCAAATTACCCAGGTACACGTGTTGTCGCGACCCGTATTCCGGGCCGTCGGATCCTCCCATATCCGGATCTGGTTACTCAACAATAATTTATTCAGCAATCACAACTGACATTCAGAAATAGACTGCAAATAAAATACTCAGAAGAAAGTATTTCAACAGTTTGCCATTCACAAAATAAGGTTCAAATGATACACTGTCCCACTATCACCATTTACATGTACATCAGCTTCCAAGAAAAAAATATACAAAAGATTACTAACTACCTTAAAGAGTAAAGCTACTGGGGCTGGCTGGACGTCTAGTATGTAAGCTGGATGAATTTTTAAAGTCCTTGCGATGGCTCACCGATACCTGTTGGGTTTTTCATAAATCATAGGATAAAAATTAGCGAATGCTAAGTAACGAAGAAGAGAAAGGCAAACAAATTGTGTAATTTTTCAAAACTTGATATCAAAAAATTTCATTCCTTTTCATTAATTTAAGTCCTATTCTTTTCTATTCCACATCAGGGATTAGTCCAGGGGAACCCCACCATTCTTGAACTCCGAAGTTGTGGACACTTCGGGATTGGAGATATATGAAATATATACACCCCCCATACTTAGCTCGAACGATGTCCTCAGAGTGATCAAGAGCGATGAAGAAGACATAACTCGTGCTTAGTAAAAGGGAAGTGAAAAGGAATGGCTAAGTACAGAAACGAATAAATGAATAGAAAGAGAGGAACTCGGTGGTTTCCCCCTATACTTAGGATTAACTAATCCTAAGTATAGCAAGCTGTACATGAAGGGAAATCCGAGTGAAGAAGATACAGAGTCTGCCCCCCCATACTTAGGGTAAAATATCCCTAAGTATAGGCAGCAAAATAGGAGCAGAAAGAATGAAAAGAATACCCGCAGGTCCTACATCCCCCTATACTTAGGGTAAAGTACACCCTAAGTCTGGCATAATCATAAGATGAGAAAAGGGATGTGGGACTAAAGAATAGAATGATATGGACAACTGGATCTATACAAGTCGGAGGAACAGTGATAATCAGGCGTGAGATGTAAAAGATGTGAGTCAAGAGACCACATCTCACGCAAAATGAATAGGGGCAAGATCAACGACCCGCGGCTCATGATCTAGAAATGGCTTGAGCCGCTGGCCGTTTACTCGAAAGGTACTCTCAGAAGACAACTCGGATATATCAATGCTACCGTTGTCGTGTACCTTTCTGACCAAGTAGGGTCCCTTCCATTTGCTCTGCAGCTTCCCTGGAAACAGACGAAGCCTCGCATCAAACAACCATACTCTCTGTCCAACCTCAAAATGCTTGTGGCTGATATGAGAATCATGCCACTCCTTCACTCTCTCCTTATACTGTAGGTTGTTTGAGAAAGCTGTATCTCTAAGCTCCTCCAGGGCAGCTAACTCTGCCCTCCTCTGGTCTCCTACACCATCTGGATCCATAAGGATATCTGTAACTGCCCAAAGTGACTTGTGCCTCAGCTCAACAGGTAAATGGCACGGCTTGCCATATACGAGGCGAAAGGGAGATGTGCCCAATGGTGTCTTGAAAGAAGTCGTATATGCCCACAAGACCGAGTCCAAAAGCTGTGACCAATCCTTTCGGTCAGGGCGGATGACTTTCTGCAAAATAGTCTTGATCTCCCTGTTCGAGACCTCGGCTAGACCATTCGTCTGTGGATGGTAAGGTGTAGCAACACGATGGTCTATACTGAACTCGCTAGCAAGGGCCTTCACCTGGTCGTTGATGAAATGAGACCCCCCATCAGAAATCAGAACTCGTAGAACCCCGAACCGCGTGATGATGTGCTTCCTCAAAAATCTGCAAACTGTCCTCGCATCAGCGGCTCGGGCGGGGATGGCCTCAACCCAACGACTAACATAATCAACGGCCAACAGAATGTACTCAAATCCCTGACTCTTAGGGAATGGACCCATGAAATCGATGCCCCATGCGTCAAAAACCTCACAGAAATGAATGGGCTGCATCGGCATCATATCACACTGTCCACAAGTGCCCATCCTCTGATAGTCAGTACACCTCTTCACGAACTCATCAGAGTCCTTGAAGAGGGTAGGCCACCACAAGCCGGATTGGAGCACTTTCTGTGCCGTTCTCCTCCCAGAATGATGTCCTCCTGCCTCAAGCTTGTGGCAGTATGTGAGGACGCTATGGTGTTCCTCCTGAGGAATACACCGACGCCAGACGCTATCCCCTCCTTCGTGGTAGAGGATGGGATCCTCCCAGTGGTAGGACTTGGCCTTCGCAAGGAAGGTCTCAAGCCTCTGCCTGGGCCAATCTTGTGGGACTTTCCCAGCAATGAGAAAGTTCACAATATCGGCATACCACGGGAGTGAGGCGATAGCAAGGATCACCTCATCTGGGAAGGTATCTCGAATGGGATCAATCTGCTCAGACTCCTCAGGCTGCTCTAAACGGGAGAGGTGATCCGCCACCACATTCTTGACTCCAGGCTTATCCTTGATCTCAATGTCGAACTCCTGGAGTAGAAGGATCCATCTAGTCAGTCTGGCCTTGGCATCCTTCTTTGCCATGAGGTACCTGATGGCGGTGTGATCTGTGTACAAAGTCACTCTAGATCCAATGATATAAGATCGAAACTTATCTAGGGCGAACACTACGGCTAGCATCTCCTTCTCTGTAACCGTGTAATTCCGCTGGGCGGAATCCAATGTGCGGCTAGCGTAGTGAATGGCAAATGGAACTCCATCCCTCCTCTGTCCCAGCACTGCCCCCACGGCAAAATCAGAGGCGTCCGTCATGATCTCGAATGGAAGAGACCAATCAGGCGGCTGGAGAACAGGAGCCTCAATCACACACTGCTGAAGAGTCGCAAAGGATGAAAGACACTTGTCATCGACAAGGAACTCGGTGTCTTTCGTCAAGAGGTCAGTCAACGGCCGGGCAGTCCTGCTGAAATCCTGAATAAATCTCCTATAAAATCCAACGTGCCCCAGGAATGACCGTAGCTGCCTCAAATTGGACGGTGGTGCGAGTTTTCTAATGACATCAACCTTGGCCGGATCAACCTCCATGCCCCTGTTGGAGATGATGTGGCCAAGCACCGTCCCTTGGGTCACCATAAAGTGACTCTTCTCCCAAGATAGAACCAAATGGTACTCAATACATCGTTGGAGTTCTCGGTCTAGGCAGTCAAGACAGGAGTCGAATCCGTCGCCGTAGACCGAGAAATCGTCCATGAAGACCTCCAAACACTCCCCTACCATGTCCGAAAAGATCGACGGCACGCACCTCTGAAAAGTCGCAGGGGCATCGCATAGCCCAAATGGCATGCGTCGAAAGGCATATGTACCAAAGGGACAGGTAAAGGTGGTCTTCTCCTGATCCTCAGGAGCGATGGCCTCCTGGTTGTAGCCCGAATACCCATCCAGGAAGCAATAATGGCTCTTCCCTGCCAGTCTCTCAATAATCTGGTCAATAAAAGGCAGGGGGAAATGGTCCTTCTTGGTGGCATGGTTGAGTCTCCTGTAGTCAACACAGACCCTCCAAGAGGTGGGTACTCGTGTAGCAATCTCCTCTCCCGACTCACTGATCATAGTCGTGATGCCCGTCTTCTTGGGCACCACATGCAAGGGGCTAACCCACTTGGAGTCGGAAATGGGATAAATAAAATATACACTCCACCATTTTGATATTTCCTTCATCACGACCTCTCTCAGGTTGGGGTTCAGCCGCCGCTGGAACTCACGCGACGGCTTTGCCCCCTCCTCGAGATAGATATGGTGGGAGCACACTGATGGACTACTCCCATGGAGATCTGCTATGCTCCATCCGATTGCCTTGCGGTTCTTTTCAAGAACCCCCATCAAACGGGATTCCTGCTCTCCAGTCAGATCGGCAGAGATGATGACTGGGTACATCTCAGGCTCGCCCGCAAGGAACCGATACTTCAGCGAAGTAGGGAGCGGCTTCAGCTCTGGACAGCTGGGCGCTGGCAATTCTGGCTTCGGAAGAAAATGTGTCAATGCTGCTAAGTCTGCCAAATCTGCCTGGGAGAAAGAAAGCGAACTCTCGCAAACTTGGATCTGGAGGAGGTTGCTCAACTGTGCTGTCTCTGATCTGCTCTGCCTCTACCTCCTCCTCATCTGTAGGATCTGGGGGACTCAGGTCTGGCATCTGATCATCACAATCTGCCCAATCAGACTCTGAATCCGAGGGATCTGCATCAAACAAGGTGGCATCAGTACCACCATCACACAAGGTGGCTTCAGTACCACCATCACTAACAACCGTGTCGCGGTCGAGAACCGGCTCTGGTGCCTCTGTAGTATCCTGGACCAGGGTTGTGCTCTCCAAGCTCTCCTCTGCTATCATCTCGGCATCAGCTGTGTCTAAAAATGAGAGGATGGCCTGTGCTGCAGGATCTGCCCATGCTGCCTCATCATCTGTGATCACAAAGTCACAGTCCTGGTGGATGTCTAACCCATCGTCTGTCAGCTTCTCTGAATCTGTGCTGGCCTCTGAGCGTGCTCTCTCTCTGGCTCTATAGTCCTCGACCGTCTCTATTTGTATACTCTCGCCCTCGACGCGAAAGTATACCTTCCCGCTATCATGATCAGTCACCGCCTTGGCTGTGGCCAAGAACGGACGACCAAGGATGATGGGGGTATCGGCCACTGAATCAGGGATCTCCATGTCCAACACTACGAAGTCCACGGGGAATTTCAGGCCCTGAATCGTGACGATAACGTCTCGCAACAACCCCTTCGGCCTCTTGACAGATCGATCAGCAAACTGAAGGACTGTCCTGCTCTGTCTAAGAGTGCCCAACTCGAAGCGGTCGAGAAGGGCTGCCGGAAGAAGGTTGATCGACGATCCGCTATCCAATAGAGTCCGGTCGAACCTCTGCTCACTAATCTGACATCTGACATACGGGGCCCCTGAATCTGGCCTCTTGGCTGGCAGACGGTTCTGGATCGCGAAACACGTGGCTTTCGTCAGAACATGAATCTCTGAAGTGTGGTTCCTCCTCCTCCTCCTCCTGACTGTGGTCCTGTCTCTCAAATATCGCTGAAGAAGGGGGATGTGCTGCAAAGCCTCTTGGAGGGTCAGCTGGATGTGAAATCTGTCGATCATGCTCTGGCTGAATTCCTCCTGCTCTCTCTTTTTTGGGTCTTTTTCTTTTTTCTTCCCCTTCCCCATCTGAAGGGCTCTAGGGAAGGGGATCACAGGGTCCTTCTCAGATGAAGGACTAGGAAAAGGCCTATACGGCTCGACGGCCGGATCCGCACATACATCAATCACCATAGTAGGACCAGAAGAAACTAAACCTTTTCCTTTATTCACAACAGTGTTCTGAGATACATGAGAATGAGGAAAAACATCTGATCTCTCTACACAAACACCGGTGGCCTCAGTACCACCACAGGCTGGCTCTGCTACTGGACGTCTCGCGGCCTCAGTACCGCGGGCTGGCTCGGCTCCTCTGGTGGCATCAGCACCACCTCCTCGAACTGGTGAAGCGGTGGCCTCAGTACCGCCGGTGGAATCAGCATCCTTGGTGGCATCAGTACCACCATCATCATCATGTGCGGCCTCAGTACCGCTCTCCTCCACCTCATCTGGCGCCCTGGGTGGATCCTCGAGTCGTAGCTCAGATGAGACGCCGCCTGCTGGTGCTCTACCGCTCCTAAGTGTAACAAAATCAGCATCAAACAGATCTGAAGACATATCATCAAATGGATCACTAGAAGTGGTATGCTCAGTGTCAACTACCTGCTCAGACTTCCTTTTCAGGCTATTCGGATTCGGCTCTATCTGTGCAGAGATGGCGGCCTTCCCTCTCATCAGGTCCCGCATCTCCTGGCGGAACTCGTCCATCTCTCGTCTGAAGGTAGCCTGCTGGTCCATAAGGAGGCGGGCTATGTCATCCAAAGTGGGGCCCTCAAGGGAGCCCGACGGGTAACCTCTCTGGTGCTGAGGCTGCTGGAACTGATGTTGCTGGTAAGAGGGGTAGGAGGAAGGATGTTGCTGCTGGTGTGCCTGGTGAGCCTGCTGCTCACGTCTCCAAGCCTGTCTCTGCTGCTGATAGGGACGAAGAACGAAGGATGACTGCTGCTGTGGCTGGTGGGCTGGGGGCTGGTGCTGCTGGTGATCTCTCTGCTGGCTATACTGCCCTCCCTGACCGGATGACTGCTGCTGGGGCTGGGCACCTCCACTCCCCCACCTGAATCCGGGATGGTCTCGTCGGATCCCAGGCTGGGGGCGGTCATACCAAATCCCGTTGACATCCATCAACGGCTCTGCATCGTATGGGACTGGCGGGAGTACTGCCAGAGGCTGATCCGGCTGGTATACCACCATCTGCATGTCTGGAGATGGTGGTGACTGGTAGGAGGGCTGCTGCGGCTGGTACGGCTCCGCCTGTACAAGGTGAACCTGTCTAGGCTGCTGAAAGGAGCTGGAGCGCTGGGACGAGCTGCTGCTGCTGCCGGTATCGCCTCGCGACTGAAGACGAGGCTGTGAAGCCGTCTGTGCCTCATGGAGACACATGAGCTGGGTCTTCATGTCGCTCAGAGTCTGTGCCATCTGCTCCATCTGCGTGATACCCTGGCACTGCTTCTTCTCGATCAGCTCCATCCGATCCAACTTCTCGCTGATAATACCCATATCCGCAGCGGACGACTCTGCCTGTGCTGCTGCAACTGCGGATGAACTGGATGGACCGGCGTCGACCCGTGCTATCCTCTGGTACTGCACGGATCCTGGCTGCTGATGGGGTCTCCCCTGTGTGTACAACCGTGTCTGGGACATCACCATATAATTCTCGGCCATCTCCTTGAAAATGGCCCAGACCTGGTCGTGATCCTTGGCGAAATAGGACCCGCCGCAAGAAGCATTCACCAGGCCCTGGAGCTCTGGTGTCAACCCGCTAAAGAAGCTCTGCACAAGGTTCGGCTTTGAAATGTCGTGGTGCGGGCATCGGTCTGTGAGCTCTCGGAACCTCTCCCATGCCTCATGGAATTGCTCGTTGGGGAGCATGGAGAAGTTGCTGATCAGGGCCCTCGCTGCATTGGTCCGCCCGAGTGGATAGTACTTGTTCAAGTACTCGGTGCGGAGCTGCTCCCAGGTGTAAACAAACTTCCCCAAATGCTTCAGCCAGGTGGCTGCTCTGTCTGCTAGGGAGAAGGGGAAGGCGATCATCCGAATCGTATCCTGGTCCACATGGCGGTCGTGGACAGTACTGCAGATCGTCAATAACTCCTGGAGGTGGAGATGGGGCTCCTCGGTGGCAAGTCCGTGAAAATGGGGGAGCATCTACAGGGTGTTCGGGGGGAACTTGAAGTCCCCCACGATAGCAGGCACCACTACCCAATGATGCATCAGTGTAGATCCGGGGTTGTGCAACTCCCGCATCGGTCTCGGTGGTCCTCCTGCCGCAGCGGCTGCTGCTGCTGCTGCGGCTGCTGCGACTCGTGCCTCTGCATCTGGTCCATCCTCAGGCTCGCTCTGATCTCTCTCTGCTCTGAGTCGCTCCAACTCTCTCCTCATCTCAATCATGAAAGCTCCCTGATCTCTCAACTGCTGCTGAACGGTCTCTAAAGAGGCGATCAGGGTGGAGTTGATCTCTCCCTGGTCCAGGACAAAATGCTGATCTCCTTATGGACCTCCGGGGTGATCCTCAGAACTGCCGGCCATGACGTCTGCAAAATCAAATGAGCCCAACTCAGGTGCTGTCAAATCTGCTAATCTCTCCTCGGGCTCATGTCGCTCAGGTCCGAAAGAAAGGGGATCGAGGGGGAACAGGGCGGAGTCGTACTCGGGCTCGGAGAGCTGGTCTCGGCTCTCGCGGGCCAACCTAGATGATCGGGTAGACGTGCCCGAAAGCGGTGCAGCCAGAGGCTGCCTAAGAGAGCGTCTACCCATCATCTTGATATGGCGAGTAGTGCGGATGAGATCTGGAGAAACTATGATCAGAATGCAAACCCCCGGTTCACCAACGCAACGCGAGCTGAAGACCGTAAAAGATTGGTCAAGTTATCTTGTCAATTTTATTAGGTAAACACACAAGATATCAGAGCGCTTACGTGACCTGTTGGGATACCCGATGCTACTCCAACCGACTGGCCCGCACGGAAGAGTCGGTAGTCAGCTAGAAATAGCACCGGAGGGCTCTACCTAGGGTGCGGGTCACTCTCTCGCGCATCCAAACCATACAATGAGGGGGTTGCTCTCCCCAAGACAAAATTTTAGGGTGAGTGTCTTTTAGGGTCAATAGTTTTATCCAGTCCCAATTTTATGATTTCTCTTTTTAATATTTTTCAAATAGCAAACAAACGCCTAACGAATTTTTCGGTTCTCCTGATTATTAAGTCCAAAACAGGGGGGAGAAGACGAAAAAGCCGATGCACGATGAAATCAATGATGCATGCAAAGTCAGAAAGGCGTACCTGTCTCCAGCACTCTACATGCAATATGATCCGCGCATAAATGTAAAGACAGAAAGTAAACTACCTAAATAGTGCAGGCGGAAAACCGAGTCCCTAAACAACAGTGCTACTCGAAAGAACGGCTAGCCGACCACCAACCTCCAATCCAAAGGGTCCGGTCTAGACCCACCCCTCCTCTTCTCGACAGGTCGAGTTCAGGAGTAGCGCTTGACGGGGCGGGCTCGCGGCGCGTAGGCTCGGAGGTGATGGAACGGCTATTTTATTATTATTTTTATTATAGGTCCAATTACCGCACTATAGGAACAGGCAATTATATTAGGGTGTTTGGATCCTATGGATTACGTCACAATCAAGCAGAAAGTCCTACGGCTAGGGGCTCGATCAAAAACCGCGTAAACACCGGAAAAGGCAGTAAAAAGGAAAGAAAACAAAACCGCGTAAAAAGCCGCGAAAAACTCCTAAGGGTCCCCCGAGCACACCGGTGCTCGACGAAACAGACCCGCTAAGTCAACCACAGTCCAAAGTATCCAGTCTCTGAGTCCCTGTATTATTACAATAAGTTCAAATGTCTAATCTAAACCTCACCCACTCAACTCTCTCTCTCGCTCTCTCCCACGGCTCCGTGCAGAAGGGAACCGCCTCCGAGTCTCGCGGTTGCGTCGGCTTCTCGAAATCGGCCGCCTCGGTCCTCGGGCCCTCGCAAGAAAGAACAGAGTGGTCAGACCAAATTATTGTAAGAAAATGTCAGAAAAATATATCTACAGAAATCTATACAAAAAGCTGCGAAAAGAAAAAGCCGCGGAAAAACTCAAAAAGCAACTACTAAGCCGTGCTCCCCGGCAACGGCGCCATTCTGTTGGCACGAAAATCCAAGAGACTAAGGTAATCAGGTGTATCTAAGATGGTCGTTGCGACCTCGGTCACTCAGACGTGCCAATCAAGAAAAAATGAACCACTAACAGAGATAAGACATATAAGACACAAAATAGCGATCCTGCTATTGGATTAACCTGATATAGCGACCAGGGTCGAACTCAAGGAGCACGGGTTGGCCTCTCGGCCTACGAAGTAGTCAACAAAGAAAATAAAATAAAAGGAGAAAATATTTTTGGTGGGTTTTTAATTATTTTATATTTTTTGGATTTTTTTTTGTATAAAGAAAATAAGAAAATCAAGTAAACACACACTTCAACAAATTATTAAATGAACTAAAAATCACTCAAAAATTCAAACAAAAATATTTTTGTGTGTTTTATATTTTTTAGTGTTTTTGGTGAATTTTTGAGAATATTCTGATGTTTATTGAATTTTCTAAAAATCAAACAGTAGCTGAAATCAAAGGTACTGTCCAGCCGAGCTAAAAAGGCCTAGATAAAATATCTAAAAGCCCTAAATTAGCTGGGAGGTAATTTTCCTGTAAAGAAAATAAATCAAGGAAAATTTAGGCACCTATTTTATTATTTTTGGATTTTTGATTTAATTATTAGAATTTTTATGAGTTTTTGGGTGTTTTTCAATTTTTAGTCGTTTTCAGTAATGGAAAATAGTCAAAATTGACTAGAAAATCAAACACAACAAAAGGGACAGTAGACAATTTTTTTTGTAATTTTTGGACACTATTTAATATTTTTTTGTGATTTTTAAAATCAAATAGTAGCGAAAATAAATGTTTTTGATTTTCTAAAAATATCAAACAGTGACGAAAATGTCTCCAAAGTTTATAGAAAATTTTACATCATGGCAGGAGCCATGTTTCCAATTTTCATTAAATTTGGAGGTGATTTTCTATTTTATTCAAAAATAAAGAGGGGGCACTGTGCACAGGGACCAAAGTGCAAATACCCAAGAGTCTGGGGGGTCTGGTGCAATTTTCCCAGCTAAACACGCACCACGCGCGTGCCTGAGGCACTCAGGGACCCAAATGCAAAGAAAATAAGTCCCGAGGACTTATTGGTGACATGTACCAAAAGTCCAGGGGACTATTCGCAAAATACCCAACATATCACGCACATGTTGAAATATATCACGCACAGGAGTATAAATGCAAATAGATGAAAACTTTCATTCATTCAAGAACAACCAGAACTACAGGGGCATCTATTGCAAATAAACCAGACAAACACGTGACGAAGCACGTGGCATACAACGCACAGGGGTATAAATGCAAGGAAAATAAAGTACGGGGTCCTCTGTGCAAATAAACCTAAAACTAAACAACTAACTTCAATATTTACAGGACTAAAACGAAATAAAAGAGAAGACAGGGCCTAAGGGTAAATTACCCTTTATGAAGGTGCACCGCTGGATGGTTGCCACGTGTTGGATCTGACGGTCTGGATCAGCTGGCACTCCAGCGCTGGGGTTCTCGGGCTGATCCAACGGTCGGGGCCGAGCCACGTGTAGATCTGACGGCTGGGATCAGACCTCCTCTGATCTGATGCTCTCTGCAGCTCCACAAACGAACGGCCACGATGTACTCTGGAGCAGGAGGCTGATCGAACGGCGATGGAGGATGCTGAAAGAACAGGTCACCGGCGAGACTCGCCGGCCTTGGGCGTGCGCTACGCTCCTCCTGGGGGCACTCTGAAGGTCGGAGAAGAGTCGTGGAGTGCTCCCGCGTCTGGCGGTGGGCTCCGATGATCGAGCCGAGCTTCGAGGAGCTCGGGTGAGGTCAGCGGAGCTGGGTCTCCTGGCCTGAATGACCAAAGCCCTCAGATGGGCTTGGTAGCACCTGCAAAGACCACCAAGAGACTCGCGGGTCGAGGGCAAATTGCCTCAACCCGATTAGGCGTAGCGACGGTGAACTGTGGGTCGGAATAGCAAGCTCCGGCGAAGGTGGTGGACGGAGGAGCTCGGCTCCCAGCTCCTGTGCGAGCTGGGTTGAGTGGAGGGGTAAAGAAGGTGCGTCGGAGGGAGGCGAATGCGATGGTCGACTCCGATGATCGAAAGGGGTGATGGAGTGGTCGAAATCAAAGATAAACGGTAGCGGCGCGATTTGGGGGTAAATGAAAATCGAAGAAAGATAAGGACCTACAAGGTTACCTGGGTGGTCGGAGAGACTGGGGAGGAGGCGGAGCTACACTACCAGAAAGCGAAAAATCCTATTCTACGCTAAACTAGAGGCTAAAGCAGCTACCTGATGGGTGTATTCGACTGGGCTGGAGCTCAAGAAGCTCCCGGTCGTTGCCTGCAAGGGGCCGTCGAGTCCCCGAGGCTCAGCGCGCTCGCGACGGCGTACGGCGGAGTTAACCACCGGATCAGTGGTTCCCCTGGTGCTCGTCCCTCGCTTCCACTCCAAAACACGCAGCTGTCACTCGGGCGCTCTGGAGGAGCTCCTTGGTGGTGAGCAAGGGGTCCAAAGATGGGGAAATGAGGTGGCGGAGCAACGGCTATATATGGCTAGGGGTCCGGCTAAGAGAGGTCCGAGCGTGCTTGTCGGAGCACGGATCCCCATAACCCACCACGGGCGTGGATCAGGGACGATCAGTCTCGGATTAGGACCCGGGTTTAAGTGGAATGGCGATCGGGTCGAGCGGGTAAAAGGTGGAGAAATCGGGTCAGCCACTCTGGATCCGGCTCTGGTGGTCCTGGGGGGAGAGTTGACCGGGGGTCAACAATCCCCCGTGGACCAATCAGAGCCCGCCAAGCATACCATTTTTATTTCTTTATTTTAGGGCAGAAAAAGGTCGAATTACTAAAAACTTAAAACATAAAATATTTTTATATTATTTTTTTACATTTTTTTGTGATTTTTAATTAATTTTTTAAAGTAAAAATAAAGTATTTACATAGTAGGGTTAGATATAGGTATATATACAATGTGTAGGCTTTTAATTTTTGATTTTCAATTGTTATTTTTATACAATTTTATCCCCATTTTATATTTTATTTATTTTCATTGTAAAATAAGGAATAAAAGGTATTTTTATTTTAATTATTTATATACATAGGTAAAATAAATACATATATACACTTATATACATGGTATATGTACAATCTAGATTTGTGTTTTTTTAATTTTTGCTATTTTTATTTGATTTTTGTTTTGATTGTTTTTATTTTATTTATTTAAAGAATATTTACAAAATCTATAAAGATTAATTTTATTTATTTATAGGGCTAAATAAATATGTAGGTGAGTCTATACACAATGTGAAAGTGATATTTTTGTTCTTTTTGATTTTCATATTTTTATCTTTTGTTTTTATATTTATAAATATAGACACATATTTACAAGCATATTTTGGGCCATTTTTGTGAGGAAAAATATTTTTATTTACTTACATAAATATTTACACACATGAGCCCCTATCTCCCTCTACTTTGGCTTTTATGCGGTCAGGCCCATGCTGAGCCCTCCCTTGAGTTAGGTTGCTCAATATTTATTATAAATATTTCCCTCTTTTTCTTTTTTAATCTTTATTCTTTTATTTTTGCACAAAAACATGCTAATTTTAGGTTTTTACACAATGCATGCTTTTGGTAATTATTTGTATTTACACATATGTACATGCATTTGCAAAGGTTTTTGTAGCTAAAATATAAGAATAAAGAGTGATGAATGGGTATTCATCAACGCTCCCGGCTTAGGTCCCTTTGGGTGGCCCTTTCCACTATTAGAGGGAACCCACTATGATACCATTTGTACCATCCCAGACTTAGGTCCCCGATCCGTTATCGATGAAAATTAGACCTGACAACTTGTTGGGTTCGGAACCAAATAGATCCATTGACAACAACCCAAAATGTTTAAGCCCAAGTTATCAAGTAGTAATCCCCATCACTTATAACACACACTCTCACACTTTATGAGTTTTAGATATGGAACTATGTTTGGGGGTATGGGTGTTACAACTCCCCCAATCATATTCGCAATGTCCTCGTTGCAACAAGGCCCATCACTTATTTCCAGTAACAATGGTGGTTGCACGCTCCCGGCTTAGGTCCCTTCGGGTAGCCCTTTCCATTATCAGAGAGAACCCGCTCTGATACCATTTGTAACATCTCGCCTTAGGTCTCCGGTCTGTTATCAGGGAAAACTGGCCCTGGCAACTTGTTTGATTCGAGCTCAATTGGACCCGTTGATAACTCCCCAAACTGCTTAAGCTCAAGTTGTCAAGTAGTATTCCCCATCACTTATAAACCACACCCACATTTCGTGAGTTCTAGATGTGGCACTATGTTTGAGGTTTGGGTGTTACACCTATACACTATTGACCAAAAGACTTCCTTCATACGACCAAATAGAGAGGCATGCACCTTATATTTACCTTGATTGGATCGAATCAAGTAAGCCCTCCTATTCTCCACTCAATGAAACCTCATGCACAGAGAATTGGATTCAGGATCCAGCTCCACCGTTCCACTACCGATGGACACCCGATTATGAGGACCGGTCTATCTTAGAAAGAGACCCATACTCAAGTCATGAATGTGTGTCTATGTCTAGGCATGTTGAGTATGGACCTCAACCTCTCAGCAGAATCAGTCCACTCATTCCTTCAATCTTCCCAACAAAATACTGGAGGATGAATACTCTCAAATCAAAAGAAGTGTGGAAGCATCGAGGAATGAATTAAGAAAAGCTTTGGAAGCAGAAAAGACAGAATGTGCTAAACATGGTATATATGTGTATTCAAGTGGAGATGATCTTGCAGACAGAAATGACATTAAGGAACCAACATCTCCTGTACAGCTGGAGTCTCACTGACAGCCACCCCTGACCTCTGACCCCCTACTAACCATCACATCAAAAATATCAAAAAAATTGAAAAACTTGAAAATTCAAAAAAATTGGACAATTCTGAAATGGAAGCATTTTACAAGAGTTTGGTCTTAGAGCTTTCAATAATCAAGAATATAGAATATGTGTCTGATCTTAAGAGATTTGTGAAGAGCTGATTGAACCCTAAAAAGATGGGAAAGAAACGATCAAGGACTGAATATCATATCATATCTATGGCCATTTCTTTGGTGATGAAACACAAAATCAAAAGCCGTAAAGTCAAGCAGCTGACACATATCACAAGTGAAATTGAGGATATCATATTCACTCATGTTCGGTTAGATGACAGCTCCACGTTAAACATCCTCAAGTCCATTTTTGACCAACTCAAACTTGGATAACTCAAAAAGACAAGAGTGATCATTCAACTGCCATATATATCTACCAAAAGACCGTGGGGGGGTCGTTTTCTATCATCGTAAATTTCCGAGGTGACAAACATAAGGTGAACTTTATTGTCCTTGACATTGAGAACCCCTGAAAGTTGTCCTAGTCTCCTATAATTTTAGTAAAGCCACTCTTAACCTCTGCTAAGGTAATTGTCGATTGTGAGACTCAAGACATTAAGTTTCCGAACACAGACCACAATGCACAAACCCTCAATGACATGACTTGCTTTGAGGAAATCTGACTTGAAATCTACAGTCACGATCAGGAGGAAACCACTTCAAATAATCAAACCTCTCCTTAGGAACACACAAAACCTAGGAGAGACACATGAGAAATTGACTATTGAACTGTATTTGGATTCTCACCACCCCGACACTACACCTAGGAGGAAACATTATTCAGGAGATTATGAAGATTTCGGCCATGTTTATGAAGATCGTCACAATTATTTGAGTTTTCTAATCTTTGAGTCGACAGTCATTCATGAGATACTTGAACCATACAAGGAGCCGACTCATGAAACCTCCGATGTCACCAAAAATTATGAATATCAGGAGGTGACATCAACATCCCCATCCATCCCTCACAAAACCACCAGGAACATGCTCCCTCACCCGAAGACGTGTATGACCCTACAAGAATTGGTCAACTTTTTATAGATATTCATCTAACGAAGAAGCCATAAATGCCACATTGGTTAATCATTATAGGGAGAAGAACTTTGTCCCTCTTCCTCCCAATGCTTCTCTGAGAAACAAACTGACCAAGAAAGTCATCTTTGATCTTAGACACAAGGTGATTTCTGAAGAGCCCTCATCTGGTCCTGAAGTGGTTCATCAGATAAGTGCAATAAGTGCAGTTGTGATCAATGGGAACTTACCTTTGATTGACAATAATTAGAGATCCTCTACTTATGACTACTATTGTTTTGAGGATGACTCTGACGATGGCTAGTATTCTTCCTCCTCCTCCTCTTCACCACCCACTAAGTCTTCATATTAGCTCCCACCGCAATCCCACAAGAAAGTTTGTCACAAACCTCCTTGACCTTGTACATCCGTAAATCTACTATGTTCTCCACTTGTAATTACTCGATCATACTTAGGTTGACCTGAGGCTAAGTATAGGGGGAGCGATATCATTGTGTTTACAACACTTCTATTCTTTTCTTCTCACCTTCGACTACCCCATTTCATAATTTTCTACTATGCTCAGGCCCTTAAAAGATTAACTACATGGGGGCAAGTCGGCTTCATTTTCTTTCATTCAACTATGTTATGTATACATTCTCACTTTGTGCCACGAGGACATAGCACAAACTAAGTATTGGGGGGAGGAGATGTTTGTATATATTCTATTTACTTTATCCATAGCTTGTGCTTTAATTATTTTTATTGAAAATGGGGTATGGATACAAGTTCTATAAATTATGTCTATTATACTAAATTCTTTGTGTAAATAATACTTGTTGAAAAGAAGACCTTATTGCAAAACACACAAACACAAAAACTAATATAAAAAATATTCTAAAAAAACAAAACTAACTAACTTAAGGTTTTATCCTGACATTTTCACGACCACTCAAGACTTAAGGAATTAAAGAAACTCGTGTTTTTAAGGTCCTTTGATTTAGAGTAAATTGGCCTTAGTCATGAGGGTTTGAGATTTAGTAATCCACACTTCCCTGGTTTGAAAGATGTGAGTGCTATACTGCACGCGTAATCTCTACCTTCTAAGAATATGATCAACACATCACTTGCACAACTGCATGAATGATGAGATGAGTTGAGATGTCACTTGAGGGATTGGGACTTGAGATTTCAGTCTAGACATGATTTTATGATGCTCGATGATGGGATAAAGTTGATGAAAGCTTCAATAAACCTGAGTGTTAACAAACTCTAGCTGGTATGTGAACAAGTTCACATTCTATCTCTTGATATTGACCTATGTGCCAGGGTGTGATGAAACATAATAATTGTTGATCAGTGTGCGCTAACTCTTGGTAAAAGTAGTGGAACTAGACAAAAAGGAAAGAAAAGAAAAGAAATATTGAAAGAAAAGAGCTCTCAAACACAAAGTCAAATTATAAAGAGCTTCTATCAAAGGTGAGCGCTTCCAACCATTTTCAAAGTGTCAAATAGGACCAAATCTAATTAGAACCAACGAGTCGGGCAAATACCTCAAAAGGGATCTACATCTTAAGCGATACAAGTCTGTGTGTAAGTATATTAGATGAGTAAAGAAGACACATCCTGGTGTGCTCCTAGGAAAACAAGTACAGACGACTAAACAACTTTTGACGGACACACTGGACAACAACCAAAAATATACACGTGTTGAGTAATAAGTCACTCGAGAGGACCCTTGTTCCAATGTGAGGAAGAGAAGAAAATATACAATCCCAAAATCTCCATCATATGGCCTGCCATATACACTTTAAAGTCTGCCAAACAAATCAGATAGTAGACTGAATGCAAGAACTGATTTATTCTCTTGTGTTGAGGATTAGGTCTTAAGAAAAGTTTCTTGGATCAGAACTTTGAGTGACATTTCGACTTGACTCTCATGATTGCAGTACACCTCAATTATCATATCCTTTATAATATATGTACAAGAAGAGAGTCTGATAATTAAAGAAGTTGGATTCTTTTTTACTACAACCGAATTGAGCTTGGAATTTTAGGACAATTAAAATCAAAGATTCTTAATGAGACAAGTCTTGAAATTCGCACTTGCACAATCAGAGATTCAACCTTCTATATCACTAAAATTTGCTTGGGGATAATCAAATAGCTAAGTATAAGGGTGTGATGAATCCATGATTCATCTACTCTATATGTACATTTTAGCAAAATCCCCTTAGACTAACTAATCCCTTTAAAATCAATTAATTGACCTTCACTAATTGTGCTTAAACCCGGGATAAATTTTGTAATTAAATTTTACTCGGATTGAGCTCATTATTTCATGTGTAAATAATCCTTATTTAACCTACTTATTTCTACATTATTTTCTTTAACTCAATAAATAGCATGGCATTGAGAATTAATACCCCATAAAAAGAGCAAAATCAAGAGAAAATACAAAAGTCTGACTTCGTATACTTTGTACATATCTTATATTTGGTATTTTTATTTTACCTTTTTTCTAACTTATAAAAAATCAATAAAATTAGATTAATTATGTATTGTATATAAATAAATCCACTAGCTAAAATAAAATTAAAAATACAAAAATATAAAATGCAAAAATACGGTATTTTATTATA
Source organism: Ottelia alismoides (assembly GCA_037367405.1). Classification (NCBI taxonomy): domain Eukaryota; kingdom Viridiplantae; phylum Streptophyta; class Magnoliopsida; order Alismatales; family Hydrocharitaceae; genus Ottelia; species Ottelia alismoides. The sequence continues at coordinate 489,848 of JAZKJV010009079.1, read as the reverse complement.
TATAGAGTACCACTAAAAATATGTTTTGTATATTTAAACTCTTTTGTTTGGGGTCATGGATGAAAGTTGTAGATCTCGTCGAGACAATCAACTTTTGTGCTGATCACTTTTTTTATTTGACTTCATTTTCTATTTTATTTTTTAAATGTTAGTTTTTTTATTTTATTTCATCTTTCTTTAATTTTAATGTTTTATTATTTACTCCTTATTTTTATTTTATTTTATGTCACTTTTTATAGACTTTTATTTTATTTATTATGGTTATTTTATTTTTTTTCTACTCTCTCTCCGCATGTGCGTGGCACATGCCACCTTCCTCTCTCTCCAGGCACGTGCGTAGCACGTGTCGCTTCTTCTCAACGGCCATTTATGCCAGCGCCACCTACCACCTTCCTACCTCTCCCGTAACAACCACCTTCCTCCCACACGCAACGCCCGACGCTTCCTCCGCTTCTCTCCATAGTCGTTACGCTCCTGACCCCTATAAAGATGCCCCCGTCTCCTGCCAATCCCTTCATCCACCCTTTTCCCTCCTGGACAGTGACAAGTGACTGACAACTTGCGTAAGGAAAGATTCAAGGAGGGTATTCTTCCTCGTTGCAGCAACTTTCCATTGCTGTTGAGATTCTTGGAGCCCCTCGCCAGCTCGAATCGAGGTAACAAATAGAGCAGCTCCATCGAGATCTGATGAATCCATGATTCATCGCCTTTATTCTTTTATTTTAGCTTTATTTCCTTAGTCAAATACCTGTAAATACCCACTAAATTCATAAAGTTACCATTCAACATACATTTGTTAAATATACATTTTAAACACTTTTTCTATTCAAATAAAAGAATAAAGAAGAAAAGAAAAAGGAAAAAAAAATAAAAAACAATAAAAGCAAATGATATATTTATGAAATAAATGCAGACTGATCCGAATCCTGAGAGCAGGTAAAGACTTGACCTGATTGACCAGGATAAGGTCTTTAATCCAAAAATCCAAAAAATAATTTGTAAATATTTTTCCTTTTTATTTTTTGAATTTATTCTTTGTATATTTGTATAAAACCTACACTCCCGGAGACTCAGAGGTCTTAGACTTGTCAGTCACATCTCTTTTAGGGCAATCTCATAGTGAGGAAGACATGTCGGATTTTGCCCAAATATGACACATATTTGGCGATCCGATACTTGAAGCCGTTCAGTTGGTGGTAGATGAAGATACACAAGGCCCACCCACAACACAACTAGATTTAGTGGTGATAAAGCCAGATTTCTTAGATAATACTGATATACCCAAGCTCAAACCATTGCCCCTACTCTCAAAGATTTGTTTCTTGCGGGACCCAAGGGAAAGTTCCTTGCGGGACCCAAGGGAAAGTTTCCGATCATCATCAGTTTACATTTGACCAAAGAGCAGGACATACGCCGGGTAGAAGTATTAGAGAAAAATCAGAAGGCAATAGGTTAGAGATTGTCGGATCTCCAAGGAATTAACCTAACCCTTTGTTAACATCATATATACCTTAAGGAAAATGCTAAACCATATAGTGAATTATAGCGTAGGCTGAATCCAAAATTACGGGAAGTGGTTAAGATTGAGATAGAGAAATGGCATAGAGTGGGGTTCATTTATCCCATCTTGGACTCCAAATGGGTGGCACCATTACACGTAGTCCTGAAAAAGTCAGAACTCCAGATCGTCACCAATGAGGAGGGAGAGGAGATCATGACACGAGTACCCATGTCATGGCTTATCTGTGTGGACTACAAGCGCTTGAATGCTGCGATGAAAAGGATCACTTCCTACTGCCATTTATTGATCAAATTTTGGAGTGATTGTAAGAAGGGAATACTTTTGCTTTTTAGATGGGTAATCGGGTCACAATCAAGTAGCCATTACCCCTGACCAGGAAAAGACAACATTCACATGTCCCTTCGGTACTTACACTTTCAAGTGCATACATTTCGGGCTATGTAATGCCTACGACACGTTTCGGTGGTGCACGATTGCACTATTTGCTGAAATTGTTGGAGATTTATCGGAAGTGTTTATGGATGACTTCTCGGTCTATGGTGGTTCATTCAAGATTGTCTTGTGCACTTAAACCGAGTCCTCAAGAAATGTAGTGAGGTTAATCTGATGCTCTCTTGGGAGAAAAATCATTTCATGGTAAAGGAGGGCATCATATTGGGGTACGTAATCTCCAAGAAGAAGGTATAGGTTGACCCAACCAAGGTGGATGTGATCAAGAAACTTGAGCCACCAACCGATGTAAAGCAAGTGTGATCTTTTCTAGGGCATGTCAGATTTTATCGAAGGTTTGTTAAAGATTTTTTCAAAATTGCCCGACCGCTAACTGACCTCTCGGGGAAAGACACCGAGTTCATTATATATCATAAGTGTCTTGAGGCCTTCGAGCTGCTCAAAAAGAAGATCATGAAATCTCCCATCCTACAAGCCCTCGACTGGTCTCTTCCCTTCAAGATCATGACCGACACCTCTGATATTGCAGCAGGGGTTGTGCAAGGATAGAGGAGATATGGATTTCCTTATGCAATTCACTACACAAGCAAAGTTTTGGATCCACCTCAGAAAAATTATACTGTAACAGAAAAGGAAATTCTTGATGCAGTCTTTGCCTTAGAAAAATTTAGACTTCTAAGATCTAAGGTGATAGTGTAGTCAGATCATTCATTCATTCGATACTATGGAAAAGAAAGGCGCAAAGCCACATCTTCTCAAATGGATACTTCTACTTTAGGAATGATTTGGAGATTAAAGATACGCCTAGAGTAAAGAATGCGTTGGCTGACCATCCATCCCTGATAGAACAAGATAAAATCTTTGATTTAGAATCGATCCGTGAATCCTTCCCACACGAGTCAATTTCTGTTATTGAATCCCTCGCATGGTATGCAAACATGGTTAACTATCTTGTCTCTAAGAAAGTTCCCCAAGGTTGGCCAATAATAGTATTGATTGACTTAAGTCGGAATCCAGACACTACCATTGGGAAGATCAGTTCTTTTTCTTTGAAGGACTGAATTGTATATGAAGAATATGTATTCTCCAAGAGGAATACGAAAGTGTCCTCACTCTATGCCACACCTTGGAGGCAGGAGGACACCACTCCAGGAAGAGGACCATTAAGAAGATATTGCAATATGGATTTTATTGGCCAACCTTGTTTAAGGATGCCTAGAATTTTGTCAGGTCGTGCCTGGTCTATCAGAGAATAGGAGGGACCATCGGTCCCAAAGATTCCATGCCTCTGCAACCAGTAATCATTTATGATGTATTCGATGCATGGGGCATTGACTTTGTGGGCCCATTCCTTAACAACCATGGATTTGAATATATTCTTCTTGCGACAAACTATTTATCAAGGTGGGTGGAGGTTATGCCTACTTGACCGCAGACAACAGAATCGTCTGTAAATTTCTAAAAGATCATATTATTTCGAGGTTCGGGATCTCCAAGGTTATGGTATCTAATAGGGGTAACCACTTTGTCATCAGGGAGGTGAAGAAGTTAATTAAGGAATATGACATCAAGCACTGTGTCTCTAGTCCTTACCATCCACAATATAATGGCATGGTAGAGATGTCAAACATAGAGGTCAAAGGAATTTTACAAAATCTAGTCCGCCCTGATAGGAAGTACTAGTCCCAACTCATGGACCAAGTTCTATGGTCTTACATGACGGCTTATAAGACCCCATTGGGCACCTCCTCGTTTAGAATGGTATTGGGAAAAGCATGCCATTTTCCCGCAGAATTAGTGTATAAATCAGAATGGACAATCAAAAAGATCAACTTCAATTGTCACCAAGGCAAGAAGAACAGAGATATGGATTTAAATGAGCTGTTAGAAATCAGAAATCATACATATGAGAACAACACCATCTATAAGGATGATTAAAGAAATGGCAAGCACATTAGAACTAAGAACTTCATCCTAAGGCAGAAAGTGTGGTTGTTTAATGCAAGGTTAAATATTTTTCAAGGCAAGCTGAAATCAAAACTGACAAGACCTTTCATAGTTAGGGAAGTACACAATAATGGCATTGTAATAATTTCTGAGACAACAGACAGTACACAAAACTCCCTAGTCAATAGACATCGGTTGAAGCATTTCGTCGAATCACATGAGTAGTTGATACAGGTTGAGCATATCTCCTTCACTCAGGGCACAAATTAGATGAAAGACTCCCTTGGCCCATGCGAAACCTTGATAAGTGAAGCTACATTTTATTGAGGTAGAGAAAATATTCTTTATTTTAACCACAAAATTTTGAATCAATGTACTAGCCTCAGACTTGTGCTTTAAAAGAAAGACTCAGGATAGTCTGGAAAAATAATAACACAAACAAGATAATGCATGTCCTTGATGATCAGGTACACAGATCGAGCCCCATATATTTAGGTGAAACAACTCAAACGGATGCTAACTACTATGACCTTGATGACTTGGAAAGTTGGACCGGTGATGCTTTCCAAGTTCACATGACTCACACTAAACACTAGACTTGATAGAGACACCATGTATGAGATGACAAATTTTCTGCAGCAGTAGGTGGTCAAATCCAAGATGCTACATGTTGGGAGAAATTGACTTAGCAGAATGAGAAGTGTCACCAACATACAGAGACTGAGTAAACCTACATAGCCCTCCACGTTCATGGTCACATCCAATCACCCTGCATGTGCGTATATCATGAAAAACAAGGGAATTAGGGTCATGTATAACACGACATTGTAAATCTTTTGTAATATAACTAATAGACAGTAAGTTCATGGAGAAAGCATGTGCATGAAGAAAATTTTGCAAATGTATGGAAGGTGTCAGGTGAACTTCCCCATGTCTAGTAACTGGGGAATGAGTCCCATCAACAATCACCACTGATCTACCTGGTTGTGCTGGACTATATGTACCAAAATACAATCGATCTTCGCAGCGATTGGTGTGATGCTCCAGTATTCATTATCCATTTTGATGGGTTTAGTCGAGAATGACCACTAAATGCCTGAGTAATACCTGGGCTACTAGTGGAGGTAGAGGCTGTAATGTTTGATGAACATGTGCTAGAAGATCTAGCAAGTGGAGACATGATCTCTCTCAAGCGAGCGACAAAAAGTCATCGTAGAGACGATCAATAAGATCAGGAGCAGTCTAACTCTGCTCTACAACACGAGATGATGGAAAAAATCCATGCTTTGAGTAGCACGTGTCCTCTGAATGACCTGATCGATGGCAGTATGAACATGACTGACGTGGGAGTGGGCCACCTCTACCGTGTGTGCCTTGTCTTCGAAGGGGAGTAGATGCACCTTTACCATGTGATGCAACCATAGTCGAAGATGTCTGAGACGATGTGACAGAGGAGATACTCAAATGGCTAAGACGGTATGCTTCCTCCATAGGACTATAGGAGGTATGGTAGCATCAGTGAGAAGTTGAGAGTGAGCCAAATCATATTCTGGATTGAGGGCGGCCAGGAACACACCAGTCATATCAATGTTCCTGTAGGCCTTATACTGCTCTGGTGAGGCCATCAAGGGTATGTAGATGCGTAGTCGCTCAAACTTCCCCCTCAAAGATGCATACATGCATGAAGAGGATGGTCACTTTGTTAGGTCGTGAAGATATCATGTTGGAGTTACAATATCTTCGTTTCATTATTCGTTTGGGAGTATGTTTCTGCGAGAATATCCCACATCGCCTTTGATGTGGGTTGACTCAGGATATCGTTGGCTATCTCAACAACAACATTACCAGATAGCCTTACCTTGGCATATGCATCATCGACCTCCCATGAGGCATTGGTCCCAGTCTTGTCCACAGGCTCATCCTGCGTTAGAATATCGTTCTTACCATGGCTTTGAGCAGATTCATGAACTGCATTGCCCACAACGTACAGTTTATACTGGAGATGGCACATCTTGACAATAAGTGTGACCCTTGAAGGCACCCATATATGGCGTATCAACTCTGCTTTATTGTGAACAATAAGTGGGACCTTAGACCAAACGTACAGTGTCTAAACAAACATGAAAAGAGATGGTTGTGATCTTAAATTCATACCACAACCATCTTAGGCAAATCGTGGTATGATTTTGATAAAAATAGGGTAAATCAGACCCCAAATCTCTAAAATCGGACCAAAAACCACGAAATCGGGGATTCACGAGGACCTGGGTGACCGTGCGACCTCGTACGAGGGGCAGTTGAGGCCACGAACATCGCAAGGGGCCGTTGGGAGCGGTCGTAGTGCCATTGGAAGGGATGATGGAGGTGGCACTGTGTCGTTGGGGGGAACTGGGCGACGCGCAGGTCCACTAGGCGACACGGAGCTGCTCCTGCATAGATAGGGGAGGCACACGAAAGGGGGTCTAGATGGTAGGGTGGGTTTTGGCTCAGCGCTTCGATCTAGGACTACCGCTCTGATATAATGTGGAGAAAGAATACTTGTTTATTCAAAGAGCCCAAGGGTTCTCTTATATAAAGAAGAGAGAAACCCTAGTGGATAAGTTACATGCTACAAACAAAAAGAAATAAATAACTATGAAACAATATCATAACATAAAACTCGTTAACATGTTTCATTAGATATTCATGTATTATATTTGAGTACATAAGTTGCCAGTGGTATTGCAACATGTTTTGAGTCCATAATGATACAATTCTTTTGGTCAGGATAAATGTGACGGTGTGCGATGGAAAGCTCTCGTCGAAAGAAGAAAAAACATCTGCGGTAAATTGTGCGAAAAGGGGGTAAGACATCGGTGAGGGCTACCAGTTATGGGGATGTGAAGGTGAGGACCACCAAGCATGAAGCTGAGAGGGAAGAAGAGGGCTGGACGTTTGTCTCTCATCGCAAACGCGGCCGTCAGTGTTACAGATGCAGGGAGTACAAGCATCAGGTTGTCGAGTTCTCTCTACCTCCCCGTTGTTTTGGCAGCAGCATGAAGTGTCATCGTCGTGTTGTTTGACGAGGTTACAGAAGTGTTAGCAACCTTCTTCCAACATCATCGAACTGGGGTCCAAGTTTGGGTCGGGGATACATTTGCTTATGCGCCCATATGCATTGGTTGTCTGTGGGGGTGTTTCTGAATCTAGACTCATCACAAAGAATGAAGGCATGTTGATTGGTGTTTGTGGGGAAGCAAATTGAGATCTCTGCTCAGATTTTAGTGGTTCTTCGACGACTCAGGTGCTTCATTTTCTGTAGATGTTGTTATGTTGGATCCATTGGCGTGGTGTGCTAGGGGTATATCACCGACGGAAGTCAAAATGTTGTTATACTCGTGCTCAGAATAAGAGATTTGATGGCGGTTACTGGCTCTACTGATGGAGAAGAAGCATCCCTGTCATTGAGAGTTGTCTGTGTATACGATATCCCCTTCTTATTATGTCGCTAAAGCCGGCTCTGGGGGAGTTAACCATTGTTTCTACGGTCCTTATTGATGCTCTACTCCTTAGTTCCAACCCAATGGTCACCATCGTGGTCTTGGATAGTCTCAGGTGGTTCACCCACCACCACCACCACCACCGTCCTTTGTGCCTGTTTAGGGGATGTGGTGAAGAGCTCATATTCAGTTGTTTCGCCAGTTGCCTCGCTGGAGAAGCTTGCCACGATGGAGGGTTCAATCGATCAGATGGTGGGATTTGTCGGAATAGATCTGGAAGCGAAATATTCGGAGGAGAAAATCTCGTATCTGCCACTTTTCATATTCAAAATTTCATCAAACCTAGAAGGTGTTCATGACTGGGTGCCATTGTTCCCTCAAGAGAGTAGAATTTTTCTTTGCCCTCGATCACGTTTGTGGTACTTAAGGTTTGCTTGAACTATTACTTGGTAGCGGGTGGTCTCTTAACTATATTTCAGTGGGTTCGCCTGCCTTTACTCTTTGGTGGAGCTTTTTGACTGATCAAATGTTTTAAGTGTTACAGGATCTGGCAAGCGTTATGATTCCCAACCTGATTTTATGGGAGAGCTAGGACCCGAGTTGCTACAGATTGGATTCTCTCTTCAGCCTTCTCTTGTTGATGTGTCCCAGTTTGAGGATGCTTCATCCTCACCACATGTAACAACTGATGCCTTCGAAATTTCAAGGCCTGGTGGTTTGCATGATGGGGCTCTGATTTCCATGGCAATATTACCCTCCCTAGAAGACTATTTGAGTCCTGATGGCTCCCTTTGATCCAAGTCCCTTGTCTAGGCGATCGAGGCTTCGGAAGTTGTTTTTATCCAAGTCCCTTTACCGAAGCATCCGCTGCTTTCAGACCATTTGGAGTGTGTTTTGTGAGCCTCTTCATCCTTTGCTTCTGTTTGGGTAATGGTGAAAAACGAAGAGATACAAAAAAGATTGTGTATTCCCATGGTTGGAAGAAGGAGCGTTAAGATTTCCGAGCATAAGGCTCATGTGTCGATTTCGGGGTGGGGGATGTGGAGTCTAGTTCCTAAATGAAAGTGCTGGCATGAAATGCCAGAGGTTTAGGTGACTATGAGAAACGGAGTTCGATTGATGGACTTTTCAAGGACTGGGATGCGATATTGTCATGTTACAGGAAATAAAGCTTGCTACCATTTCTAATTTTGTGTGGAACTCTTTGGGGATCGTATTTTTATCGAATTTCAACGCATTCGATGCCATTGGAAGTATATGGGGGATGGCTATTGCCCGGTAAGGCTCCCATTTGTCTTTTGTTTCAGAGCTTAAGGGTAGACATGTTCTGACTATCCTTTTGGAAAATCTAAATTTCGGCACGCGCTTGGTTGTCTCTTGTGCCAATGGACCTTGTCTACAAGTATAGAGATTGGATCTATGGACGGATCTTAGAGAGGTCAGAAGACTTTATCCAGGTTAGGCATGGCTTATAGAGGACGATTTAGTGATTCTCTGTTTTGATCTGGCCGTCCTCATCTGCGTGGTGGTCAAGATCTAGGTTCCATTGAATCTTCTGAACTGATTGATGAGCTGTATCTTGAGGCGATTGATGCTCATATACTAGATTTACATGGAGGAAATCTGGTTCACAGACTCACGGATTGATCGGTTCTTGGATTTGATGGAGCTTCTAGATTTGTTTCCTTTGTCCACTTCCTCCTCTCGATCGCGATCTAGGTATAATCACATTCTTTTAGCTAGGGACCCTGGAGATGTTTCGGCGTCTCAAGGATTCTTCAGGTTTGAGCGTGCATGGCTCTAGGAGGAGAACTTCAAAGACTGAATTGGACATCTATGGAGTACATGCTTCGTTGCTGCATGTATGGCATAGTTGTTGGTTTCGTTTTGTGTGGGACTTTGTCTATTCAAGAGGGAGGTTCATGAGGCTAGAAGAGTACACCGAGCAGTGGCAAAATCAGAAGTTTACAGGCTTAATGGATTAGAAGACATCATAAATCTTGTGGCCGATGAACTTAGAGAGAGGGCAGCGGTACATAAGATAATCTTGACTGAAGATAAAAAGTGAGTTACAGAATGGAAACATAAGTTGTGGTAAACATGACTAAAAGAAGGTGATGCAAATACTAAGTACTTCCATCGGTTTGCCATCGGAAGGCAATGCCACAATTTAATTCGCTCCATAGTGGTGAATGGTAGGAGGGTAGAGAGGACCGTAATATGTGTCGAGTGATTGTTGAGCATTTTCATGATTTTTCATGAAGAACGATTTGTAGGTGGATTGTCTTGGGAGCGACATAATGGTCTGATCAACATGGGAACCATCTGGTTCAAAGTTTTACTTTGGAAAAGGTTTATGCTTTCTCGTTTATGTTTTCGAGAATTTTGATCTCTGGTTATGAGAAAGGTTGTAGGCATAGTATAAAAGTTTATACGAGGTAATGTTGATTTTAACAGGATCAACAATGCACTCATTTTCTTCTCCCAAAGAAGGAGATATTTGAGTGTGTTAGAATATACATCATTTATCATGTAGATGGGTAAATAGATCTTTCTAAGATCCATTTACCACATCCATGAGTTTAGCCCCACATCTACCGGTGGTGGAACTTGGAGGCTCCGAGGAAGCTATATAAGAAGACACATACCTCATGTATCAGATGAGAAAAATGCAATGCATACATCAGCCTTTTGAGGCATTCTCCCATGATTTCATTCTGCTCCTTAGGGAGTGGGGTTTCACGTAAAATCCCGGTGTTCCGATGTTTATTTATTTATATTTGATATTCGCCTCCGTATTAATTTTTCTAACATGGTATCAGAGCAAGTTTGATTCTCAAGGAGTTAAATTTTTTTGTTCGAGAATTCAAGTTTGATGTTATTTTCTTGAAGATTATTAATTTTGGATTGTTCTATGTCAAAGTTCTAGGGTTTCCATTGAATTCCTAAAAGTTGCTCAATGCTCTTCCGAAGATCTTGGAGCCCTGTTTTGTTTGCCGCCATCCTCCAAGCCACGTCTTCGACGGGGTCGTGTTGTCTTCAGGCACCGCAACACCGAACTCGTCGCAGGCGTCTCATCCCAAGAGGCTTCAAGTGGATCCCTAAACACACATCTCCTCATGAAGTTGGTACAAGCGGCACGATCTCTAGCAGTGCAATCACGAGGCTGCTCCAGGCGACACCCTTCTTCCCTCGATCTTCAACACTCCAAGCGATACCCTCAGAGCATTCCAGGCTCCACCTCGAGCCCTAATCCAAGGCATAGTGCACCTCCTTCTGAGCATCATCAAAGCTAAAGTAGAGGAAGCGGAAGATCTCCAAGGTGGCAACATTCTTTGAGAAAGGGGTTCCCAATCATAAGAACCCTAAATAGAAGGGGATCAACACTTAGGTCCAGTTGGGTCATGCGGTTTAAAAAAATATTGTAAGCCTAATTTGGTTGTGAGTTATAAAAAAGAAATAAAAGAAAAAAAATGAGAGAGAGAAGCCTAATTGGGCTACTTGATTTTCAGCTCAAATAGGATGTGCAGTATTTGGGCCCGATTTGGGACGTGAGATTTTATTAAAAAATCGATAAAAAATGAATAACTTATGAAAAAATGAAGTCTATTAGAAAAATGATGAATGGCCGAAGGAAAAAATGTTTTGAAACAAAATTGATTGATTCCTTTTCAGTTTTGCCCCTCCACAGCTTTTCAGTTCTGCCCTTTCAGAGATGGAGCAGTTGTCTATGTATTATGACGGGCTAGAGTACTCCGACAAAGAGACTCATTTCAGTTGCAGTGACTTTGACAGGCACGATACAGAGCACATGCTCTCCAACGAGAAGATTCAGTTCAACTCACACTCCAACCCGTTTGTTACTCCTCACCCGCATGACATGAGGAGCAGCGTCCTCGACAACAACCGATATTTATGCGCGTGAGTTGATATTGTCTGCAGTGTCTTGTATGAGTTTGAGAGATTTCTTTCTATTTGTTTAAGCTGAGCATTGGATGATTCAGCTTGACGGGAGTGTTAGAGTATGTGTCATTTATCATGTAGATGGGTAAATGGATCCTTCCAAGATTCATTTACCACCTCCAGGAGTTTAGTGATTTTAGTCCTACATCTACTAGCGGTGGGACTTGAAGGCTTTGAGGAGGCTATATAAGAAGCTCCAAACCTCCTGTATCAGATGAGAAAAGTGCAATGCATACATCTATCCTTTGTGGTGTTCTCCCGTGGTTTCATCTCACTCCTTAGGGAGTAGGGCTTCACGCAAAATCTCAGTGTTCTAATTTTTATTTATTTATTTATGATATTTGTTTCTGCATTATATTTTCTAATACAGATGGTAGAGGAACTTCGTCCTATTACCCTTTCTAATGCCATTTACTTGGTGGTAACGAAGGTCTTAACTTACAAATCGAACATGGTTATGTGCCACATTATTTAACTGCTTTAGTCATCTTTAATTTCTAGTAGGCATATTGGCGATAGTCTGTCTATGGCCATGAAAATCATAGCAGATTGGAAGAGATGACGTGTGAGGGATATTTTATAGAAGGTGAACTTATCCAAGGCCTACAACAATGTAGACCGACAGTTTCTTTGGATGGCTATGGCTAAGCAGGGCTTCTCGGATGTTCGGATCTTATGGGAGTAAATATGAATCACCAGTAGGGATGCAACCGGATGCAGATATATCCGTATCTGTCCGTTACCATATCTGCTTTTACGCCGATACGAATATACATTTTCGGATTTCAGCGGATACAGATATGGATACTAGTTTTATTTTTTTGCAGATATGGATTCGGATATGGATATTTTTGGATACAGAATGGATACAGATGTATATATTTTTCGCGGATATGGATACAAATATCCGTATTATCCGTATTTTCAGTAATATTTTTGCTTCACAAATGTTTTACATGCCTCAATATAGCACCGACATGAAATTGTACCTTATCATGAAATGTCAAAAAAATGTAATAAACTTTTATAATTCATCATAATATCATTTCACGAAATATACCATATCACCTTTATCTTATTAGTTGGTTACAATGTTACAATATTACCTATATTTTGGAAACATTTCAAATGAAGGAAGACAGAGGTACGCCATCGTACAATTTTATTATATGCTCTTCAATTTATTTCATTCAATATTTTAATTTATTTTCTTATTTATCATGTAACATTGTAATTTTATTGAATTTCGGATTAATCATCCATCAATTACAAGTTCGTAAAGACATCATTTATAATTAAAAGTATGAGGAGGTACTTAATATTTATAGGATAATCTGCATCCGTTTCTTAAATATCTGTATTCGAATCATGATTATCCAAATCTGAATCCGTATTTAAGTATGCGGTATTCAATTTTCGATATCTATATAATATTTGTTTCCGTATTCGTAGCCATATCCACATTTTGAAATGGATAAGGAAATGATAATATCTATATCCGTATCCATTCGTTTACATCCCTAATCGCCAGGCATCCTATTCAGAATTTGTCAAGGGGTTTTTTCCAATGGTAGCAAGGTGTGAGGTGAGGTTGCCCGATTGCTCCTATGTTTTTTTATCATCGTTGATGTATTGGCTTGTTTGGTTGATCATGTGATGTAGCAAGGACTCACTACAAGATACTCTCCTGAGAATATACACGTGCCTCTCCTCTAGTCTTGACTGACGTTTTGAAGATTACGCCATTAATGACACTCCTGACAACTCGGGTTAAGTATGAAATAAATAAGGGTCGTTGTGACCCGAATCACCAAGCACGGTCAATGGGAAAAAAATTATTTTAACCACTGTAAAGAAAGATCAAACAATCAAAAGCAAGTAGTTTTCGCTATTCAATTTACCTGGCATTGCGATCAGGATCGAATACAAGAAGCACGATTTAAAAAATAAGTAGTCAGATTTCCAAGATAATTTTTTAGTGGTTTTGGATTTTTATTTTTTTATTTTTAAATAGAGCACAAGTCACAATATGCACAAATGGATAAAAACACACAACACCACACTCTTTCGTATTTTTCAAAATATCCAAAAATACTCAGAAAATTACAAAAAAAAATATTTTTTGTGTTTTACAGGTTTTTAAATATTTTTGTTATTTTTTATATATTTTGTGATGTTTTTATGATTTAATAAAACTCAAACAGTGTCAACAAAAATGAATAGTGTACAACTAAGAGTATTTTGCAACTTAAAAATACTTTAAGTATCCAAAACTCCTGGAACTTATTTTTAGGCTAAATTACTAGGGGTGTAAACGAGCCGAACCTGAGCGAACCAACCCAGGCTCGGTTCGGTTCGTTTAGCAAACTTTGAGGTTCGGGTTCGGTTCGGCTCGATAAATGAAAACCATAATCAGGTTCGGTTTGGCTCGGGTAAGGTTTGTAAAAGTTCGGTTCGGCTCGTTAAAGGTTTGTTTAAGAATAAATGTTGTGCATACGTTTCTGTTCAAAGGGAAAAACCAGAGTCGCAGAGGAGGATTTTGTGGGGTTTCGGGAATAGGGAATAACTACTTATGGAATGGATGACTCGATGGGTTTGTGAAAATAAGTAAATAGCCTTTATTTAATATAGAATGTATTTTTTTATATACAATATGTATGTATATATACATCTATGTATGTATGTGTGTATATAATCGAACTTTTAATGAACCGAGAGCGAACCTATATTTTTGAGGTTCGGTTCGTTTATTTAATCGAGCCCAAACTCATGTTCAAGTTCGGTTCATTTATTTTCGAATCGAATCTGAATCGAACTTTTAATAAGCCGAATCTGAGAGAATGTCGAACCTGAGAATTTTCTGACAGCCCTATAAATTACAATTAAATGTCTACAAATAGAAACTAAAATCAGAATTTTTGGATTTTCCTATATTTTTCTACAATTTTTTATATGTTTTAGTTTTTCACATTTTCTGGGGTTTTATAAATGATTAATACACGAAAATTGGAAAGAAATTAAAGAACAGTAAAATACACCTACAATAATTTTTTTAGAATTTTAGGCAAATTTTCGCATTTTTAGGATTTTTCTAATTTTGAGCAAACAAACAGGAAATGTTTTTTATTTTTTTAAATATTAAATATCAACAAAATGTAATGAAAATTTTATACAATTAAAAATACTACAGTAGGAACATATACATTTTTTTGAGAATTTTTATAATAATAAAAACATTTACTTTGATGAAAAGAGCATGCAAATTAGAATCTATAATACAGGGACTAAAGTGCAAATATTGAAAGTTTTTGCATTGAAAGATCGCATAAATAAATGTGAGAATAAAAATGCAAATTACCCAGGTACACGTGTTGTCGCGACCCGTATTCCGGGCCGTCGGATCCTCCCATATCCGGATCTGGTTACTCAACAATAATTTATTCAGCAATCACAACTGACATTCAGAAATAGACTGCAAATAAAATACTCAGAAGAAAGTATTTCAACAGTTTGCCATTCACAAAATAAGGTTCAAATGATACACTGTCCCACTATCACCATTTACATGTACATCAGCTTCCAAGAAAAAAATATACAAAAGATTACTAACTACCTTAAAGAGTAAAGCTACTGGGGCTGGCTGGACGTCTAGTATGTAAGCTGGATGAATTTTTAAAGTCCTTGCGATGGCTCACCGATACATGTTGGGTTTTCCATAAATCATAGGATAAAAATTAGCGAATGCTAAGTAACGAAGAAGAGAAAGGCAAACAAATTGTGTAATTTTTCAAAACTTGATATCAAAAAATTTCATTCCTTTTCATTAATTTAAGTCCTATTCTTTTCTATTCCACATCAGGGATTAGTCCAGGGGAACCCCACCATTCTTGAACTCCGAAGTTGTGGACACTTCGGGATTGGAGATTGTGTTGATCTTGGTAAGCTTATGCCGCCGCACGTCGCCTCAACCAATCCTCCAATACTACCCTGACAATTTCCTTTTGTTTTATTAAACAGGGTCTCAAACCTCAGCCTGGAAAAAACAAATGAGCACACCGTCCTCGAGGACTCGGTTGCTTAAAACCTCAGGCTAACATTTAATCATATAACCTAACGGCTTTAAATACATGTTATCGCGACCCAGCCACTATTGAACCACCCGTGCCACCACATGGCACGACCACATCTTCCGTCAACCCGACGATATTGGCTCCCGGTACCACACGTTGTAAAACATTCATTTCGTGCGTACTTAACATAACAGGGCAACCGTGTACCACATAGGTAGGGAAACGCCAATACGGGTTCCTTCCGACAAACCTACAGGTTGCATGCCTGACATGTAGTACTACTCCTAGTCATCCTTAACGTGAAACACAATCCTTTTCAGGATACAACTCAAACCACATCAATTTCCATGATGTAATTCTTGCGTTAAGTCTTCGACTTGCATATTCAACAACACTTAGTATAGACTCACATATATATTATTTATAACCATATATACTCGTATTTGTGCCTATTTTAACTCTCAAACCATAACTTTCAAAGCCAATGCATCAATTTGATGCTTAAATTATTTTAGTGGGAATCACAAAGCAATTCTTCAATCTTTTTCAAAAATAGCCAAAATTAGGGTTCTTCGTAGCAAAGAACACAAAATCAAGAATTTCAATAATTTCGTATGAAAACCCAACAGCAAAAGGAAGGATTTCGTTACCTAATCGAGCTCTCTCTCGTGTATGCAAGGCTTTATCGTGTTTTGTTTTTAGAAAGGCTATTTTAAGGCTCCTGAAAAGATCGAATTTCATTTTCGTATCAAAACGTTAAGAAACTATCAAGAACGCGAAGAACGAACAAAGAACGCGAAGAACGCGAAGAACGCGAAGAACGCGAAGAACACGAAGAACATATTTTCTTTTAAAATTTCGGCAGAGTTTCCCCTTATATCGAGACATATTTCTCGGAAAATTTCGGCAGAGTTTCCCCTTATATCGGGACATATTTCAAAATAAAAACGAAAAGAGTTTCCTCTATAAAATCAATTGAGAGGAAATAACAACGAAACTGAAAGAATATACTCAAACAACAAGAGATGAAGAATCGGTAGACACCACACATCTTAGGTGAGTGAACGTGTGACAAATCACAGGGTCACTGACGTGCATAACTGCCCGCACCTAAGTAGGGTATTATACAGATTTCTCCATCAAAGTAACTATAAAAGCATAACAGAAAGAATAGAAACATAAACAATGGAGAATCGGTAGACACCACGCGTCTTAGATGAGTGAACGTGTGACAAATCACAGGGTCACTAACGTACATAGCCGCCCGCACCTAGGTAGGGTTTTACATAGATTTCTCCTCGAACCACAACAGGAAAACGAATCGGAAAGAAAGATGAATCAAGAACAAAACTTGGAAGAACAAGAGGATGAATTGAAAGCCTAGCTTACGAAGCAAACTAAGAGAGGATCATACCTTTCTCCTCCTCGTTCTCCCGACAGCACTTCGCTAGCGCTCCTCCCTCGTCTCCCACTCCTCCTCCCGACCGCTCGACCCTAGCCCTTGAGGTGGTGGTGGTAGTGGAAGTCGTAGAGAATGAATGGTTAGGGGGGTCTATTTATAGGCTCCCAAAAACCACTAACTATGGTTAGAAACCATGGTTTAGACCTTAACCATGGTTTAGCGATCCATGGTTTTGGCCCATGGTTTTAGCTAAAACTTATCCCAAACTTGGTGCTTAAGTTAGAACATTATAGAGGATTCTAGATTCGCTAAGGACGCTTAAATAACACTAATCATGATTAACTTTCACTAATCGTGTTTTAACATTCGCGGCTTACGCTTATCTTTTGCTAACTATTGATTAGTATTTATTAATGATCATTAGCGGTTTTTCAATCCGTCATTAGTTTCTTTAATCATGTTTAATTATTCTTAATGACAGTCATTATGGGTTAATGACATCTTAGCCTTCCTTACTTCCCTTTCTTCCAAAAATCATAACAATTCGAAACGAAGTCTGATTCACACGAAACAAATTTCGTTGGTTTTCTCTTGACGAGCCGGATCTTATTATATAGGATCCGAGACATGCCAAGTTCAAGGCTTCACATGTGTCACACACGTGATGTTCTGTTCTGGCGGGAACTCGATTGCAACTTTGAAAACTTTAGGGAATCGATTTATAATTTTCCCAATTCTCTCTCTCTCTCTTAATTTTAAAATCCAACCTAGGGTTCCTGGGCATGGGGCATTCGTTTCCAAAGGGGATAGAGGGGTTGGCCGCCACTGGAGGGGGCAGACGGTGGCTGCCGTGGGTGGTCTCGGAGGTGGTAGCGGTGGTCGGTGGAGACGCGGGCGTAGTGGAAGGCCCGCGCATGGCGCTGCGCGCGACTGAGGAGCACGACAAAGTGGAGGGCAACACCGCGTGGAGGGATGGGCCGTGAGCATGGGAGGCAGGCGCTGGAGGTCACGCTGGGGGAACTGCGCTGCTAGGGCGTCGCTGGAAGCTCTCGCGGTGCGGCGCTGGGGATGCTTCGGTGGACTGGGCGGGGGAGACGCGCGAGGTAGAGGGATACACCGCGTGGAAGGAGGTTGCACGACCTGGGGCCGTTGACGGAGGGGCCCAGCGGGGGCGGTGACGCGGGCTGCGATGGAATCCCAGGCCGGTGGCGCACTGCGCGGAGGGGAGACCGACAAGGGGTCGGTCGCGGCTGAGGTGTGCCGCGTGACGACGGATCACATGCAGTGATGGGTTCGACCGACATGCTATTTTTTATTTTGTTTTTTTGTTTTTCTGTAGACAGACATGATAATTTTTAATTTTTTTAAAACAAAAACTGTAGACAGGGAATAAATTTTTTATTATTTTTTATTTTTCTTGCAAAACAAATGTTATGAAGAAAAATAATATATATGTAGATATATATATATAGAGAGAGACACACTTTATTTACAAACAAATAAGGATGTGAACGGGGGCGAATCCTGGTACGGTGAGAGATGGATCCGTGTCTCCGGTCATCGTGCGTGACTGAAGGTGGAAGATTGCGTGAGATAGAAATGTAAACGAAGAGATCGTGAGATGAAATGAAATCGGATTCGAAAAATGTGTGGTGAATTTTTTTTTTGGATTTTCAATATCTAAAGAGTAATCATGAAACAAAAATTAAATCTACGATTTATCTAAGAAAAATGACGAGAAAGAAAATGGATCTCACCTCAGGATCGGATACGCCGTAATGGACTCTACGAAGGTCGACGGGCTGTCACCGGATGGCTCGGAGGCCGAGCACCCTTCAACAAGATAGCTCTCGAAGATCGGGCTCCTCTCCACCAAAGATTGATCCACAAATAACGAAGGAGGAGGAGCCCATTAAAAAGAAGAAAAAAAATCAAAAGGGAAAGTATCTACAAATGAGGAATGTTTTTATTTGGTTAATTAAATAAAAATGTACTAAGCCTTCTCCCAATACAAATATATATATATGTAGATATATATATATATATAGAGAGAGAGAGACACTTTATTTACAAACAAATAAGGATGTGAACGAGGGCGAATCCTGGTGCGGTGAGAGATGGATCCGTGTCTCCGGTCATCGTGCGTGACTGAAGGTGGAAGATTGCGTGAGATAGAAATGGAAACGAAGAGATCGTGAGATGAAATGAAATCGGATTCGAAAAATGTGTGGTGAATTTTTTTTGGGATTTTCAATATCTAAAGAGTAATCATGAAACAAAAATTAAATCTACGGTTTATTTAAGAAAAATGACGAGAAAGAAAATGGATCTCACCTCAGGATCGGATACGCCGTAATGGACTCTACGAAGGCCGACGGGCTGTCACCGGATGGCTCGGAGGCCGAGCACCCTTCAACAAGATAGCTCTCGAAGATCGGGCTCCTCTCCACTAAAGATTGATCCACAAATAACGAAGGAGGAGAAGCCCATTAAAAAGAAGACAAAAATCAAAAGGGAAAGTATCTACAAATGAGGAATGTTTTTATTTGGTTAATTAAATAAAAATGTACTAAGCCTTCTCCCAATACAAATAGGGTCGGTTACATGGATTCTTGCTCAAATCCATGTTGAAAGACTCCACTATTTTTTACGTTGGCCATCGACTACCTATCGCAACCACTGCAAGAGTGGGATTCGAACCTTGGTCTTTTGTGTGGTAGACACACTGTACTACCACTAGACCATTAAATGGGTGCGATTTGGTTAATTAAAATATAGATTAAATAATTAAATTAAATTAATTAATTACGAAATTCAAAAATTAAATAAATTAAATAAAAATTAATTTATAGAAATTAATTATCCACCTTACTGGTGGCTATTAATGGTATAGAATAATATCTTATACACAAGACATGTTTTAAAATCAGATAATGAAATAAAGAATTAAATCTAAATACAATTTCGTAATTCAATTAAATTAATTAATTAATGTTAAATATTTGATTTTTGGTGATTTTTATGTAAGGAAATTAGTTATAAACAAGTATTATATACATGTAATACAATATACACATGTATAAATAAGGAAATAATCTTTAAATAATTTTTTATTTTTTATTTATATTTTTTATTTTATTTTTAATGAAAATAATATTTACAATTTTGTACATTATGTATAAAAAATAAATATGAACAAATGTATGAAATAGGTAAGTGGTAAAACTGCACAAAACACCCCAGAAAATCAACTTTTCAAACGTAACTCCAAAAGTTATGAAACCACAACCATTTGAAAGATAATTTAATTTAGAGTATAGTAGAAGTGAGTTTGATTCAATTTGAGTTTGGATGAAGCTGGAATTGATCTTTCAATTATAGCTTTACGGCTTTCTCTGAATGTGATTATTTGTAATATGTACATTATTTTGCTTTGTAATTATTTTTATTATTTACAACACATATTTATTTACAACTTTTGTTGACAAAAATAATTAATTTGAGGTTAATTTATGTACAAATAAAATAGTACAAGTTTTATACAAATATATAGGGAAAAATTTACAATTTTTTAAGTTTTTGGATTAAAGACCATATCTCCCCCCTACTTTATTCATGATCGATCAGGTCAAGTCTCGTCCTTCTCTCGGGATTCGGACCAGTTTGCATTTATTCCATAAATACATCCTTCATTTTTTATTTTCCTTTTTATTCTTTTATTTAAGTAGAAAAAAGTGTTAAAAATACATATTTAACAAATAAGTACAAAATGATAATTCCATAAAATTAATGGATATTTACAAGTATTTGACTAAAAAAATAAAGTTAAAATTAAAAAATAAAAATAATAAATCGTGGTCATCATCTATCTTATTTTTACTGCTTCAAATGTCCTGTAAATTTCAAGCCGTTAACGCCGATCTGATCAGTGGATCTCTAGTTTATTTTAAGGGCCCACATCTCTAGAATCCTAGGCCCCTCATGCTCATATCCGATCAGGGATTCAACAGAAGCAATCCACTGAGGGGGATCCTTGCACGAAGGTACTGATCTTCCTCCCCGGTAACGCCGCACAACAATAGATCTTCCTTTCTGGTGGACATCCCTCGTGCGAGGGCACAAGGAAAAAAAATCTGATGGTAGCATCCCTCATCCCCCTCTGAACTACCTATAGGCGTTCTCTTGCCTAAGGGCTTCGTCACGCGATAGTGCACCCAAAATCCTCACATTGATGACGCTGCATCCAACCCTCCAGAAGCCTCCAGGTGCGAGTCCCTCTTCTTCGACTCCAGGCGGCATCGCCTCCAACCCTCCGCCAATATCAGGTACTCTTTGCGCCCCATACAAAGACACAACAACATCATCGCAAGTGAGAGCACATCTCTCAGGCACAACTCTTCTCTAGACCGACTCCAGACGATGGCCTCGCTACCAATTCTAGCCCCTATCGGCGGTTTGAGCAGATGAGATGGGTTCCTTTGCGGAACCCTATTCGATGGAATTACGGGGGCCCGGTACTCCTTATAAACAGGGCTCTGATTATTCATTCTTGGGCCTTAAAATTGGGCCCACAACTGCTACGTTTAAAAAAGCGGATTCTATTCATTTCAGTCCCAGTCGGGCTGTTATTGGTTGGTTGATATTATTTGGGCCCAATTGGGCTTCAACCAACAAAAAAAGGGGCATTCATTTGAAAAGGGAAGACAATGAATTGATAACAGGGCACCCGCAAGAAAAAAAAGAGGCTGGCAATTTTAAAAAACGAAACTGACAAAAAAATAGGTGGTTTTTTGGGAAAAAAAGACGAAGAGTTTTATTTATTTTATTTTCCCCTCATCATTTCTTCTCCCAAACTTGCCGATGCTATATTTTTCAATAAGTGTGGGAGAAAGGGAGAGTATTATGTGAGAGGTCCCCATACTATTGATTTGAGCTCAAAATTTTCATGTGGACTACATATAACAACGACCTCCGGTAGAGTCACGATCTAGAGCTATCTATAGGGACTTCAGAGTAGAGTTCACTTCATCTGAGCAAGTGTGGTAGAGACCTAGTTTCTTCAGGTTCTCCGACAAGGAGACTTGGTTCAACCTCTATCTCTAGTGATCATAGACTCCGGCGAGGATATTTCCACGACTTCCTTCACTTTGGCCCTTTAGAGTGATGGGGCAGTCACAGGCCAGCATTCTCCAACGAGGAGACTCAGTTCGGCCTCCATTTCCAGCGATTTTGGACTTCGATGAGGATATTTCGACGGCTTTCTTTAGTTTGACCCTTAAGAGAGATGGAGCAGTTGCGGGCCAGTGTTCTTTGACGAAAAGACTGATTCCTGTTTAGGTGACTCTGTGTAGTACATAGCTCACATTCTTCAATAAGGAGGCTCATTCCGATTCAGGTAACTCTGCACAAAACAACGCCTACATTCTCCGACGAGGAGACTCGATTAAGTTTCAACGACTTTGACAGATGCAATACAAAGCACACATTCTTTGATGAGGAGACTCGATTCATACTCTATCCCTTCAGCTCCTCACTATCATGGCATAAGAAACAACGTCCTCAATATGCAGTAAATAGAGTATACATTGAGTTGATATTGTTCGTAGTGTCTTGTATTGGGTGGGAGAGTGATTTCTTTGTATTTATCTAAGCTGAGCACTGCATGCTGCAACTTAAGGGGAGATGTTACATTATGCATCCATAGATGGGTAAATGGGTCCCTCCATGGTCTAATTTCTCCATCTACAAGTTTAGTCCCACACTGACTATTAGTGGAACTTAGCTTTACTGATGGGGCTATATAAGAAGCCCTACATCGCATGTAACCTTTGAGAGAGTTGAATATAAACATCAATCCTTTGTGGTGGTTCTTTTGTGATGTCATCTCTATCCTTATAGAGTAGGGTTCTACGTAAAGTCTCGATCTTCTTTACCTTCTTTATATTTTTATCTCCGATTATACTTCCACATTCTTATTTTCTTCCTTTCTCAATCGAAGCAAGTCAATCGCTGTCCATTTTGGTATATCAGAAACATATGTACACGCTTGTGGTGAGGAGTTGGGCACAGAGTGTAGTTCCATGTCGATTCACTACCTTAGGCTACCTTTGATGGTTGGTAGACTTCGAGTGGCTGACTGATTGCCTATCATTGAAAAGATGGAGAGAAAACTGTTCGGGTGGAGGGAGGTAATCTTATCGCGAAGTTGCCTAGTGCTTGTGAAGTTTATGCTAGTGGCAATTCCTATTTTCTTCACGTCAGCGCGACTCCTTCCTCTAGGTATTCGTCGTCGTCTGGAGATAATCACGCTGAGATCCTTGTGGTGCAAGTCAGGAAGTGATGGGTCATGAATCCATTTAGCAGAGTGGGAGACCTTCATACTCCCAAAGCCCACAGGTGGCCTTAGGGTTTCCTATTTGGAGACCATGAATGAGGCGCTACTTCTCAAGTGGGTTATCAGGATCTTGGGCAGAAGTGAGGATTTATGCTACATACTCATTCACATGATTTATGACTTTTAGGCTCAAGACAGTTTATCTCCTCAGTTGTCTTTCTTTTCCTTGACCTTCTAGAAAGGCTTCCGCTATGTGATGCCACGATTTATGGAATTTTCTCGCCCTTGCCTTGGCAAAGACTTTTCGTTTTCTTTCTGGACAGACAATTAGATGGGTGGTGGTCCTCTCTTAACCCGCTTTCCGTGTCTGTATGTGTTGGCTGCTTGTTGAGATGTGCAGGTGGTGGATTATTTGGATGCCCTCTTTCTTGACAGATTTTTCTGACCAGCGTATGGAGGAATATCTTCTTCTAGATTCCCTCAGTCAGTTGGATGGCCCAGTTGGCAGAAGAGATCATTGGGTATCGAAAGAGGTTAATTTTTTGATGAAGTGGATCTACAGTGTAGTGGACAAACCACTCCTTACGACTGCTAATAATTTGATTCGTGACTGTAAGTTTATTTGGGAGTTGAAGTTGTAAGGTGTGATTAACATTCTCTTATGCCTATTGAGATGAAAACAAATTTTGATGAGGGACTGCCATGCAAGACTCTTTGCAAGTGTCTCTCAATTGTGCCCCCTTTGTGTGTAGACTGCAGACAAAGACGATGGAGCATCTTTTCTTTCATTGCGGGAAGACCTCTCTAATCTGGTTGGAAGTTGGTATAAATGAGTCTTCAAAGCCTTGATATGTTCTGGGGATTCTTTACATGTAGAGAAACACCGTCCTAGAGAGGAACTTCTCCTACCGATAACAATTATTTTGGCAGTTTGGTTAGCTAGAAATGAAGCTTTATTTGCCTCTCAATGTTTTTATCCTGTTAATGTAATATTTCACATCAGGTTTCTCTTCGACTCATGGCTTATTTAAGTTTTTCTCATCTTATTTGTCACCATAGCATGTTTCCCCTATTTTAGCTCAAAAAAAAACTTTTGGCCAGTCTTTAGCCGGGAAACTCATGGTGTTTCACTTGTGGATCGGGGTTCGACAACATATTCAATAGAGTTGATGGCCTCGTGATGTTGAATCCCAAGAAGATGAAGTTGGTGAACTATGAACTATGTCTGCTCCTGAAGTATGAGATGAGAAATAGAGAAGATTAGGATTATCTTTTATCTTATGTGATATATTTATGACATTTATGCATCGTCGAGGTTTTGGCAAGATATTTTTGCTCGTCATTTACCTTCTGGTGAGGTATTTGCTTTGTCATTTTACATACAACTTCAACCCGCATGCGATTTGTTGGGGTGGGATGTCTTAGATTTTGGAACAATGATGGTGAAAAAAGGACCGCTATGTGAGTTGTTCCTAGGGCTTTTTGCATTCGCTAACAACCATGACGTGAAGGTGGTTGATGTTTGAACTATGTCTGCTCATGGAGTATGGGGATAGAATTTAAGAAGATAGATTGAGATGATCTGTTATCTGTTGAGATGTATTTATGACATTTTGTGCATGGTCAAGTGTTGCGAGATCTTTTGATTGTCATGATCTTTTGGAGAGGTATTTGCTTCGCCGTTCTCGATACAACTCCTACCCACAAGCGATTCGTGGGGAAGGGATGTCTTTTATGTCATGGGAAGATGACTGGTTTGAAAAGGGACCATTATGTGAGTTGCTCATAGGATTTTTGTATTAGCGAACAACCATGATGTGGTGGTGGTGGATATATGGGCTAATAGAGTTTGAGCTTTTAATTTTATTGATATATTCTCCCAGCAACAATTGCAGTTCTTATTGGGACTAACATATCTTGTTAACTTTTTGGAGGGCCTCATTTTCGATCGCTAGTGGAAGAGAGCACAGATGGAAGAGAGCGAAGATGAGGGAGGAGCGAAGAAGGGAGTTGATGAGCGAAGGGCCACCAACACATGAGGGAGCAACGAGGGCTCGCGGGAAGGTAGTGGCATGGTCTTCCTCGATGACATTTCGATGGAGGAGTTGACTGGGGAGGGGTCGTGGAGAGCTCCTAGAAGGAAAGTTTGTCGATCCAAAGTGAAGGATGAAGAATGGTCATGATGCTTTCGTTGTGGCTCATCGGACCATCTTTCGAATTCGTGTACGGCTACGTAGCTGCTTTTCTTCTGTTGTGGCCGGTCGGGTCATAGGAGGCGGGAGTGCATGGAGAAGGGTGCTTTGGAAAGGAAGAAGGCTCCTGCCTTGCTCCTGTCTGATGCGGATTCGATCACCTTGTTGCAGAGGTTTTCGAAGGAGGATGGGGTTGTTGAGTCGTTGGAAGGGGTTGTCGGAGAAGGGAACGAGGAGATCCTAAGGATGATGCAGGAGAGGTTAGGGGTGGCAAAGGAGGTTGATGTCATCATCGACGTGATATGGTTGCATGGGGGGCTTATCTATGTTCGGGGTTTATCGAGAAAGGGGGTGCATGAGGTCCTCGACAGTTGGTTGGAGGTCTGTCATTCGGTTGATTCATGGGGATGCATTTAATGGAGGAGGCCACACTTTCTTGATGGGGTTTCGGACGGAGTAGAAACCATCTAGAGGTTGAAGGTAGCAAGTGTACCTTTGAGGTATCAGAAGCTGGAGGTCATTCGCACCGCCTTGGCGCATATCGAGGTGGTGAAGAAGCTGTATTGCACGGGTCGGCCTAGAGAGAGCTCCGAGGGTGAGGTGTTGATGCGGGGGTTCAGAGTGGCGTTGCCCGTACACGTGTAGTTGGCAATTAGGAGGAAGCTAATGCTTCTTTGGTTGGTGTTGATGGATGATTGTCTGGGTGGGGGCAACACAGGAGGAGTTGATGGAACAAGGGCTGGAACTCCATCTACTGGCAGTGGCCTTCGGGAAGTGGATTTGGCGCCATTGATTGTGTCAGTTACAAAATTGATAGAAGTTGAAGGGTTGTCTTTCGAGAATCACTCGGGGAACCCTAGCACCGCAAGATCTTTTTTGGATGCGATTCTTTTTATCTTTATACATTGCTTCGGCTTCAGGTATGAGAAGCTCGCCCTACCGGAGTCTGAATGCGGGTCCTTTGGCGAGTCCTCATCAAACTTGTCCAGGTCATCAGGCAAATTCGATAGCTGAGTTGATTCCAGGGTTCGACAACCCGATTAGGTCTATATCAATTTTGAACTCTAAATCGATGGTTCTTTTTTGCTCTGGTGTGAACTCGAGTATCCCCTTACGATTTCGTATACATTTTATCACCCGACTTTGAAACTCTTCTCTGCTTCGTCGTTGGGACTTTTTTCATTAGAGGGTGGCCTAACCACGAAGCCTTCTTACGGTGTTCCCTTAGCATTGGAAACTTCCTTGGCTAGAGTTACGTCTACTCAAGAGCACATTCCTTTGATTTTGTTCGGTGGAGGTGGCACGCTTCATTGCCCAGCAACCTTGGTGGGGGTTGTTGGAGGCGATGCGAGCGGAGGCAGTAAGGATGAAGCTACGGTTAGCATTGTGGAACTGAGGTTGGGGTGGGTGTTGCACAGCCGAAGAGAGCGATGGGGGTCTTTAGGCACGCAAAGTGTTGAGGGGTACGGATTTCTGGGGATGGAGAAGCGACAACAAGAGGTGCTTGGCTTTCAAGGGAGGCCTGGTGATTCACACCAGGTATTGATAATCTTTTCTAGGAAACGACGTCGAGCGGATGCGTACAATTGCGAGATAAGGCAACTTGAGTGTAATCGGGAGGTGGAAGATTTTGGCAATATGGAGGAAGATGGGGGAGAGCGGTGGAGGAACCTGCCTTGTTTTAGGGGGGTGAGTTCCAACTTGAGTTTGGTACCAACTGGAGGCCAGGTAGGAAGGGTGTTTGAACTTGCGATTGCACAGAGAGTGGGGTTCAGTTGGCAGGGGCCCTCCATGGCTTCCCAAGGAAATGCCTGATATGGAATGTTCGTGGTTTGGGCCAATCAGAGAAGAGATTGGCAGTTGGGGCCCTGCTCATATCATGGATGGTGGAAGTGGTTTGCATGCAAGAGATGAAGATCGATTGCTGGGAGTCATTGAGATGGGATTTTGTGTCTGGGACCTCATCTTACTGAATTCAAGGCGGTCGTGGCGAATGGTAGTTCTATGGGAATCATTGTTGCATGGAATGGTGGATTGTTTAACCTGGCTGACGAGGTGGTCTTGATGCATTTGGCGTCTGTTGTTCTGGTAACAAGCAGGATAAGTCACGGTTGTTGGTGACATCTGTTTACAGCATTCTGGGTGCCTTACCCAACACAGTTTTGTGGGCCAAGTTGCGGATGGTTAGGGACTATTTTCCAGACTTGTCTTGGATTGTGGGTGGTGACTTCAATGTCACGTTGTATTCGGAGGATAGACATGGAGGGAGAGGTGCATTATATCCTAGATCTGCATTTTTTGCTGATGTGGTGGAGGAGTTGGGTTTGGAGGTTCTCGATGCGACAAACGCAAGTATACGTGGTGGAGTTCTTCTTGAAGATCGTGGCTAGATCGATTTCTTCTATCCATTGAGGCCTTGGAGAAATTCAGTTTGGCAAGTATTTCTTCTCTCCCACGTTCGAGATCATATCATACGCTTATTTGCTTGAATATGTGCATCAGACGAGCTTTCTCTTTCCCTTTCAGGTTTGAGTGGTGTTGGTTGTTGCCTGTTGGAGGAGGGCTTTAGAGACACGGTTATCTCTTTTTGGACCAATTTGGTGGTAGAGGGTTATGTTATTGTGAGGCTTGTTCAGAAGTTAGTTGTAGTGTATCATAGACTTATTGCATTCAGGAAGCAGTCTTGTAGTTTGCGTGATCGACGAAGGAATGAGGTTAAGGATGAAATGGTAAGGCTGGGCTCTTTGGAGGATTGCAGGGAACTAGAGGAGGAGGTAGTGAGTCGGGGGGTGGTATAGAAGATTCTTGAGGAGGAAGATATAAAGCGAGAGTTGAAATAGAGGCAAAGATCGCGTCAGAAGTGGGTGAAGGAGGGAGATGTGATCATTAGATTTTTCCATGCGATGGCTGTTGAGGTGAACCAAAAGTTGTATTCCATCTAACCCTAGAGCTCTCTTATATAGGAGAAAAGCTCAAAGGGTAATTTATATAAACAGGACACGTGAAATAAATAATATCAATAAATAAAACAATAACGTAAGAATCTTAACACTCCCCCTCAAGTTGGAGCATATATATCTATCATGCTTAGCTTGGAACAACAATAATGAAATGGACCTCTTGTAGGGGCTTTGGTGAACATATCTGCAACCTGATCACCCGAAGCGGCATAAGACGTTGAAATAAGCCCTTTTTGAATCAAGTAACGAGTGTAGTGTCAATCTTCCTCAATATGCTTTGTTCTCTCATGAAATGCCAGATTATTAGCTATGAATAAGGCTGCTTGATTATCACACTTAAGGTGCATAGGAAGAGGCTCCTGGATCATTAGATCAGTCAGGACAGACTTGACCCACATCAATGTTCAGGAAATCGACCGAGTATACCGTATACTCGGTCGCATACTCATACTCGAAAGCCTTAGCGCTCCGAGTATGACCAGATCGACATCTAGAAGGGTCTGACCGCATACTCGGCCGAGTATGCGGTATATGTTGCCGAGTATACAGCCGATTTTCAAATAAACATTTTCTAAAACCTTAACATAAACTTAGACACCCGACCTAACGCTCTTTCAATAGATGTTTTTGCTCGTTTGTATCTATATTACTTTTTATCCCAATAGTTTTGTTCCTTATACCTTCAATTCTTAATTATTATATTCAAGAGATATAATATTTAGACGATATTAACATGATATTAAAAATATATTTATATTTTTTATGATAAAAAAACCAAACCGCATAAAACCGCATACTCCCTGCATACTCTCCTGCATACTGCATACTCTCTATGCAGTGACCCCTCCGACTGAATACCGCATACCGCCTTCCTGACCCACATCATTTCTGTACTCCCTTGGGCCATGGCCCTATATTCCGATTCCGTGCTAGATCGAGCAACAACAGTTTGTTTCTTGCTTTTCCATGAGACCGATGAGCTACTAACAAACACAATAAAGACTGAAGTGGACTTCCCGCTCTTAGGACACCCAACATAATTTGCATTGCACATCGAGTAACTGTGAGAGAAGTATCTCTTCTAAAAAGAAGACCCGCACCTGGAGATGACATCAGATATCTCAAGATCATGCACATTGGATCCATGTGTGCCTGCCTGGGTTGCTCCATGAACTGGCTCATTCTGCTCACAACGAAAGATATATCAGACCTGGTAATAGTAACATATAGTAATTTCCCTACCAACTCTCTGTATCGTCTCTTGTCCACCTCCTCAGAGTCAGTATAGAGCCTATGATTAGGATCCATTGGAGTTATAGTTGGTCTACATCCAGTCATGTATGTCTCAGATAGAAGATCAGTGACATACTTCCTTTGCGTCATAACCATACCCTGTTGATTACATGCAAACTCCTAGCCAAGGAAGTAACAAAGCGTGCCAAGGTCCTTGGTAACAAACTATTGCCGAAGAAGGTCCTTAGCTGCCTGAATGCCATGTTCATCGCTGCCAGTGATGACAGTGTCATCAACATAAACCAAAACAACTACAATACCTCTCTGATTTCTCTTAACAAAGAGAGTATGATCTGCAGTAGATTTCACAAACTTCTTCTGTTCAATCAACTCCGAAAGCTTCTGTAACCAAGCCCTCGGACTCTGCTTAAGGCCATAGATAGCCTTATGAAGACGGCACACCACACTGGACTACCCCTCAGCAGCAAACCCAGGTGGCTACTGCATGTAAACCTCCTCCTACAGATCTCCATACAAGAAAGCATTTTTTACATCTAATTGGAAAAGCGGCCAATCACGGACCACAACAACTACGATAAGAATCCGCAGGGTAGAATGTCGTGCAACAGGAGAAAATGTGTCTTGATAATCCACGCCATAGGTTTGGGTGAACCCATGAGTAACCAATCTGGCCTTATATCTGTCTACTGTACTGTCAGCGTGATGCTTCACAGCTAATACCCACTTGCTACCAACAATAGATGCGCCTGCCGGAGCATGGACAAGACTCCACGTACCTCGTGACTGGAAAGTTGCCATCTCCTCCTCCATAGCCAGACGCCATTGACTGCTCTGTAGTGCCTCATGATATGACCGTGGTATTTCCACGGTAGACAGACCAACAAAAAATCTCTTAAACTCCTTGGAAAGACGCCCCAAGGAAACATGAGACCCAATAGGATGCATAGTACACGCCCATTTCGGCCTCTTCAGTGCAATCGGTACATTTAAATCCTCAACCGATGTAGAGGAGATAGTATTCACGTCCTGCACCTCATGCTATACATGCAAATCATCAGTACCATCAGTAATACCCAAATGTTCATAACATACCTCGGGCGTGCTGGATGACGGAGGAGGCATAGGGGCAGGGGGCGTTGCTGGTAAACCTGTGAGAAGAAAGTAGGTGGTGGTGGAGGAGGTGGTAACGGTGGAGGTGATGGTGGAGGAGTTGGTGGTGGAGATGATAATGATGGAGGACGTGGCATATAGACCACTCCTCCATCCTCTGAAGGAGTAAGCCTGTCAATTGTGGGAGAAAAATACATAACTGACTCAAAAAAGGTAGCATTAACACTCACATAGTATCTTCGTCGAACAGGGTCAAAGCAACGATAACCTTTTTGGGTCTTGGAATACCCAACAAACACACATTTGACAACTCTAGGAGAGAGCTTGTCAAGACCTGGAGACATTTGATGAACAAAAGCTACAGACCCAAAGACATGAGGTATTAGTGAGAAAAGATCCGTCTCGAGAAACGCAATCAAGAATGAAATCTTCTTTCCTAGCATCGAAAAGGACATACAATTTACCAGATAGCAAGCAGCTAGAACCGCATCACCCCAATATAAATGAAGGGCATGGCTCTGAATCAACAGAGTTCTGGTGGCATCTAACAGATGGCGGTGTTTTCGTTCTGCTATCCCATTCTGTTGGAATGTATATGCACACGATGTCTGATGCACAATGCCAAGGGATCTAAGGAATTGAGAAAGTTGTGTAGTGCAAAACTCTAATGCATTATCCGAACGAATAAACTTGACTTTTGCTAAAAAATATTTCTTATTTCATTAATAAAGGACTGGATAACATGACCTGCATCAGACTTGTTCTTAAGAAGAAATACCCAAGACAATCTCGAAAACTTATCAACTACAACAAGATAAAACCTATGTTCCTGGAGATCTGGGACACGACTGGGACCCTAAATATCATAATGCAATAACTCAAATAGACTATGACTATTACGACCCTGACGACTCTGAAAGGTAGAGCGATGATGTTTCCCAAGCTGGCAGGCCTTGCACTGAAAGGTGGAGCGATGAGAAATCTGTGGAAGAACGTGACACAACTTTTGCAGAGGAAGATGATGAAATCGAAGATGCGACATTTAGGGAGAAACTGATCCAGTGCGAATAGAAGAGGCACCATCATATGGACACTGCATCAATTTGTAGAGACCCCCTTACTCACGGCCAATTCCAATCACTCTGCCCGTTAGTAAATCCTGAAACACAAGAGTAGATGGATCAAATATAGCACGACAATGTAAATCTTTGGTGATTTGACTAATTGAAAGTAGATTCATAGAAAATTTAGGCGCATAAAGAACATTCTGAAGTCTCATTCCAGGGGTTAACTGCACCTCCCCCTGACTAGTGATGGGAGAATATGTCTCATCTGCTATCACAACAGATCGTCCATGCCGAGCAGGACTAAATACACGAAACTGGCCTCTGTCACCACATAGATGATGTGATGCTCCTGAATCAATGATCCATTCTGACAAGTCTGCCCTGTAACAAGTAGTAAGGGCATATATGGTACCTGATGTAGACGTTGAGGGGCTGAGGCCGCCACTTTTGAGGATTCTGAAGGAGAGGTACTCGATCCTGTAGTTGGCATAATCTCCCTGAGGCGAGCAACAAGTTCATCGAATCTCTGATCTGCAACAGGTGAGGGATTCCCAACTGGTTGTGTCTGTTCTGCAACCCGAGCTGAAGCAGGAAAGGAAACCCATGCTTAGAATAGCATGTTTCCTCAGAGTGGCATGATATGTGGCGATATGTACAAAGCTGACGGGGTCGACTACCCCTCCTCTGCCACGGCTAGAGCTTCCTCTGCTACGATATGGTATGTGACTTTCCCTACCATGGGATGCTACCATAGCTGAAGATGTCTGTTGCTGCAAGGTACCTCCTGAAGATATAGATAACCTACTCAATATGCGATAAGCCTCCTCCATTGGAGGTATGGTAGCATCAGTAAGGATCTGGGCACGAGCGACGTCATACTCAGAGTCAAGAGCTGGTAGAAAAAGTCCTGTCATCACAGAGTCTCTATATGCCTTGAACTGCTCTGGTGTAGCAGTCAAGGGAATGTAACCATGTAACTTCTCGAACATACCCCTCAAGGAAGTATAGAGGGTATGAAGTGGACGATCATTCTGGTTGGATGTGAAGATATCATGTTGGAGCTGCAGTATCTTCGACTCATTCTTCGCCGGCGAGTATGTGGTAGCAAGAATGTCCCACACAACCTTCGTAGTCGGCTGACTCAGAATATCATTAGCTATCTATGATGAAACAGTCCCAGATAGCCATACCCATGCGTAAGCATCATCTGCCTCCCATGAGGCATTTATCCCAGTCTTGTCAATCGACTCCTCTACGGTGAGGATGTGTTTCTTGCCATTACATTGCATTAAACTCATGAACTGCATGGCCCACAGTTCATAGTGTGTCCCATCCATCTTGACTATGGGTGATGGACCTTTGAATGCACCCATGGATGTAATGTCACTTTTGTTGCCGGACATGATGACAACTTATCTTCAAAACTGGGCTATCACAAGAGCATGCGTCTACACTGACATACAGGAAGATGGTTGTGGGTGTAGACTCATACCACAACCTCTTCCATTCCTTTGGAGAAGCCTTAGGGTAACTAGGGTGTTTTAGATACTCGTTTCACACCCTAGAACCCCAAGAAAATTGCACAACATGGACTGGTCGGCTAGGAGGTCAGGTCGCGGTACCGCACCCTGTTGAAGGATGGTTGGTCGGCACAGGAAATGCACTAGGGCTGCAGGCCCGCTAGCGCAGAGGCGCGCTGGGATGCGTGGGAGGCGTACTGGGATGCGCGGGATGCTTGGGAAGCGGCGTCGAGAGGAGCGAGGGGGGACGCGCTAGGCGGCACGATCCGCATAGCTGGGCGGCGGTGCCGCACCTTGCGGCTGGAGAAGCATGGCTCAGGGAGGAGCACGACGCAGGGGCTGATGCGCGCTAGGGTTTTTGGTAGAGGCGGGCTCTAGGGCACATGCTCTTGTCTAGGACCGTCGCTCTGGTACCATGTTGAGGTGAAAACCAAAAGTTGTATTCCATCTAACCTTAGAGCTCTCTTATATAGGAGAAAATCTCAAAGGGTAATTTACATAAACAGGACAAGAGAAATAAATAATATAAATAAAGAAGACAATAACACAAGAATCTTAACAATGGCAAATGGTAGAAGGGAGAGATATGATTCATTCTATTGAGATTTGGGGAGAAGAGTTTATCGGCAAGGACGGAGTTGTGAGGGAGATAACTGGATACTTTAGGAATGTCACCACATAATGGCTACAGGTGGTCGGGCTTGGGGTTAGGCACATTGTTAACCCGGAGATGAAGGTGTCGGCGAGACCTTTCGAGTTGCTGGAGGTATGTGGGGCTGTTTGTTTTGCTGAATCCGGTTGGCTTCCCAGGGCCAGATGGTTTTCCTGTTTTTTTCTTCTGGGAGTTGGTCGTAGAGGAGGTGATGGGGATGATTTTTGAATTCGTTGAGGGTAACGCTGGTTTTGATCGCATAAATTGCTTGCTGATTTTTCTGCTGCCAAAGAAGTATGTGGCAACTCGGGTTGAGGACTATTGCCCAATTGCCCTTTCTAATTCGATCTATTTGATTATGGCCAAATTATTGGCCAACTGCTTGAAGAGGATCTTGTGTATGATCATTTCTCGGATTCAAAGTGCTTTTTTGCCTGGCAAACAACTTATGGATAGCGTGGTGAGATTTCGACAGATTGGAGGAGGAAAACTAGGGGGATTACGTGAACAATTGATTTTTGAAGGCATATGATAGTGGTGATTGGCGCTTCCTGTGGGTATCTTTGTTTAGGAGAGGCTTTCCGGAGGATTCAATGGATGAATAGGTGCGTCCCACTGACGTTTTTGTTGTCCTTGTGAATGATCAGGCAAGCAGGGGTTATTTTTAACTGCAGCGGGGTGTGCATTGGGGTTTCCCTCTAGTGCCTCTATTGTTTGTTCTCACGGTGATGCCTTGTCGGTGATGGTTGATTGTGTGGTGACTGGAGGTTTTTGCATAGGTCACAATAGGGAGGAGATTTCTGTACCAATTCTACAGTATGTGGATGGCACCATCTTGTTCATTGAATGTGGTGCAGTGAGTTGCAGAGGCTTGTCTGTGGTCCTTGACATTTTTAGCGAGGTCTCTAGCTTGAGACTTAACATGGACAAGTTAGAGTTTGTGCTCTTTGGCTTGGAGGAGGTGGAGGTAGGTTTATGTGCTGGTTGGTTGAGATCCCCGTGTAGGGATCTACCATTGATATACGTCTAGGGATGAAAACGGTCGGATACGGATACGAATATATGTATAATCATATCCTTATCCATTTTAAAATACGAATACGAATGCGGATACGAATATTGATGAATGTAAAAAATGTGTTATCATATCCTTAAAAACGAATACGAATGTAAAACGAATACGAATCGGATACGAATAATAATAAAACTTTTTAATAGATTAACTAAAATATACATGTTTATGATGATTTACACATAAAATAAATATACCAGATATAGTAATTTTATAACAATTATATCAATAATGGTGAATGCAATCATAAAATATTATTACACATAGTTATAAATAAATCTGTTACTATACTTATGTTGGAAACGAATATACGAATACGAATGCGAATATTAGCGATTGTCAAAGTGATATCCATATCCGCATCCATTTTAAAACGAATACGAATACGAATGTCAAAATATGTATAAAACGAATACGATCACGGATCGGATACGAATATATTCACATTCGTTTTCATCCCTATATACGTCGACATGCCATTGGTCGTTGGGAGGTTGCATTTGGCTGATTGATTACCGGTGATCAAGAAGTTGGAGCAGAGATTGGCGGGTGGAAGTCTATTTGTTTATCTTGTGGTGGTAGGTTGGTGTTGCTGAAGTATGTTCTCTAGGCGACCCCTATTTTCGTCATGTCATCTAGACTCCTGCCTGCGGAGGTGTGGAAGAAGCTTGAGAGCATCATGAGTTGGGTTTTTTGGTCGTCCTATGGCCGCTCGAATGGGCTACCTTTAGTTGATGTGGGGACGGTCTCCTATTCGAAGGATGATGGCAGGCTTGGTCTGCGTAGCCTGGAGAAGATGAATAAAGCTTTGCTCGATAAATGGATCGCTTGTATCTAGGGGGACTGTGATAGCTTGGTTTGTGTTATAATATAGAAATTTATGACTTTGGTTCCTCTTTACCAGGGCTGGGAACTTGGACCTGCCCCTTCGTACTTTTGGAGGGGGATTTACGGTGTAGTGCAGAAGATTCGTCCTTTTTTTAGGCCATTAGATGGATATGGTATTGGTTTCAGGTTTTGGTTTGACGACGACTGAGGGCGTGGTGCTTGGGGCGAGATTCTCGCAGCTTATGGAGATGGATGTTGATTCGAGTTGTTCTGTGGCGGACATTTGGGACGGGCACTCCTTTTTCCTTGTTTCAGATTTGAGCTTTCGGATTGGTGCATGAGTGAGTTGTGGTGATGTTAGAAGACTTGCAGAGCATTGATGGGCCCACAGAGGAGACTGCTAGAGTTGGTAGGATGTGGTCCTTCTCTGTTAAGAAGGCACATAAGGCTTTGAAGGGCCCGGTGATGTTTGACCATGGGGGGTGCATTGATGATTGTAAGAGGACCTTGAGGTGGAAAATTCATGCGCGTGTGATAGTATCTATGTGGCTGTTTAGGAGGGGGAGATTGTTAACTGGCGATAGATTTGCTTGGTTTATTCAAGCTGATGATCTCGGTTTCTGCCGATGACGGGAGGAGGTTGAGGATGCGGATCACGTTCTCTTCAAGTGCAGGAGCTCCTTGGAGGCTTGGGATGTATTTGGAAATCACTGGGTGTCTACGGATGGTGTCTTGGGTTTCTGGGATTCGATAGGCACGGACTGACATGGTACTGAGGAGAGATCGAGCTGCATGGCAATGATTTGAGTTCTTTGGTTAGCCATAAATGGTGTAGTGTTTCATCGAGATCGATTTTATGGTGAAAATGTTGTCGCGCATGCTAAGGTGCTAATAGAAACTTGGAGCCTGTATTTTTTTTGAATTTTTCCCCATGTCATAGGCATGTGCATTTTTTTAGTGATTAATGATGATGTTTTTGGGCACACACTTATATGATGGAGGGATTTTTTCTTTCAAAAAAATTGTGAAAGGCCTAACCAACAAATTGTTAGCTACTCCTCTGGTCCATGATGTGTTGCGAGGTATTGTAGATTGTTATGGGACCAGCTGCCCTCTTGGAGTGAAGATTTTCATGTGGTTACCTAGAAGAAAATGGTAAATGAGGGTCCACATGGCCAAAATTTTTCTCGAAATGTATGCTAATTGCCCGTTGTGCTCATGCGAGCCGGAAGATGCAGTTTTTTTACTTAGCAGAAGATGGGTGAGAGAATGCATTGTTCGATTAGTGGATTCCACATTTGTGGAAGGTTTTTTAACTCCCCATTAAAACTTTGGCCTTTATTTGGAAGCTTTGGTTTGCTAGAAATGGAGTGACTTTCCCTCAAGAATTTTTTTGTGGAGATATGGTTGCTTTTGTCAAGGCTTTTTTGAATCATGCTTAATGTGGGTTTATTCTTGTTAGTAATATATATTGTTTTGTTTATCATCATCTAGAGAGAAACATGCTTTCTCATATTAACCTGAGATGATTGAGGAGAGGAAATGCTCCCTTTTGTTTCGAGGGTACTTCCAGGAATAGATCTGAGAGAGACATGGTGGAGCTTTAGCTCAGAGAATTAG
Organism: Ottelia alismoides; assembly: GCA_037367405.1. NCBI lineage: Eukaryota > Viridiplantae > Streptophyta > Magnoliopsida > Alismatales > Hydrocharitaceae > Ottelia > Ottelia alismoides. The sequence continues at coordinate 452,406 of JAZKJV010009079.1, read as the reverse complement.
AGCACATAGCTATGAACCACTGTGTCAAGGGTTTGAATCCCTTGCCCACAGCTGGTCCAAAAGGGGGTAGAAAAATCACGATTCATCGTCTAGATTTAGTAAAGATGCGAATGACTAAATACATATATCCTTATTTGCTTTCAAATACGAATACGGATGCATATACATGTTTTCACGTATATGAAAATGTGATACCATATCCATGAAAATGGATACAAATATTGCATATATGCTCACCGGTTACCGATGCTAAAAGGGTTCATAAGTCATCATATTCTACCTTTTAGTCATTATTTAATTTTTTGTTTGATATCTATCGGCAACATATATTAATTAATTTATCTGCATCACTATTAATGTGCAAAAATAGATATATTACAGACATCATCTATTTTGCTTTCCACCTGCTTCATATGCTTTTATAATTTTTTTATCTATTTTCTCTTTTATTCCAGTTAATGGGTCGAACACTTCCTCTAGTGCTGTAAGCAGTGCAGAGGGGAAAGGACAAATGGTTGATACTACCAACAGTCCAGAAAGTCTACAAGAATTTCTCAAGTCGTTTCCGAAGAAGGATTTGGTTCGCTCAAGTTTTGACAAAGAAAAGAAACAGTTTGGTCCGTCAAGATGTAAAATGACAGAATCAAATAAAGGAATAAAAGGGTGTGGCAATCTAGAGCTGAAGAAAACATCATCAAATAGTTCTGCCTTCACCCAGGGCCAGACTTCTAAGAAGTTGCCGAGGAAGGTGGAGCATCCAAATACCGTTCCATCACCCAATCAGGAATCTCCTGATTTTGTGGCTGCAAAGACTTTGATTTGTAAGAACACGGCCTGCAAGGCTGTACTAGCTATCGAAGATACATTTTGCAAACGGTGCTCATGTTGTATATGTCACATGTTTGATCACAACAAGGACCCAAGTCTTTGGTTAGTCTGTTCTTCTGAACACGGTAATACAGATGCTTGTGGACTATCCTGTCGCATAGAATGTGCTCTTCAACAACAGAAAGTAGGAGTCATCAATCTTGGGCGACATATGCAACTTGATGGGAGATATTGCTGTGCCTCTTGTGGGAAGATCTCTAGTATCATACAGTATGCACTTGTACCTACTAATGAACGATCTTTCCATTTTTTTCTGATAATATGCATCCTTTTATTCTGTTTAATTTTATGCTTTTTTAAATGTATACTTATGAAATCACTAATAGACATTTTTTGATATTTTATTTATTTATTCTAAATTATTTACTCATGTTTTTGTCCTAGATTTTGGAAGAAGCAGCTCATGATTGCAAAAGACGCTCGGCGCCTAGATGTTCTTTGTTACCGAATAGCTTTGAGCTATAGGATCTTAGAGGGCACTGCGCATTTTACGGAATTGCATGACATCGTCAGCGAGGCAAAGTTAAAGCTGGAGACAGAGGTTGGCGAGATCACTGGAGTTTCATCCAAGATGGCTCGTGGAATTGTAAGTAGGCTGTCTATATCCGCCGATGTGCAGAAACTCTGCTGCCTTGCAATTGATAAGGCTGATGAATGGCTGAACTCCGTTGCTCAATCAAAGCCGGACAACAGAGGTTATAATGATCGTCAGTTGCTGTTACTATCCAGTCTCAACCTATGTTTTGTTTCCGGCTAACACTTCCACTTCCTTCTTTCAGAGGGCTCCCTTCCTGCTGCCTGTAAGTTCCAATTTGTGGATGTAACGTCATCTTCGGTAGTGATTGTTTTGAAAGAGACTTGCTCTTCATCATGCAATACTATCCAAGGCTACAAACTTTGGTATGGGAAGAGCAGAGATAAATCACTGGAAAGGGAACCTGTAGTTTTCCCTAAATCTCGCAGAAGGATCTTTATATCTAATCTCCAGCCTTGCACGGAGTATACATTTCGAATAATTTCTTTCACGGATAAGGGTGACCTTGGCCACTCCGAGGCAAAATGTTTCACCAGGAGTGTGGATATTATCCCAAAAAGCTCAGAAAATTTAGGGGTCAACGATGGATTCTCTCTCGGCAAGAGAAGAACAAAGCCACACCCTTCCTGTTCGTCTGGTTTCAGAGTACGAGACCTTGGCAAAATCTTGTGTGTAGCTTGGGCAGAGGAGCACGGTGGTATTGATGGCTTTTACAATGATAGCATGGAAGAGGAATCTTGCGACGGAGACGGAAGTCCAAATTGCCAGACTGCCGAAGAAGGAATATGTGAATTTGTGTTGCGATCACATCAATTTGTTCCACACGGGCTTGATCTAAAAGTTGTTTCTGTCCCTGATCTTAATGCGGAGATAACACCACTCTCAGGGTGCTCCCCTGATGAAGACAAGGGGTGCACCTCCGAGAAGAAAAGATCAACTGGGTCCAACGGCACCGGCGACTCGTTGACATGGGCAGATATGCCAGCTGGAGAGGTGCCTGCAGTAGAATCACACTCAGACCTCTGCAGGAATCATGCGATGACCATGAATGATGAAGGGGTCAGCACCTTGGTTAACTGCACGCCTCTTAGAGTCTTAAACGGTTCCATCGGAAAATTGGATGATAACTACGAGTACTGTGTGAAAGTCATAAGGTGGTTGGAGTGCAGAGGGTACATCGAAAAGGATTTCCGGCTTAAGTTCTTAACATGGTTCAGCTTGAGATCCAGCGAACAGGAACGCCGAGTGGTTCATACTTTTATTAACACGCTCATCGATGAACCTAACAGCTTGGCTGGGCAGCTCGCTGATTCATTCATGGAGATTATACATTGCAAGAGGCCAAGGAATGGCTTCTGCAGTAAATTGTGGCACTGACATTACTGACTCTCTCCACTCTTTCAGGAAGGTATTGGGTTAGGGTTTCTTAGATCTTTGCTACATTTATAACCCTCTTATTGGATCTTCCAACACTTGAATTGTTTCTCCTGCAGATGGTGTGCAACCATAGGATGCAATCCTGTCATCTCTTATAGGAAAGCATTCTTGCCACGTGGTCGGCGAGGCTTGCTGTGTTTTTGCTCTCATTTCATTTCTCATTTTATTGTACTAACTATGTTTCTGACAAAATCAGGCTCGCTAATTATTGCTATCTACTATTGATATTCAAATGCATATTTTAAGAAAATTCTCTTGAGAGGGTTTCACATTGGAAGATCTGCCAAAAAATTCTAAAACCTAGCAGCTGAGAATCCATTCGTGCAATTGGATGGTGGAAAAAGCAATAGGCCTCAGCAATTGGAATTGGAAATGGAGCTTTACAGTACTTTGGGTTCTTTAGATGTGGGATACCGTTCCCTTATCTCGAGATAAAGTGATCTCATGCCAGGATAAGCCATCACAGGATAACAGGATAAGTGACAATATTGTGGTTACATCATATCTTTGTTTACAATATTTATTCCTTGTCCTTCAAAATAGCCGTACAAGAGAAAGAATGTAAACTTAATTCCTTATCCCTCATCCAAGCCTGAAGGGAATGTAAACTTAATTCCTTGTCCTTCAAAATAGCCTGAAGGGAAGGTATTTATGGTTGCATTCCTCTGCATGAGCTTTGGTACGAGCGTCAAGCCGGAGAACAGTCAGGTAGACGAGGAGGTCCGGTTCCAAGTCTTTACGTGCATAAACCGATGAAGATTGTCTGTCTTCTGCTTCACCAGGGCAAATTTGTTCATTACTGTCATTAAATTTAATATCACTCAATATGCAATGACAAAATCTATTGTGTTTGAGTAGGTGTTTAAGCATGTATTATAACCAATCATGTCATTCATGTCAATTACGGATAAAAAAGGATGGGATACTGATTGGATATGATTATTTTCATATATGCATTCGCTTCATCTATATCGAATACGGATACAGATATGGATATGAGTTAAATGTGAATTTAGTGAACCATATCCTAACGTAATCGGAAGCGAATTCGAATAGCATATTCATCAAATATGAATCCAAATCGAATAGAGTGAATATGAATCTAATAAATACCAACTACAAAGTGATTTAAAAAGATACCATTACAATATGCACACTATAATAGAAATATTTAGCCAATCAATAAAAATTATGGTTGCGGAGGGGTTGCTCTACAAATATAATTGTCAAGGGGTTGAAGGTTACTTGAGGATTAAGAGACATAGTGGTTGTCGGAGATTGAGGGGACTAATGGACTTGGGATGGTTTAGTTGTTTACTAGACACAATATTATATATGTATATGTGTATACATGTGCACATGTATATGTATAATGTATATTTATATATTATTTTATATCAGGATGTTCGGATCTGATCTGAATCTTTTTATTGTTAACATATCCATATCCATTTTCAGAAATTTTTGTATAACACGACTGTCATTAAGGAAGCTGACAAAACACCTAACCTACAAAGTTGAGAAAACTCAGACATTCGAAGTAGATGCAGAAGTCAAGAAAAAGAAAGGGATTGCACTTCATGCAATAGAGTCTACCTCAGAAGACAGTTTAGAGGATGATCTAGCCATATATTAACTAAAAAGTTCAAGAAGTTCTTCAAATGAAACGACACGAAGAAAGGAAGTGATCAAGAGTGCTTCAACTATAAGAAGAAAGGGCACTTCAAGCAGATTGTCCTCTCCTCAAAAGAAGTAGTACACAAGAATCTTGAAATCATGACTCAAGCAAAGGCGAGAAGATAGTCAAAGATGAGCAGAGAAAAGGTCGTAGATCACATCGCAAGTATCCAAAGAGAAAGAACCCAAGGAGTGGTCTGGCGGTGGAGCAGTGTGCCTCCACTTTAAAGGACCCGGGTTCGAATCCCAGTGGGGACGCTCTGGACCCCCGAAATTATCGGGCCTACTATTAAAAAAAAGTATCCAAAGAGAAGATTTTCAAGACGCTTGAGATTCTTTCGACTCTGACCTTGACACTTTAACATTTTCTACAAGTGGATTAGATGTTTCCAACAAAGAAAAAGCCTTGCTTAGATTCATAGCTCTCAAAAGAAAATAGGTAATTTCTAAAGAACTTTCTTTAGATGAATTACAAGAAGCTATTTCTGATTTACATAGCTTAGTGTTAAAGTTAAAAAAGGAAAATAAGTTGCTGAAATTAACCGCATGCACCATTGTAGAAGATCATTCAAAAGAGACTAGAGCTATGAGTGATCATATTAGAGAACTCACTTCTAGTTTCTCTTTTTAAAAAACAACATGAAATTGAAATTAAACTAATTAAGACAAACATATAAACTAGAAATTACTGTTAGAAAATTAAAACAAAACACACATACCTTAGTTAATGATCTAGTGAAATTCACTAAGAGAAAGGAGAACGTAGACAAATTACGAGGAGGTAATTATCATAGTAGAACTAAGTATAGCTTAGGGTACAACCTAGTAAAAGATAGTTGATCTAAATTTGCTAAATTTGCAAAACTTGATTTATCTATTAAAATGTTTTAAGTCAAATTAAAGTCAAAAATGTAGTGGAACCAAGGAAGAATCTAAGGAACCGTATAAACACACTAAGGATATTAGAAAATATAATGCGGAAGTGTATCAGAAAAAATGAATAAACAAGAATGAACAATGGAATTTTTAAGTGGAACGCTACTCCCTAAGGAGCGAGATGAAACAACGGGAGAACGGTTCAAAGGGATGATGTGTCTATTGACTTTCTCACTAGATATAGGAGGTCTGGAGCTTTTTATATAGCCTCCACAGACTCTCCAAATCCCACCATTAGTAGATGTGAGGCTAAACCGTGGATGTGGTAAATAGATCTTGGAAAGATCCATTTACCAATCTTACGTGATAATGACACATACTCTAATACTCCCCCTCAAGCTGGAGCATGCAATGCTCAGCTTGGATAATCATAAAGAAATCCGAACTCATAATACAAGACACTACAGACAAAATAAACTCAATGTGTACAACTATTGGTTGCTATCTAAAACAATGCTTATCATGCCGAGTGAGGAGGACAAACAGATTGGAGTGTGAGTCAAACTGAATCGCATGGAAATAGATTGTGGTGGAGATAGCAGAATGTTGGCGTCCGTGGTTGTTGTCCCGATCTTCAGAACATGGAACCACATGGAAATAGATTTTCAACAAAACCCAAAAACTAGAACAATATGAACATATCTTGGAACATAATCAAATGTTATAATCGAAATCTCGAATAAATTAAAATAAATCTTCAACATGAATTCCTCAAGAATTAAACCCGCTCTGATACCATGTTAGAAAATATAATGTGGAAGCGTAACAGAGAAAATGAATAAACAAGAATGAACAACGGGATTTTCACATGGAACCCTACTCCCTAGGGAGCAGGATGAAACCACGAGAGAATGCCTCAGATGGATGATTTTTCTATTGACTTTCTCACTAGATACAAGAGATCTGGGGCTTCTTATATAGCCTCCATAAACTCTTCAAGTCCTACCACTAGTAGATGTGGGACTAAATTCTGATGTGGTAAATGGATTTTGGAAAGATCCATTTACCCATCTTACATGATATGACACACACTCTAACAAAGGACCAATAAGCAAATAGGTACTGAAGAAATTCGTAAATTATATTGCAGAAACCATGGTTAATCAAAGGAGATAGATTATACATAACCAGACCATATTTCATAGGAAAGCAAGCTAGACCGTACTGGCAAATTGATCATGGACAACGGATATTCGCGGCACATGACTAGAGACAAGGGTGTTCAACATTAAGGTCAAACCTGGTAGGATTATCACTTTTGGCAACAACCACACATGTATGATAGTTGGTGAAGGTACGATCGGAAACCCTTCAACTTTTATTAGTTGCGTTAGCCTTATTTATGGTCTGAAACACAATGTTTTGAGCGGGTCTCAAATCTATGATAAATGTTTTAAAGTTGTGTTTTCTTCTTCTGGTTTTGAAGTTCTTAAGAAAGACACACTAGACTTATTGTTTAAGGGATATAGTTGCAAAAGTATCTACACACTTAGATTAGATGAGTGCTCATCGCTAGATTGTCTTCTGGCAGCACGATAACAACCCTTACTTCGGCATAAAAGATTATGTCACATTCACTTTAACTTAATTTATAGAATTAGTAAACTTGACCTCATTAAAGACCTTCCTAACCTATCCCATACAAAGGTAAGCATGTGCTCAACATGTGAATTAAGAAAATTCTATAAAAAAAATCCTAAAGTCCAAGAAGCATAATAGCTCAACGAGACTGTTAGAACTTTTACCTTAGATTTATTTGCACCCAGAAATCCGAAAGTTTAAATGATTGTCGCTATTATTTTGTTATAGTAGATGGTTATTCGCGTTATACTTATATTTGTTCATTTCTTCCAAGGACTTAACTTTCTCCGAATTTGAGAAGCTGGCTAAATGGATTCAAAACAAATAAGGAGCCTCCATTACTAAGTTAAGAAGTGATCATGGTGGGGAGTTCGAGAATGAAAAGTTTTCTGACTTCTATGCTAAGGTTGAGATCAAGCATGAATTTTCTGCACCCAAAACAACAGCTTAGAATGGTGTAATTAAACAGAAAATCTCACTCTTCAGGAATGCACCCAGACAATACTATGTAAATCCGATCTGTCTAGATAATTTGAGCAAAGGCTGTAAACATAGCTTACTTTGTCTTAAACATGACGTGGATCCCGCCATGATTAAATAAGATACCTTTTGAGCTTTATTTTGGATGTTCGCCAAAGATAGGCCATTTTTAAATTTTTAGGAGTAAATGTTAGATTCTTAACACTAAGAAAAACCTCACAAGTTTGATCCTAGAGTTGCGCTTCAAGAAGCAAAGCCTACATGAGATTCAATAACAAAATAATAAATGCCATAGAAGCGGTCACCATTTCAATTGATGAGAACTTTAGCTAGACTCCTCAGCTATAGGTATTAGAATTTAGGAAGATGCTCAAGTATATCCTTCCAGTGACCCTGAGAATAGTGATTCTCATGGTTACCTAAGGATTTTAGCTTTATTAGAGATCACCCAAAGGTGGTAATTGGGGACATCTAGAAAGGAATCCAAATACGATTGCACTTAAATTCATTTGCGCTATCTGCATTTGTATCATCAGCTGAGATGAAGTTTGTTGACGAGACTTGCAACATTGATTCTTAGTTAATGACAATTCAAGATGAACCTGTTCAATTTGAGAGAAATCGGGTATGGGAGCTTGTGCCCAAACCTGAAAATCACATGGATGTCGGAACCAAATGAGTTTTTAAGAACGAAGAAGATGAGTCAGGGATAGTTGTCACTAACAAGGCGAGACTTATTTCTCAATGATATACACAGCATGAAGGCATTGATTTTGACAAAACCTACGCACTCGTTGCAAGGATTGAGTCAATCAGAATGCTATTAGCTTTTGCTTGTTTCAAGGGAATCAAGTTGTATCAAAGGGTATCAAAAGAGACTTCTTAAATAGTTTCATTAAAGAAGAAGATTATGTCAAGCAATCACTCGATTTTGAAGACCCCTCAAAACCAGAATATATCTTCGAGCTCGGGAAAGCCCTTTACAAACTTAAGAAAGCTCCTTGAGTGTGGTACGACTGATTCAGGACCTTTTTACTCACTTTAGGATTCATAGTAGGTAAAGTAGATTGCACTTTGTTTGTAAAGTATTTCTTTTTTTGTGAAGTTTGTTTTATCTGATTTACTAATTATGCAAATTTATGTTGATGATATTATGTTTGGATCCACTGATATGATTATTTGCAAGGATTTCTCTCAAGCTATGTAGGAACAGTTCGGGATGAGCATGATGGAAGAACTCAAGTTTTTCTTAGGTTTATAGATCAATTGGATAGAGTTCAATACTTTCTTTTCACAACAAAAGTACATAAAGGACATTCTGATAAAGATTGGTTTCAATAAATTTCTGGGGAATTCTACTCTGATTGCTCCGACGACTCACCTCGACCTTAGCGAGTATGGTAAGCATGTTGACCATTGACTTTATGAGAGGTATGATTGATTCTTTGCTTTATCTAACTACGAGCATACTTGATATAATTTTTAGCACTTGTTTTGCTACATGTTTTCAATCAGTTCCAAAAGAAAGTCACTTAAAAGTCGTAAAAAGAATATTTGGTTATCATATTTTTATAAAAGATTTAGTTTTTTTATCTGAAGATGCATTCATTAGAATTAAATTACAAGAGGCACTTGCCAATTCATGGCGAATGCACTTGTATATTGATTTTCCAAAAAAGCAAACTTGTGTGGCATTATTAACTACTTAAGCGGAGTATATAACTGCATCTTTAGAATGTTCTCAATTACTCTAGATGAAAAACACTCTTTCAGACTTTGATTTAACCTTTAGCAAAAATATAATATTATGTGACAAACTGCGCTATTAACTTAGCTAAAAACCATGTCAACCGCTCTAGGACTAAGCACACATATGTTAAAAATCACTTCTTAGAGAAAATGTCTTGAAAGAAGAAATATGTTTGGACTACGTATCAACATATTGGCAGTTAGTAGATAAGTACAAAACCTTTAGTTGCACCCCAGTTTGAGTTCATTAGAAGAGAACTAGGGTTGTACAAATTGAGTGATATTTGTTGAATATAATATTCATAAAAATAAAATCATTTAGGGCATTTGATCGATCATATGAAGTAGGTTGATCACCTATGATCGACCATCAGTTTGCAAATCGACAACACTTGATCGATCATGCTCAAAGACTGATCCATCATATGGAAAAAATTTCAAACGTTTAAAATTGTATTTTTGGCACCACTCCTGTTTTGATAAGGACACCTAGGTCATCTCCTATCTACCTTTTCTGACCTAAACAACACTAAGCCCTTCCTAATAGAGGACGCATCATATCTACACATAGGGAAAGAATGAGACTTTGAAATACTTATAAATTCATTTTTTATCTCATCCAACGCCTCCCAATTGACCTTAAATAGACATCCAAGGCACCCTCTCTTATCACACGCCTTCAAGAGCGAGAAAGACCACCGAAAGAGTGAGTATTCTCAAGCCCTATTACGGGTTTGATTGATCATTGTTTAGAGGTTGATCGATCATCAGAAATTTTAGATCTTGTTCTTTTTCTGATTTCTTGTTCTTTTTCTCAGTTCTTCACATTTCTAAGCACAACTTTGGTTATAGGAGCCCGTGAGAAACTTGATATGGCACCCAAGAGATCCAAGGGAGCTTCCCCCTCTCATTGAGTCTCCGTAGAAGATCAAATCTTCCCATACTCTTGACTTAGGTTCATGACCTCTCGACTCATTTCTTGGCTAGTTTTTAACAATCATTTTCCGAAGTACATCAATATATTTAACATGAAAATGATCAGGACCTTATTCAATCTGATGATGTTTCCAGACCATGAGGTTTCTCTTATAGAATCCATTTCACCCAATGTTGTCATCGAGTTCTATGCAAATCTCAAAGGCATCGGTGATGCCTTATACTACAACCTTAAGTCCATAATCAATGGGACTACATTTGTTGTAGATCCATCGGTTGTTTCAACCATCCTAGGTTGCCCGTGCTAATGATCAGTAATCCACCTCTTTTAAATATTGTTAAATTATAGTATAGGAGGGGAAACTAATTTAGCAAAAACCATAGTTTTTTTTATTTTGTGGAATAATTATACTTGGTTAGTCTACCAAGATCGAACACAGTGAATGATGAATTTCAGTTATGCAGTTTTAAATTAATTTAAATAATTAATTAATCGTAGTGTTAATATATATGTCATAAAGTGAAATGAAATGTAATGAAAGAGATTCAATGCGAATAAAAATAAACTGAGAAGATATGAGTGAAGCACATGATATGTGATTTTGTTTAAGTTTAATCCAATTAATCAATATCATTAAAAGTTCATCACATGTCAAAATATATTACATCCAGAAAAATATTCAATCAAATTCAAGATGCAGGTACTAAGGTAAGCAAGTTGATTGATGCTCCTGCTCAATAGATCAATAATAATTTTGAAGCACAATATCTTCCCCAAAATCTCGTGATTTAATCCTCGAAAAGTGAACAGTAATATCTAAGGAAATAAATCTAAGAAGTCTCCTCGATTAAGCCCTTGCAATCATATCAAATTTCTCCCAGATCATTGGTTAAAAATCATCACAAAATGTGTCACGGAAATAATTAATTTTTCTTTCTCAAATAAACCCTGTAAAGATTAATTTCTCAATTAATAATAACCATTAACTGATAGAGAATTAATCTTAACAAAATATCTTCAATCAAGTCCTTGTAGAATAAAATCGGTTTCTCAATATAAATATGGCACCAATATGTCAAAGATCAACCTGCATAAATCATCAGAGATTCTCAAATAATATTCGTCAATAAAGAGCTCTTGATCAATCCACAACATATATAATATGATAGAGCACAGAAATATTTTCAAAATGACATAGTATATGCTAAAAATGGAGTTTGAATGAGCAAGATACAATGAAATAAAGCTTCGGGGAATCAGACGCAATAAAAATAAGAGTTTTCATCTCAAATATGTCCCTAGAGGACTTATCTGTAATTTCTAAAATCCATAGGGTCTTTTTTGTAAATTACCTAGAACACACACACATGAAGGGTCTTCTTTGCAATTCCTAAAGAAGCAAGGGTACGGAGCACAAAATATTCCACCGCACCTGCGTAGCGCGTAGTGACGTTGTGGCTCAGTTGCTGCTTAGGGCTCCATAACTCCACGTAGAGTGTTGTAGTGACTCGAAGACTACCCAAGGCATGAGGCTTTATTGACGATGATCTGACAGTCGAGGGGAGCTTGGATCTTTAATCGAACGGTAAGGATGCAGTAGACCAGGGACCGTCCGATGAAGATGAGGGGGGAGAGAGATCTGATGACTCCTATGTTTAGATTCTCCTCCGCGAGTAGTGGTGTAGAGGCAGGGCTCTAACCTGCCCCTTCTAGCACTGCTATTGTTCTGTTGCTCGGTGAAGGGACCTGGGAGCTCAAGGAACCCCTCATGCAGTTGGCGGAGACGTTTGGAAGTTGATACAAGGGTCAAGGAGATGTGGCTGTGAAGGTTCGTCGGGAGCGACAGAGTTGAACGGAGCTTGGTTGTCTATTCCAATCAATGATGGGGTGATGTCCCTACAAGATTAGAGGACAAAAATGAGCAACGGGGCAGTAGTGTGAAGGCCTGGATGTGATCGGAGGAGGTGGTGGCCTGAACTCCAGGTCTGTGCAATACCTAGAGGCGGAGTGGAGCAGGGGAGGTTGTGGAGAAGATGAAGGAGAAGGGAGAACGGTTGGCGAGGGTCGGGGGTGCATGGTTGAGGTGTTGGAACCCTTGGAGCGGCTGGTGGTGCGGTGAAGTGATTATATAAAATTGATGAAATTGATAAGAGGTGGGGTGGATATGGGTACATGGGTGATGAGCGACGAAGGAGGATGGAGACATTGGTCGGGAGATGATCTAGATGGTTCTCACCTAGAGACGAGGTGATGAGGCTCCAGGAGTTGTTGTATAAAGAGTCTGGCGAGACGGGCTCTGAGCTCTACTGCACTATGGAGAAGAAGCAGTGGCTCGATCAAGAATTTGAGGATCACACCGAGGTCTTCTTCTCTTCCTCGACGGCGAAGTCTTCCTGTTGTCGTTGTCACCTAAGAGGAAAGTCAGGCTAGAGACGAAGAACCGATAAAGGGTGGATGCCTTCGATCGGAGGCGAAGCTTGGGTTTATAAGTGAAGGTGAGGGCAACGACCATAGATGGGGATGAAGGTGAGAGTATCCGAGAGGGATTAATCGAGGTATAAGGGCTTTGAAGATGAAGGAGGAGGTTACATGCAGGTGGGGTTTTCGCAGGGGAGGGCATAACGGTCGGAGGCTTAAGTAGAGTGAAGAGGCTGGCTGGGAGAGCAAGCAAAGGAGGAGGCTGATGCTATAGGTGTCGTTGGACCCACTAGGATCCAACTGTCCAGAGTCTCTGATAGGCAGTGTGTGCCTCACACGTGAAGGATCCTTGTGAGATGCACATGCGAGGAGTAAGGGTTGCAGGTTGTTGGATCTAATCAGATCCAACAGTCCTGGATGATGGTGCTATAAAACAAGGTCGGTTGACTGGTCAACAGGAGCTTCTGACTCATATGCGAAAGGCGAATAGGTAGGTGACGCGTGGTGGGAGTTGTTGACCGTTGACCAGAGAGAAAAATAAGAAAAAAATAGGAGAGGCCAGATCAAAAAATGTCAACATGAAAGTTGTTCGTCTCAATGTGATCTACAACTTTCAGGAAGGGATCGAAACCAAAAAAATCATCTATACATAAAGTGTTTTTTGGAGGTACTCTATAGATAATAAAATACCGTATTTTTGCAAGTTATGATTTTTTTGTATTTTTAGTTTAATTTTAGTAAGTTAGTTAGTTTATATACAATATATACATACTTAATCTAAATTTTATGATTTTTTGTAGGTTAGAAAAAGGTAAAATAAATTCAACAAAGATAAAATATATACAAAATATACAATATCAGATTTTTTGTATTTTCTCTTGATTTTATGATTTTTATGGATTTTAAATCTTTATGACAAATTAGTTAATTGATTAAAGAAAGTATTACAGAAAGAATTGGGTCAAAATAATCAATTTTTGTACATAAAATAATAAGCTTAATCAAGGTTAAAAACACAGACTACTTATTTACATATTTTAGCACATATTTAGCACAATTATGAATGTTAATTAATTGATTTTAGGGAATTTAACTAGTGATTTATTAAGGAGATGTTGCTAAAATCATCATATAAAGTAGATGAATCATGGATTCATCACACCCTTATACTTAGATCTTTACTTGTCCCCAAGCATATTTTAGTGAGTTAGAATGTTGAATCACTGGTTGTGCATGTGCGAATTTTAAGACTTGTCTCATTAAGAATCCTAGGTTTTAGTGGTACCAAAATTTAAGCTCAACCATGATCTAGCCAATAGGAATCCAACTTCTCTAATTATCAGACTCTCTATTTATAAATATAACATAAGAGATGAGACGCTTAGTGTATACTGCAATAATGAGAGTCAAGTTGAAACATCATTCAAAATCCCGATCTAACAGACTCTCCTCAAAACCTAATCTTCAACACTAGGGAATAGATCAATTCTTGCATCCAGTCTAACATCTCAGTAGTTTGTCATACTTGAAAATACAGATGAAAGAACATATGATGGGGGATATAGGTTTGTGTATTTTCTTTTGTCCCTCACATTGGAACAAGGTTCCTCTTGAGCGCCTTATTACATGAATTTTTGTTCTTTGTTGATCGGTGTGTTCGTCAAAAGAGTGCAAGTTGTCCGTACTTGTTTTTCTGGGAGTATACCGGGGTGTGTCTTCTTTAAGTATCTAATATACTTACACTCAAACTTGTATCTCTTATGATGTTGAGCCCTTTTTGAGGTATTGGTCGATTTATTGGTCCTAATTAGCTTTGATCCAAGTGGACACTTGGAAATGGTTGGGAGCGCTCGCCTTTAGTTGAAGATCTTTGAGATTGAGTTTGTATTTGAGAGCTCTTTTCATTCATATTTCTTTTCTTTTCTTTTTGTCTAGCTCCACAGCTTTTACCAAGAGTTGCTGCACACTGATCAATAAATTATTATGTTTCATTACACCATGGTACATAAGTCAATATCAAAAGATATCATGCAAACTTGTTCACATACCGGCTAGGGTTTGTTGACACTCAGGTTTCATGAAATCTTAATTGATTTTATATCATCCTCAAGTATCATAAAACCAGATCTAGACTCAAATCTCATGTATCAATTCCTCAAGTGAAATCTCAGCTCATCTCATAATTCATGTAGTTGTGCAAGTGATATGCTAATCATTTTATTAAAGGTAGAGATTAAGCGTGCAATATAGCCTTACATCTTTCAAACTTAGGGAAGTGTGGATTTTCTGAAACCCTGATGACGAAGGTCGGTTAACTCTGAATTAAAGGACCTTAAAAATCCGAGTTTCTTTAATTCCTCAAGTCTTGAGTGAAAGTGAAAATGTCAGGGATAAAACCTTAAGTTAGTTTTTTTTTAAATTTTTGATAACATGTATTATTTACACAAAGAATTTAGTATAGATACATAATATACACAACTTGTACCCATACCCAATTTTTGATAAAAAAATTAAAGTACACGCTATGGATAAAGTATATGAGATATATATACATACACCCTATACTTAGCTTGTGTTATGTCCTCCTGGCACAAAGTAAAGGGTAGGCATGTCTCGTACCAAGCATAGTTGAGTGAAAAGAAAAGGAAGTCGACTCGTCCCCCTGTACTTCGGCTTTTGAGGGCCTAAGCATAATAGAAGAGCAAGAAATGAGGCGGTAGAGGGTGGGAAGAAAATAACAGAAGTTGTGTATACACAAAGATATCGACCCCCCTATACTTAGGCTCAGGTCAGCCTAAGAATGATTGAGTAATCACAAGAGGAGGACTAAATGGATAAGATATGGATATACAGGTGATCGGTTGAATATTCTAGCTGCATTGAAGAGTATGGCTTCACTTATCAAGGTTTCGCATGGGCCAGGGGGTCTTTCATCTAATTTTGTGCCCTGAGTGAAGGAGATATGCTCAACCCGTATCAACTACTCATGTGATTCGACGAAGTGCTTCAACAACTGTCTATTGACTAGGGAGTTTTGTGTACTGTCTGTTGTCTCAGAAATTATGACACTGCCAATATTGTGTACTTCCCTAACTATGAAAGGTCTAGTTCGTTTTGATTTCAGCTTGCCTTGAAAAATATTTAACCTTGCATTAAACAACCACACTTTCTGCCTTAGGATGGAGTTCTTAGTTCTAATGTGCTTGTCATTTCTTTAATCGTCCTTATAGATTGCGTTGTTCTCATATGCATGATTTCTGATTTCTAACTGCTCATTTAAATCCATATCTCTGTTCTTCTTGCCTTGGTGACGATTGAAGTTGATCTTTTTGATTGCCCATTCTGATTTATACCCAAATTTTATGGGCAAATGACATGCTTTTCCCAATACCATTCTAAATGAGGAGGTGCCCAATGGGGTCTTATAAGCCGTCATGTAAGACCATAGAACTTGTTCTATGAGTTGGGACCAGTACTTCCTATTAGGGCGAACTAGATTTTGTAAAATTCCTTTGACCTCCATGTTTGACACCTTTACCATGCCTTTAGATTGTGGATGGTAAGGACTAGAGACACGATGCTTGATGTCATATTCCTTAATCAACTTCTTCACCTCCCTGATGACAAAGTGGTTATCCCTATTAGATACCATAACCTTGGAGATCCTGAACCTCGAAATAATATGATCTTTTAGAAATTTACAGATGATTCTGCTATCTACGGCTCAAGTAGGGATAGCCTCCACCCACCTTGATAAATAGTTTGTCGCAAGAAGAATATATTCAAATCCATGGTTGTTAAGGAATGGGCCCATAAAGTCAATGCCCCATGCGTCGAATACATCATAAATGATCACTGGTTGCATAGTCATGGAATCTTTGGGACCGATCGTCCCTCCCATTCTCTGATAGACCAGGCACGACCTGACAAAATTCTAGGCATCCAAACAAGTTGGTCAATAAAATCCATATTGTAATATCTTCTCAATGGTCCTCTTCCCGGAGTGGTGTCCTCCTGCCTCCAAGGTGGGGCAAAGAGTAAGGACACTTTCGTATTCCTCTTGGAGAATACATATTCTCCATATACAATCCAGTCCTTTAAAGAAAAGGAACTGATCCTTCCAATGGTAGTGTCTGGATTCCGACTTAAGTCGATCAATACTATTATTGGCCAACCTTGGGTAACTTTCTTAGAGACGGGATAGTTAACCATATCTGCATACCATGCGAGGGATTCAATAACAGAAATTGACTCGTGTGGGAAGGATTCACAGATCGATCTTAAATCAAAGATTTTATCTTGTACTATCGGGGATAGATGGTCAGCCAACACATTCTTTATTCTAGGCGTATCTTTAATCTCCAAATCATTCCTGGAGTATAAGTATCCATTTGAGAAGATGTGGCTTTGAGTCTTTCTTTGCCATAGTATCGAATGGTCAACAACCTCCCTCCCCTCCATCGTATGGTAGACCTTGTCGGCCAACAAACTTCTCGCATTTTTCCTATGATTTACTTTGCTCATTTTGGCCCGATTTCTTTTTGAAAGTTGTAGATAGGATCATCCTCCTGCCCGCAGATCAACTAGAGTTAATTTTTATCGAGCACCCAAGTCGAGACCCTAATTCTCTTTTCCAACTTTTTTTGTTGGCTACAAGTAAACCTCATTCTTCTCCTAAGCTTCGTCGATTGATTTTCACCACCATTAACCCCCTAAACTCTACTCCGACCTTGGCCCTTGTAACAGGAAGGCTGTAGGTCATGTTTAGTGGCATGGAGAAGGGAGGAGGATCTAGTGGTCCGAGCTTTTTCTAGTCGACCGACGCTCCCAGCCCCATCAAACCGGTGGGCCATTTGTTTTCTTGCTTATTTTTGTTTCTTAGATTAGCAGTAGCATATGATTTCATTCAGCCATGCTTGATTCTACTTAAATGTCTCAAAAATCCAAAAAATTTGATCGTCAGAACTCTCTACTCCAACCTTAATTATTGTCACTTCAACCACCGTCTATTGCCATTGTCACCTTCATCACACTCCCCTCGTGCTTCTCCATCCTTCTGATCACCCCACACACCCTGATTCATCGTGAATCAGGCCGACCAAGCCATCTGCTCTGCCTATGATCTGAGGGCCTCCACCCCGCTTCGCTCCCCTATTTCCATGCTCCATTTTGGACCCTAAGGCTTCGCTCTGGAGCCCCTGAGCTAACAACGTAGGTAGCAGGTCTCCAGGACCCCATCTAGGGGGTCTGAAGTTCATCCGAAGCTACTCTAGGTCTATCGTGCGTCTCCGTCCTCCGGGACCCTCTCCGTGGGTCCTGGACCTTCTACAAACCGTCCACATCTCCTGCATTGTCCCAAGAGGCGTCTCGGCCCATCAGCCATGCGGGAGATGGCCGGAACTGCACACGAGCTCTGAGTGAAAGTCACAAGGTGGTTGTCCTTCGCATGATCTTCCACGTATTGCCTTCGCCATCAGATCAAGAATCGCTGCCAAGTTTAAACAACAGCTGTTGGATCACGTCTTTTATCATCCATCAGATCCATCCGAGGATATGATCTACACTATCCAGCGGCGAAGCGGTATATATCGTTGGATGCACACTGCGTGTGTAAGTGAACGGATCTCAGTCGTTTCCCCGTGCACATGGAGTGGGTAATTTGCCTATCCCCCTCTAATTTTTATTATTTAATATTTGGTCCTGTATATATTTTTCGTATTTTAAGAACTTGTGGTTATTTTATATCTAATACCCTCTAGTTTATGCTATTTGCTTTTTGGTCCAAGCCACGTCACCTCATGTGACATCCCATATGAGGGATTTTTGTGGTTAAATTACATATCTTATCTTGTGGTTTTTGGGGTCTTTCATGGAAATGTCAAATATACTTTTGGAAATTACAATTTAGTCCCTACCAGTATATATTAAAGTTTTATTTTATTGGGAAAATTGCTTGGATAACCTTGGATGTTTGTTTATTTACACATATGCCCCTGCCAAACATTTGTATATTGTGAAATTAATTGGGAAATTTATGCATTGTCCCCTACACTTGTTGTGTCCATATAAATGCATGCTAGGGGTTTCTTAAATTACAAAATGGTCCTTGTGCGTTGTTTTTAATTGCTTGATTTTCTTTTAATTACATTAGTTATCGAATTAACTCCGAAAAGGAAAATTAATTAAATGCATTATCTGATATTATATCAATATATATTCCTAAGGTATTTATTATTATTTTCTTAATTAAAAATAGAAAAACTAGCTATATTTTATGAATTTGATTTTAAAAAATCATAAGAATTAAAATATAGCTCCAAAACTTATAAAAAATTAGGTTAGGTGTATTTTATTGTCCTTTATCACATATCTAAAATTCACAAAAAATAAAATACAGAAATCTTAAAAATTGCAAAATACAACAAACTTAAAAAATCCTAAAAAATTACCTCAAATAGAGAAATGTAAAAAACTCAAAAATATCTTGTTTGGTTGACCTTATTTGATATACTTGAAAAATCCAAAAAGACTCTTCTTTATATCTCTCTCTCACATATATCTATATTATTATATATTTGGTATTATATTTTATTGATTAAAATATATTTGCAAATTAAAATTACAAAATTACAAAATTAAAAATTAAAAATCATAAAAAACCCATAAAAATACGAAAGAACCTAATTAATTTATGAAACCAACAATTTTGTGCTTAATTCTTTGAGTTGGGTTTCATTTTTGTAGTTTTATCCATGTTTGCTCCTGTAGACAACACTCGACCTATTTGCCTTGTACACATTTCATGTAGAGTTAAATAAATTTCATAACTCACACACTTGCATGATCTCCTTATATGTACACACCCATGAGTTTTGATTGAATGTTTGATTGATGATGATTGTTTTGATTGATTCATATTTGAGTACCGAGAGAGGCGCCGGCACAGCAATTGTCGGATCCGACTTGTCGGACACCGCAAACCCTCCAAGACTATAAGTTAGGAATCCACAAATCATATCATACCAACTCAATTATTCATTTCCACATCAACCGTGTGTAAAATGCATTGTGGAATAATTAACGCTCCTTTTCAAAGTTATTTAAAATAATGGTTAATTGTTGTGTGGAACATCGACTTGTCACGATTATATTTCATAATTACTTCGGTAGTTGTATATGGGTTGTCACCATTTTTTCTTGCACTAATTTTGATAATTATATGTTTATTTTTTATATATTTTGATCATATATAAAATGAAATATTGGAAAGATACATTTCAGTTATTATCAATTATCTATAGCAATTTTATTATATTTGTGATTTCCCGACAATGAAATCATAAGTTATGAATCATAATCATACGTGGAAAGCTCAGACCACTATACACAACAAATAATAAGTTTATCCACTGAATAACATCTGCTTAAGTTCTGGGACAATGATTAGCAAGGTATTCCTTATACTATTATATTTTGGTAGTGCAAGAATATCTTTCATATGTCAACGTCCATGTTTGAGCATATCCATAGGGTAGAATGTTTATAGAGTTGTTACTTCAAAACTTGACGTCTCCTTATATTTGACGTAAGAATTACCGCAACATAATTAGTTTGACAACACATGATTTAATAATTTTTGACATATTTTCCATAATTGAACATATAACACGAATATGATTCATTGCCTTATTTTTAAAATTATCAAGGAATATCATATTCGTTGCGATATTATTATAAGTCAACAAATCCCACACTAATGATTATCACATTACAACAAAATTGCCTAAGACAACGAATAATTTAATATTCCCTATTGTATCTCTTATTGTTGAAAACATAAAAATGATTATTATTTATCAATTGTTTCTTTAAATTCACAAAGACTACCATATCCGTTGCTATATTCCTAGCAATGAATCATATAACAACAACTATACGACGACTTTTCATTCCAACTATTGTTAAATTAATAATGATTAATACAAAATATAACTAATGAATTGATTGATAAATCATCTTACATTAATCTTTAACACGGATATGCCATCCGATGCTAATTAAAACCTAATTTTAGAACGACCAATATTCATTGTTATATTGAGTTATCATAAAAAAATTTGACAATAAATATTCGAATTATCCGTTGTCATAGGTTAAATTTATTATAGTGTCCGAAAGATTATTCCTTATGATTGTTGTTAAATTTAAAATGATTGGTCCAAATTTCAACAAAAAAGCAAGTGGATAACTATAATCTTTTACAAATGTAGCAATTGATATTAAATTCATTGAAATTACAATATATAACTTTGTAATGAATAATATTTGTTGATTTAACATGAAAGATATGACAATACGTATTCAAATTATTCGTTCCTATAGGCGAAAAGTATTGTATATCATTTAAAATTTATTCAAGATCCCAAATAAGATTAGAATAAGAAGTATTAGACCAGTTGATTTACATATAAAATGTAAGTAATGATAAGTCAATTTTACAACCATCTCTTTCTAATTTAACATAAAATATAAATGGAGCTATGATAACGAATAGTTACAAATATTCTTTGTTATATCTTATCAAACTAAAAATAAAACTCATTTAATATTGATTGCTATTAAAATCATTAATAATTGGAATATAATTGGTCGTAAATGTCAACTAATAAAGATAATTTCGCATGACCGATAATTTAATCACTTTAGATGTGATCGACATAAGGGATCTTTCACCCGTGCAACATACATGTATGCGCTAGTTCTGTATTATGTATAAACTTTTTACTACAAAGTGTTGAACTTTCATATTTTCACAAACATAAGGCAAACACTATCAATATTTTTTGATGAGTGAGTAACATGGCAACATTAACCATCTACGACGTACCTTATTTTGAATGAAAATTAATTTATTATCAAAGATATATCCATTTCTTTCAACACGAGCATGCCAATGGTGGATTGCTATTTATTTGCAATATACAATAATATATATGTATGTATGTATGTATGAAAATAATACAACAACAACAAAGCCTCTTCCTACATTAAGTAGGGTCGACTACATGGATTCTTTGCCTCCATTCATATCTATCCTTTGTCAATCTTGGACTTAGATAAAGAACTAAGAACCCCTCATATAGTCTCATTCTAACACTTCTTGGGCCTTCATCGATTTCTCTTAGCCAGCTCAATATCCCAAAACTCGTATCTCCTAACTGGTGCATCATCCAACATCCTTTGCAAAGGGCCAAACCACCTTAAACAGTTTCCTTGCAACTTATCATCGATCAGAGCTACACCAACTTTCCTTCTGCATCATTCCGAATCCGATCTTTATGTGCGGATCTAGACATCCACCTTAACATTTTCATTTATGCTACTGCCACTCTCTGTACATATCTATGGTTCACATGTCAACACTATAATCCATAGAGCATAGCGGTCTCAAAGCTGCTTCGTAAAACTTTCTTTTGATTTTCAAATGAATTTTCTTATCATAGAGAACAATAGAGGCTCCTCTCCACTTTAGCAACATGCATTTATTTTATTATGTATGAAAGTCGTACAAAAGAAAAATGCATATCCCATTTGCAACTAATAATATGGATATGTAGAAATTAATTTTGTATAAATTATCTTCTTAATATGATTAATTTTTAAGATAATGTAAATCTTAAAATAAACTATCAATAGCCACAAAAAGTAAAGAACATAAGACAATTTTGTATGAAATTAACTTATTAGTATCAATACCTTCTAAGCACAAGTGATTACTAATGTATGTTCCAATGTAGACATAAAAGTCACACCAAACAAAAAAATACATATTATAATATTATCTTTTCATTTCAATAATTTAAATACAATAACACATAATTATTCTTCCGAACTCTATATACTCCGAACAATGAACACACCCTCCCAACAATGAACGCACCCTCCAGAAACAAAAAAATGATGAATTACAAAAAGACTCCAATTTTACATCGATTTCCAACTAGGGATCTCAATTTTTAAATGCAATAAAGATGTACCAGATCTTAATTTTTCTATCTCAAATACATGCATCGATAAGTTTTCATGACATCTTTATGTCGACTTTAAACCTTAAAATTGTAATCCACTATTTGTTACATTGAAAAATGAAGTACATACTGGAGACTTTATTTTTGTAATTTATATAAAAAAAAGTTCCCCTTAAAAGATAATTCACTCCTGCACAAGCTTACCCCTGCATTGAAATTTGAAACACAAACAAAACCCCCTGCCCGTTTTCCCAACCTTCAGCAGGGCATCCTCCTCCCGTCATCGATATTGCAAACGGTCCCACCACCACCTCCACCACGCTTCCCTTTCTCCCCACACCGGCCGCCGCCGCCACACGGCACCTCCCGGAGCCACCTCAGCCGTCCTTCTCCTTCTCCTCCCTCTGACGCCAACCCGCACTCCCGCGACCAGATCGCCCACCACCGCACGCTATCGTTGCTGGAGACACATGGATGCAAGGAAGGCGCTGTTCCGCGCCAAACTGAGAGAACAGAAGCAAGACAAGCGCATCGATTCCCCTCTCGTCAGGTATTCCATTCCAATCTCATTCTCCTTTGTTGTTGTTTGCGAATCTGGTGATTTTCCACTCATCAAACCTCGGATGCTCGAGATCCACGTCGGCTCTCTGTCTGAGAACAATGAATGAGGGATGGAATAAGGAACAGTGAACATTCGAACATTAGTGACCTGATCTGACGAAGGAATGCCTTGCTGGAGATGATTAAAACACATTAAACATTAGGCCAGATTAAACCTCGGATGCTCGAGGTCGATGTCGGCTCAACAATGAATGAGAGATGGAATAAGGAACTGTGAACATTCGAATATTAGTGACATGATTTGATGAAGGAATGACCTACTGGAGATGATTAAAACACATTAAACATTAGGCAGATCAGAAGAAGGAACATAATCTGCAAATGTTGTGAATTTAGTTGTTAGTTGGATGGAGGGTTATGCATATGTTATAAGTATACTCTAAAAATACCCGACCCTGTTAAATCTGATAAGTAAATGTAGAACTGTATCAAAAACTATTACAGAGAGATTGATGGGAGACGGGCAACAAGCTGCGCCGCCAATCCCTTTTGAATGGCAAATCCAATTCTTCGAAATACAACATCAATAGATCTGGGAACCATGACATTGCTGTGCAAAATTCTTTGGACCATTTTGAGAAGCTGTACTGCTTCAGTAGCCAAAAGGGATTTACGTGGAACCCTGTTAGAAAATAGAGAATGCGGAAGAATATCATAAATAAAGATAAAGAATACTAAGAACAACGGGATTTACGTAGAACCCTACTCCCTAAGGAGTGGGATGAAACCACAGGAGAATGCCTCAGAGGGCTGATATTCTATTGAACTTTCTCATCTGACTACATGGGTGTAGGGGGTCTATGTATAGCTCCCACTGAGTCTCCACATCTCCAAACTGGTAGATGTGGGACTAATCTCTGGATGTGGTAAATGAATCATGGGGAGATCCATTTACCCATCTCCCATACATATGGCACATATAACAAATACTCTAACAGACCCTTTATTGAAACATCAAAATTGGGCTGGCAGGTTGTGCTCTTTCTGCATTGTAGGATAAGTTATGTAGTATTTCATTTCAATTGATTACAAATTAGTTACTTATATTGCGGTACTAAAGAATTTTCTCCTGGTAAACATGACTTACTGATTCCACACTTGTTTGGAGGATCGCGGAGGTTCACTAGATCCATTAGTAACTCGATCGGCGAGGCGACAACCTGTCACACACCGTTGCACTCTCCCTGCTGTGTGCAAAACAACTATCAGTTTTTTTTCACTGTTGTTGGTGATATGTGCAGGTGATCTCTCGTTCATGGAGAGCCAAGAACTTCATGCCATCTTCCATGGTTCTTCCGATGCCTTCGCTCCTTCCCAGAAGGTCAAGCACACAACACGACACCCGTCCATTGATAGACCCATCAACCACCTCCTCGACGAGCTCAAGTCATCTCCTAACCTCAACTCAGCCACGCATATCTTCTTCTCTTCCCACCCCCACCTTCAGGATTATGCCTCGTGCTCTTCCCTCTTTTACCACCTTGCTTGTTCCAGAAACTTCGACCGAGTTGATGTTCTGCTTGAGTTTGTCCGGTCGCGTTGCATACGTTGCATGGACACCATCTTCAATACTCTAATTCAGCATTACAGGAAGGATCACCCACCAACCAAGGCTATCGAGCTCATACGCAACATTCTGAATTTTAATTGCCCTCCAACATTTCCCACAATGCAACCCTGAATTTCCTAATTGACGCGCTTATCAAGAATGACGAGTTGGGGGGTTGCAGATGAGTTTTTGAACAAGTGCTCTGAATTGGGTATCCATCCAAATGCAGTTTCCTACAATATCATCATCAAGGGGAGGTTGGCGAATAAGGAGGTGGACAGTGCATGCCGACTTTTGGGCAAAATGTATGAGGGAGTTTATCCTACTGTTGTTACACACTATATGCTTATTGGCTATTTCAGTAGGAGTGGAGGTTTGGGGAAGGACTTGCTACTAAATCAGAATATGGGTAAGGGCGGTGTTCGGCCAAATGCGGTTACTTATACTTTGCTGATGGAGGGCTTGTGTTTGGAAGGAAACTATGCCAATGCAAAGAATATGTTGTTTGACAGGAATATTGGGTTTGCAATCCTCGACCTGTGAATTATGGGGCGCTAATGAGCGAGCTCAGAAGAAAAGGGAAGCTAGATGATGCCAGGGAGTTGCTTGAGGAGATGAAGAAGAGGAAGCACAAACCAGATATTGTCATTTACAATATATTGAGCAATTACTTGTGTAGAGAATGGAAGGCTGAAGAAGCTTACAAGATCATGGTTGAAATGTGGCTGGACGGTTGTCAGCCATCTGCTGCTACATATAGGATGATGTTAGATGGGTTTTGCAGGGTCGGAGAGTAGGGAAATGGATTTGGATGGAGTATTGAATTCAACGATGGTGAGTGGCCATTGTGCAAGGGTGTGGAGTTTCAGGTGTTTGATTGTGGGATTGTGCAGCTGTGGAGAGTGGACGATGCTTGTTCTGTTTTGGCAGAAATGGGGAAGAGATGAATGGTTTTAAACTTGGACGAGTGGGAAGCCATGGTCAGAGTACATTTTAGAGATGATTTGATTCAGGTGACACATACTTGAAAAGATGAAACCAAGAATTATGTTTGGAAGTTCCAGCCTGCCAATCATTTTATCGGGATATTTAATCTTCTTCTCTGCTGATGCTAAAACCTCCTCAATGTGTATCACACTTTGTTTTCCCAATTTTTTCTTTGTCGTGGATAGCACACCACTTTTTCGATTTTGAAGTATTTGTTGTGGTTATGTTACTTTTTCGAATGTTGGTTTCAGGCAAACATATGCTAAGATATGGGAGATTTCATGCATATTGCATGATGTGTAATGACAATGGATTTTATGAACCAAGTAAAATTAAAATGTATAGCAGAGTGGCAGGGAGATATAATTCCATGGTTGGAATATTTTTCTAAAGAATTAATGAAAGGGGAAGAAACAGGATATCGTGTGATTTATTTTTGCAACTTCAAAACGAGAAAAACATGAAATACTATTGGTTGAACCTTTCATGGAACGACGGACCTTATGCTTGCTATCTATTTGGGAGATATGCAACAACCAAAAAAAATATCAGAAGAACATGTTGGCATCGTACCAGGATATAAATACTGGAAATTCTATGTTGGTTATGTGTCAACTTGACGGTTAGCAACAGCACAAACATAGGAAGCAATAGTGCTCATTAGATGAGACTTTTTTTAAACCGACGTCATTATAATAAGAACAACTAACTTTTTGAACTGAAGTAAATCACAAATGTAAGAAATGGTGGGGGTGTTCATGATTCATGAATGATGACATTATTCTTCGACAAAATGTATGAAAGAGAAGATGGGATATCACATGACTTGTGTTGGACCTGGTGGTAACTTCAAAGTGAGAGCACCATGAGATATTGCTGTTTTAACCTTCAAAGTAAGTGTGGATGATGTAGCGTGGAACAGAAATATAGGGCTGCATTTATCTAATTTTTAGCCGTTAATTTTATTTACGCTTATTTTGAGTTGTCGTATTTTTAAATAAACGAGATCGTTTGTGATCTCAATTAATTAGTTATAGATTTGAATTTCAAATTAATCGGTTAATCGGTTAGAGTCAATTTAGGATAATTAGTTTCAATTTGAATTTGAATTTGAATTCTATTTTTGTAATCTCATCCCTCCTATATAAAGGGATGATGGGGCTATTGTTATAGGCAGCTCAGTTGATTTATAAAATTTGAGATTTTATCTCTCCTCTCCCTTCTCCTTCTCTCTCCCCTCGCGTGATCTTCACGTTCTTCCTCCCCTAATCCCTCGTGTTCCCGACGAGTATTCTTCTTCTCAACCCCTCCATTGTCTTCTCCACCAAAAATCCACCCTCAAATTAAATTTCATCAACGGTGCAAAATCCGATCTGCATCAGTGGACCACGTGTGTGCTACCTATGCGGGAGACACGCAACAAATATTTTTGAGTGTTAGATATGAGATAAACCACATAAATATATAGAAGGATGAAAGAAGGGACATAAATACAATGACCTCACGTTGGCTAAACTTCAATATCATGGCTAACAACCTACACATTTTTTTGGAGAAGCCATCGGAGATGGATAACCATCTACAATTCATTCAAATGACATGATAACTTAGGAAGCGACACTGATCATTGGATGATCCATTCTCTCCATATCAACGCCATATACCATGAGCAGAACATGAGATATTATTTGCTTTATCTTTCCACACGCGAAGAAATGCATCGCCATAATCCTAGATTAGCTGATGGATAAAATCAAATGATTTAGTTATTGTAAAAATGTATTCGGGCAAATAGGAAATGATATCTTCTTTGTTACTCAAAAGAGCAAATGCATTGGATTTTTTGATTCAAATATCTTTGTACTACGGAAAACACTCTTTTATAGGTATTTCTCAAAAATTTATTTTGATGCATAGGGATCATGATTTAGATGGAAGACACATGAATTAAGAAAGAGATAATGCCAAGGTGAAGAAAGAAGAAACACATGATTGTTGTCTGGAAATCTGGTGGAGAAATATATAGCTGTATGGGTATGAGAAGCGAACAAGGAGAAGGATGTTGGAATCATGTCTCCGATTTGTTTGTTTAATAACTTGTCCTTAACGAAAACACATTATATCAATTATATAAAAAAGGATGGGATTAGAGGATAACCAGAATAAATTGTTCCTATTAATTGACTTCTAAAATAACATAATATAATTATGAAAATATTTACTATAAGACAAAATTGATCTACATGCTACTCGAATCTCAAGGAAATGTCCCAACATACCTATATCCTTAACAACAAAATGATCTGTAAGCATCTGCTTAACTTCTTTGATAAGTTGTTCATCATATCCAGTTAGGCTTATGTCATCTCAACGTAGTTACAACGCCTCTACTTGTCCTCATGGTAAATAACGAGTGTTTCATGGAAGATCGGACAAAGCCTTTACTCATTAATACTTTGAGATTATGGAAATATGCTACGACTCTTTTTAAGGCCATTAATGAAATTCTTCAATAACCTTCTAACACTCCTTCGAAGCTCGAATGATGGTGTTTGTTGCATATATATGAACTCATCAAGGTCCCTATAGAGGAATGCTTAGTTGATGTAAAGACCAAAGACTGCACCACAACAACAAGAGGAATCCATAAAGTAGTCGATGCACTTTCTCAAGTATTAAAGAAATCCACCACTTTCTCAAGTATTAAAGAAATCCACCACATATGTTTGGGTGAATTCAGAATCGTTCCACATGGTTATCCTTAACCAAAGCAAACAACCATTTAGAAAATTAGAACCAACCACCCTACAGCCCATATGTAGATCCACCAAGTTCGAGGTACTCCCTGGATATTAGATCCACCATCTCCTCGTTCATAACCCCCTTATGCTGGTGCTGAAGAATGGTCTGAGAGTGTGAAACATATCTAAGTACCACTGTCAAGCCTCTCAAGCTGTCTGTAGCTATGACTGAGATGAGTCAAGTGTCAAGGACATTGCCTCGGAAAGATGATGTAATATGCTAGTGCAACTGTAGGAATTCTTCCACGTTTAAATCTAAATATCAAGATCTTCTAAAATATGTCTCCTTACCGGTCTACGTCACTAGAAATAATATCGGTTTGTAAAAAAGTCATGTTTAGGAATTACTGTAGGTGGACACTTGGATGATGGTTGAGAGGGAGGTGGGATTATGATGTTAACATTGGATCATGTACTTGCTGTCATAAAAATTTGGAAAGTATGCAATTTCTTAAGGTACTGGAACAAGAGACGCAATGAGTGTAGGACCCTGCAATAGAGAAGATTGGATAATATCGAAAAAGGTCTCATCCCGACACAATAATGATGACTCTTGGTTTTAAAAAACAGTGGGCTTTACAGTCCATAACACCGTGGCAATGCCAACTATACTTTAATAAACCTCTAAATTTATATTCAAAATTATTCCTTTTTCCCACAATCATGGCTAGTATCAATATGGTGTTTTCTAATTGTGTTGTGTATTCTCACTCGAGTCAAGTGCACTCAAGTGAAGTGAGAATGGAGTTGCCTTATTAAATCAACAGTAGAAGTTAACTTTATAGTATTTAGAGGTTTTCACGTGAATTACCAAGGGTTCTTCTTTAGCATTCAACTCATTGTACACTATCTGGGTAATAACCAAGCACTATGTACCCAAGGTTGCTGCTTGAGCATGCATTTTCATTGACCCATATTTGGATTATTATAACCAAGAACTATGCACTTACTGCTAATTGTCCTTGGGGGTGGCCGAAGGATTTAGGGTATCTTTGCCCCATAATTGAGAATGTTTTATTTATTCTAAACAAAAGACAAAAGACAAAATGTGGCTTAATTTAGACTAGTTGGGAAGCAGATGAAACTTCTTTCTTCAATTTGGGCCTTGTTATTTGCTTGTAACGGTGTTATTTTTTGTCAAGAGAGATTTTATGAAGAGATTGTAATCCAACACATGGAGTTTCTTCTTGATTCTTTTTTGAAAGGTGTTTCTTCTTGATTCTTGGTTGTTGTAAGTTGGACGTTTTTGGTGTTTTTATATACTAGGTGTGGGCATCATTTTGGTTGCACAACCTTTTTCAATTTGAGAAAAAACCTCGATTATACTACATGGATTTTTCATATCCTCTCAGATCTAACCTCTGGTTAGTACTTGAATTTATATTTAAAAAAGGAGAATCACTTTATTATCCCCTTATTTTATTTTCCAATCTTCTCTGCCACTGCATATATTCCAACTTCCCTCACCTTTGTATTGAGGCATTAGTTTACTCTGTTTGGAAGCCTAAGCCACCTTACGGATGTCCTTATTTTAATTCTGTTGCTGCAACATCAACTTTTTCACAAGTATTGTTGCAACAAATTTAGTCTTTGAACCCAGTAAATGGTCTGTTGGTAGCTGTGGATGTCTACCACACGGGAGAACAGGGTTCGAATCTTAGGGGTGAGTTTTGGGCCTCTATTAAAGCTTCATCCCATCCTTTCAAAGGAAAAAAACAAATTTAGGCCTTTCATGTGGCTTATCCATCTCAACACTTTTAGTTATCCTACAAACATTCCTTTAACACTGAATTCCTATACTTGACCTGTATACATGGCGGATTTTCTGCATATTGTTTCATTTTCTTGGGAAACCGAGGATGGTAGATTAGAAACATCTTTCTCATTTTTTTCTTCATATATTTAATCTTTACCATATAATTTTGTTTGCAGCTGTTAAACTTTTATACTTCTTAGTTTTGAGATAGGGTGTCCACTCATCTCTTTCTGAAAAGAAAAAATAAATCTTTACCATACTTAGTGGTTAACTTTCTCTTTGTGGGGCTAGGACCCCGCAAACGAGGGCCAGTTTGACTCGAGAAGTAGAACGAAACGGGAGGAAGGCTATACGAATGTCCCTCAGGAGGCTTCGGAAGCGTCGGTCTCTCCTCGAGCTTTGGTGGGCAAGTAGGGGGGGAGGCTCGGATGGTCTGGAAGGAGGCTCCTCTGAGGGGGTGGGGCGCTCGGTGCTCTCGTCAGTGGCATTACTTTGGGATGGTGGTCGGGGTGGAGCGGGGCTTGCTTTTGGTCAGTTTGCAGAGAGCTTCCCTGAAGGAGAGAAGAAGGTAATGTTGTGAGGTGGTTTATAGGAGGATGGAGGGGCTAGGTGGGTCGGTAATGACTGTGAGGGGTGCGGTGGAGGCCAGGTGGCGGCGGCAGACGATGATGTCGGGGGATCGATGAGGGGAGCCGGGTGGTGCCTGTGCGGTGGTGGGGCGTGAGGGGGAGAGTGAGGCGGAGGAAGGGAGTGGTGGAGTATGCCTCAAGGGCTTGGAGAAGGAGGTCCTAGAGCTTTTGGGGTTGAGGCCACTGAAGTGGTGCTTGTTAGTGAAGTGATGAATCTCATAACATGGAATGTCAGGGGACTGGGGCAGGCAGAGAAAAGGAGAGCCGTGGGGCTGATGCTGAGAGCAGTGTTCGGAAATGCGGTCCATGCGGCCGCATATGCGTATTCGGTCACTTGACCGAAGCACATATGCCATATGCGGCAATATACGGTCAAAACGCATATGCGGTATATGCGGCCGCATATGCGGCCGCATATCTGATAGGATTCCTGTTATTCCATGACATATTGATGATACATTAACTCGGTTTTTTTCGAGCAAGTCTTATATCGTCGTTTACATTGGTGCATCTTTTCATTATTCTCGTATATGTTGCATTTGGGAGTATAATCTAGGATATTTTTTCTCATATCCATTTTTTCCATTGTTCTCAACACTTATTAATGAATTGTTTACTGTTTTTTAAATTTTCTATCTAATGAAATTCATTTTAATTCTTAAAATAAAATATGAAATAATTGAACGCTTTCATTTTTGTGTTTCTAATAAATTTTTATGCAAACAATCTTACCGTATATTTTGTGTCAAAATATTTTATCCCTTTGAGATACATATATGTATATAATTTTGGGTGTATGTACCTATGATTATTCGTTAGCCTTTGTTATCTATAGGATCTATATATACATTAAAGGTTTTCTTATAGAATTCATGTGTTCCCCGTTGAATCCAAATTTGTATATGTATATATATGCATTAAACTCAACATACACATTAAAAAATAATCAATTTATAATATCATGCTTATATATCTTATTGATTACATTATCTTATTTGAAATTTTTGATTTTGAATTTTGTTATATCATCAACTTTTATATATAAACACATTTTATTGTTTATTTTATAATATTTTAAATTAAAATATTATAAACCGCATGAACCGCATATACTTCCGTATACTCCTCCGCATATCCGCTTACTCGCTTTAGACCGCATGACTGAACGAATACCGCATACCGCATTTCTGAACCTTGGCTGAGAGAATATAGAGCGGACATCGCCATGTTGCAAGAAACAAATATATCTTGGGAAATGAACGAATTGTGGAAGGACAATGGGGGAAATGAACTAGGGGAATTCAAATCAATTATGTCAGATGGGGTCGCAGGAGGGATGGTGACGGAATAGGATGGGGACAGATTCGAGCTTCAAGACGTCACGCGAGGCTGGTTTTCACTCACGCTTCTGCTGTGCCGTAAGGCCGATGGAGCTTGGTTGCTGGTGACCAACGTATACGACCCTTGCAACGAGGTCAACGGGGCCAGCTTCATGGAGGAGCTGTTTCTGATTAGAGCACAATTCCAGGAGGTTGCATGGATTATTGCTGGAGATTTCAATGTAACGTTGCGTCCTCAGGACAGACCGGATGGCCGAGGTGGGAGGGATGGCGGCTCGACGCAACTGAGTGGGCTGGTAGAAGAGCTGGGGTTGCAGGTGCTTGATGCCATGAGATGCATATACACATGGAGGAACTCGAGGTCTACTGTCTCGACTGGACATATTCATGATGTCCTTTAAGGTGCTTGATATTTTACCTTTGGCAGAGGCTCGTGCCTTGCCCAAGGCGCACTCCGATCATACACTGCTTCTTTGGTGCTCGAGGGAGGAGGGGCACCCCCATACGATTTTCAGATTTGAGAAGGCATGTCTTATGGAAGATGTTTTTCGAGAAGCAATGGAGGCGTTTTGGGGGGATTGCAGGCACAGGAGGGTTCGACGGCATGTAGGTTTGTTGGCAAGTTGGTCGAGCTTAGACGATTTCTTTCGGCTTTCAACAAGGCGAATTGCCTAAGGTGTTAGGAGAGGATGAATAGGGCCCATGAAGAGGTCAATAGAATCGTCAAGCTTGAAGACGGGCGCAGTCTACTGGAGGAAGAGATGATGGAAAGAAGTGCTCATTTGAAGGAGATTTTTTGCAAAGATAGGAAAGTGGAGGTTGCATGGAGGCAGGGAGTGAGGCAGAAGTGGCTCCAGGAGGGAGATGCGAATACGCTTTTTTTCTACACTGTGGCCAATAGAAGAAGGCGCATGAACATGATACATTCGATCTCTATCGACGTAGAGGTTGTTAAGGGTGATGGCGCTGTGGGACGGGCCCTGCGATCTCACTTTCAGTCGTTTGACAGGCAACGCACTCGAGCAGGATGGGGATGACAGGGAAGGGGTGTCTCATGGCTTTCCGGCTTAAGAAGCAATGGGGCTGCTGAGTATCTTCACTGAAGAGCCAAAGAAGGCATGCTTTCAACTTAATGCAGATGGGGCATCGGGCCCGAACAGTTTTTCGATTGGTTTCTACATGGAGTTTTGCGATATGGTGAGGCATGGTGTCATGGAGGTGCTAGAGGAATTTCTGGAGGGCAACCATGGCCTTGAGAGATTGAACAAGGCAGCTATCATTCTCTTGCCGAAGAAAGACTCTCCTTCCAGGATAGAGAATTATAGATCCATAGCTCTGTATAATGCTATTTACTTGATTATTTCTAAGGTTCTGGCTAACTGTTTAAAGGGGTTGATGGAGCGGCTTATTTCGTTAGAGCAGACGACTTTTGTGCTCGGAAGAGATAAGGCGGACGCTCTGGTCATGGCATCAGAGATGGTGACAGATTGGAAGAGATGCAAAGCCAAAATCATGCTTTGGAGGGTGGGTTTTTCCAAGGCCTTTGGTTGCGTGGATTGGAGGTTCCTATGGGCGTCGTTGGAGAAGAGGGGGTTCCCGGGTGTGTTGGTCGTATGGATCAAGCGGTGCACGACGATGACATCAGGCATGGATGCCCTTTGACACTGCTTCTTTTTGTCATTGTTGCCGATGCATTTGCTGTGATGATGAGAAGGGCGATGAGCGACGAGTGGTATTCGGGATATAGGAGGGATGAGATATCCATTCTGTTGTTGTATTATGCTGATGACACGGTATTGTTTTTGGGAGCAGAGAAAGTGGAGATTCGATGAGCGTCTTTGATTATAGACATTTTTGGTGACATTTCGGGGCCTCAGATCAATAGGGACAAATATGTGGTGGTTCCTTTTGGCATGTCGGAGTAGGAGGAGCAAAGGATGGTGTTACTGTTGGGTTGTCCCATTGCCACATTATCGATCACTTATTTGGGGTTGCCTTTGATGGCGGGACGACTCAAGAAGAGGGATTGGGAGGCACTATTGGAGAGGCTCGAGAACAAACTTGCAGGGTAGAAGGATAGGATGCTATCTATAAAACCTCAAAGAGAGTCTCGTCCTCGAGACTCGAGTCAAGGTTACTATGTGTCTTGTTTGGATTCCATCTGACCATAAAAACCTCAAAGGATTTTGAACCCATAAAAACCTCAGAGGAAGAACAAACCATATTCTTTTAACATGTATATGATTACACGAGCTTGTTTTGATGGTTACCTGTGAAGAGCTGCGGATGTCTTGTTCGCATATCTGCATCGGTCTCCCATGTCACCTCTTCGACTCCATGTCGGTGCCATAGCACCTTGACCAAAGGAATCTCCTTGCTGCGAAGCTTCGTCACAACACTGCCAAGTATCTGCACTGGCCTCTTCTCATATGTAAAATCTGTCTCCACATCAAGGTTCTTGTAGCTGATGATGTGCCGAGGGTCATGCACATATTTACTCAGGTTGGATATGTGGAATACATCGTGAATGGCTAATAGATGTGGATGAAGGGTTACTCGGTAGGTCACTTTCCTTATTTTGGAGAATCTCAAATGATCCAACATATCGTGGTGCCAGCTTGCCACGAACATCGAACCTTTGAATTCCCTTCATGAGAGATACACGGAGGAATACCCAATTTCCCACATGTAATTACAGGAACGCTTCCGATTAAGTTCAAGATTAACAAGTTGTATTTGCAAAAAGGAATAATAGAAGAGGATTGGATACTTGAAACTCCAAATCTCTTTTTCGATGGTCAAAATTGCTCTTCTGGCGACTTTGTGCCATCAGAAGCTTCCGTCTCACAAAATCAATAGTCCTCCCAGTCTCCTCCAAGAGATTGACGCAGTCGGAAAATTTTCAACGGTGGAGAAATAATTTTCGGTGGAAGAAATATAGATGGAGAAGAAATTAGAGGATGAGAGAAGAGAAGATCACGCCGGCTGCGTGGGATGTTGGGAGGAGAATCGTGAAGATCACGTTGAGAGGGAGAGAGAAAAATAGAGAGACAAAGATAAACTCGATTTTCATATCATCTGAACTTCTTCCTTTACAATAAACTATCAACCCCTTTATACAGGAGGGTGGAATTACCAAAAATAGAAAGAGAATCAAATTTAAATCCCAACTTATCTAATTGACTCCTAGACTCTAACTAATTTACTTTAGTTAGACTCTAACTAATTTTATCTACCAAAAGTTGAGATAACAATCTCAATTTATTTAAATAAATTACGCAATTAATAGAAAATAACTAATTGGGGATGAAATTCCCTAATTTGAAAAATCCCCCAAATCAGCCCTCTGATTCAATTTGATTTGCCCTGTCAATTTAGGAAATATTGCATCAAGTCTCCTCCGCTTGAAAAATTCATCTCCTTGGTAGAGGGCCTCGGTGGCGGGGGTGTTGTTGGTGGGGAGAGGGTGTTTGAGGCGCAGGCGGTGGGGGTGGCGAGCCAGGGCGCGGGGCTGCATGGTGGTGGGGGTGTCGCGGGCGTGCATGCTGCTTCTGCGGCACGCTTCGCAGCTGTGGGCGTCCGGCTAAGGCCGGGTATTTCTTGGGATGCCATTCGTTCGTCAACTTTGGGCCTTCTGGGTGATGATTTCGCCGGGGATTTCGTCGCCCTGGACGCGTCTCGGTGCTGTCTTCGTGGGCTCTCCCCGGTGCAACGGGAGAGTCTCTTTCGTCGCTCTGGTGATTTGGACGTCATGTGGCGCCAAATGCGCGTGGCGGACGGTGCGCTTTCACTCTCGGAAGCTTGCGTTGCGGAGGTTTGGGGGGTGCCTTTCCTCTCCCGCACGGTGCACGCTTTGTCAAAGGTGGTTGCTCGTTGGGGGCAAGTTCTGTCTGTTCTGGACGACGGCTTGGCGCCAGGCGTCGATTGGGCATCTGCGACGGTCCTTCTTGAGTGCTCTCCACGGTTTATTCAGGCTATGGCTGGCAAGGTTCTCTTCGAGAGGTTACTTCTGGGCCCCTGGTCTTTCAAGGTCGAATTTTCTATTTTGGCGTCCTCGTCGGCGGCGGATCCTTCACCGTCTTCCTCGGCCGTGCGCGATGGTAGAGCGGGCTCTCGCCCTGGGGGGAACGCTTGGGCTTCTCATGGTCACGTGTCATCTTTCCGTGATGTATTCGAAGCGACGTCTGGGGAGGGCAACGGTTCGGGGGTTTCGTCTGCGGCCCCTGGGGACGCGCGTGCGCGTCATGGCATCCGTGATTTGGTGGCTCTTGACTTTTCCGAGGTTGATATGACCCCTTCAACTCCTTCCATTCTGTCGGAGGACTCTTTGCATTCGGACTTCTCTTCACACGTGGCAAGGCTCCCTTTGGTCCCATCTTTCGGACCTGGTGCTATCTCGGGTGGGGCCTCGCGTGGTGGGGCGATGGCCTGCTGCTCCATGATTATACTCCTCGGGATGCCGTGCTATCGGGGATCCCATTGTTGTTAATGAAGATTTTGTCTTGGAATGTGCGTGGTCTCGGCGATCTTCACCGTCGGCGCACTTTGGGTGCTCGTCTTGTGGAATGGGAATGCGACATTGCCTTTATTCAAGAAACCAAGCTACCGGTGATGGATGTTGATGTATGGAGATCTTTCGGTGCTCATCATATTGATGATTTTCGCTCATTGGACGCGATTGGCGCGAGCGGCGGAATCTTTGTGGCGTGGCATTCCGCGCGCTTTTCATTTTCTACTATGCAGGTGGGACGGCACTCCCTCTCTATGGTGTTGACCTTGAATAATTCTGATATGCATGTCGCTGTTACTTGTGTTTACGCTCCTAATTCTCATATCATTCGCCGGGAACTTTGGGAGGATTTGAGGGAGGATGCACTCGCCTTTGAGGACTTGCCTTGGCTGTTGGGAGTCGACTTCAATGTCACGTTGCTCTCCCAGGACCGCCCACGCGGTCGCGGGGGTAATGATCCCGGATATGGTGACTTTATGGAATTCTTTAGCGATCTGGCTTTGGAGGGCCTCGTGCCAAGTGATATCTCCTACACCTGGAGGACTAATTCGTCCAGATCGCGGATCGATCGATTTCTTGCGAATTCTCGCATGATGGAGGTTTTCCCTTTATGTGCGGTCAGCTCCCGACCGCGGTCATTCTCTGATCACAACCCCATTATTTGGGAGTCCGGGGATGATCAGCGTCCTCGTGGCCTCTTTCGATATGAGCGGTGTTGGCTTATTGAGCCGGGGTTCAAGGATATTGTGCGCAACCATTGGGAGCAGACCATCATTGCGGGCTCTGCTGCACGTCGGTTGGATCAAAAGTTAAACTCCCTCAGAAAGGTCTTGGCTACTTTTAAAAAGGATTCGCGGCAGGCTCGTGTTGCCGCTCGCAAGGAGGCTGATGATGTGATTTTGAGGTTGGACACCCTTGAAAACGAGAGGGATCTAACTCCGGATGAGTTGTCCGCGCGCGCTGCGGCGGCTAAGCAGGCAAGGTTGGAGGATCGGAAGCGGTCGATTGAGTGGCGTCAGCGCTCGCGGGTTCGGTGGCTTAAGGAGGGGGATGCCAACACTGCGTACTTCCACAGGGTGGCGAGCGGTCGACGGCGATCCAATTGTATTTCCTCTTTGTTCATCAATGGCGCGCACATCCAGGGGGAGAGGGAGTTGGGGGAGGCTGTGGGGAACTACTATCGGGGCGTGTTTGGGAGCCCTGCGCCGCGACGGTGGAGGTGGCCGGGCCGTGGGGCGTTCGCTCTTCCCGTGGCCGATGCGGAGGCGCTTAGCCGCCCGTTGTCTATGGAGGACCTCCGGGGGGCTGTCTGGGACCTCAACTCCGACGCCGCGCCGGGGCCCGATGGCTTCCCGGTGTCTTTCTATAGGGATTTCTGGGACGTTGTTGCTAATGATGTTGTGGA
Source organism: Ottelia alismoides (assembly GCA_037367405.1). Lineage (NCBI taxonomy): Eukaryota > Viridiplantae > Streptophyta > Magnoliopsida > Alismatales > Hydrocharitaceae > Ottelia > Ottelia alismoides. The sequence continues at coordinate 414,142 of JAZKJV010009079.1, read as the reverse complement.
GGTGGCTCTGGATTTCTGCGAGGGGAATCGTGGCTTTGATAAACTTAACAGGGCTCTTATTGTTCTTATTCCAAAGTCTTCTTCGGCCAGTCAAATTGAGGCCTTTCGACCAATCTCCATTTCGAATGCGATTTATTTAATCATTGCTAAGGCTCTGGCTAGACGGCTCGCTCCACTACTCGACTCGCTTATATCGCCCTATCAGGCCGCTTTTGTTCGAGGGAGGCAAATTGCGGATTGTCACGCGGTGGTCTCGGAGATTGTCGAGAAGTGGCGCAAGAATGGTTCCAAGGGGATCTTATGGAAGATCGACTTTGCGAAGGCCTACGATTCTCTTGATTGGCGGTTTCTGTTGTCCGTGCTTTCGAGAAGGGGTTTCCCTTCGATTTGGATTTCGTGGATGAGGCGATGTGTGACCACGGCTTCCCTTTCCATTCTCCTCAATGGGTGCTTGGCTGGGGGTTCTTTCCAACCTCGTAGGGGGGTTCGACAGGGGTGTCCCCTTGCTCCCCTATTGTTTGTTTTGGCGGTTGACGTTTTGCCACGCATGATTGATGGGGTGATCGCGGCCGGCCTTTCTCGCGGCTGCTATTTTGGCTCATACCATGTTCCTCTTATACAATTTGCGGATGACACAATATGCTTCATCGAGGGCGGTACCTCGAGTGTGTCCAGTATGGCGACCACGCTTCATTTATTCAACGAGCTTTCGGGCCTCCAAATCAACGGGCATAAGTCCAAAGTCGTCCCCTTCTCAATGTCTCCGGCGGAGGTTGGGGAGTGCTCGCGGCTGCTGGGTTCTCCTCCCGCTTCTCTCCCTTTCGATTATTTGGGCCTACCTTTGACGGTGGGCCGCGCTCGCATCCGCGACTGGCGGGTGGTTGTGGAAAAGATGGAGGCTAGGTTGGTTGGGTGGCGTGCGGCCCTTCTTTCCCACGGCGGTCGGTTAGTATTGCTCAAATCTATGCTATCTTCCATCCCAATTCACTTTTTCTCTGTGCGCGGGATGCCTAGGGGGGTGCGATCAAGATTGGAGAAGTGTATGCGGGGTTTCTTGTGGGGGAAGAAGGGGGGCGGAGGAAGGGGCGTGCATCTGGTGGGGTGGGATGAGGTCACGAGGCCCAAGCGGGAGGGAGGGTTGGGCGTGAGGCGGTTGGAGTCGGTGAACGATGCCCTCTTGCTCAAGTGGGCGGCGAGGGTTTGGGGTAGGGAGGAGAATTTTATGTTGAATTGTTTGAGGGAGGCGGCGGGAGTTGATTTCGCTTCTGCTTTTCGTGGGGGTATCGAGGGCCATTTCTCATCCTTTTGGCGTGGGGTGGTGAACGCTCTTATCCGCAGCCGCCTCTCATTTGCTCCTAAGCTTGGTGATGGTTGTTCTTTTCGCTTTTGGGAGGATGATTGGTCTGGGAAGGGTGCCCTTCGGACCCTTTACCCACGCCTCTTCGCTTTGGTGATCGACAAGGACGTCACGGTGGCTTCTTGCTGGGATGGTGCTTATTGGTGCCCTTCAATTGCTGATAATTTATCGGACCAGCACTTGGAGGATTTCATATCTCTTTGGCTGTTCTCGATGATTCTCCCAGGCCTTCTCTTGGTCGTGACCGCTTGGTGTGGAAGGATGGCCCGTTCTCTACCCGTAAGGCGTACATGGCTCTTCTACCCCGTTCTCCTGAGGCGGATGCTACCTTCTTGCGGGATTGCCGATTTTTGTGGGGTCTCAAGCTCCCGGAGCGCATCGGTATATTCCTGTGGATCTTACGCCGTGGCCGCCTGTTAACTCGTAACCGCTGTGCTTCTATGTTTCCCAATTCTTCAGCCACCTGTGGTCTTTGCGGGTTGGTGACGGAAACTATGGATCATTTATTCTTTCAATGTGGCTGTGTTTGTGTCCTGTGGGATGACTTGGGCTGGCTTAACCTGTCCTCCTTTGCCTCCTTCTGCGATAGCTTGTTCAACGCTAGGAGTTGCCCTCGGGAGGTCTTGCTGGAGCCTATTGCAAGGCTTTGGAGCATCTGGCTGGGAAGGAATGAAGCTCTTTTCACTCTGCAGCGGTTTTACTTGGAGAATATTCGTATTTCGGCCTCGGGGTTCCTTCTTGATTGGTCCTCTAGCTAGTATGATGCCTTTGTAACGGGGGTATCTCATCTTTGATACCTTCCGCTTTTTTGTTTTTTGTATTCCTGTTCGTCGCTACTCTCTTGTAAGTATTCCTCTATCTTTTCCTTTAATGCATTGGGGCGAGCACCGTTGAGTGCGTCCCCCTTTTTTTGAGCCTAAAAAAAATTCGTCTCCTGACGAATTACTTTATCTTCGATGCTTGACGGCTTGATTTCAACGTTCATGATCACCTTTTGGAAGAATAGGTGTGGGGCAAACGACGGATCCCAGATTTCTTTGGTGAGATATTTGGAGTCGTCAACCCTATGCCGGAAGAACATATGTGGCGCAAAAGATGGCATCTCCACGAACTTTGTCTCCTTATTTTTTTTTTTTGAAACTCAAAAAACGGGGGACGCACTCGATGGTGCTCACCCCAGATTTATTAATAGAAAAGTAAAGGAAAAAAAAAAGAGACTTACAGTGGGAGGATACAAAGGGTAGAAGGAAAAGAAAGAGCTCAACCAAGATCGGACGGTACCACAAACCGATACCCCGACACCCCAAGAAACAATTAAGCAACAGACCAATCACCGACCAACCGAGAAGCAGAAATGAGAACGTTTTCCGAGTAGAATCTCTGGCCAGAAAACAACGCCTCATTCCTAGAAGTCCAAATGCACCACAGCCGAGCGATAGCAGAGAGGATGTCGTTCCTACACCTAGCCCGCGAGCGAACCAAGCATTCACAGAAGGAAACGGAGTCCGTAACGTCAAGCCAAGGCATATCCGCCCAAATGGCACGCGAGTAGCCGCAGCGGAAGAAGAGGTGATCGATAGTCTCATCATCCAGGTTACACAGACCACAGGTAGGCGAAACCGAGGGGAAAAGCGCGGCACACCTGTTGCGAGTAAGGAGTCGCCCACGACGGAATAACCAGAGGAAGATGCCAATCCGCTCAGGAACCCGGAGTCCCCAAAAGAACTGACAATCCCGGAGCAGCAAATCATCAACCACAGCCAAGGCCGGAAGAAGGGCCTTGTAAGCAGCACGAACAGAGAAAGGACCATCCTTCCAGCAAAGGTGATCACGACCCACCCCAGGCGAGGGCGAGACCGCAAGGATCTCCAGAAGAGCCATAAACTCCAATTGCCGTTGATCAGAGAGGTTGGCCACAAAGGTAGGCCCCCAAGCAGCACCATCCCAATAAGAGCTGACCCTCACGTCAGGGTCAACAACCAGCGCGAATAACCGAGGGAAGGAATCCTTAAGAGGCCCCCTACCGGTCCAATCATCGCCCCAAAATTGAGTGAGTGAGCCATCGCCCAGCTTCATGACAAAACGAGCACGGTTGCGGGCCAAAGCGTTACCAATATCACGAGAGAAGTGAGAGGAAGATGCCAAAAAGCGGGCATCCGTATCCAACTTTGTCTCCTTATTGCGGTGAATGAAAAATTGATGAGGCATGAACAACATGGCCTTCGGAGAACCCATAACAAATGTGTGGCACAAGCCTAGGATGAGAGGAGATGTGAGCGATGAACTAACCCATAGGGTCCTTATATAGATGACTCCCACACTCCTATTCCTATTTGGAGAAGGTAGCAGTCTTAATACTTTTTTCCCTGCACCTTTCTTCAAATGTTCTTGCTCCCAAGGGTTGCAGTGCATTTTTTTAACCCCTTAACTAAAACAATGCCTTCTATATTCCTCCCAACTTTAACCTTTATATAAAAGGTTTTAGGAGGAGGAATACCTATGTAATTTTCCCAGCAATATTCCCAATCCCTAATTTTATGGGTTTGAACCTTCCTAGGAGATAATCCAGGAGGCCCGTGCGGGACACCTCCCTTCCTTCGTTTTAGGCAACGACAAACCCTAGGGTTAGGGCCTTGATTTCTCCCTCGGCGGCATGATCGAAGGTGACGCCAGTGACGGCAACAACACAAATGAAAGCGGCGCACTTGAAGGTGTCGAACCTTGTGCGGACGTCGATGAATCGTGCAAGGGTTGATGCCAAGGGAACGATGGCGGCGAGTTGGGAAGGGAGACCTCTGGCAGCGTTGTTGGTGGGGTTTCTCATGGGAGTATCCATCCTGCACGCGATGGGGTTTGGGGCGGAGGAAGAAGACCCACTGCTGGATGTGACGGTGGTACCAATAGAGGCTTTGGATGGAGGCCTTTGTGATCATCGGGTGTCGCTTCCAGCGAAGCCAACTGCGACTATTCACATGGTAGCGTCGGCCGTATGCAAGGTGGCGACGACTCGTCCAAAATCTCTAAGCAGCAGCGACAACATTGTGCTCTAGGATCAGGGCTCCAGAGGTTCGGGTGGCGATATCTGTCATGCAGGTGATGGAGTCGATATGCAATGCGCCTGCAATCATGCTTTCGATTCGGGGAGCCAGCCTGCTGGACGCTATAGGGTCGATCGATGGCATGGTACAAGGGCAGCGATGGTGTGGGTCGTGGAGGCAGAGGCGCCAGAGGGGTCCTTAGAGCCACGACATTGACCATGGGCTGATCTACGACCTTCTGGATAACAAGGACAGCAACTTCGATCGCAAACATATCGACGAAATCCAGTTCTTCACCCCTAGGTTCTTCATCGTAGATGGGTGCTAAATCTTCCTTTTCTTTTTGTATCGAAGTTGTATCAATAGAATATATGTCTTGTATGAAAATACCTTCGTTTTTTGGGTTTAAATCAGGTTGAACAGCATGTGCATCATTCTGATTTTTATCGTTGACGAACAAATCTTCATCGATTAGCGTGCCCAACCACTCTTGTACTTTGAGACTTGATAGGAGGCGATACTTGAACTTCCTCGAGCGCGAACGTGAATGCGGATCATGAGATAGACGACTCAAGTTGAATTGCATCCTCCAATAGCCGACATGATCGTCGAATCGTAGGAACGATTCGGTTGTCATGCTCTGATACCACTTGACGCAGTCGGAAAATTTTCAACGGTGGAGAAATAATTTTCGGTTGAAGAAATATAGATGGAGAAGAAATTAGAGGATGAGAGAAGAGAAGATCACGCCGGATGCGTGGGATGTTGGGAGGAGAATCGTGAAGATCACATTGAGAGGGAGAGAGAAAAATAGAGAGACAAAGATAAACTCGATTTTCATATCATCTGAACTTCTTCATTTACAATAAACTATCAACCCCTTTATATAGGAGGGGTGGAATTACCAAAAATAGAAAGAGAATTAAATTTAAATCCCAACTTATCTAATTGACTCTTAGACTCTAATTAATTTACTTTAGTTAGACTCTAACTAATTTTATCTACCAAAAGTTGAGATAACAATCTCAATTTATTTAAATAAATTACGCAGTTAATAGAAAATAACTAATTGGGGATGAAATTCCCTAATTTGAAAAATTCCCCAAATCAGCCCTCCGATTCAATTTGATTTGCCCTGCCAATTTAGGAAATATTGCATAAGAGATCTACGGAGTAAAGAGAATGATCACCTAGTGTGAGACATCTTCGCCCGTATAGGGCTTCGAATGGTGCCATGCTGATACTGGAATGATAGCTGTTGTTGTATGTAAAATCCACCAGTGGCAAATGGTCCTTCCAAGACCCTTTTCACTCCAAGGTCTATGCACACAACAAATCCTCAAACGTCTGAATAGTACACTCGCTTTGATACCAAACTCAACTGTAGTCAATTTAACTGTAATAATCTCAGCACTAGCCAAACTCAACTGTAATTGATCTCAGCTCAGTTGTAACACATCGCCAATCCTATTGGTCGAATGGTAACCAAAACTTAAGCGGTGAGGAAGTCTCCTAAGAGACCCTTCCGTCTCGCCCTCTAAGTGGAAGTGCGGTTTATTAGAGGGATAGGTCTACTTCAAAACTACGCCACTGAGACGGGTGAGAGAGACTCTCTTGAAAAGCCACTTTAGAAATCAGGCCGACCGGTATGGGCTAACGAGCTTGTAAAGAAAACTAAAACTGAGGCTCCCCCATACTAGGTACCCTAAAATAGAGGGTCAGGCAGAACTGGTCAGAAGTCGGGATCCCAACGAGGCGTAAAAACACTGCAAGCTCGCGTAAAAACCGTAAATGGGACTGGGATCCTGGACCCATATACTTGGCGGCCACTGCCCTGACTGGGCTTCCTATCTCCCGTCTAGTTGTGGGTCACTGCACCCTCACACGGTCAGGTGTAAGGGTCACCATGACCATCACCAACATAGTTAGTCATCACTAATTCATCACTACTTATTTGATTTCTCATTCTTTTCTCAGTCCCTTATGTGGTCAACTTTACAGATCTAGAGTGATCCTTCCATGGTTATTAAAAGTTATTAGATCTAAAACGATCCTTGCATTTCGCATTGCCACAATCTCAATGATCAATCAGCATTAGGCTCTCATGTTAACATTTGCTATTTACCACCACTTTCATGTAAGGACATTGTTACTAAAGTTAGATAGCAAGATAAAGCTATAGATGGGTTAAGTCACTAATTAAGCAATCGACTTTACTTAGGTAAACAAAAAAGTTAGAAAATATGATTCCGGCATCATCACAGGAAACCCTCAATGCGCACTTCCTTTTTAATCCAATACATTAATAAATAGAGTCATCTAAATAACTTCTCCAAATTTTAGTCAATCATAATGTAGCACCATGTGTAGAATTGTTGTATCGATTGACAATTACTAATTAAAAATGTAGAGATTTCTCAAAACAGTACCATCGATCCAACTTCAATTTTTAGATCAACATTTTTAAAATTACATGGTAATTGTAAATTCTCAAGAACCCAAAGCATTGACTCCAAAGCATGTGAAATTGAAGTTCATGTGTATATGTGCACCAAAATCCTTTGGGGAGATGCATGAGTTGGCATTAACAATTCTAAAAATATACTATTGATTTAAACATGAATCTTCCCTTACAAATAAATTTCAAGATTGAATATTTAAAATTCAAGAAAAATTTCCATCCCACCGAAATAGACACACAATTATCCAGTTGTTTGATTAGTTTACTAATCTGAATGCATAATTTAAGAGTATCTAGACACATTCTGTTAGTTATCTAGTTCCTATCATTTCAACTGAACTCAGCCCATGTGTGTATCTGTATTTGATAAATTAACATGATCTTTGATTTGATGGAGATGTAGGAACTCAGCTGGAGATAAGGTGATGATAGAGCACAAGGACAAAAAGTAAATAATGATTAGGCAACATCAGTAGGTGGAACATCTCAATACGTCTTCCTTTGGAAAATATAATAACAAATTTTCAACCATTAATTCTGATATTAGGATATGCTGATTTAAACCAACCCATATGAGTAATAAGTGCATATATTCCCCTGATTAAACCTAGAAGAGTAATCCTGACTTCTCCAATCATTTCAGAAGGGAAATGCTTCATGCTTAAATTACAAATCACAACCATTAACACCATGAGACTGCCCTTCCATGTTTAGTTGAACTTTCAAGCCCTCGGATTCGGGTACCCGTTTACACGACACTCGCAATATAACATTCAATAATTATCGCATTAGTTCAATTGAAATTGAGGGGGAAATTTTTGCGTTTTGCAATGTCATTAACGATTAATAGAAACAACCATGAAATCAACAATATGTGCCACCAATCTTCATTGCATTAAATTCCATATAGTTTACATGTACAAAAGAATTTCGCATTTCATTGTTGAATGTTATATTGCGAGTGTCGTGTAAACGGGTACTCGAATCTAAGTGCTTGAAAGTTTGGTATCATAGCAATAAACAATAATGGTAATAATACATCAAATTTCTGAATTGAAATTTTTAGCAGTAACTAATAGCTTAAATTTTTATTTCTCCAATCTAATTATTGAAGATTAATAGCATAAAACATAAGCAAATTTCAGCAGTAGACAAGAATAAGCAGTTTATATATATATTTTTAAAATTTTTACTTTATATATATACCTAGTATACAACAGATAAGGTTTAAATATTTTCCTTTTTATATATATTCTTGCAAAGGATCAGCGCACAGTCAGAATTTAAATTTCTGAAATTAAAAATTTCTTTTTATTAAAACTAATTTAAGCATAACTCTAAATACATAGATGATATCAAGAGGTGGAAATCTATTATGCATGCATGACAACAAAAGATAGGGAATAGGATTGCACCTCAAAATCCTCAAAACTTGAAGACTAAACTTGCATGAAGGGATGTAGACAGTGAGGAGCAGCAGCTGTAGCTTCAAGAACAGCTGCATTAACAACTGTTAAACCTTCAGCAGCCGCAACAAGGGCTGCTACAACATGCAGCATTAATGGAAGGTTTGGTTGTACCTTTTTATTGCTCCAAATTGAAGGAAAAAGGGGTGTCCAGACCTTCAATTGTGCATGGATCTTGATCTCCAGCAGCAGATGAGAAGGAGAAGGGGCTGGAAACTCCTCTTTCGTTGGAGAATTGTGGGGGAATTGGGGAAAATGTGAGGGAAAGAATTGGGGAAAGAAAAAGAAGGGAGGTTCCTTCGTGGAACCTTCGTTAGAATTATTATTTTTTAAATGGCATTAGCCATGACATGAGCTTGCTGATGTGATAATTTTATATATTTTATTATTATTTTACTTCTTTAATTTGAAATACAAAAGTCTCCCGTATTCACACATCGAGTCTCAGATTTTGACAAATAATAGCTCATTTTGATAGTCTCTGAATGGCGATTAATATGAATATAATATTCATATACTTTGGATCGGGTATAAACTCCCGGAAATTTCGAGGTACGGTTTTGGTTTTCTGACTAAATTTTGTGATTTTAAAATATCAATAGATCTCCGATTGACGAGTGATTAATTCCGTTGGTTTTATTTTGTCGAGTTAGATTTTTGGGTGGTCTTAGTTTGTTTTGCTATTTCCGATTTGCGTTGCGGCTTTTCCGTAGCATGCTTTACGATGCAATCGACTTTCGGTCGATTGCGACCGAATGACTTTTGATTTACGATTAATTGATCGGTTTAGGTTTACTCAATATTAATTGAACATTAACTGGATTTTTCAACTCTTAATTGGGTCGAGTTTGATTTATTCGGATTCGGATTTTACACTATCGTGGGGTGGGAAGTTGATTCTGCTAAGGCATGTTCTTTCGTCCATCCTAATTTTTTGCTGCTCCACGAGGTCGTTGCATGCGAGGTTGCTTGCGAGAATAGAGGTGGTGATGCACATATTCTTCTAGTCGAACGTGAGACATTCTGGGCGAGGGTGCACTTGATGGATTGAAATGAGGTGACAACACCAAAGAAGAAGGGCGGGTTGGGTGTACCATGGAGGTGGCCATGGTACAACTGCTCTTGTCTTTGTGGAAGGGTATTTCACAGGTGCTTCTAGAGATGGGCAGTCAGTTGAGATCGGTGCTTGGGGACAGAGCGATCTTTCAATTCTGGCAGGATGAATGGTCGGGGGAGGGGGTGTTGGGGCATGGTACAACTGCTCTTGTCTTTGTGGAAGGGTATTTCACAGGTGCTTCTAGAGATGGGCAGTCAGTTGAGATCGGTGCTTGGGGACAGAGCGATCTTTCAATTCTGGCAGGATGAATGGTCGGGGGAGGGGGTGTTGGGGCATGGTATCCACAACTATTGCAGTTAGCAGCGGATAAGGATGTGGTGGTGCGGAAGGTTCGGAAACGGGGGGCGTGGTCTTCGGTTTTGGCTTCACGAATGCCGGACCATAGGATGGAGGATTTCTTAGAACTGTAGGCAGATTTGGCGTTGTTGGAGGGTCTATCGAGTGGAAGGGATTACTACGTTTAGGGAGACGGTAGATTCTCCGTTAAGAAGGCCTACCGTTACTTTGTAGAGGATGTGGGAGAGGTGGAGGAGCTGGTTGGAGTGGATTTGCGGATGATTTGAAGAAGCAAGGTGCCAAACAGTATCAAGATTTTCTTGTGGTTGCTCAGGATGGGCAAGATCCTCACCAAGGAGCGTAGGGGCCAACTGATGGGACTAGGGGACGTGGCATGCAACATATGTGATACGATAGTTGATGAGGTGGACTGTTTTTTTTTCTTGTGCCTATCCTCAGTTAAGGTATGGAACATTGCAAACTTATCTTGGCTTGATGGGAGGGATAGCTCGAGATTTTGGACTGGTATTAGATCGGTGTGTGGTTATGGTCATGTGGGCTCCACGTACCCGTTCACGTTGATATGGGCAATCTAGTGCGCGAGGAATGATGTCAATTTTTGGGGGAGAAGTTTCTTGTCAGAAAATATAATTGAACAATATAGGGATCTATCTATATCTTGGAATTGGAACATGTGACTCAATGTAATTCGTGTATTCTAGAAATTGATATATATACTTACTGGTGGTGGGTCCCAACTTGGGATGCCACCCATTTTGGATTAAAAAAGTTAGTTCCTTGTTTAATTTACATATACAAGGATGCACAAAGATTTCTTCTTTTTAGATGTTCCTCGTAACTCTTTTATGACCGATTTAGAAAAAGAAAGATTCTAAAGGTGGTCTTGGTCGTCCATTGGAGTTGATATCCACAAAGTTTTTGATCCACATTCTCAACCATACATGCCATGTGCACATACATGTATAATGAGGTTGATATGCACAAGTAGCACCTTAATCTTTTGCTAACCATGAGCTTTTAACAAAAGTGGAAGGGGATGTGGATCTCAAGGTCAGAGGTGATGGGGAAGGAGAGGGTGTCCTTTGTTTGAAGCTTCTTGTATGTACATGAGTGGTTTATGCTGAAAAGATAAGGTTGTTGTAAGGAAGTTCACCACACAGAATATCAAGGGGTTAGGAGCAATGTTTTAAAAACCGAACCGAACCAGCCGGTTGAATCGATTAAACCAAGAACCAGAGGAAAAACGGTCCGACCACCCAGTTTTTATTTAGAAAAAAACAGTCAAAACCCTATTGGACCGCTTAAACCCAGTTGAGCCAATTGAACCAAACCATCGGTTCAACCATCCATTTTTTTGATAAAAAAATAATTTCCAATAAATTAACAAAATACAATCTTTTTCAGAAATATTCATAATCTAATTTTATTTTAACCCACAGTATAGTACCCCTTTATCTGTTCTCCTTCACATGTGTCAATGACTATCGCTTGTCCCTTCCTGTCATATGAGCATTGTCTCTCTCTTCTCACATTGTGTATGAGGTTGTCCACTTATAACAATACCAAACAAAGAAGATGTTGTCATAGTCATACAATGAGAAGTAATAAATTAACAACATTTTTCGTTAATTAGAGTTTAAATAGTTTTAAAATTATTATTTTTTACATAACATATATGTATTTATATAAAATTTACGAATATGATTATTACACACTTTCAAGTTTTTTAAGAACATTTATTCTCCTAACTTTTAATCTATTTCACTTGTGCTCCTATATTTTCTTAAAAAATTCATACTATCATCCTTATGTTGGTATAAAATGGGAGCACAAGTGTACTAATAAAAGGCCACTACTATTGATTTTTTTAAAATATAGGGGACACATGTAATTGTATTAAAAAATTGACGTATAAGTGTTATTGGAAAACTTGGAAGGATAAGAGTAAACAAAGCCTCGAAAGATATGATGTATCAATTTTCGCATTTATTTGTATGATATACCGGTCTAACTTGGTTCGACCCGGTTGAACCGTGCAAACTAAACTAAAAATATAAAGGTTCGGTCTTTTCTGGTTTCTTTGAACTGCTAACGTCATCATCGGTTCGACCGGTCGGTCCCATTGGTCCAACCAGGGAAACAGAAACCGATACATGCCCGATTTGATGCCCGATTTGGTTTTTAAAATTTTGGTTAGGAGTTATGAAGATACATGAGGCATTGGGTGGGCTCGGGGGGGGGGGGTGGAATGTGGGTGTCGTTTTTATCCAAGATTGCATAGTTGTGGTTATCAAGTATTGCGATCAATATATGGTTCTCGCCTCATCAAATATTGTGCTTTGGACTCCAAAGGGAGCCCATGAGGCATTTTGCCAGGTTGGTGGAATGTGGATTTTTTAGAACTTTGGGTGAGGAGATGAGGGGTAGAGATCAATTACTATGGTGCTCAGAAATAAGGCAGATGTGGCACCTTGGCTATTTTAAATTATTCCAGCCCTGAGTCATCTAATACGATGGAGTTGGTGGGAGGACCTCCACTTGGCTTGTTTACGTTTTAAGCACATGCCTTGGATTGTAAGTGGTGACTTTAATTTTTTTTCGAAACACAAAAAGGATGTGGACTCAAAACGAGTCATACTCGGTTAATATTCATTCAAGTATTAATGTAAATTATGAAGATCACGCCGTAATTAAGGTTTTGCATGTTACATCACAATTGAACTGCCTAAATGCAATGCCATGCCACACCAACCAAATCACCCGTAAGTGTAACACCATAAATGGATGCATACAACCATTCTGTGGGGATGCATAGGCAGAGCGTATGGATGCCCATAAATTTTTAGATATCATGCATTACATGTCACCTTTTTAGGGGTGATCACCATGTGCTAGGGGTGGGCTTCACCCTGGTTTGAGTGATTATGCTTATCTGATTGGAGATCTTTATTTAGAGGTGATGGATGTGTTCGACTATACGTACACCTGATGAAACTTATCATTGAGTCTCGTATTTTGACTGTTCCTTGTTTCTTTTGAGATGCTTTGGTACTTCCTTCTTTCATTGATCAAATCTCTTCTTAGGATGCCAAATCATACCCTTGTGGTCTTGGATTCATGAGAGGCTGTCTATCCATTGTCTTTTTTCATTTTGAGTGCTCGTGGCTCACGGAGGATGGGTTCAGGGAGACAGTCTTTGAGTTTTGGTGCATTTGGTGAGTTGTAGTCCACTGGAAGGAATGTGGTATTGAAAATGAGGTCGCTCAAGAGGGTGTTGATTTTATTTAAGGATATTAGGCTTTTGAGATATCAAAACCAATGAACAATGCTAAGTGAGATTGTGTGTCTTTGCATATGGAGGGTTTTTTTGAAAAAAAACACGGGTGGCCTCCCAAGTTGGGACCTACCTCAAGTGGCATATATTTATATGAATAACGTATAATTACATGTTTTTACATAATCCATGATCTACAAATTGCCTTACCATGTTCTAACACATTCATGGAGTGAAAACAATTTCCCTCTAAAAATCACGTTGTTCTGTGTGCACCAAATAACCCAAACCATTGCGGCGGGAAATGCACTGTCCTCATGTCCAATACCGCAAAAAGAACTAATATCCCTCCAAAAGCACGAAACATTCTGAGCACCGAGCCAAGTAATATGCACCTTGCTCCACACCTCAGCCAGGGACTCGCAATAGAAGAACAAGTGGTTCATATCCTCCACTGCTAAGTCGCATCTGTTGCAGGAAACATCTTTCGCCCCCAACAGAAGGCCCCGACGTTCCTTCGTAAGAATCCTCCTAAATCTGAACATCCACAAGAGCACCTTAATCCTGTAGGGCACCTTGCTTCATATTAAACACAGGTCTGTCCCCTTGTCATCCTCCACCTCCACCCCTTCCGCTGCAAAAAAATAATAAGCCTTTTCGACTGAAAATCTGCCATCTCCCCAGACATAGTGATCTCTGCCCACCGTAGGAGTCACCTCGCTCGCCAACTCGATCTACAACTTCAAGAACTCCTCAACTCTTTGGTCTGAAAGTTCCGCCACAAAAATCCGTGACTAGGCCCTCTCTCCCCACACTCCCTTACCACCACTGCCTTATCCACCGCCATCCACATCAACCTTGGGAAACACTCCCCGAAAGCCCCCTCTCCCATCCAGAAGAGAAATCCCCCTCCATTCCCCTGATAGGGCCTCAGCTTGCTCATCATCTCCGACACCACCTGCGAAACACCCCTCCACAAAGCAGAAGGGATGCATCCCAGCTCAATCTCCAACGACATAGACACCCCATATATTTTCCTTAGCAAACTACAATCCAGGTCCTCCGACTTTCCCCAAGTATATGGAGGGTTACAAGTATCTGACGGCTCAAAAGTTGGGTGAACGCATGTGCTGTCAGAGTGATGATTACAGTGGAGGACAAGAAGTGCAAGGTGGAGTAGCGACATCGATCAATCATGGTTGAAGGAGGGCGATGCTAGTATGAAGTTTTTTGTCGCCATATCATATGGAAGAAGTTGCTTTTTGTCTACTGATCATACATGCTAAGGGCAGATGGACGAGGTTGCTTGGCATTGAGGCGGTGGGGGAAGGAGGTGGAGCGGTCTCTAGACTTTGTCACAGGTCTGTTCCAGGAGGCTATCAGCGGTTTTTGAGCTCTACGCATATGGGTCTCCAAGGCTATACAGGTTCTCGATCTTCTTTTTCTGGGAGTCTTTTTTCACATGCCCATAAATTTTGGGGGTCTGGGTGTCTCTTTTCATTGCATGAATAAAATATTATAAAGTAGCACAGATGAGGCATATAGCCTTTACAGGATACTTCTAACACAAATTGACCAACTTGGCCTGCAAAAAACTAAGCACTACCTTTAAGCGTCTTAAGTGCTCTTTCCTTAGCCTTTCTAAATCTTGGAGTTCTTTTTTTTAGGTGACTCCTATTTCTGTAAATCTCCCAGTTAAACTCAGAACCGGAAGACTTACCCATACGCTCACTGAAATTGTCCTCCGAATCAACCTCAGCTTCACTATATTCTGCTGCACTATACCCTTTTGAGATTTCAAAGTTATTTGAAACGAATAAACCTCCAGTACTTCAGTGTTCAAAAAACATTGCAGTTGCTGCTGCTCTTGCTTTTTTGTTAGAGACCAAAGAGGAGTCATAAAAATATCCTCAATGCCTCCTTGCTGTTGCTGCTTGAAGGTAATGTGAGGAGCAGATTCCCCACAGGGTTGTTCCTGCTGCTGCTGCTGTTTTTGCCAATATGGTGAGTTGAAGAAGGTCTGAACTGGGGCAGAAACCTCCACATAGCATATGCTTCCTTTTCTCTTTTAATTTGAAAGGGATGGGAGAAATCTTCCTATAAAGATCTTCCTTTATCCCTGAGTATTTCTCTCTTTTATCCTTGTTTTTTACCTCGAAATCTTTCGATCCTTGATGTCGTCCTCAAATCTTATCTCTTAGATGCTACATATCCCTAATTCCACTGCAATAGGTGATACAATGATCTCATCATCAGATATAGACTTTGCTTCAGCTTCAGTTTCCATTTCTTCAGTCTGCTGCTCATGCTGCTGTTCAATATTCTGCTCATGCTGTTGGTATGAGCTTCTTTTAACTCTGTTTGCAAAGGAGTCTTAAACTCTATCTCTTCATTCTCCTTATGCAATGAAACACAAGGAGCTGCTTCCACTCTCAAAAGAACTTGGTGCTATGAAGGTTCCTCCATAGATTTCTTCTTAGTAACCGTAATAGAAACCCCTCTTCAGCATCAAATCATCTGGTTTCTTTGGCAGAGAAGCAGCCACAGAGGATGGATGAAGTGGAATATCAGCCTCAACCAACTCATCAATAGCATCCATTCCATCCTCCTCTTGTTCCAATTGTTGGTGTACAGGAGATATCCCAGCACAATCTGCCTTTTTTTCTCTGACTTCTTTCTACTTTTAACCTTAGTCCAATCTTCCTCATCAACATCTCCACGTTGCTGCTGAATACCCGATGGTCCTTGATCCACCACAACTGTATGGGTCCCTTAGTCCAATCTGCTGATGTTCTATCTGACATGGCGGAAGGCGTTGCGGCCCACGGGATGACTAGGGGCTTCTCGAAGGAGGGGTTGGTGGTCCCGATTGCGCAATACGCAAATGATACGCTTTTCTTCATCGAAGGGGGCATCGACGAGGCTACCGGCATGGCGATGACGCTTGAAGTTTTCTCTGAGTTATCGGGGCTGACGAAGAACAACTTGAAGTCGGTGTTCATCCCCTTTGGGCAGGCGGAGCTTGCTTCGGATAGTTTGGAGACGGTGTTGGGTTTGGGGAGATCCTCGCTCCCTCTTGAGTACCTTGGCACCCCCTTGGCGCTGGGGCGGACGCGGATTCGTGATTGGATGCGGGTGGTGGAAAAGGTCGAAGCAAAGCTCGCGGGATGGAAGGCTGCGATCCTCTCGAAGGGGGGTAGGCTGGTACTATTGAAGTCCGTACTTTCCTTCATACCTATTTTCCTCCTCTCCAACCGCAAGATGCCTAAGGGGCTGCGGGCGCGGCTGGAGGAACGAATGCGTGTTTTTTTATGGGCCAACGGTGCGGCCGGAGCTAGGGGGATTCATTTGTTGGGCTGGAAGGAGGTCTTGTGCCAGAAGGATAACGGGGGCTTGGGGGTGAAATCCCTTGAGCAAATGAACGAGGCTCTTCTACTAAAATGGGCTAGCAGAATTTGGGGTCCGGGCAATGACCTGGCATGCACTGTCATTCGAAAAATTTACAACGTCTCCGGAGCTCCATCACCGATGATCTCTACCGGCAGATCCCCCACCCCTTTTTGGCGAAGCGTGGTGAAGGCATTTGTGAGCAATCTCGCCCTCTTTAGGCATGTTCTCGGTCGGAGGGATTCATTCGTGTTTTGGTCTGACGATTGGTCGGGGGGTGGGGCGTTGTGCTCTCGCTTTCCCCGGTTGTTTGCGATTGCAGGTGATAAGTCTTGCACGGTTGCCTCATGCTGGAGCGATGGCCTCTGGTGCCCCATCTTCGCGGCTTCCATGTCTGATCAAAGGTTCGACGAGTTTCTGGCGTTACTGGATTCCATTCGGGAGGTGCGTCCGCCTGGCGTGGGGAGGGACCACTGGGCGTGGAAGGATGGCTCCTTCTCCGTGAGAGGGGCCTATGGTGCAATTTCTAGACCTCCCCCGACTGGCTCGGAGCTGCTCTCCAGGGATTGCTCGATGATCTGAGGGCTGAAGCTCCTAGAGCGGATTGGTTTCTTTCTGTAGCTCCTTAGGCGTAAGCGGCTGATGACAAGGGATAGATGTATGAAGCTGCTCGGGGTTATCTCTGATAGGTGCCTGCTATGCAACGCGGCGATAGAATCGATTGAGCACTTATTATTCTCGTGCCCCGTTGTATCTCAGATCTGGCTGGAATTGGGACTGGCGTGGTGCATCAGCGGTGACTTCCAATCTTTTTGGGATTCGGCCCACGACAACATTCATAGACCGCGGGGGGAGCGGGTTATCCCCTTAGCCATTCTCTGGGCGGTCTGGAAGGGAAGAAACGACCTCCTTTTTTCGGGCCAACGTTTTTACAAAGAAAATGTGTGTGTTCTTGTTAATCGGTTGATTGCCGATTGGATTCTGTAATGGGTGGGGTGCGGCGCCTGTGGTCTCGCTTGTTCTTATTATTTTCTTTGGTTTCTAATACATTTTGGGGCGGACACCTCTGAATGTTTCCCCCTCCCTTTCAGACTTCAAAAAAAACTGTATGGGTCCCTTTCTCAAATCTAAGGAGGGTACTGTGGCTCCTTCCTTGCCTCTTGAACAGAAGGTTCATCAATCTGGGGCTTTGAGATCCCAATTCAATAAATTTAGCTTGCTGTTGCTGAGCAGATGGGAAAGGTACATCAACCTCAATGGATCCAAAAGGAGTCTCAGTAGAAGCTCCTTTTTGTTTATAAAATTTCCATCTCAGCTCTTCCAAACTGCAAGTCCCTTCTATCACTTCTCAGCAATCATGAAATTTTTAGGGTCATTTTCCGGAATCAATGGGATTGATTGTTTCTGCTGCCGCTGCGCCTGCTGCTTAAACTGCAATTCCTCTGCACGCTGCTGTTTCTGAAGCTGCTCATTTTGCTGCTGCTGAGATGATCCAGCATCTCACTTGGCTGAGGAAAATCCCTGCTGCTGGCCATGCTTTTGTTCATACCCCCTTGCTGCTATTTTGAACCACCAGTTGGCCTCCATTTTTTCTGAGGCACACCAGCTGCACCCCCATCTGTCTTCCCTTGCATGTCATCTCGTCCATCTTTCCTTTTGTTGCAATTCTCTTGGGTATGCCCAATCATGCAACAAGAAAAATGGAATTTGGGCACACTTTCATAAATTATTCTTTGTTTAAATGATCGAGCCTCATTTTTAATCACCACATAGTCAATCAGAGGTTCAATGAGGTCAGTCTCCACAGACGTCCTTACGTAGCTAGGCCTTGTGAAGTCAATCGTATTCTTGTCCCCACAAATGTATTTTCTTAACAGTCGTGCAATTGATTTGATGATCCCAGGATTATGAAGATGCACATTTAGGTCTGTTAGACCAATCCAGATCGGGCACTGGGTGCTTCTTAAGTCTGGTCTAAAGCAAGGGGACCATCTCATGATGGAGACACATTCATTTTTGAACTTCATATCTCCCAAAGAATAAGAAGTGATGAAATCCTTGTCTTGTATCTAATTAAGACATGTCTTGAATCCATGAATGAGAAAATCTCCCTTTTAAGAAAATTTGGAATCTCATCAGATCTGCCCTTGATCATGCAAATATCACAATCAGAGATCTGGAAAATGGTTTATGCAGTGTGTACACTTCGTCTTATGTAACTTCAATAATACAATCTCCCTCCACAATTTTAGCCTCTCTAACAGGGAGAATCTCACTAACTGCAGGGAGAAAAAATGAGAACTTTTTTTTGAAGGCCAAAATGAGAACTTCTCATAGCAGAATTATAAGAAAACTTAATCTGCTGCTTTGGTTCTTCATGAAAATCATCAGATTGCTTTTTTAAATCTGATTTCTTTCCAAAGATTATTGGAGGGAAGTCATCAGCAGAGAAAAGCCTTCCTCCAGCAATTGAATCCTTCGTAGAAAAAACATTGATCTCATTGATCTCTTGCTGTCCAGGAACCTGCTTCTCAGGATTTTTTATAGAGGCCCCTTACAGAAAAATATCCAGAAGATATTTTCCAGCACAAAAAAGTTTGCAACGAATGATCCACGTGTCCTCAAAAGATTGTGTACCCAAATAGTGATGGTACAATATTCTGTCAGCTTCTAGAATATTCCAGCAGGCTTTCCATATGGTTGCAGCTAATTGCTCCTCAGATAACGACCAGGGACCACAAATTGAGCAAAGGAAAGAGGAATATGAGTTTTTCGATCAAAAGGCCCTAACTTGAGTTGACACAGCTCCCAGCAGCCAGAAGATCAGACCTCCAGGAGGCTCCAGAATGGAAATCTGCAATCGTCCAAGTTGAACATCAGATATATCAGTGCAAACGATGCATGATATGTTTGCTGATCATAAAAAATGCTCTATTCGCAAGAACAGTCCCTAATTTAGGAGAAACCAGTCCCAGATTGAGGAAAAATCAATCGAAAACCAGTCAAACACTTCCAGATGCACAAAACATAGTATATCGATGATCTAACCTATCATAGAAGGCTAAATAATCGATAAAATATGCACAAAATGACCTGGAAATAGAGAGGTACCAAAACTGCCCTTTTTGTCAGGGTTTCTCTCTCAAGTGGTGACGAGGCATAATTTATAATTGGAGGGTTTGATAACATTAACTAGTTTCTTATTTTTTGTTGCATATTAAGGAGACTGCCGTCCATTGTTTCCCCAACTTTTTCCATATGAATACGGCTGGAGTGTCCCTATTCCTAGATGCCAATGACATTTCTAGCGACATGTCGATCAGTTCGACTTTATAAGCAAAATAGGGGCATCTTCTTAGATATTTCGGAATATCGACCGGTTTGGGCGATATGGCATGTTCGAGACTTAAAGAGTCTAGTGTTCTAGAGTGCCCCCATACAAATTGCATACGCCGCATACACCTATGCGGTAGGTAATCCTAATGTATTCTTTATGCAATACATTGTGTGGTATACACGCCATATTTGATCTGCATAGCGGCATATTCGACCTCATAGACCGTATATTCATTATATTGTCATTTATTTATGAACCTATTGAAGCATTTCGAACGGTTCCCAACTGTAGTTGATGCGAGAGCCAATCGTCCTGAAGATTGGCATCTTGCTGAATGGGAAGCAGTTGTTACATATTGGGACAATGATGAGCACAAGGTAATGGTAGTGTGCAAATATCATTATCTTAATTACTCAATTAATTTCTTTAAATTTAACATGTGAATGCAGAATATATCCGAGAAGAACAAGACCAATAAGAGTAATGCTCCTGGTCCTACCCACATATTGTGTAGGACACGTTTGGATCAATCGAAACACAAGCATGTAAGTCCATACATATCCTAATATATATATATATATCTTCTACTGTATGCTGAAATATTTTTAAGGCTGAGATTGGAGAGAGTGAGGATCGGGTGGTATTGTTCGAGATTACCTGACTTACGACTGACAAAGAGGGTAACAAGACCTTCATTCATGAGAGATATGCAGAGGCACATATAAGTTAAATAATAACTTTATTTTGACTAATGAAGCATGTGTTTTATCTAATAAACGTCTCAAAATGCAGGGTCACATGATCAACGTCCTCCAGACTCAATTAGGTCTCAAAATGCATGGCTCTATTTGGGACACCCGATCAAATATTCCATCCATTGGTAAAGCTGCCACCATGTGGAAGCTTTGAAAGATCCGATTGAGACAAGAAGAGGGATTAGTGGGATGGCATTGGAGTTCGGTAGGGGGCGGATCTGGTGCACATTGGAGGAGGGGGTGGGGGAGTTTTTTTCCTTTTCATTCTTTTTTTTTAAATATTTTTAATAGCCGTTGGAATTGATGGTAGGTTAGATTAACTCGATGGTTTGGTTGAGTTTATGGAATAAATTAATGGAAGGTGAGGTGGGGTGACTTTCAGGGTTCTAGATGTAATTATGAATTATCTATGGTTAAGTACGTAATTACAAAACTATTCAGGTTTATGGATGTAAATATCCCTCTATTTTATCATGGTTAGTGCTCCTTGTTTTTGTTGTACGTGGAAATAGTTATAGAGTAAATTACTAAGATCATTCTGAACTGTACATAGGCCATCTATAAAGCTATTGTACACAACAACTTTAAGTTCTATTCCTTTTGATTTAGCTTCTTCAAATAGCATGTATGATTCACCAAGCTAATCAATTTAGTTATACTAGCGTTTATACCTGTGCTACGCAGCATTTTGGAAGAACATTGTTTTAAAATATTATGTATTGAATTAACTGATTACATTTACCATTATTTAATTACTCAGCTAATAGATAAGTTCTTATAATCCTGTTATAATCATAGTTACCTTTTAGTTTGAAGAAACTATTTAGACTTGTGTACTATGAAGTACAAATATAATTATAATGAAATGTACGATCTATATATAATTATTATTAGATATAAATTTATAGTTATTATAACTGTATAAGAAGCACGATTATATGAGATACAAATATGGGAAAAGAAAAATATGTCAGATATATAAAAAAATTATATTTTTTAATATGTAAACAATTATAAAAATTTTAAAATGACATGTGGTGCTTGTTTTGTCATATTTATGCAATTTTTTATTATTTTTAGAAGTTTTGGAGTATATTTGTATTTTTAGGATTTTTACTTCATATTTTTGTTTTAGTTTGGAAATGTTTTAATATACTATAACAACTATCTAACATTTTTTTGGAATTTTTACTTATTTATTGGAATTTTTGTGATTTTTAAAGTTGAATGTAATTTTTATGCACAATTTTTATTTATTAAAAATTGAAAATATCTTTAATTTTCAAAATTGACGGATATAGTATTGGATATATTAATATGTATGTAATGCTGTCTTTTTTTATTTTTATATATAATATGAAATTTATGCCATATTCAATTATTATCAATATAGAGAGAACATATGTAATAATGGAAAAGTATAATAACGTACATGAATTAATAGAACTTTGTGAGATGAATACGTGAAAAGCCCAGCACACATGTGGCACTTTATACGATCCCAACGAAGCAAACCTAAATGTAAAAAAAGCAAATGTTTGTTCGTAAAAGTCAACAAACACGTGAGGAACACATGTTTTGGCTTCAATGGCTTGCGGCTTGGATTAATGAGTCAACTTAAATCGAGTGTTGCATGTACGTTCACGTGTCATACTTTAAAGCTTTAAGTGCTAATAATAGGGATGAAAATGAATATGGATAATTCCGAATATCTGCTTCTCGTATTAAAAAATTACTGAATTTGGAAATCCGTATCCAATATGGATATGGATATGCTAATGGCCTGAATATTCTTGAATAGGTATATGTTTGTAAAAAATTCCGGATACGAATACGAATATGGATATGCTAATGGCCTGAATATCCGGATCCAGATATTCGAATATAATATTTAGGTTGTTTTATATAT
The DNA here is from genome assembly GCA_037367405.1 of Ottelia alismoides. Taxonomy (NCBI): domain Eukaryota; kingdom Viridiplantae; phylum Streptophyta; class Magnoliopsida; order Alismatales; family Hydrocharitaceae; genus Ottelia; species Ottelia alismoides. The sequence goes on along the minus strand of JAZKJV010009079.1, from coordinate 391,744 downwards.
TAGTTAATAATATAGGACATAATCCCATATTATTATATTAATATTATATATTATATAGTACAATATATTAATGATACTAATGAACTTCCGTTCGTTTGGGGTTGGACCGAATTAAAGTTACGAAACCTTGTCCCTCCTTTTGGTCAAGAATGCAGGTCGCTTCACCATTCCCTTTTATTATGATGCAACTTCTTTATATTTCATAACTATTTTTTAATCAGTATGAACTTTAGTAACAATTCAATTCATACTCGTATATGGACTTTTTTGATCCGTATTTGGATATGATGTTTATTAGATTCATATTTGGATTCACTCTTTATTCGACACGTATTTGGATTTGGTCTTTATTTGATATGTATTCAGGTTCCTTCTTTATTCCATGTGTAGTCAGATTCAATAAATATCTTATTCAAATTTCAATCCATATTTTTAATGATATGGTTTCTGTAATATATATATTCGAATCATATCTGTATCCGTATTTGTCTTCGATAGAGATGAAGCGAATACAGATTTGGAAATAGGCACATCCGATTCATATCTGATCTGTTTTTATCCCTAGCTAACAATCGAACAGATGAAAGATGAAGGGATCTTTTTGAGTGTTTGCTGTAAAAGACAACAAACACGTGAGGAGCATGTGCTTTGGCTTCAACGGCTTACGGCTTAGATTAAGTGGTCGACTTATATTAAACACTGCAAGTATGTTTACATGTCGTAGCGTGAAGTATTAAATGCTAACAATCCAACAATTGTAAGATGAATGGATCTAACGACTAATAGCAACTTATTCCTATTGATCAAACGACATCGATTCGATGTTAATCCAATTGTTATGATTTATTTTTTTTTCAACAGGTCAAATGATGCTTCTTTGATCTAGAGCTGAGTATGAGTTCTTCGTTCTCTCAAATTGCACCGTACTCCATTTGACGATGTCAGCTATGCATAACTCGATCTGATATTCAGTCCGTTGTAGCTCCAATATTATATTAGGAATTGATTTAATACACATTTAATACAAAATTTCTTTTAATATGTTGCTCACATGGGAATTTATGTAATTAGGTAATATAGTTCCTGTGCACGTAATATAGGGAATTACAGATGGTGATGGTGCTCATGGCTTTTTAAAAAAAATCTAGAAATCACTTGAATTAAGCTAATACATCATTATTATTACATGAAGAGAGTTGGACATAATCTCGAGCTTCCAAGATGGAAAATTATGTTAGTAAAAAAATTGAAGATTAGGTACACACTACCTCAAAACAGAGTTTGTCCACTTCAACATATCCTTTCCTTTCAAATTTCCTAAAAAATGCATTCAGTTCCATTTCAACCCACAAATTAGAGTCTAAGCCAAATAAATAAAACATGCTAAATAGACATCAACGTTTAACGTGTAGGCTGGTCCAATGAGACCTTTTTTGCAGTATCACAAAATTTGGGAATGTTCATTAAAAAAACACAACTGTTTACATGGTAATTAACATGAGTCAATTCATCGAGTACCTGTACGGAATAGTAATAATATCATGGAGTATGGTGTAATTGTCCTAATACTGCAAATCGTGTGATTCGCTTAGTTAGCCAATGGTGGAGATTAAGCGGTGCATTGGATCCTTGCCATTGATCAAGGTTGCAAAAGTCGGTAGTCGGTACGCGGTCGGTTGGGTCACTGACTAAGGATTAATCCGCAGTCGGGCGACTAATCGGATTTAGTCGGACTTTAATCGGCTTTGAATTTTATGATTATTTTAAATATATAACTAATTTTTATACATATATTTACATAAATTTTGTACATTTTTATAATATCATAATAAAATAAAATAAATTATTGAATTTACATAAAACATTAAGCATATTATAAAAAGTTTGCTTATAAAAAAAGCAAAACATTAAAAAATGTGGTATCTTCAAGCCAAAAATCAGTCGATTAATGTACCTAGTCGGAATTAGTCGCTACTCGGTCGGCCACCCCACTGACTAGACTAGTCGGACCTACTAGTCGGGCCAGTCGGGCGACTTTTACAACACTGCCATTGATGGTGCTTTTGCTTTATGTGATCAGATGATTTCTGTACATTTTGATTCAACACCTTGTTCTTCCCCAACAATGAAAATTCCAGGTGACGGATCTCGATACTGCTTCAAGACGTGTTGGTTATGCGATAATCCTCGGATCTTCGTTCAAGGGGATGGTTTGAAGCTCGATCATTCTAGAAGTGCTTCAGATCAAGCCACGATGAACTCGATGTCCGATGGTCTTCGATATGAGTTTGAGGGCATGCTCAGGGCTGTAATGTAGGGAAAATAGCTGGAGGGCACGACATGTATAAGGCATGGATATCATAATCTCAATGGTCGCAATAGTACCTCGTGGAGGATCGAGACATGTACCATTGCGATTCGACCTTTTTCATCGAAGATGAAACCTCAATCGAGCCTGGAAAACTATCTACTGCATCTTTTGACAGTGGTTCAAGGTGGGGGTGGAGGATGATTGGTGGTCCGATGCGGGGTAGAGGCAGCTGCTGGGGTACGTACCTCCACTAGCTAACGCTTGTAGGAGAAGAGGCGAAGATGCTTCATGCAGATTTAAAGACTGCTCGTTTGCTTTGGAAAAAAAGCTTGCCCTAAGATCGAGATATATATCTTTAAAACCGACGAGAAGATCATCCAACACCAAATACAAAGAGAGCCCTTGACGAACGTCAACGTGATGCACCCTAAGAACTTGAAGCAACAAATTGTTGCGAGGATCTGTGAGAGCCTACACTTGAAGGGAAGTCGGGGAGTGGGCGACATGGGAGGGCATCAGGGAGGATGGCAAGGAGGGGGGAGGGCGGTGAGGGAGGGAGACAGATTACGAGAGAGAGAAGCTCAGTTCTCGATTGGGGAGAAGAGAAACAATAGGAGATGGGACGAGGGTGTGCCGGAGGGAGACCCGGGAGAGCCACATGTCGAACTAAGAGCAAATAAGGAATGAGATGGGAGGGAGCCACGCGTCGTCATGAAAGAAAAAGCTGGAAGAGCTCAACTTTAGTATATAGTATAGAGTTCTTTTGCAGTATTTACTTATTTTTTTATTGTACGCAACATCTGTTTTATTTTTTTACTTCAAGTGCTTCTTTTATTTTATTCTTATAAATTTGAAAATACCTAAACATATGCAAATATTTAAGAATATATGCATAAAAAATAATATATATATATAATAATTTAAAAGAGGAAAGGGAGCCTACTTTGTGAAGTAGGTAACCTTACCTACTTCACATCCATTATTAGCAAATTTTTTATTTTTTTTTGAAAATACCACTGTGGATTTTCATAACTATATCTCTCTAATATGTCATTCATATTTCGTCAGAAACAGAGACTTCTACGGCTTTCATCCATACAGTCATTTTTTAAGGGTTACAGATTTGCTGTAATTTACCTGTTCTGGATGGAGGGCATAGGAGTCTCTGTTTCTGACGAAATTTGAATGGCATATTAGAGGGATATAGTTATGAAAATCCACAGTGGTATTTTTCAAAAAAAATATTTTTTTTGCAAATAATGGATGTGAAGTAGGTAAGGTTACCTACTTCACAAAGTAGGCTCCCTTTCCTCAATTTAAAAAAGATCAAAACCGACTAGAGCACGACTGATTCTGATAAGTCGCTCGATTGTCGGATAATCCTTAATCAGTGACCCGACCGACCGAATACCGACTACGGACTTTTGTAACCTTGATCAATATCGATATCATCAATCAAAACTTTAGGCTTGTCATTCGCGAACTTGTTTGGAATCACTGTAGCGAAGGAACATAAAAGTTGGTCCAAAGGCATTTGACCAAATATGACCATCCAATTACTATAGCTACTATCACTAAAATAGCCCTAGAAGGGGATAGAGCTGTGGAGTGAAAAGCGTTTTCCATGTGATGGGAAATGTTAAACTATTGGCCCCGCACAAGTTTGTGAAAAATTAATTGTCTAATCATAAACAAAAAATACCCGTCTTTCTGCTAAACGTGATCTATTGAACTCATAATTCATTAAATACTTTTTTTGATTAAAAATCGGGTGAACCCCCATCGTGGGGGACAGCACTTGTATTATATTATAAAAATTTACAATATCACGATGCCCACAAATTGTAGAGCGCGTTACAGTGAGCGACTACATTTTCTTCATAAACCTCTGACTGTTGAAGATCTTTTCGTTACACCCCATCCAGATTGCCCACATCACTGCGAATGCCATCGAATAATCGTCCGTGGCGTTTCTATCCAACCGCCTAATAGATGTCCAAACTCGGGCAGACTAACCGTTTCAAGCCACGGTAAACCCATACTCCTCCACACTTGGGCCAAGCTTGGGCACCTCAAGAAGAGGTGATCATAATCTTCCTCCATCTCCTCGCATCTTTCACAACGAGTATCTGTATGACCCATCTGTCTACCTCTGCGCACTTTGTCCAACAAGAGACCCCTTCTCAGACACCACAGAAATACCTTGACTCTGCTTGGATTTTTGCTGCCATATAATTTTGACTTCATCCCTCATCTCCCATTCCAGCTCCTGCTCTCGCTTGTTAAACTCCTCGTAGGCTCTCTTCACCATGAAATTCCTATCCTGCCATTGAAAGTGGTCTCTGCCCGTGGATAGTATGCTTGTCTGGGGTAGCGTCTCTTGCAATGCCAAGTACTCCTCCAAGCGCTGGTCCGACAGGGCGCCCAACTTCCCGTTTCCGCCATTTGCGCTAGTGTAGTCTCCTTCGAAGCCGCCATAACGAACAATCGATGGAATCTGGCTTATAGTCTGCACTCTCCCGTTCAGTCGTCCCTTCAGAATCGAAAAAGGCTGCCATCCCCGACCTTTGGACAGACCTTAGTGGTTACCTGCAGGAGAACCACACGGATTCCCACACAAAGGGGGGATTCATAGTGAACTCTATTTGCCACGAACTGGCTTGTGACCCCATAGATTTTCCTCATCAGTCTAACCGCAAGAGAGGTCGAATGCCCCCAAATGTTGATGATCCACTTTGAGATGAGTGCCTTATTCATACTCTCCACATCATGGATTCCCAGCCCTCCGTCCTCGCGGTTCCTTGTCATCTCTTCCCAGTTTACCAAGTGCATTCCGTGCCTCTGTTGTCTCCCATCCGACCAAAAGAAATTCCTCATCAGGGATTCAATTTTCCTTTTGACCCCCGCTGGTAGCAACCTGGTGGAGTAGAAAAATACAGGTATTGCTAAGAGTACATGCTTCAATAAGACAAGCTTTCCCCCTCTGGACAAGGTGATCGCCTTCCAGCCCGCCACTTTACGCTCCAACCGTCTGATTACGTCATCTCGGTCCGCCGTCTTCAACTTTCCCGTGACTAGCAGTAGGCCCAAGTAGTGGACCGGAAGGTTCCCCAAGGGGCACTCCGTGGTCATAGCCAGTCCGTTCCGCTCTGCCTTAGTCATCCCAAATGCTATCACTACGGACTTGCTCTTGTTAATCTCCAGTCCCGCCATGCCATCGAAAATCTCGACCAGCTGTACCACATTTGCAGATTGTTCTTCTGTACCCCTAAGAAAGAGAACGGTGTCATCTGCATACTGAAGTATAGGAATGGAGATATCCTCCCTACGTTAGCCCTCACATTACCCCGCCTCCCTGAATAACACGCCCAACGCGTCTGAGATCAGAACAAACAGCATCGGGGCCAAAGGGCACCCCTGTCTCACACCCCTTATGCGGTTGGAACCCCCCCCCGGTTTGCCATTTACCAGAACTGAGAACGAAGAAGTGGTATCACACCTCTTCATCCAGCCTATCCACAACTTCAGGAATCCTCTTCTGTGTGGGGATACCCAGAGGAACCTCCAATCCACGCTATCATAGGCTTTTTCGCATAGTCAATCTTCCAAAGCGCTCCCCTCGTCTCGGACCTTTTCCAATCCATACAATGCTTAGATGCCATAACGAGTCCATCAGCCATTTGTCTTCCCAGGATGAATGCTGATTGTCCATCCATCACCACCGAGCCTAAGACAGATTTGAGTCTGTTGGCTAGGAGTTTGGCTACTATAAGGTATATGGCATTAGAAAGGGCGATGGGCCTGTAATCATCAACACTTGTGTGTATGTCCTTCGACAGCAGGAAGAGCAAGGTGCGATTGATCTTCTCAAAACCTCTGTTTCCCTCTCTAAATTCATTGAGCATCTCCATGAGTTCCGTCTTCAGAAGGTCCCAGAACTCGCGGTAAAAAAGCACAGAGAAGCTATTCGGGCTCGAGGTCCTATCAACATTTAAGCTCCAAACCGCCCCCTTTACCTCCTCCTCTGAGAAAGGAGTTATCAAGGAACCCGCCTGTGCTTCAGAAAGGGATCATAAGCCCCCTTTACCTCATTAGATACTTTTTATGGCATCACAACTGATAGAACGGCAAGAGGTGAGGGGCACAATTGATATTACCGAAAGATAGGGGCATAACTGATATTGCGATATCTCGGAGGTACCGATAAAAACCCTAAATAATTTTATAAACGGGGGCAATACTTTCTCCTTCTATCATCTTCTGTAGAGCCTTAAAGCTGCATGACTTTCCTTCATTTTGTCTTTTTTTAGAATTCTTTGTTCGTCTGACTCCATCTAATAATATGTCTGAGCCAATAAGCTTTGAATTTTGCTTGCTTCCCTAAATGATCTGAAGTTCTCAACATCATACTCATCACATATTATGTATAACTCAATATTTCAATTGTTGCAGCAAATTTACCAGTCCTTGTTCTTGATGCAACCATATATGTATATTCATACATTGTTCAGTCCCTAGCTATCCTAAAGTTCCGTCATTTTCCAATTTCTAGCGTATCCGAAGGTTCTGACAATTTCTTTTTAATCAGGCTTCCGATTAACCATATTTTTGTGGTCATGTCACTGACAAGCTTATTTTTACGCCCAAGACCCAAAACAGATATGAATGGAGGCAGGAAATCCATGTAGCTGACCATACTTAACTGTGGCAAAAGGCTTTGTGGTTGTTATTGATGTCACTAACATTTTCATCTTTTTTGGCTATTTGTAATTAGTTTATTCTTCTCTTACTATATAAGAAAAAAAGATATCGTGCGGCCTTAAGTCTCTCTTGTACTTCAGAGCCGTGCTTCAGTTTACATACTTCTTCATTTAGACCTGACATTTGTTGGAAACCTTTCTAATAAAAGTCACTGTCGTCTCCCCTATCTATCTTTCACTGACATTTGTTAGAAACCTTTGTAATAGAAGTCATTTTTGTCTATCTCCTCTCTCTTTCACCTATGTAGTTTCTCTGAGCACCTTGTCGTGACATCTAATTGTGGCATTCTTTTTGTTCACTGCCATTTAGCTTTTGCGATCTGGTATGATATATGCTTTTGGACTTTGTTTATCAATGTTCAGCATTAATGGTTAATGTATCCTTGCAAACTATTGCATGGATAACAGCCTTACTTTTCTCGAAGGAAAGCGAGGAACCATAGACAATAAGATGAAGTTTGATCATAACTGTAGCTTCAATTTCAATACTGTCAGTTTTTTAAGAATTGTCTAGTTCAGTTCTTTCAAAAAAAAAGAGAATTGTCTAGTGCAGTTCCTTTTATAGTAAATTACATCATTAAATAGTAAAGTCCAGAAGTAAGGTTTGCACTTGAAGATGACTTAACTTACAAGAGGATGTCTTAGGTGCTAATTTAAGTTTTAATCTAGGTTGACTGCTGATGTATATTTTTGCATTGCAGGTATAATGAAGATGATCAGCCTGTTTGCAGAGTTTGCAATGTCACTCTGAAATCAGAGTCTCTCTGGGCTGCTCATCAAGCTTCTCGTAGGCACCATGAGGTAATATCTATCTGTGGCTAACTTTGGCTATGATTTTCTTTTAATATTTTTGAATGATTATTTAAACACCTCTGTGAGGTTTTGCAATTCTACTTGTCAGACTGGTGTTTTTTTTGGGTAACTGCTACTATATGATGCTCGGAGCATTGGAACACATTTTTAAACGCTGGTTTTGGCTTCTGTTTTATCCACATTCACAATATTAGTGGTTGACAATTAGATAATTAGATAACAACTAGATTTCCACTCACTTGAAAATAAGAATGGGAAATGAATTACACTCTTACTATTAGGCGAGGGACCATTCTTACTTTCACGTATAATTTGAGTGTCGCGGAGGATGGGGAGAGTTAGAGCGGTCTCGAATGGAAATGGTTGGCTTGTGGTGGGTTCTGCATATATTGGCCATGATCTGACCATCTCCTCTAGGCACGGGGTGGAGATGAAAGGGAGCATACATGGACCTTCGATAATGATCTAGCGTCCTGTTCGGGTTGATGGAGGTGTTGGTGGGAAGGATCCTCTCAAGACGCGGTGGATGATTGTTTCAAGTGCTGGGAGATTGGGATCTTTGCCAATGCTTGTCGCAATGCGATCATGTGGTTCTCGTGTGGAGGAGTTGGTTATCATCATTGGTGGTGTCCTCAGCCCAAGGAGTCGCGAGGTCCAATTGGTGAGGGTAGCGACCCACAGAGCAATGTTGTGCTCCGACGAGAGGGGCGTGCTACGACGGGAGAAGGGAATGGATAACGAGCAACATAAGATTGTGGAACGGAGTAATATGGTCTTCCAACGCCCGTTTGAAGGAGTTCTGGTGGGTACCATGTCTTGAATTGTGTCTGCATGCGGTAATGGCGAAAGCTGGTGGAGGACGGGGTGGACGTGCATGAGATTCAGGTGGCCACTTGAATAATATGGCGATGCAGGGTGCCTAACAGAATTATGGTTTTCTTGTGGCTCGTCAGGTTTGGGAGGATCCTCACCAAGGACCGTCGGGGGCGTCTATTGGGGCTTGAGGATGTTACGTGTGTTAGATGTGGCCTGGGGAGGGAGGATATGGATCATCTATTTTTCTCCTGTCAGTTCTTTGATGAGGTTTGGAATCGGGCCAACGTCGCGTGGCTCGCACGAAGTGACTGCATCGCCTTCTGGAGATCTATTCGTTCAATTTGTGGATTTGGGCATGAGGACGTGACGTATCGTTTTACGATTGTATGGTCGTTATGGTGTGCGAGAAAGAAGGTCATTTTGGAGGGGGGGGGTTCATACTGAAAATGTAATGGGACATTATAGGGTGCTCTATTTATCACGACAATCGTATGATGTAATAACCTTTTATATAATACATATACGTATATAGTGTAGTGGGTCGCAACCCAGGACTCCACCCTCTTATTTCTTTCAAAAAAAGATCGATCCATCCGTTGGGGGCGACGTGGTCCTTCTTAACACTTCTATGGTCTGCACGCAGAGTCTCTCTGATGATAAGGTGTGGTTTTTGATCATTGTGTGCACATCAGAGACTTTGATGGGGTTAGTGGTTTGGTGGTGTCCCTCCCTACGGGATGGTACATCACATGCCCTTTCCTACGAAATCCTAAAGATAAAGTGTCTACCTTTGCATGCTCGAGGCCTCAAAACGGTGGAAGACTTGTCGGCGGACTACGACAAGGTCGTCTCTATAATCAACGATGGCCTTTTAAAGGTACAAGCATCTATGTAAAGGTGGAGGCAGTCATCAGAAAGGAGTTAATGTCGTCTGATGGCCTGTCTGAGGATCGACAAGGTGGTTTTCCCAGTAGTGATGGAGGTCCGCATTGCCGCATGCGGCGGAGATGGTGGTGGTGCACGATCGCCTTTGGTCCCCAACGGAAGCGAAAAAGCTACGACTGTTGTGCTTCCTGCGCCATGATCTTCGAAGAAGGGTCCTTGATTTGATGAAGTTTCTAGAAGCGCTCATCAATTTTCCGAACTAGATGATTCACATTACCTGACCCTCGTTTCTCTCGGATAAGATCCTCCTCTTTTGGAGTCGCTTTGGGTCATCTCGTCTTCATCTAATTGGGAGGTACCTTGAAGGAGGCATTCTTTGGACCTGAATCTCTTTAGGTTCAATTTCTTGGGGTCCAAAGACCCTATATATTTGAAATGTGGCATGGACTCCTTCCCAACGGTGTTGCTTTGTCGAGATTAGCACATCATGGAGCCTTTGGAGACCATGTTGCTTAGAGATTTATAAAAGATGGTGACAAAGGGGCGTCCCTCCTGGATGGGGGGTGCTCTTCTGCTAATCTGACTTTGGCAGCGCCGGAACCTCAGTAGCCCCTCCCCCTCATCTTTCTCCTCCTTGGCAGTGTTCAGAAAAACGATCGAGTAAGCCGCATACTCGGCCGCATACTCGTACTCGGTAGCCTTGCCGCTCCGAGTATGATGAAACGGTTATGTATGCGGGTTGACCCACATACTCGGTCGAGTATACGCCCTATGCGGCCGCATACTCGGCCGCTTTTCAAACAGAACTTTTTTTTATTTAAGCCAAATAGCCCCATCCGCATAACCGCATACTCCCCGCATAAAACCGCATATTCCTCGCATAAAACCGCATACTCTCCCGACTGAGGATATTACCATAATATTAAATATTTATTTATATTTTTAATAATAAAAAATACCAAACCACATAAAACTGCATACTCCCCGCATACTCTCCCGCATACCGCATACTCTCTATGCAGTGGCCCCTCCGACTGAATACCACATAGTGCCTTCCTGAACATTGCTCCTTGGCGTTATGGGAAGAGGTACTCGAGGTGCTCCTCGAAGTAGCGACGATGTTGGTTGTGACTTGCTGTGTATAACGCCCTCGCGCTAACACAAGGGGGCTTGAGGGGTGCAACCTTGTGTCTTGAACCAAAGCAGATGTCTGATGTCCCCTAAGGATGGATTACTAGGACCGTTGGGCTTATCGATTTCTCGAGCGGGATGTTACTTGGAAGCGGGAGGACCCAACTAGTTGATGCTTGTGGGGCTCAGGAGGTGAAGCATGTGGGTGACACTGAATCTACGAATGTTGGGGTAGAATTCTGTTTGGCAGAATGCTTGGGGGGTTGTTCTATGGTGAGGACTTGTTTCTAAATAAACATTCTTACCTGGAGCTTAAGGGGCTTGGGAGGTCGAATAAGAGTTTGACAGTTTGTCAGAGGCAAAGGTAGATATTGTATTAGTGCAAAAGACAAATTCACAAGGAATGAATGGGATTTGTCTATCCATTGGAGGTACGGTTATATTGGACTTTCGAGCCCTTGATTCAACCATGACATCTAGGGGGTGGTTTCTGGTTGGGATAAACTTAGGTTGGAGGACGAGGCAACCATAGTCAGCTGCTCTATTTCGATCATGTTTCAACAAAAGACAGGTGATTTGATATTTGTGGTGACCGTTGAGATAATTATATGTCTGTCTTTATTTATATTTTTCTATTTCTTCAGTCTTCTTTATGTAATTTCTCCCCTCCTTGCCGCTTTGTGCGCGCCTCCGTACGGCTACGCCGCCCTGTGCGCCTCATCGCAACTGCGCCACCCTGCGCACACTCGCGGCATTGCCCCGTGCACGCACACCTCCGGCACACGCGTGCTCTCCATGCACACACGCCATCCTGCGCCCTCTGCGCATGGTTCTCTTGTGCCCGTGTCTCCCGTGCTCCCTGTGCCGTGGCTCTTGGTTGCTTCAATCTCTGCATTCTTGGGTCTTTAGGGTGTAGCATGACTATCTAAAGCTCCTTAGTCACCCAAAGAAGTCACCAAAGAATTAAAGTGATTGTGGTATGAGTCTACACCCACAATCATATTCCTATACGTTCGTGTATACGCTATTCTTATGGTGTGCAACCCTTGTCTTAGAGATTGTTGTCATCATGTCAGACAACAAAGCGGAGATTCCATCCCTTGGTACCTTCAAATGTCCAACACCCTTCATGAGTCTTTATGCAATGTAAGGACATGAAGTATATCCTCACACAGGAGGAGTTTGTTGACAAGACTGGGGTTAACGCCTCATGGGAGGTAGATTATGCTTATATACGTGTATGGCTTTCTGGAACAGTTTCCATGGAATATATTGAGTCAGCCCACAACGAAGGTTATGTGGGACATTCTCGCCGCTACATACTCTCCAGCAAAGAATGAGTTTAAGGTTCTGCAACTTCAGCATGACATCTTCACGTCGAAGTAGAATGATCGTCCTCTCCATACACTTTACACTTCTTTAAGGGGTATGTTTGAGAGGTTACATGGTTACATTCCCTTGACTGCTACACCAGAACAACTCAAGGCATATAGGGATTCAGTGATGACAAGAGTTTTTCTAGCGGCTCTCGACCCATAGTATGATGCAGGTAGAGCACAAATTCTTATTGACGCCACAATACCTCCTATGGAGGAGGCGTATCACAGGTTAAGTAGGATCTCCATATCTTCTGGTGGTACTTAGCTGTCACAGACATCATCAGCCATGGCAACATCTCATGGTAGAGGAGGCCCTGCACAGTTTCGTGGTCGAGGTGGCCGTGGCAGGGGAGGGGGTAGTCGACCGCCTCATTAGCCTTGTACTTATTGTCACTGATCAGGTTACTATGAGGAAACATGCTACTCCAAGCATGGGTTCCCAGCTCCAGCACGTGTCACAGAATAGATTCAGCAGGCTAGCAGTTCCTTCTTGCGTTTGATCAGAGATTTGACGAACTTGTGGCAAGACTCAGGGAGAATATGCCTACTCCTGGGTCAACCAGCTCTCCTTCAGGATCCTCAGATATCATATAGCTGTCTCTGCATCAACATCTCATCAGCTCCTGCACCTACGACCAGAGAGGTGCCCTGGCGGTGTATGTAGCAGCTGGAGTTGATTGCTGACGGTGCTTCAGAAGCGGAAGAAGAGGAGCAGGCGGCAGCAACAGTCTAGGCGGAACCTCCTCTCCAGGCAGATAGCGGCGATTGCGACATTGATCAGCGAAAAGGGTTCCCACGATGGGAACCCTACTTTTCGTGCATGTGAGTAGAAAGGGGTCCGATGGCCCTATTTTTTTAAAAAAATGACTGTTTTCTTTTGGATTGCAACAAGAAAAAGGGGGGGGGTGGTCAGCTGTTAAAAAAAGGAGAGGTCGATTAAAAAGAGAGAGGTTGCTGCTATTGTAAGGACCCAAGTAGGTTGCGGCTTTTTGAAAAATGAAAAAAAGAAAGAGAGAGGCCAAAAAAAAGATTGGCTTCATTTGAAAAAAAAATGTTTTGAGAAAAAAACACATACAAAAGAAAAGCGTACGCGAGAAAAAAATTATTTTGCAAAAAAGGAGAAAAGAAGAAAGTCGAAGAAAAAAATTGAATGGCTTATTTTTTTAGGGAAATAACCACGACAAAAAATACTTGAGAATGTTTTGTTTTCCCCATTTTCATGTCTTCTCCCAACTTGATCGACGACATTGTTTTCCGACTAGTATGGGAGAAAAGGGGAGCATTATGTAGAGTTACATGTTATATTCAGATTCTACAGTGTAGATGCATGGCCAAATTTCGGACTCTACAATTTTTCAGATTCAGTCTCAACATTCAGATTTTGAGCCTACAGTTTGATGTGCACATGTTTGCCATTATTTGTGTGGTCCCCATCTTTGTTTTTATTCTCTGAGTTTTCATGTCATCCATAGGGACTCCAGAATAGAGATCCCTTTCCCTATGCCAAGTGGATTAAGGTTTTCATGTGGTTTCATAGGGACTCCAAAGTAGAGATCCCATTCTCCGATAAGGAGACTTTTCAGACTTCATTCTCCAATGATCGTGGACTCCGTGAGGATGTCTCCATGCCTTTTTCAGTTCGACCCTTTCAGAGATGAAGTAGTTGTCCACATGATGTGGCAAGCTAGAGTTCTCCAAGTGGAGACTCATTTCCAATTGCAGTGACTCTGACAAGAGCAATACAGAACACATGTTCTCTGACGAGGACATTCGGTTTGACTCACACTCCAGCCAGTTTGTTCCTCCTCACCTACATGGCATGAGAAGCAACGTCCTCAACAACAACCGATAGTTGTGTTTGCGTTGAGTTGGTATTGTCTATAGTGTCTTATATTGTGAGTTTCAGTGATTTCTTTTTGTTTGTCCAGGCTGAGCATTGCGTGCTCCAGCTTGAGGCGTTTGTTGGAGTATGTTAGCATATGCGTCACTTGTGTGGTATATGAGTAAATGCATCCCTCTAGGATCCATTTACTACATCCAGTTGTTTAGTCCCACATCGACCGTCTATGGTATGTGGAGACTCAGTGAGGGCTACGAGAGGTTGCAACTTCCCTAATTGCATCCTCGATTGTTGTGGAGAGAGAATGCAATAAGTTATCTATTTATGAGGCCCTAGGATTTTCTTATATAGAGCAGAAACCTGTAAGGAAAATTATATAGTATATACAGAAAGAAAAGAGAATATATAAAAAAGATAGAAGATAATTAGTATCTCAACGCTCCCCTCAAGTTGGAGCATAGATATCAATCAAGCTCAGCTTGAAACATCTTTGAAACGTCTCTCTAGCTAGAGCCATGTTGAACATGTCTACTGTTTGTTCGCCTGAGCTGATATAAGAGGTAGAAATGAAATCATTCTGGATCATGTATCGAGTGTAGTAAGAATCTACCTCGATATGCTTGGTCCTCTCATAAAAGGCTGGGTTGTTGGTAATGAAAAGAGCAACCTGATTGTCGTACTGGAGGTGCATGTGAAGATGTACCTCAACAATTTGGTTAGTCAAAACGGATCTGACCCACATCATTGTTCTTCGTACTCATTATGCACTGTCCTTGGGACTTTCCACATAATCTGCATCTACGCAAGCTACAATGGTAAGGGATGTGCTCTGCTAAATAAAAGACCAATGTCAGGTAAGGTCTTCAGATACCTCAGAATCAATGTTCAGGAAGGCACTATGCGGTATTTAGTCGGAGGGATCACTGCATAGAGAGTATGCGATATACGGGAGAGTATGCGGCAAGTATGCGATTTTAAGTGGGACAATTAACAGGAGAATATGCGGTTTTATACGGAGGGTATGCGGTTTTATGTTATTATGCGAATAATAAAAAAATATTTATTAGAAAAGCGGCTGAATATGCGGTTTACTCGGCCGCTTTTCTGAACACTGCTCAGAATCATATGAACTACATCCATATGTGCCTGTCTAGGCTGCTCCATAAGACGTCTCACTTTCCTCATTGCAAAGGATATATCTGACCTGGTGATGGTCACGTATAGGAGCAGTAGTGGTATACATGTAATCTGCCATGTCCTTTGATAAAAGATCTGTAACGTACTTCCCCAGGGTCATTACAAGACTTCGGTGGTTCCTGGCAAACTTCTGTTCAAAGGAGTAACGCATACTGCCAAGATCCCTAGTTACAAAGTGTCGACCAAGGAAAACCTTGGCTGCTTGAATGCCATGCGCATCATCCCCTATAAGAATGATATCATCAACATAGACCAGTATAGCAACAATACCTCTTTGAGACCTCTGAATAAACAATTGATCCACATTCGATCTCACAAACTCCTGCTGCTCTATCAAGTTCAAGAGCTTCTGAAACCAGCTCTTGGACTCTTCTTAAGGTCGTAAATAACCTTATGAAGTCTGCACGCTTTCTGACACTCCCCTCAACAACGAACCTAGGTGGCTAGGTCACCATAGAGAAACACATTCATCACATCAAGCTGATATAGGGGTCGGTCTTGTGTCACACCAACAAAGAAAAGGATCTGTAATGTAGAATGCCGAGTCACTGGAGACAAAGTATACTGATGGTCCACCCATACATTTGGGTGCACCCACGAGCCACAAGCCTTGCCTTGTAGCAATATATGCTGCCATCTGCTCACTGCTTCACTGTGAACGCCTGCTTAAATCTCACAACAAATACTCTTGTAGGAGCTGTAACAATGTTCCATGTGCCATGTGACTGTAACACAACCATCTCCTCTACAGCAAGTTGCCATTTGCTCTCCTTGAGAGCCTCTTGGTATGTGCATGGAATTCAATAGCGGTAATCCCACAACAAACTTCTTAAAATCCATCAAAAGTCGTGTCAAAGACACATGTCTAGTGAGGGGGTATATTACCCAACAACATTTGCCTTTACGTAAGATAATAGGCCACCCCAAATCATCTTTTTGTGGTGGTCCCTACGCTTCCTGTATATGTACCTACTCATTCTGTAAATGTTCCTGTTCACCATTACACCACTAAGACCATCAATTTAAATCAAATTTTCAGAATTTACCTGAGATGGGCTGGATGTTGGGAAGGCATTGGTGCATGGAGAACAGGTCGGGGTGTATGTGTAGGGGGACGTGGAAAAACAACATCATCTCAGACTCAGAGGGACTCAACCTGTCACCTGTAGGAGTATATTACATGATGGACTCAAAGAAAGTAACATTGGCACTAACATAGTATTTTCCTTGGGCAAGATTAAAACTCATATCCCTTTTGGGTACAAGAGTACCCAACAAACATAGATTTGACAACTCTAGGAGCGAGCTTATTACGATCTGAATGCAGAGGGTGAACAAATGCCACAACAAAATATCCGTGGCGTAAGAGAGAAAAGGTCATTCTCAGGAAATGCAAGAGAGAAGGGTGTTTTTTCATCAGAATGACAGAGGGCATCCGATTGATCAGATAACATGTTATCACAACATCATCCCAGCAGGAATAAGGAGCATGACTCTGTATGAGAAGAGTCATGGTGATGTTCAGGAAGTGACATTGTTCGTGTTCAACAACATCGTTCTGCTGAGAAGTATAAGGGCACGATGTCTAATGGATAATGCCACATGAACTAAAGAATTGGGATAGTGAACAATATAGAACTCCAGAACATTATCAGAACAAATTTATTTAATAGAAGCAGACAAAAGATTCTTCATTTCAATTACAAAATCTTGAATCTGGTGGATTGTGAGCTGGTGACAAAGTCCATCATAGATGGTGGTTGGGGGTGAGGTGTTTGGGAGATATGAAAAAGGCTTTACTCACTAAGTGGGTGTTGAGAATTTGTTTACTAGGTTGATTAGGTCGATCTATAGAGTATCGTCCAATTTGTGCGTCCGTTGTGATGCAGTGTCCTCGCCGACCACTTTCTAGTGGGGTGTTTGCTCGATGCTTCTAGATGTGATGCCCTCGTTGCAGTCGGTTTTGTGGGACGGTAGTGGTTTTCGTTTTTGAAAAGATGATTGGTTAGAGGGTGCGTTCTGTGATCTGTATCTTAGGTTGTTTGCCTGGCCCGGATAAGGATGCCAATGCAACAGACATTTGGGCATGAGGCTCTTTGACTCCCATCTTTTGCGATGGAGTTGTCAGATCAGCGAGTGGAGAATTTTTTGATCCTCTCAACCACGCTTGTGATGCTGGAAGAGCTGTTCGATGGGAGAGATTCGTGGTGTTGGAGAGATGCAATGTTTCAATTAAGAAGACCTACGGTGTTATCTCTGGTCTTGCGGTCGTTGGAATTGATGAACAAGATCGGGACTGTGCTGGGATCTGGACCTGGGAGATTCCTGCTCGGATTCGGATTTTTTTTGTGGTTGTTGAGAAGTGGGAAGATTCTGACTGGTGCTAGGAGAGCTAGATTTTTTCTTGGGACAGAGGTGACCTATAGTAGGTGTGATGAAATAGTAGAAAACATTAACCACCTTTTTCTCTGTGCCCTGGCTCTATGGAGGCATGGAGGACATGATTTTCCATGCGTGCAGTGGGGTGATGTGGATTCCTTCTGGACTTCATTTGGGAGAAGTTGGACTGGGTCGGTCGATGGTAGAAGGAAGATCTGCGTGCTTCTTTGGGCCATTTGGCTGGCTAAGAACTGTGTCGTATTTAAGTGTCGTCTAAGGGAGGGTGATTTTATTCTGAGAATGTTCTTGAACATGAAAAAGCCCTACTGGATGTTTGGCGCTTGTACTTTTTTTCTTTTTTACTTATTAATATATATTTCTTTGGTGAATCTCTAAAGGAGGTCCATCACAGATATTCTCGGAAAAAATGTTTACTTTTATTTGTAAGCACCGTCTTTTTGTGGTAAGGTTCCTACTATTCTCTCTCAAACTTGTTAAATATTTTTTCAGGCTATTCAGAATTTGAAAGCCGCTGCTTCGGGGAAAACTAGTGGGAGTGCAACAAAATTAGATTCAACCAAAGAATTGAAGAAGCTTGACCCATCTGCATTGCCTGCAGAATCGGAGCTACGAAAGAACGGTACGTATTCACCTTGTTTTCAATCGATAATATGCCCTTTACATTTTTAAGGTGATCATCTCTCATAGATTGTTCCATAGCTTTTAGAACCCAAGAACATAAACATTGCGTGTTTATGCTGCATTCATTGAAAGTATCTTCCTTGCGTTTCAAGATAAGGAAAGTAAATGAAGTGCTAAAATGGCAGCGGCACCACTTTGGTTTAATGTACACATCCCTGTAGTGCATTATTTTTTGCAAGAGACCATTTCCGCGAGAGTAAAAGCAATTGATGTTGTGAACAAAATGGATGGTTGCAACGAATGCACTTTATTTACCAGACGTGCACAATTGGCAGAACTTAAGTCTGATTACGCCTTTCTCTTTGTTTTCTGGACCTTCATATCTCCATTCCAAAATAACAGCTGTAATCGTTGAAGATGAGGACAGTATTTGCTACCACTGGAAAGTGTCAATCTAGTAGGAAAATGCACTAACTTTGGGTTATCGTAAGAAATTTATGCACCATCACTTTGTCGGCATTTCTTGCCATACCATGGACTTTTGTCATGTGGAGCTTTGATATACCATGGACTTTTGTCATGTGGACCTTTGATGTCATAGGATCTATGTTTAAGGGAACCAACATTGAGCTTTGTATCTGTATCTTTGAGGCGATATATGTTTTCGTTGAATCAGATGAATATAAATAGAGATGATTGGAACTGTACTCGGTAATTTACATGCTTATTCAAAGGGGCTGAAGAGTTTTTTGTTTTCCCCACCAACTCCTCGTGTTACAGAATGTGGCCAATAACTCACGCTTTAGTTTTGCATAAGATAAATCAAAATTTAGCATTATTGGACGACTTAAGATAAATTGAAATTTAGCATTATTGGACTTACATTGAGACGTGAAATTTGAGTGACGACCTGAGAGTTCCTTGTGCAATTTATGAACAGTTTATTTGAGAAAGAAAGGGAGATTTGATGTAAGATCCATTTTACTAAAAGTGGTCTTTCCACCTGCTATATAAAATTGATATTTCGAACAAAGTCAAATGTGTAATTGTTTCCTCTTCTCTATAATTGAGATCACTCGCCATTCTAAGGGAATATTTAGTTCTTAAATTATATATTCCTGATATCTTAGAGGAACTCGGATTACTTGGTCTGCAATCCTTCTATTTATGCTGAGTCTCGACTCTCAATAACATTCCATTCCAGATATTGTTTAAGAAAATCAGGAGATATGGGAGTCTTTTGGTAAACTTCTCTATCCCACTGTGACTATCCCACTGTAACTAGAGCTGATATATCATGTGCTGTTAACAATCCGAGTCAGATCATGGAGAAGATCAATAAACTAACAAACAAATAATTAGTAAAAAGAAAAAATAAATATGAAGCTTCTAAAATAACGAGGACGTCCACCATGGTTGTTACAACCATGGACGTCCCCTTTTTTAGGGAGCTCCTTTTTATTTTCCTTTTATTATAATTATTACAGTTGCAATATTTGAACAACCATATTTATTTGTTTAGTAGTTTATTTTCAATTCAATTATCAATAAATAATTTCAAATTATTTTTTGATAATTGCAAATAGGCCATTGACAAATATGAACCATATTCATATGTCCAAAACTAAATGTAAATCTTATTTACATTTATTGTGTAATGTGAATCCAATTCACATTAACTTTAATTTTGTGAATCCAATTCACAAGCAAGTCTCAATGGGATAATGTGGAGCTTATCCACAATATCCATGATTATTGTGGATAACAATATTCTCATTAATCTTATCCAGCATAATTAAATCCAATTTAATTATCTTGGATTTCTCTCTTGGCATATCCAAAATAATGTAAATCTTATCCACATTGTTCTTCGATAACTGCGGATAACACTATCCGCAATAATTAAATCCTATTTAATCATCCTCGATTCTCCTCTTCACTCAGTGATTCAAACATCATTAAACAGTCCTAATTCTCAGATTTATATCTATAGGAACATTCCTCAAACTCCTTTGAGGATAGTGTGCCTTCTTCGTGGATACTTGGGGATATGGTCAAGGTGATTGTATATCCATGTATAGTGACTTGGATAATGAGATCTAGAGAACCTCTCAGAGATGTCTGATCATTTCAGACAAAGTACCCAATCTTGGTAGCCATTCATCACAAAAACTCGAAGCATACCTGGTTGTCCAGACTCCAAAGTGCATATTAAAAAGCAAAATGCCTTGCTCTGCTCCTCGATTTCTAGGTAACAGTCATCACCATCAAAACTCCTTAAAACCCTTGAAAGGACGAGGGTATCTACGTGGGCCAAACCTTCACTCCAATTGAATGTTTTACCATTGATTTGAAAGAAAAAAGACGATCACTCCTCCTCCCCCAGAAATTTCATATATTTGCAAATTTAAAATTACATTAAAAAGAAAATTAAGACCAGGACTCAGAGACATTTAACATGTTCACAAGTTTTCAAAAGTTACCCAGCTTTGAATACATAGAACAAAATCTGCTTCTAGATTCAATGGAGGCTGATGTGATCCAATCTTCATAATCTTTTACTGCTTTCAATGCAGATGGAGCTACTGATTTTCAGCTAAGCAGAGCTGGAGAATCTTCTCCTGCTAGCACTGTTAGCAAACCAGTGAAAAGAGCTCTGCCAGAAGGGTTTTTTGACGAGGCACCAGCTGGAAGCAAGCCATCCAATTTGTCCAGTGAGGTGCCTAAATCAGCAGATCCAGAAGTAAAGAAAGTCAAGGGAAACTTGCCCAAGAATTTTTTCGACGCGAAGGAAGGAAACAAAATCAAAGTGGATGACCGGATTACCCATTCATCAAAAACAGATGATGGTTCCGATTCCAACCCTATAAAAGGGGCACTACCAGAGGGCTTCTTTGACAATAAGGATGCGGACCTACGCGCTCGTGGTATTGAACCTGTTAAGGTTGATATCAAGTAAGCACATTTCTTTTTTGAAAGTTAAGGTCGATTCTAATTTTTATTCTTGATGATGAGGATTTTAATTTAATTTGATTCGATAAAGGATGCCACAAATATATGCTGATTATAATTTCTCAGCTTTAATATTATGTTAATGTGATCCTTTTGAATATACTATAACAACAACAAAATCTTTTCTCACGTTAAGTAGGGTCAGCTATATGGATTCTTTGCTTACATTCAGATCTATCTTGGGTCATTCTCGGGCTTAGGTCCAAAAAACTAAGGTCCTTCGCATAGTCTCATTCCAACACTTCTTGGACCTTCCTCGCCCTCTTTTAGCCAGCTCAACATTTTTAAAACTTGCACCTCCTCATTGATGCATTAACAGACCTCCTTTGCAAATGGCCAAACCCTTCTTCCTTTTGAATACACTATATTAAAAATATTTTTCGTCATTTTTTAAACAAATTTTAGGTACAAATGTCACAATGAATAGATAAAATATGATTTCATGCCTAGCTCAGATTATTTTGACGTATTTACTACCTCTTTAGTTAATTTATCACTTCAGTTGGCGAATCTAAAACTAATAAATACCTATAAATCAGAGGTAGATTCTCTCTTGAAATCTGAACTTTGAAATATTTTGCCTTTCGGTTATTTAATTTCTCATCAGGACAACGAATTGTGAATCTGATTCTTGAAATCCATATAAGAAGGTTGCTAAAGCACAATCAATTAACCGGTCAACATCCAAGATCCTACAAGAGAATTTGTGATTTTTTTGAAAAGTTAGTAATCGAGAATGTGATCACTTGAAACTATTTTGAACAAGACAAGATGCTGACTCTTTTAACACCAGTGCCAAAATTACTTCCAAGGAATCTGACAAGTTAATTTTTCTTAAATGTGTTTTACTTCTCCAAGAATTATTATGCCTACTGTTCTGAAAGTGTGCTTGGGCATGCCATGGCTCTCTATGAATCATGGCAGATGTAAATATTTTTTTGATTTTTATTTTTACAATATATATAATTATTCCTTGGATGGATCTCTAAGGGAGGTCCATCCCACCGTTCTCTCAAAAAAATTATTATGCCTACTGGATCCATGGTCAAATGTGGTCAGCATTCTGGCTGTGCTATGGCCCATATGCTTGACATGTAGTTTTAGATGCTGCTCGTATCTCTGAACTTGGTCGCTATTCCAGTGATGCATACAAGGAGTTTGAGAAGGAAATCCAGGAGGATCTGCAGGAAGTGGATGACCGTCTAGAGGAGGAAGAGGTATGACTTGTCATGTCTGTTGGTATCTTATTATTACCGCTCTCCAAATTGACATGTCTCTTTAACGATTCTAGATTGATGCTGCAGAAGTGAGAGAGGAGTACGAGTCTCTCGAACACAAGTGAGCCATGGATATCTGTTATTATCACATTGATTTCCTGATCTGCTTTTTGCTCTAAACATCCTTGCTTTCCTTACTTTGCCCTAATTCCAGGCAGTACAGAGAACGGGTGGAGATGGTCAAGAAGAGGCTGGTGGAGGTAAGGGCTGCACGTGTTATGAAGGGACAGCAACGTCCTGCTTTCATGGGACAGGATACCAGCGATGAGTCCTCAAGTGACAGTGATGAAGAAGAGAACTTTGCTGTGGATTGGAGGGCAAAGCATTTATAGATGCCTATGTCAAAGTTGCATGCTGGGGAACTCGGCTCGCAGTTGAGTATACTTAAGAAGCACGATGATAATTCATCCAATTTGCAGCAAGCTCTGATTGCATTGTGGATGTGCAATCACTTATGTATCATGAGCTGCATCGCGTGGCGCCTTAGTTTGGATGGGTGTTCTGGTGGGATGTTGTTTATACTGTGCAAGAATGATCAAAGATACTGGCATTCCATTGTCGGTATGCTGATCAAATTGTAAGGAGTTTTGTGACAAGTATGGGATAAATACACATCGGTTTTTTTCAGGATCAGGTATCTGTTTCAGTCATCCACCGTAAAAGGTTACTTCAAAGGAGGCAGTGTGATGCATTCTATGATTACATGACATGAGAGCACATACAACTGTTACCTTGTCTGAGGATACATAGTATTGCAAAAATATGGAAAAAAAATCCAAATGCTTCGTTCAAGTTATACATGAAATCTTTGAATTTTTTTCATGGCCACATATACAAAAAAGACTGCAATAAGGGGTGCAAGCTTCAGTATTTATATTGAACTTTATGCCATCAGAGGTCCTAAATTCCTAATTTTGATTGTACCTGCATGATGCTATTATTGGTGAAGTCCTAATTTCAGACCTCAATGAGGTCAGTGCAACGCACCCATGTTTGCAATGCCATTCGGCCAGCTCGATGAGGTGGCTTGATGGCATCTTAAATTTCGGTCGTTTGACTTACCTCGAAATCCCTTAGCTTTTTGATAGCACCATCGTTGTGAGCTTTGATGTGATCCCTTGAAGATGGCCATTCTCGGAGTTGGCTTATGATTTTTGTTGGAGATTGGGGGTTATCACTCCCTTTTGGTGACTCACGTGCAAGTTCATCCCTAGGATAACAATCTTAAAGGATTTGACTCGTGTTTATGCGAGATTCATCGGCAAGACAACAACCTTAAAGGTTGTATTGGGGTCTCAAATTCTACCTAAGGCCATGTTCGTTTGGAAAATAAACACTGGAATACGAGGTCAATTCCCCACCTGATTCGGTTCTCAAGAGTACAGCTTCCCTCAAGAGTACGGCTGTTCCCTTTCACATCCCCTTATCTCACATTTTTACACCTTTATTCTTATCTTTATTCGGCGTTACCAACATTTATTCAACCTTATTCTCCTTATTCATATCTTTCCAGCCGAACAGAGAATGGACCCTTATTTTCCTTATTCTCCATTTTTATTCCTGCTTATTCTCGAACCGAACACCCATAAGAGAAGATGGGGATGCTCGGTCTTCATCTTGTCCTTTGCTTCCCATTTGGCCTCTTCAGACTACTACCTACACAAGATGACCATCACTGAGAATCTCCTTATTACTTAATCATGCAATTGCTCTATCGAGAACCTCCAATGACTTCCAAATAAGTCAAGTCATTGTTATCAACTGTCAATCTCTCGTTGCTGATTATGTAATGTAGATATGGAATGTAATTCGTTGAGTTGCGCTGAACAATAAGCTGAAGAGCAAATCCTGTTCAGAATCTTGAAAGGTCAAATGTACATCAATGACAACTCGCGCGTATGAAGGCCATGAATGGCTTTACCAATGTACTAGTATTCAAATTTGTTCTAAGACCCTTGTGCAAACTGTCAGAAGTGTAGAGTGAACTGCAATCCTTTATCTGAAGCAATATGTTTAGGAACTCCATTCAACTTGACAATCTCCAATAGTCAGAACATTGCCAATCTGGAAGTTGCACAAAGTAACCCAGACTGGTTAGTAGCAACAGGTAGTTTGTTGGCATGATCCGCCTGTCAACAATCACCCATATGGAGTTGAATCTCATAATAGTACATAGTTGTTCCCCCGCAAGCTCTCTCGCGATGCTCTCTCATCTAATACTCGACAATGAGGTGCACATAGAGAAGTCGTGCTGGATGTTGATGCTCGACGTTCGTCTGTTGGCATACTGTTCAGCACACTCTTCGACATCCTTCTTCAAGTCAAGCCATCATAAAATTTGCGCAAATCTCTATGCATGTTGGTGCTCCCTTGGAGGATGATCAACCTGGAGCGATGTGCCTCTCAAGGTATCTCATGCGTGAAAATACCGATTGACAAAACACCATAGCAGAATAGTTCTGCAGCACCAGTTGGGATAACAAACAGTGAAGCACTAAACTTATTATTCATTCTTCATCAGGTGTGAGTGCAAGGCTATCTTGAAAAAGCCACCAACGAAAAGTCTACGGCAACCGGCCAAACCGAGGAAACTACAAACATCTGAAACAATATTGGGCTTAATGTTGCCTCAATTTTCAAGGGGGCGACAAAAGATCCCTCGCTAGACACCACGTGTCCACAGAATGCAACTCAAGGCAATCAAAGCTGGTATTTACTGAACTTCGCAAAGAGTTGGCGTCTCCTCACGCATCCAACTCAAGCCTTAGATAAGAAATATGGGAGCACGAATTTTCATTACTCATGATGATTTCGATAGTAACACTTTAGAAGGGTGTTCAATACATGAGAACAAGAATTTTCATCACTGCAAAATACCTGTGAAATACCTGTCAAATGTAACTATAGCAAATATCGGTATTTTACCATAACTAGATAATAACAACTTTAATTATATATCTTCTCAAAATTTGCAATCATATCTTAAAGTTTAAATCTCCCCATTACAAAAGCATCAATGATCTACAACATAAAATTGCTCCTGATAAATGATCTGGATGGACCGCCAAAGTTCTAAACTTTTGTCCAATGCCAACATAACAAAAAATAATTACAGGATACTTGAGTTCGAAGGGCATTGAATGAAATGTATGACCACTACAATCATAATGCTTATTAAACAAACAGGTCTAACTGGATGACGAATATTAGGATGCGTCGGAGGAAAACTCACCAGGCTGTAATAGATCTAGCTAGGAAAACCCCAACGGCGTTTTCTTGCCGGCCTCTCCTTCAAAGTTTCACATGAAGAATTCGTAATCTCAAGTTTGGTAAGCATGCTCTTACCCGAATCCAGATCTCTTGTGATGAGGGCAGGATCCTTGAACCGCTCCAAACGCTTTTTCATCTTTGACATAGCTTCACGAATGCGTTCATCATCAAACCCGTCAATAACCTCAGGCAAATTCGTAAGCCTTTCTTGGACTTGTAGCTTCTGTTTGCTAGTATGTATTTTTACTTCTATATTTTGAGAATCTAAATTCCTGGATTCAGAACAAACTTCTTCAGGTTCTTCAACCAATTGCCCCTCTTCAAGCTCCGAAACATCAGGGTCTTGCAACACCGGATGAGGTCCAAACTTGCCTTTGTCAACAGCAGGGTGTATCACTGAAGCATGCGTGTATATATCCGATGGATGGATCGGGTCAAAATAGTCATATCTCTTTTTTCTTTTCCCATGTATCTCCTCCAAATTAAGCTTGTCTAATGAACTGGGTGTTCCACACTTGTTTAACAGCCTTCTATGCCTAGAGCTCTGAAATGGAAGAATTTGTTATCCAATTAGAAATAAAAAATTTAATAGATTGAGGTAACTTGCAATTTGTTTGAAGATCCTTTATAAGTCCTGAGAAACTACCACTGAGTAAAAAATAAATTACTGAGTAACATTTAAACTTATGGAGTAGATTATTTGATTAGTACCATTTTACAGAAAACAACGTAGTAGAATACAACCTCAGCCAGTGTCATCATGACCAACATTCTATCAAAGGACTTGGTAACTCCCGCTACTTCAAAGTGGCAGCTAAAACAATTGCAGCGTGAAATGTTGACTAAACAATATCACGCTGACTTTTCAGTTTTTTTTGAGAAATGGTGGGATGGGCCTCCTTTAGAGGACCATCCAAAAAATAATATAAATAAATAAATAAATTACACCCTCCAGGATTTGAGAAGGGCTCCGGCATGCTCAAATACATTTTCAGAATAGAATCTTGCCCCTTCAAAAATCACACCATTTCTACCTAGCCAGAGGCACCGAATCGTGGCACAAATCCTCACCCTATCTTCCTCTGAACCCGGCCACCTTCTGCAGACGGGGTCCTAAAAGCTGTCCTTGTTGCTCCAATCTAGACCTGCGAATGCCGCATTACTCCAAACTTCAACCGAGCTAGGGCATTTAAAAAATAAATGATCCATGTCTACAGGCGAACCACCACATCTACTGCACACCTAAGTAGATCCGGGGAAGAGTCTTACTCTTCTAGCTGCCGTCAACACCCGTTCCCTCCTCAGTAGCCAGATAAATACCTTTATCCTAGATGGGATCTTCCAAGTCCATATCTTAGCGCAGTCTCTCGAGACCAGAGTCTCTACACTGGAAGGCTGGACCACCAAAGCCCCATAAGCCTTTCGCATTGAGAAGAAGCCATCTCTCCAACCCCATGAGTCCCTTCCCTCCATTAAACCGTCACGGTTGGAATACCGATCAGAAAGACCAAAAAAATCTTCAACTCTTTGATCCGACAGCTCAACCACGAAGATAGGTTTCCATGATCCGTTCGCCCACACATATGCCACACTGATGTCCTTATCTGAAGCCAATGCATATAGTCTCGGGTAAAGGTCGTAGAGAGCACCATCATCTGTCCAGTCATCTATCCAAAAACGAAAGCTACGCCCGTCACCAACCATAGGCCACAAGTATCCCATCAAATCCGGCAAGACAAAGCAAATTCCTCTCCAGAACATAGTTGCCGACCTCGCATCGCCTGGATAGACCGCCAGGCTGGAAGAAACACCGTAGATCGACCCTATCTGAGTGGAGCACATGTCAGCTCCAGGATCCCAAATCTTTAGTATCCACTTCGCCAACAATGCCTTATTCATAACCCCCAGCTAAAGAATACCCATGCCACACTCCCTGGTTGACGTAGACACAGATGACCAATCAACCAAAGCAAGACCCGTGTCCCCATGAGACGATGACCACAAAAAAACGTCGCATCAAAGATTCTAGCTTGGACCAGACCCCTACCGGCAAGGCTCTCGTGGATATGAAGAAGACCGGAATGGCAGAAAGAACGACCTTGGTCAGAACCAGAGGCCCATCCTTAGATAAGAAAGCTACATTCCAATCAGAAAGCTTCTCCAACTTCTCCACCAGAGGCAGCCAGTCATTCGGACACATCCTCCCCGCTAGAAGAGGCAGACCTAAATAGGTCATAGGCAGGGACCCCTACGACATTCCAAGAACTTCGCTGCATACCGTAGAGTCCACAGTTGACATGTTAAAGGGTATGAAAGCCGATTTTGCACCATTCACCCTCAGCCCCGAGAGATCGTCAAAAACGTCAAGCACCGCCTTCACATCCCTGCACTCCTCCTCGCCTTCAATGAAGAATAAGTTGTCATCCGCATACTGCAAAAGAGGCACAGAAAGATCGCCTCTGAAGAAGCCACCCTCCTCTGCCACACTGGCCATAACCGCCAATGCATCTGCTGCAGGACGAACAACAAGGGGGCCAACGGACATCCTTGCCGTACACCTCTCGGTGGCTGGAAGTAGCCACCTTCCTGCTTCCCATTCACCAAAATCAAAAGCGAGGTGGTAGTGATAGACCTCTTCATCCAATCAATCCAAATATCCGAGAAGCCTCTCCTCACTAAAGATGCCCAAATGAACCTCCAATTCATGTAGTCATATGCCTTCGAGAAGTCAACCTTCCAGAGAACGTCCGTGGTTCCTCTTCTCTTCCAATCTGCGGCCATTTTCGTCGCCATAACCATTCCATCCAGAAGTTGGCGCCCTGATATAAATGTCGACTGTAGCGGAAGGACAAGATCGTTCAGAACTATGCGAAGGCTATTTGCCAACACTTTGGCCAAAATGAGGTATACTGCATTTGACAAGGCAATGGGATGAAAATCCTCCACCCTCTCAGCCCCCTTTCTCTTCGGCAACAAGAAAAACAATGGCTTATTAAGCTTCTCTTGTCCCCTGTTCGCTCCCCTGAACCCAAGCAACATGGTCATGACATCATCTTCCAAGATATCCCAAAACTCTCTAAAAAGGGAGACCGGGAAGCCATCCAGTCAAGGACACATGTCAGCGTTGAGATCGAAGACCGCTTTACGAACCTCCTCCTTCGTAAAGTCCGCCACAAGCGCCACCTGTTGGTCATTGTTTAGGTGCTTAGTCCCCCTCTGTACCAGGTAGCCGCAGTAGATGGCAAACACATGCCGAAGCTCTGGAAGTGATCAACAAGAACCCTCTCGATCTCCCTATCTTTAAGTATAGTAGCATCATCAGTCTTAAGCTCGTGAATCAGATTTCTCCTCCCCCCTCCGCTCGCCACCGCATGGAAGAAACGAGTGTTTGCATCCCCTTCTTGTACCCATTTCTGCCTGGATTGCTGACGCCACTCCACCTCCCTATGCTTCTCTTCTCCGATCACCAACCGATGCGATGCAATACGCAAAAGCATCTCTCCACTGCTCAAGGCACATGTGTCCTCTACCTTGTCCAACCTCGTAATCTCTGCTACCGTCGCCTCTCGTCTCTCTGTTCTGCTCCTTCTCACCATTTTTTTGTGTGTCATTAACCTTTCACGCAACATCTTAAGTTTTTTTTGAGGCTCAAAAAAGGGGGAGACACTCAACAGTGTTCGCCCCAATATAATAAGAGAAGAAAAAAGTAAAGAATATTACAAAAAGGGAACAATATAGAAAGAAACTAGACCCATATAGGGAATCCGAGAAAGCAGCAAAAAAGGATCACCCCCAATAAGCCACCAGAGGGTTACCCTGTACACCAGTCATCCAGAAGACGCGAGCAAAGGAAAAGAACGTTCTCCCGGTAGAATCGGTGGCCAGCGAAGAGGCCCTCATTCCTCCCCAGCCAGATGCACCACAACCTGGCAAGCGTAGCCAAAAAGTCCCTCCTTTCCCTGCTCCTGTTGCAAAACAAACTCTCGCAGAAGGCAATCAGACCATCCTTCCTCACCCATTCCAGATCATCCCAAAGCCCCCGGACCATGTTGCAACCGAAGAACAAATGATCAATAGTTTCCGTCTCCTCATCACATAGCCCCACAATTAGGCCCAACGTTAGCAAAGAATCTGGCGCATCGGTCACGCGTTAAGAGCCTCCCCCTGCGAAGTAGCCAAAGGAAGACTCCAATGCGCTCGGGAAGCTTCAACCCCCAAAGGAACCAGCAATCACGCAAGAGAAGATCGGCCCCAGCCTGAGGATGGGGAGCTAGAGCCAGATACGCCTTACGCGTTGAAAAAGGACCGTCCTTCCAAGTCCAGTGGTCCCGCCCATCATTAGGTCGATCAAACTCAGCAAGCACGTTCAACAAAGAGATAAAATCATCAAGTCGCTGATCCAAGAAATTGGCGATAAAGCGCGGACACCAGCATCCATCCACCCAGCACGAAGCAACCGAAGCCTCCTTATCATCCGCCAAAGCAAACAAACGGGGAAAGCGTTCCTTCAAAGTACCGCTTCCCGACCAATGTCGATCCAAAACCAGAAAGAGTCCCCCTTTCCCAGCACCGGCCTAAAAAGGGGAAGATTACGAATAAAAACTTCCAGCACATCACGCCAGAACGGAGATTGGGGCCCATAATCACCCCCCTGCGCCAAGCCCATCCTCGCCTCAACCAGGAATTCCCGTAGAACATTAATAAAGAAGTTGTCCGAGAAAAATTCCTAAGAGACGTAGTTGGAAAATAGTATTCTCCAACTAAGCCGAATTTTTTTTCTTCGAATAGTGTACGCATATCGCAGACTTTCTGTGCGCTATATGAAGACGCATTTATTCTATGCGCTTTACGTTAGCGCAGACTTTCTGTGCGTATTCTACATATAGCGCAGAGAATAGCTGCGTTATAGTCTGCTACTCGGCCAAAAAAAATAAAGGGAGGCAGCCTATAGCGCATAGAATAGCTGCGTTATACTCTGCTATGCGGCCAAAAAAAATAAAGGGAGGCAGAAGCTTGGACAGAACATAACCACAACTTTGAGAATTGTAATGACTATACTTCTTCATCCATAAGATATGTACAAAATTTGAAGATTGTTTGAATAGACGTCCATAAATAGTCTTCATTGCATCCAAAATGAGTACATGAGGGGTACAATACAAAAAAATAAGACTACATTGACAAATTTTGTTTACATTACATATCTATCTCTTCCTCCTCCTTTGGTATGCAGTCCTTCCAAATCTGAGATCAAGATCATGTTGTTGAGAACTTCCAATGCCTTCTTCCTCTTCGAAGGTGGGCGCAGGTGGCGGTGTCAATGCAGCATACGCATGTTGAGCTTCTTCACCTCTAATGTTCCTTGCAGGAGCTTGTGGAGTTGACATCTCGCCGGTTCGCGGTTCAACAGTCGGTGTGACAAACTGTGTCTCTAAAACAAAGTCAGGAACGTCATCCATATCCTGGTGTCCCTCCTCCAAGTTGTCGCCATGTGCAAAATCTTGTTGTTGTTGTGCCCTAGCCCGACCTCGTCCATGAGCATGTTGTTGTGCCCTAGCCCGACCTCTTACTCTTCCGCATCCTCTTCCTCTATCTTGGATGTCCTCTTGCTGCGTGTACTCCTCGTTCAAGATCATAGCATCTACAAATTGAGTTGCTAATGAACGCTCCATCTCGGCCTTGATCTCTTGTGCTATGTCTCTATACTGGTAGTGGCCAGGATCTCTTCCTCCTAAATTCATAACAAGATCCCATCTTTGCATCTGAAAAATTGAAATAAATGTGAATTTACATAATAACAAGTAAGCGAAATATATTTGCGTTATGTATACTTACATTGTAGGCTAGGATTGCACCTAATCTCCCCATGTATCTTCTGGTGATGCGGAGATACCAACCCATGTAATCCGGAGTTGTGCTAACCCTAATTGATTGGTCTATGTGGAGAACTCTATCGTGTCGAGACATCCAAGCATTGATGTGGTCAACATGCTTCTCTCTCCAATCTACATCCACCTTACCCCGTAGATCGATCGCATGTAACACCTCATCAGTGTTACATGAATGTGGATTGATCTTGACCTATGGATGGATTGATACATGAATGTGGATCACCAAGCTTGGATATTACCCACATCCCATCGAATCTACGGTAATGACCACGTAAAAACCACTTGCATCCATTGGAATCCATCGTGCACGAGATGGACCAAACCAATGTGGTGGATTCCTTAATAATGAAGTTGTAATGGGAGAAAATGTGGTACCTTTTCACACAAAAACAAGGTCATCTTTCATTTTGAAAGTGCGACCCTTTCGTAGTTCATCAGTAATGCTGTCAATGGCACTTTCCTTTCAAAAATTATCTTCGAAATTTGCGAGGCCGTCACCTCCTAAAACATTGAAGAAGGGTATTGAATAGAAAATTTGGGAATCATTTGTTACATCCTGCCCGACATCTTCAGCTTCATCGGTTTCATTCTCTATCTCATCATCAGTGACCTCTGGAGGACAGTCATTCTGAACGCGATCCATGTCCCTCATCAGAGACTCGCCAATAAATGTTCTCTCATCATTGTGTGCCATAATAGGTGCCTCGTCGTTAGATAGATCTGCAAATGTGGGCACACTGTGATGTTCAAAGGCGCGCTGCTCGGTTCCGAATTCAATCAAAGATGCTTCTACTACCATCTCTACGGGAGATGACTTTGCACAAGTCTCAGCGTAAAGGAAAACATTGTCTACATCATCATCATCATCTGCAATGGACGACATCACTGAACCATTTCCAATGCACTGCGATATCTTCACGTTGTAAGTGCTCCTATCCAATGAAAACTTCTTACAAACCAAATCCAATAACTCTTCATACGACATGGATTTTCTCAATCGCAGACTTCGCTTGACAGTAGAACAAGAGTCTTCACTATGACTCTTCAACTCAAACACGCAAAATATGGAATCCATTGACATCCTATAAATTATATTCACATGGTCTTAGGTCATACAAAATCACAATGTCCAACTACAAAATGATTAAGCATAACAGATAAAGAACCTTAACTAAAAAATCAAAACCATTACTCTTGCAAGGCAGTGGCGGCAGCGGCAGAGGGGAAGAGCTTCGGCAGCGGTGTCGGAGATGAAGCTGGCGGAGGTCGCGGGGAGGCAGCGGCAGGAGCGACAGAGAGGATGCTGGGCGGAGGTGCGGGGACGCCTGGGCGGAGATGCGGGGTCGCCTGTGGCAGCCGCGGCGGCGAAGACGATGCTCTGCGGAGCCGGGGACGCTGGCAGGCGGCGAGAGGAGGCTGGGCGGAGATGCTCGCGCAGACAGAAAGAAATGAAGACAGAGAGCGAACGAAGGGTTGCGTAAGTGACCCTTCGTTCGCTCTCTGTAATTTATTTTTCGTTAAGGGCATATCGCAGGAATTGTCTGCGCTACCTACAGAAAACGCATAAAATAGCTGCGCTATTCTATAGCGCATACATTGTATGTGATATCTCTACACTATACACAGGAAAAAATATTGGTGGCTTATTTGAAGAAAATTTTTTTCTAGCGACGTTATTAAGGAATTTGCCTCGAAGTTATCCTCCTGACCCCAAATTCTACTCGCCCATTTGAGCAAAGAGTATCGTTAACAACCTCCAGCCTCCGCACCCCCAAGCCACCATCCCGCTTGGCCCGAGTAACCTCATCCCAGGCCACCAGATGAACCCCCCTATCCCCCTCCCCCTTCTTACCCCACAAGAAGCCTCGCATAGAACGTTCAAGTCGCAGACGAATCCCCTTAGGCATACGACGAACCGAGAGAAAGAAAATAGGAAAAGAGGAAAGCACCGCCTTAAGAAGAACAAGACGACCCCCCTCTAGATAGCAACGCTGCACGCCAACCAGCAAGGCGAGTCTCCATCTTCTCCACAATCAAACGCCAATCCCGGAACCTCACCCGGCCCACGACCAATGGCAAGCCAAGGTAATAAAAAGGGAGCCCACACGGAGGAGAGCCCAACAGCCGCCCAAACACCAGCGCCTCCGCCTGCGACATCCCAAAGGGGATCACCTTAGACTTAGCACCATTAATCAAGAGTCCCGATAATTCACTGAACAGCTCCAGAGTAATCGCCATATCGGAGACCTCAGATGTTCCACCCTCGATGAAGCAAATAGTGTCATCCGCAAATTGAATTAAGGGCACGCGCAAGGCACCTAAAAAGAAGCCCTTGGTCAGCCCCGCCTCGATCACGCAATCCATCATACGTGCCAGCACATCCGACGCCAGCACAAACAATAGGGGAGCGAGGGGACACCCCTGCCGCACCCCCCTACGCGGTTGGAAGAAGCCCCCAACCGGGCGGCCATTAACCAAGACGGAGAGGGAGGTCGTGGTCGCACACCGATGCATCCAAGAAATCCAAACCTCAGGGAATCCCCTCCTTCTCAAAACAGACCACAAGAACCGCCAATCCAGACAGTCATAAGCCTTGGCGAAGTCAATCTTCTAAAGTACCCCCATCTTGTCAGAGCTCTTCCAATCCGCGATCAACTCGTAAGCCACCGCGATGCAATCCGAAATCTGCCTTCCCCGGATGAAGGCGGCCTGGGCCGGGGAAACAAGTGTGTCAAGAACACGAGCAAGCAGCCTTGCTAAGACCTTAGCAATGATAAGATAAATCCCATTCGAGATGGAGATAGGCTGGTAGTCCTCGATGCGATTAGCCGCTGGGGATTTAGGGATCAGAACAATGATGGCCCTATTAATCCTA
Source organism: Ottelia alismoides (assembly GCA_037367405.1). Taxonomy (NCBI): domain Eukaryota; kingdom Viridiplantae; phylum Streptophyta; class Magnoliopsida; order Alismatales; family Hydrocharitaceae; genus Ottelia; species Ottelia alismoides. Next base: position 357,266 of record JAZKJV010009079.1, on the reverse strand, counting down.
TCAAAACCAGCGTTCCCAACACAAAATTCGCTAACAACCTCCATAACATCATTGGCCACCACCTCCCAAAAATCACGGTAGAAAGCCACTGAGAACCCGTCAGGGCCCGAGGAACCATCAGCATTCAAATCCCAAACGGCCTTCTTAAGCTCATCGAAGGAGATCGGCCTAGTCAAGGCCATAGAATCCAAGGGCGATAAAGAAGGGGCCCACGGCCCAACCAGCGCCATTTGCGCGGCGAGCGGCTCGCATAGACACGCTTGAAATGATCCGCAATGGCAAGCCCCATCTCCCTCTCCCCACTAACCAGGGCATCACTAAAATAAAGAGAGCGAATTGAGTTATAGCGCCTTCTACTGCTAGCCACCCGGTGAAAGTAAGAAGCATTGGCATCGCCCTCTTTGAGCTATTTTAGACGCGATCGCTGATGCCACTCAAAGTTCCTTTTCTTGTCCTCCGCGGTGACCATATTTTGCGCAACAATGCGCTCATGAAGTTCCTCAGGCACCAGGTCCCTATCATTCTCCGCCCGATCTAGGCGAGCAATGACATCCTCCGCCGCCGCCCTTGCGACACTTGAGCAATGACATCCTCGCGCTAATGGAGAGCTCCACCTTGAATCGCCATCGACCAATTTTCAAAGTGCCAAAGAAGAACTTTCCAACCGCATCGCGAAGGAAACCCTTTGAACATTCCAAGAGAATCCGAGTGATCTTCCAATCCGCGCCCGGCGAAAGACCATCCACGATTGCCAAAACTTCTCCCCATGGTCTAAGCACCTTGGACAGAGAGGGAACGGTTCGAGAGAGAAATGGCACACCACGCAGCTCCGCCACACAAACCTCAGTATCTGAAGAAGCACCATCAGCCACCCGCAGCATTCTCCAAACAACATATTCGGAATCGCCATTACGAATAAGCCTTTCCCGTTGCTCCGGGTAGAGGCCACGAACGCAGCATCGCGATGAATCAAGAATTTGGAAATCCCCCATGAAGCAAGGGCCCAGAAAGCCAAGAAGGTGAGACCTTACAACATCCCACGCCACACCAGACCGGCGTGCAAGCCCCACAGCCGCGACGAAGCAACCCTCATCGTGTGTCCCCACTTCGCTCACCACCTTTCCATGCACCGCCTTCCCATGCACGGCCTCCCCAAGCAGCACCTTCCCATGCAAACCAAGAACCGAGGGCGATGCCTCCCCCTCAACGTTCACAATCGGCGTGGCACCGTCGGCAACCACCCCGACTTCCGCATCACCAAAAGCACCACCAGACCACGCGCCGGCGGATGCACCCATGACCTGCGCATAAGAGCGAGCCCCCTATCACCAGCAGGGCCCAAGCGAACCTTCTCCGACGTCAAAATGCTCCCATGCATCCCTGACCGAGCATTCAACCTAGGCAGAGAAGAGCCACGATGACCACCAATGGACCGGCAGGACGCTTTCCGATGACCCACCTTACCACAAGCAAAGCAACGAGGCGGGAGCCGACAAAACGAGGCAACATGGCCAAGCACACCGCACCTAAAACATCTCTTTCCCAATTTCTTGTGCGAGACCTGCACCCACTCTTCCTCCACCACTGAGCGCCTCTCGCCACCCTCTCTATGTAGCGAATGCCCAGCAACGAACCCAGGAGCCGTCCCCTTCCCCTCCGCATCATCCCCACACGGAGGAGCACCAGCCTCCGACCTCGCCCCTCCAATCGCCTTCACTCGCCACCAGCGCTCCATCCCCCCGCTTGTTCTACGTTGTAGGGCGATGCCCCTCCAATCACCCATCCCCTTACAGAAATTGGAAGGCAATGCAGAATGAGAAGTCACAATAGTTGTGTGCCAAGCTCCACAAGAAATGGAAGATACATGCAAACCCTCTAGAGGACCATTAACTCGTTTCCAACATCTTACGTTTCAATGCTAATCTCTGTGTCGTCGAGCCCTCCACCCGTAGGGAGGCCCAAAATTGAGAAACCAAGTCCCTGCAAGCGTCATCCAACAACCATGATTTCTCGAATCTGAACATCGACCGAGGGATCACACCCCCACCCGAATCCCAACAAATGGGCGTGATAAAATCTCGATCTAGGGAGAGCCTTCACCACAACAAGAGGGAACATCTCCAAAATCTCAACAGAGACCAGGAATCTATCCAGCGTCGACCTCAAGGAGGCATTACGCCAAGTGTACTTCCTGTTACCAACATCAACCACCTGCAACTCCAGATACCTTACGCACTCCATAAATTCATCTGAACTTGGGTCCCTTCCACCTCGATCATTTGGGCGATCGGAAGCAAACATAGTCACGTTGAAGTCCCCTCCGACCACCTAAGGTGTGTCCGGGAATCTCCTAGCTGCCCGCAACTCCTCCCACAAGGTCACGGCGCTCGCCGCCAGGTGCCTCATAAACGAAGGTAAACAGAAGTCTGCCAGCCCCGAACTTGCACTCAAGCAGCACTGAGATAGATCTGAAGTCCACACTTTCGTCAGCAACTGAGAATAAATCTCCGCCCCACACCAGGATCAAGCCATCAGCACTACCAACAGAAGAAACCTCTCTGAACTCAGACAACTTAGAGCAACCCATTGATCTCCATGAATTCGACTCCCACAGCGCCAACTTTGACTCTTGCAAGAAAGCCACATCCGTACCCCATGAACTCAAAAGCTCCCCCACCATCCTTCTCTTCTCCCTATCCCCCAACTCCCTCACGTTCCATGAGACGAGCTTCATTTGGATCCTCTCAGAGGGTTTTTGCTGGGAAACGATACCCCAAGACATTCCGCAACCCGTACGTGAATGTCAACCGCTGTGTTTACCAGATCTGGATCTCCACTTTCGCAACTTCGAGCCACCACAACAGAAGCCACGGATAAGTTTGTTGCTTCCACCTCGCGGGAGCCAAGGCTCCCCCCTTGTCCTCAATTTCGTGCTCCAACCACAATTGAGCTTCAGGTTTCCTCCGTTTGCGAGTGAACAACAGGAGCGGCTCAGCCCTCATCCTCCTGCAGTCCCCACCCAATGCCAATCTCCGCTCTCTACGCCTTCGCTCAGCCGACAAAAAATGTTGTTCCATCTTGCGGCTCCGAGCAAGAGTAGTCGCGCCCGAAATCGTATCAACATCCAGCTCCCCACCGCCATCAGGAGACCCGACATCTCCAAACAAGCCCGCAGGGACAAGATGCACGAGAAGCGGACGAGACTGGTCAGCAACCTAGCCACCCGAGGCGGAGATGGCCGAACCGACCATATCAACCACCAGATCACCATCCCGCACCGCCTCCAGAGAAGGACTCGACGAAACATGGGAAACCAGGGATGACAGAAGCGAAATAACGGACCCGCCATCACACTAATTTTCAAAGCCCGCTACACTTCTAGACACATAGTATCCTGCAGCGTGAGAAGGCCCCTGATCCTTCGCCAGCAAAGAGGTATCAACCGCCCCATAGGGAAGGCCACCCACAGGAGCAGACACCTGCCTCACGTCCATTGTTGGGAGTTCAGAAGGGCACCCATCGACTCCCTAGGCACGCTAGGTCCGAAGTAGAACTAAAAATCAGGCCCGAAGCCGGTACTGGTACACCAGACGCGCACGCAATTGGATCCACAATCGGATTGGTCCGAACTGAGCCAACACCATTCAATAAGTTTGGAGGGTAAAAAAAGAAAGTCGAATCCGGATAAGGACCCGAAACACTAGAATGCTCCAGAGAATGTGAAACGGCCCCTGCTTCCCCCACACTACCCATCCGCAACTTTGGGGGCTGGTTCTTTGGTTCCACGCGCACAACACCGGGAACGCCAACAATCGTTTTAGATCCCGCCTCTGACGGTAAGTTCGGCTTCCCGAACGACCTCGTCCACCGCTCATGAACCGGTTCCTCCATCCGAGTGAGATGGAGATGAAACACCACCCTTCCTACATGAAATAACTTCACCGGAGGGATCGGACTCCCACCGCCCTTGATCGAGGTGACCAAACCCCAGTCCTCTCCAATTCGAAGGCCCGACCGGAGAATGCTCTCGACTACACCGAACTCCCACAACACAGACCTTTGTCCAATCTTGGGCATCGAATCGGAAGACCTTGGACCTCCACGAACCATATCGGAGAAGAAATTGTTGCCCCATCGCGTAGAGGGGGTCGATGCCAACGAATCGACTGCGGGAACAATACGTTTCCCTTGGAGAGGAACTCATATATCTCTGCCCTTTCCACCACTCGGACACACAATTTCGTTTTTGACAGCCAAATCCCATCCTCACCACGGTCGACCGTTCAACCGAGTTTTAGCACTTTGATTACCTTCCGCAGATCCTCGTTGTTGCCCTCAGCGATGAGGATTCCATCAACAGGGTCCCACAGGGCCTCCTCGATCTCCAAGTCCTTCGAGTACACACCGCCACCCGTTGGACGACTGGACAAAACAATGGGGCAGTCCTTGCGAGCGTGCCCCTCCTCACTGTAATAGACCGCCCTCTTCAACGAGCACCACCGCTCGAGGTGGCCCTGGAGACCACACCTGAAGCACCGACGACGAGGGAGGAGATACTCCGGCCCGATTTTCACCTTTCCGGCTCCTCCGGCAATCCTCCTCGCTCGACCCATAGGGCTCCCACCCCGAGCCGCCTCCTGTAGCAGGGGAGTTTTCCCCCGATCTCCCTTTCCAAACCCCAGTCTCCCGATCGACACCTCCGGAAGCATGGGAGCCTTTCCCCGATCGCCCTTCCTACCTCCGAAACTCCAAGCGACGCCATCCCTCAGGAAGCATGGGAGACTTTTCAGTTATAACTAGCAAATACAACATGCATGCTGAAACTATCATATATATCCAAAGATGACAGTTTTTTAAAACTCTCAAATTCAAGGTCTACCAATAATATATCAGTTTTTCAATTTTTCTTGATAAAAATGAAAGAGCACAATGTTGAGCTCAAAACAATTGAGACAAAATCTTCGACTTGAGAAAGCAAGTACCATATAATATCCATCCTGTCAGACGTGCTAAATACTATTTCATGAACTAAATGACAATTCTGTGCATAAGATATGATGTCTGCAAGTTGCTATGAAATATATATATATATATATATATATTCAATGTTATTTGGTGAAGCAAGAAAATGCCTGAAGATTGGAGGAGTATCGTGGTGCCTCTTTATAAAAATAAAGGAGACATTCAAAATTGTTCAAATTATAGAGGTATCAAGCTGATGAGTCACACTATGAAAATTTGGGAACGTGATTGCAAGAAGGTTGAGGTAAGTTTCCAACGTAAAAGAAAATCAATTCGGATTCATACCAAGTCGCTCAACGATTGAAGCCATCCATTTGCTGAGGAGAACAATGGAGATTTATAGAGCTAAAAGGAAGAACTTCCATATGATCTTTATTGATTTGGAGAAGGTTTATGATTCTGTCCCACGAGAGATATTGTGGAGAGTGTTGGAGAAGAGACAAGTACCCATCCTATACATTAACCTCATAAAGGACATGTATGATAGGGCTTTGTCTTGTGTAAGAACCCCGTCTGGGAAGACTGGATATTTTGACATTAACATTGGTTTACATCAAGGTTCTGCTTTGAGTCCATTTCTTTTTATTTTGATTATGGACAAGGTGACAAGTCACATTCAGGATGAGTTACCTTGGTGTATGTTATTAACTGATGATATTGTGTTAATTGACAAGACTAGAGATGGAGTAAATGAGAAGCTTGAGGTCTGGAGACATGAGTTGGAAACTACAGGATTTCGTATAAGTAGGGCTAAGACGGAATATATGGAGTGCACCTTTGATGGAAGCAATGGTGAAGGAATCGAGGTGAAGATTGGTGACAATAACATTCAGAAGAGAGATTCCTTTGGATATCTGGGATCTATTCTGCAACATGATGGGGAAATTGATGGAGATGTTACTAATAGAATAAATGCAGGCTGGCTAAAGTGGAGAGCAACCTTTGTTGTTCTCTGTGAAAAGAAAATTCCTTTAAAATTAAAGGAAAGTTTTACAAAGCAACCGTGAGACCTGCTATGCTTTATGGATCTGAATGTTGGCCTGTGAACCATAGACATGTGCAGAGAATGGATGTATAAGAAGTGAAAATGCTAAGGTGGATGTGTGGACACACGTAAAGATCGGATTCAGAATGATGCAATCGAGAAGAAAGTTGGTGTAGCTCCGATCGAGGATAAGATGCGAGAAAACCGCTTAAGATGGTTTGGACATTTGCAAAGAAGATCAACTGATGCACCAGTTAGGAGATGCGAGTGTTGGGATGTTGAGCTGGCTAAAAGAGGGCGAGGACGGCCCAAGAAGTGTTGGAAAGAGACCATACGAAGGGATCTTAGTTTTGTGAATATAAGCTCGGGATTGCCCAAGATAGATCTGAATGGAGGCGAAGAATCCATGTAGCCGAACCTACTTAATTGTGGGAAAAGGCTTTGTTGTTGTTGTTGTTGCCGTGTGTGTGTGTAGATCAATGACCAAAGTAGGTAACCTACAGATGGAAACAATGCAAATACTAGCTACATACTTTCATCTGCAGAAACTTAAGTGTTATGCATTCTACATTCTTAGGTTTTCTTCAACTTGTTCACCTATCAAAGCCCATTTTTTTGTTTCCCCACTGGTAAATTGAAATTTGACATAACAGAGTTTATAAAGATTTTTTTGCACAAGATGAATCCATAAATTCATATTTCACAATTTAAATTCCAATGTTTTTCCTTCTGAGATTCCAACCATCAACAATTAAAAGATGCACATTAAGTTGGCTGATGACCATAACCTCTAAAATAAATGGCTTTTCCACTCTCGAAAAAACATCACCAATTACTTTCCAAACGGAATCACTAGACTGGAAATCTCAAAATCTACACACCCAACCAAAGAAGTCACATCAGTTGAGTGCTATTATGACTTTATATCTCGACAAAGTAGTGTGTGCAGAGTAACAGGACTAGAACCCATGGTATGCAAAATGCCAACTGGGGCTTACCTGTACCATCCTATATCTGGCCTTAGTTTCTCTTTTGATGACCACAGAGAAGAGTAGTTACCAATCTTAAGATAAAGCAACAATCTTTAACAGTCACAAACTTAAGGGCGACAGCTTGGTGCATATAATTACAAGTTAAAAAGTTTTTTGGGAAAATAGATAAGGTTATTTAGTCCTAACCTTAGTCATTGAAAGTGACATTTCAGTTGAGCATGAGCTTGGCCGATAGTAACATAATTCAAAATGCTATACAGGCAAATAACTGTGGTAATTTGGGCCTAGGTTTTGTTACTGAAAATGACACAGTTCAGTCAGGTAGCTTGGACTAAAGCAAATAATTCATAAGTTCCACAAATAAAATGATCAAGGTCCAGTCAGCTGAAGTGAAAGTACGATAAGATCCGATTGAAAATTAATGTACTTAGGGGGAAGGGGAGGGGATTTGAAGAAATCCGAAACTAATATTGTGTCATTTGGCATCTGAAATGACAAATTAATCATTTTACAGGTGGATTTTATTTTTGTAGCTTGAATGGAAATTATTATTTGGGTTTTTATCACCTGTGACCTTGACTTCTGCCTAGTTATGCACCTCCCTTTTTTGGAATATTAGATGTGTCCTAAACTTCTTCCACAATTATTTTTTGAATGAATCAACTCACTCTAGTGGTTGCTGGATCGAGTCTTATGGGTATGGAGGGATGAGGGTGGACTATTCAAGGAGCATACATGCCCTATAGATATCGACCACCATCGGGAGGGGAAAAACACAACACGATCTCTTGAATCAGGGAGCCCTCTCCCTACCCAACACATCTCCATCTCTCTCGTTCTTTCTAAAAGTCTATGATGGCGTACCTTGAAATCCTTCATTGATATTAGAGTGGATTGCTCTTGCGACTTCACTACTCTGTCGACACTCGTGATGCCGGTATCCACTTTGACTGTTGGCTCAAGATCTTGGAGCAACATTGTCGTTGCACCTTCTTTCTTAAAACCCCGAAGGGGTGCAAGGTCCTTCTAATATATATATATATATATATATACAAGGTTGCAAAAGTCGGTAGTCGGTACTCGGTCGGTCGGGTCACTGACTAAGGATTAATCGGCAGTCGGACGACTAATCGGATTTAGTCGGACTTTAATCGGCTTTGAATTTTACTATTATTTAAACATATAACTCATTTTTATACATATAGTTACATAGGTTTTGTACATTTTTATACTATCATAATAAAATAAAAGTAATTGAATCCAAATAAAACATTATGCATATTGTAATAAGTTTGCTTATGAAAAACAACAAAATATGGTATCTCTAAACAAAAAATTGATCGACTAGTGTGCCTAGTCAGAATTAGTAGGTACTCGGTCGGCCACCCCACTGACTAGACTAGTCGGACCTAATAGTCGGGCCAGTCGGGCGACTTTTACAACACTGTATATATATATATATATATTCCTATTTTGCCAACTCTATGAGAATGAGCGACAATATCAAGAGTGTGACAGATCTACATGCTCATCTAGCGATTGAGCAGGACCTCTCAAAGCAAAGATCGAAAGTCCAGATCTTTGGGATTGAGGAAGAAGAAGCAAATGTGGTGCACACAAAACAAAAACTAGGACCCTCCAAGACAAATTTCATAGAAAAATGGGAATTACTTGTGTAGTCCGTGCTATGATTGCGGCAAATATGGTCATTTCAAAGTCGATTTCCCCAAGAAGAAGAAAAAGAAGCTAAGAAATTCTAAAGTACCTACGAATAAAAGGCAAGAAGAACATTGAATTCATAGATGTCGTATAGTGCAACCAAGGTTTGAAAAAATTGGAAACGGAAAGAGGCGGTTTCCCTAGAATCGAGGCAAGGCATTGCCTCCAGGCAGTCAAAGAGTAAGTCCCAGTTTACAAGGATAAAAACCAATAAAAACTACAATAAAATATATACTAATGAAATTATATATATTTTGACTAACACATGATATATATCACTATAATATATGATGAAATTATACAGATAGGAACATTGAAAGAAAAGATATACAAATGTATATGTCTTTTTATTATTTTTCCAACTAATCAGAGAATGAATCTGTTGATATTTCCTTGAATTCTAACCATCTAACCCAAGTTGAAGAACTGTCGTATGCACCCCTCCTGCCATATCAGACCCCAACAAGACGGGGATCTCGTTGTTTGTATGGGAGTAGTACATAAACTCCCCTTGAATTCTATCTTGTTTTTCCTTCTCGGTATATTACATAGCTCATTATGTGACAACTCCTTAAAAATAAGTTTACGACCAATGTTTTCTATGATATTTGCGGATTCATATATTTAAGGATATAATTTACGAGCTTTTTGACATAATTAAATATGGTTAATGGTAAATATGAACTTGAAAGCAACCAAATTTAAGCATTCATCTTGTATCATTATATCTTAAACAATTAGATCTTTATAAACATCTAAAATTGCTAATAGGACAAATGATTTACATAAAAATAATTTGAAAATAAAAAAACACCTTGAGGACCGCCTTGCCTCCGCCTCGACCACCTCGAGCAAATGAGACAGTCGCCTCTCAAAGACCTACTGAGGCAGCCATTCTGGGACAGCTCCAGACAGCCTCGCCTCGAGGCACACGCCTCGTGTGCCTCGAGGCATGTTTTTTTCGAACAGTAAGTGAGGCATGTTTTTTCAAACAGTGAGTGCAACTCTGCGATCATGGACTGTGACGAGTGATGATTGACTTTGGTGCAACCCGCCACATTACCAAGATGGAGGGGCTAGTGGACTTCAAGGTTAAGAAAACTTACTTGGATGTTGAAGGTGCTGGGACATACATGCTTAACATGGGCGACTGTATAATATACTTCAAGAAGTACTATGCACTCCAGGAATATTTCGGAACCTCAATTCTGTTCCAGTTCTTCCCATGGAGGATTTCAATGTTAGTTTTTATAATAAACAAGTATCCGTAAGAAATAATAAGAAGGTTTATACCATGAGAAAGTTTGTACCCGAACATGGCCTATTTTGTCTTCCTATAAAAAGTTCAATTGAATTAATGAATGTGATTTCTCGGTACTCTCTATGCTATTTATCTGATTATGATTTATGACACACGGGACGGGGACATTCAAGAAATTCAAAAATGAATCAAATGATTAAATTCAATCGTTTTCTTAATATTACAGGTGCAAGAACATTGTCCTGCGAACATTGTTTGACCGATAAAATGACGAGAAAACCCTTCTCGAAGTAACTCGATCAAAGAAATTATTATGCTTGATCCACTCAGACATCTGGGGACCTTTAAATGTCAATACATATAAATAAGGAATACTTAATAACATTCATGGATGACTTCTAAAAGTTCTTTTACGACTATCTCTTAGGAAGAAAGGCAGAAGCCTTTGTGAAACTTCCAAGACTTACACAAAAGTAGAGAGAAATTGGGAAAACCAAATAAGGCTCGGAATGATAGAGGTGGAGAATATATCTTAAAGGAGTTTTAGAAATATTCTATTTAAACAGGCATTTGTAGTAATCATGATTAGATGCCTATCTCAACGAGGTATCATAAATAGATGTAATGTTGGCTGACTGCATCCTAGACTTTGCCCAACATTCCTCAGATGGGTGATTTGTCTTCTGACAGTAAACACATGGCATATGACTACGTCCACCACCACGACCAGAGTCGAGGCCACGACCTCCTCAGTAACTAAAGCAAACTCCCCATCCAGAAGAGGCCAGAAATGCAGAGTTCTCCATAGGCTATGAAGATTGAGTACAAACTATAAAAGTCTCACTCTGTCGCATGCATCAAAAAATGACCTTGATGGACAGAAAGGTATCAGATGTGGGTAATTGTTCCTTCACATTCTGGTAACGAGGAAGTAAGCCAAATAGAAATTTGTAAAACCTGCCATTCTGATCTCTCTATCACTTGTTTCGTACAACATGCTTACTAAAATATGGCAAGTTCCTCATAAAGTACAGTAAGGTGGTGATAATATTCCAGCAACGTAGATTCTTCTTAAGATGCGGATCAAATCTTCATGTAGATGTTTACCAGACATGACTTGGTGGTCTGTTATGAGTATGTCTGTTCTAGTTCCTCCCACATCTCCTTGGCAGTTTCCTTGAATAGGAGGATCATCGCGATGAGGGGCTCCACACTATTGGTCATCAATTCAAGACTTGATAGTTATCTCTAAGCCATCACTCATAGTCCTTGTCATTCGCTTCTAGAGGCTCGTTTGTTAAAATCGATATAATTCACTGACTACCGACGAACACCTTGAATGCACGAGGCAAAAGCATACAATTTTCTGTGCCATTGAATTTGATAGAAGTACCATGCATCATCTGAATGTTGGCCTGTGAACCATAGACATGTGCAGAGAATGAATGTAGCAGAAATGAAAATGCTAAGGTGGATGTGTGGACATACTCGTAAAGATCGGATTCAGAATGATGCAATCAGAAAGAAAGTTGGCGAGTGTTGGGAGATGCGAGTGTTGGGAGATGCGAGTGTTGGGATGTTGAGCCGGCTAAGAGAGGGCGAGGACGGCCCAAGAAGTGTTGGAAAGAGACCATACGGAGGGATCTTAGTTTTGTGGATATAAGCTCGGGATTGGCCCAAGATAGACCTGAATGGAGGCGAAGAATCCATGTAGCTGACCCTACTTAATTGTGGGAAAAGGGTTTGTTGTTGTTGTTGTACCATGCATCATCACAACGAATGTACAGAGGAGGGGCTTTCTCTTGGTAGGAGTCGTGGCATCGTGGTCAGGGATAGAGATAATAGAATAGGGTTTGAAAATTCCTTAATCATGCACCAAAAGTCGTGTGTCAGGGATGTTCTCCTTGATGTTCGCATGCAACAGAGTTGTGTACGACCTAGAACTTCATGCAGGAAGGCCTGAAGATTCTCGAACATAGTTGGCAGCGTCGAGACGAGTTGGCAGCGTAGTGGGCTGCAACCTACAAACGGCACGTGACCATCTGGCGGTGTAGGGGTAGTGTACAGGCAGTGCACAGTGGTGCAAGAACCACCTGGCACTGCTGTAGTCAGTGACGGTGTGCTCACAACTGACTAGTGGCGTGGAGAAGTCACGAACAAGACCCAATCGTGGCGATATGGGCCAACATGAGGCCTAAACGGGTTGTTGGCAGCTTGCACGATGGAGTTTGTCGAGGATGAGAGAGGGGAGGCTGGTGGCAATAGGCGATTAGGGCATGAGTCCTGCTCTAGGACTGTTACACCAATACCATGCGGAGAAGAAAGTTGAGAGTGAATGAATTGTTTATTCCATAGGCCCAGGGTTTCTTATATAACGTGAAACCCTAAAGAGTGAAAACAAAAAGAGAATTACATAGATACCCAGAGGGGTTACAAAGCTCAACGAAATAAATAATACTTGCCAAAAATATAATAACTCTAGCTTGGTGAATATGCTCCAACTTGAAGGGGAGTGCTAGAGCTATTATTTGTTCAATATCATTTTGAATCCTACAACCCCCATGAGGGTACTTACGTAACTTCTCCTTTTCATCTCTATAGGGTTTTCACTCTATATAAGAAGTCTTAAAGCATTGGAATAAGACAAGCTTTTCTCTCCCAATATTTTTCTCCACAAAGATAAAGATTCCATTCTTCCATTCTCCCTTGCAATAGATCTTTTGATCAGTACTACACTTCTGTGATTCCTCAAAATGATAATCAAGGCCTTCACATTTTGACATCAAGGCACTATAATAGGCATGTACAAAATCTTCCCCTATCGAAGACTACAGATCTCCAGAGTCAATTGGTAAATTCATGATTCCTTCTTTTTGATCATACATACTCTCAAGAACCATCCATATGTCTCACCGATCTCTGTTAAAGAATAGAATATTGTATGTCATTTGACGTAAAGTTAACAATCCAAGTCTTTACTTGGTTGTCCTCAAGAAACCATTTTTCCCATAAAGGATCCTTAACATATGATTTGAGATGGAAGCCATTGATATAACCAATCCGACTATGACCTGCAATTGCCATCTCTGCAGCAACAAACCACAATAAAAAAATAATCTTTGGTCAACTTGATAGTAGTGACGTGAACAAGATAATTATCTATCTTTACATATTGTCTCCCCATATCAATTTTATCTTTTATTGGTATCAAGACAAACAAACAAACTCACAGCAATAGAGGCTTGGCACCAACAAACTCATAGCAATAATTGAAGTCAATAACTTGAGGTTGTACCTGATTTTTTCACAATCACAACCAACAATTGACGAAGCCTTCTCCTACTATAAGTAGGGTCGGCTACATGGATTCTTGCTCAAATCCATGTTGAAAAATTCTCAAGCCCAGGTAAATTGAGGAGGGATGCGCATTAGGTAGCCGACATCCAGCGTAGGAGAGATAAATTCCTAAATAGTGTTCTCTTAAAAATACTATTTAGGAGTTTATCTCGAAACCGTTCGGATAAATTCCTAAATAGTGTTCTTTTAAGAACATGTTCTTCTAAGAATATTATTTAGGAATTTATCTCGAATTCGTTCGGATCTTTTAATCATGGATTTAAGCGAACATCTAGATTTCGTTGGGATGTTCCCTACATACGACGAGTTGCATCGTCCGAATGCAATGAGAAGTTGACAAGGACCGCTACATCGCCACCCGCATGTAGTTCAAAATTTGCAAGGGTTCTTGCATACGGAACACATGCAAGTAAATAAGCTAGTTCTGCTGCATCACCGCCCAGATGCAGTCCAAAATTTGCAAGGATTTCTGCATGATGGACGCATGCGGGTAAAGAAGTTAATCCAAAAGAGGTTGCAAAAGAAGTTGCAGATATGTAGTTGGAATATTGGCACTTTGACTGGAAAATCGATGGAGATAGTTAATACGATAGAAAGAAGGAAGATTCGGATATTATGTCTACAAGAGACAAAAAGGGTTGGAGAGAAAGCAAAGGAGATCGGAAGACAGACTTTAAACTTTGGTATTCAGGTAAAGATAAGGGCAGAAATGATGTTCGAGTGGTTGTTCATAAGGATTTGAAGAAATGTGTGATTGAGGTGCAAACATCCGGGGATCGGATTATATTGCTAAAAGTGGTGCTCGAAGAAGAAATTATGAATATTATTTCAGTTTATGCACCACAAATTGGTTTAGATAATAGGATTAAACAAGCTGTTTCGGAGGATTTCGATAAGATTATGCAAGGAATCCCACAAAGAGAGATGATTTGTCTAGATTTAGATCTCAGTGGATATATTAGAAATGATGCTTCAGGGAATGCTAGTGTTCATGGAGGACATGGATTTGAGGATAGTAATGAAGAGGGAAAAATCTTTCTGGATTTTGTAATAGCTTATTATCTTTTCATTGCAAATACTATCTTCAAGAAGAGGGAGGAGCATTTAATTACTTATTAGAGTGGCTCAATTAGAACACAGATATAATACTTAGCATTGAGAAGAGATCGGTTGTGTTGCAAAGACTGTAAAGTAATCCTAAGAGAGAGTCTGACCACTCAACATCGCTTGTTAGTCATGGATGTGCAAATAAAAGGGCTAGTAAAGAAAAGGAGAGTTTCCACGATCACTAGAATTAGATGGTAGAATCTTCAATTGAAGCAGTCAAGCTTCAAGGAGAAGGTTTTAGAAGACTTATCTTGGAATTGTAACGGAAGTGCTAATGAGATGTGGGAGGCAATAGTATCTTGTATTCGAAGGGTAGCCAAAGAGATGCTAGGTGAGTCAAAGGGAGGAGCTCCAGGCCAAAAGGAGGCTTGGTGGTGGAGTGGAGGGGTGCAAGAAAAACTCAAAATTAAAAGAGCATGCTTTAAAGCTATGTCTAATGATAGAACAGATAAAATTGTCACAAACTACAAAATAGCTAAGAAGGAAGCAAAGACGGCGGTAAATGAAGCTAAGTCAAAAGCTTATGAAGTTTTGTACAAAAATCTCGATTCTAAGGAGGGTCAGAAGGATATATTCAAGACGGCTAAAGCAAGAGAAAGAAAGACCAAAGATCTTTATCAAGTGAGATGCATTAAGGATGAGGAAGGTCACGTGCTTGTTACTCAGAAGGATATAAAGACTAGATAGAAGCAATACTTCCATAAGCTTTTCAATGGGGAAGGATATAGAGCGATCACTTCGGGAAATCTAGCTAGTAGTGAAAGTTACTTGAATCGTGCAAGCAACAGACAAATACAAAGGAAGTAAAGGAGGCTTTGAAGGTTATGAAACATGGGAAATGTGTAGGACCAAATGACATTCTTGTAGAAGTGTTTTAGGTGAGCGTGGTTTGACTTGTCTTACAAATTTACTCAATGTTATTTGGCGAAGCAAGAAAATGCCTAAAGAATGAAGGAGAAGCATTGTGGTGCCTCTTTATAAGAACAAAGGAGACATTCAAAATTGTTCATATTACAGAGGTACCAATCTTTTTTTTTGAAGCCACAGAGGTACCAATCTGATAAGTCACACTATGAAAATTTGGGAATGTGTGATCGAAAGAGAGTTGAGGCAAGTTTCCGATGTAAAAAAAAACAATTCGGATTCATACCAGGTCGCTAACTATTGAAGCCACCCACTTGCTCAGGAGAACAATGGAGATTTACAAAGCTAAAAGGAAGAACCTCCATGTGATTTTTATTGATTTAGAGAAGGCTTATGATTCTGTCCTACGGGAGATATTGTGGAGAGTTTTGGAGAAGAGGCAAGTACATATCCTATACATTAACCTCATAAAAGATATGTACAATAGGCTTCATCTTGTGTAAAGATACAGTCTGGTAAGACTGACTATTTTGACATCAACACTGAACTGCATCAAGGTTCAACTTTGAGTTCATTCCTTTTTACTTTGATTATGAAGGAGTTGACAAGTCACATTCAGGATGGGATACCTTGGTGTATATTATCCGTTGATGATATTGTGTTGATTAATAAGACTAGAGATGGAGTAAATGAGAAGCTTGAGATCAGGAGACATGCTTTAGAGAGTAAAGGATTTCGTATAAGTTGGGTAAGATTGAATATATGGAGTGTACTTTTGATGGAAGCAACGATGAAGGAATCGAGGTTAAGATTGATGATGATAACATTCAGAAGAGAGATTCTTTTAGATACTTAGGATCTATTTTGCAACATGATGGAGAAATTGATAGAGATGCTACAAATAGAATAAATGCAAGTTAGTTAAAGTGGAGAGGAGCCTCTATTGTTCTCTGTGATAAGAAAATTCTTTTGAAAATCAAAGGAAAGTTTTACAAAGCAGTTTTGAGACCTACTATGTTCTATGGATCTGAATGTTGGCCTGTAAACCATAGACATGTAAAGAGAATGGCAGTAGCAAAAATGAAAATGGTAAGGTCGATGTATGGACACACATGTAAAGATGGATTCGGAATGATGCCATCAGAATGAAAATGGGTGTAGCTCCGATCGAAGATAAGATGCAAGAAAATTGTTTAAGGTGGTTCGCCCATTTGCAAAGAAGGTCAGCTGAAGCACCGATGAGGAGATATAAGTTTGGAATGTTGAGCCGGCTAAAAGAGGGTGTGTAAGGCCCAAAAGTGTTGGAATGAAACTATACAGAGGGATCTTAGTTTTTTGGATCTAAGTCCGAGAATGGCCCAATATAGATCTGAATGGAGGGAAAAAATCCATGTAGCCAACCCTACTTAAAGTGGGAAAAGGATTTGTTGTTGTTGTGTACCACCAACAAATTAAACTCACACTCACAACTCTTGCAAATCAACAAGGAGAAATCTCACAACCACATTACCCAACAAATGAAGAGTAAAAGGGATACCTCACTGCTCCAACACTTTATGCACCACCTCACAATAACCAAACAATAATGCACAACCGGGACTTTAATAAGGTACGTGGTAGACAGATTGTGTCGAACTCTAGCACCCTCTGGAAGCACTTAGGGAAACCGGGTCGATCACCCTCGATCGGAAGAGAGCACGAATCCTCAAGGACCAACCAGCCGAGATCCCAGGTGGGACCTCTATTCTCGAAGAGAAGATATATTCGAAAGGGTTCTTCCGGTAATATCCCTAAAAGCTCAGGATGCCTAAACATACGAGCTGGGAAGAGGAGAGATCAACGATGTTGCAAGGACAAGACCACCTTGTCAATCAAAGAAAGGAGTCTTGTCAGTATTCTCTATTGGTCCAGACTTTTGATAACATATGTATACTGTGGCGAAACAACTAGGGGTTGAGGGCATTGATTTCAACCAATATCAACAGGGGGTGAGGACGACACTTCACGATGGAAAGGGCACCACTTCCTAATTTCATATTCTAGCCACCACTGAAAGGTGTCGAAAAGATGGCGATGCACATGTGCCTTCTCCAACCCACTCATTTTTTCCTACTAGAAAACATCAACAACAGGGATGTCGAGAAGAGGTGGCACTAGGCACACGAATGGAAGCAACGAGTTGCGAAACACAAACCTTCTCCACCAGCAACAGGACACCGCTCACAGAATTATACCCAATCAAAATACATCACGATCTTCTGTGCTGATACTATCTTAGCAAACGATCATAGAAACAAAATAAGGTTTATGTGGAAACCTTTCAAGATTAAGGGAAAACCACGGTGCAAATGTTCCCTCATAGTCATTGACGGCTAGTGTTTTTTTCTTCTTTTTTATTTCATATATTAAAGAAATCAGAGGAGAGGGATATAGGTACTCCTTAGATGGATAAATGGATCATCACACATGATCCACCTACCTTCAAGCACTCAACATAATTATAACAAGGCATGCCACTTCCATATTTTGTTAACATGTATGGTTAAAAAGATCCTATAATTGGATATAATATTCCAGTCTCTAAGCAAAACATGCACTCGCACTGTATCTAAGCTTGCCAATGCTTGCCAGCAAAAACTTGTTGGTTGCTGACATAGTTCAGTTACATGCGTAGCGAACAAGGTTTAAAAAAGTGCAAGGCGTTTGGAGGCATTTTCCCCGAAATTAAGGCGAGGCACAAACCTCGAGGCAGTCAAGACGTAAGCTTCAATTTTTTGAAATTAAAATTAAAGTAAAATACCTTAAAAATATATAATAATAGTAAGTTTTGCCAAAAACACATTTAAAAACAATTTCAGACTAGTAAAAGATACAACACAAGCGATAAAAGCATTGAAGTTCAAAAAACTAATATTAGGCCACTAATATACGAAATATTAAGTTCCAACTTCAACGATTCTATATGAGTACTGAACTAAAGTCTCGACTTAATACTAAAAGTACAATAGAAACCATATTTTTTAATGTTCAAAGTAAAAAGATATTGATATGCCTTGAATCCCAACCATATGTCTTGTAGGATGTAGTTGGAGAACCGTGATATGCATCTCCTGCAATATCATACCCCAACAAGACAGGGGTATCACAATTCGTACAACTAAATAACAAAATTAAGTTGCAAACTTGAACTAATATAAACAATTTATTACAATTTAAACTCAAAACTATGTGCAATATAACTAGTATGTGTAGATGTATGATAAATTGAACACGATGTATAAATGAACGATTATTTCAAGCGAGTTTTTCTTTTTTTGATGGAGCTATATATAGAAATATGCAAGTATGCAAGGTTTAACATTAAAACATAAACACAAAAATAAAAAATAATGCTTAGGTAAAAATAGAGTCGGATGCAAAGCAAATAACCAAAAAGTAAAAAAAAACCTCTAGTCAAGGCTTACGCTTCCAGCTCGTCTCGAGCGCCTCACGCCTCGAACGCCCAGGAATCGCCATATCGTGATATATCGTCGATATATCGGCGATATATCGGTATCGACAGGTCACCGATATATCGCCGATATGGACGATATCGGATATCGACAGGAGAAAATGCCTTGGTGGATACCGGGTTTCAGCGATATGCGTCGATATATCGCCGATATATCGGCGATATATCGGTATCGACATTGTATCGAAACGATATCGATACCGATATTTCCTTCCTTGCGAACGCCTCAAGCCATGTCAGTGTGTACGCCTCACCCAGAGGACCTGAGGCATGTGCCTTGGGCGATTTTGACGCACCTCGCCTCGAGGAGTATGCCTTTGCGCCTGAAGGCGTTGCTTTTTAAAACTATGGTAGTGAATAATCAGTATTTGAGACGGTAGGTTACAACCAGGATGATGGTAGCTCACTAAAGATAACTAAGAGTCTCAAAACAAACTATTTGGATGGTTGAACACATCTGAAATGTGTGCAAATGATCATTTACACCTCTTTACCCAATGTTTCCAGAGGCAGAAATTAACCTATTCAATTTATTTGAATTTGTCACGCCACTCTTTCTTATACATATTTAAACTCATCTGAATAATTTTACAACTTCTAACATCCATTCAAAAAAATGCTTCACACTATAGCTATTCCAATTTCAGTCTAAAGATTTTGAAGCAACTATTATATCAATGAAGATGCATTTCTAACTAAAGTTGCCAATCAGGAGACTAGTGCCATATTTTATTTTTTTGGAAACAAAGAAACGGGTGGCATACCAGGTTGGGACCCATCGCAACTTAGATTAAACTTGATTAACTTACATTTGACCAGGCTATACAATGGGCCTTACAATGCTCCCAAACTTTTTCTTAATAAAAGACTGATTGCGGAAAGTGAACCCATTCCTAGCACACCAAATAACCCATGAGATCACGAAAGGAAGATAGCTGTCCGCATGCGAGTTGCCCAAACCATATATATTTATTTCTTTATTATGTTTGTAAATCCGAATGATGGATCTTTGAAAGTCTTTTAGGGAAGGGTTGTGTCTCTTGTGAAGAGGCATGCCTTTTATATTATCTATCTATACAAGGACACCATCGTATATAATGAAAGAAGCATAAATAAATGATATGAATTTTGGTTATCTCTAAATGGTGTTGTTAAGAATCACAGAAGCAAACATGCACAAACAAGATCAATCATGCAAGATGCAAACATACGGATTTAGATGGTTCATCCGTAACTGAGCTACGTCCTTGAGCAACGGCATATGTGGAAAAAGAAGAAAGTACAGATGATCCACAGAGCCATAACTTTATGGGAGTTTATATACTACTGCACAAACAGATCCCTAAAACAATTGGATCCATATATCCGAATACAAATAGAATCTGTTCATATTTTTTTTAAGGGCGCTACGCCCACACCCCTCGCAGAGGCGCAAATGCTCCCCCCAAGATTCCTCAAGGCTCGTTGACCAGGCAGCGAGACCCCCGTCTTGTTGGGGTATGGTACGACAAGATGAGGTGCATATGAGGTTCTTCAACCTGGGTCAAATGGTTAGGATTCAAGGCATATCCTCCCCTTTAATTTCTTTCTATTCTTAAACCCTCCACTCCAATCCCCCTCCTTGTCCCTCACGTACCTTGGCTTGCTCCTTTCCTTTACTTATTTCCTCCTTACTCACCTCTAATCCCCTCATAAAACCACATAAAACAACCATTCCCTCCTTTCCTCATCCCCTACGCATCTTGGCAATCTCAACTTTCTCCTCGTCCCATATCTTTCATTCTTACATCTAATCTTTTCCCTTTAAAGTTCTAGGACACATCACACTTGGAGTTTCCTCTAAAGAATTTTCATTTTCATGTTAGTTATCTCGATGCTTTCCCCAAGAATAATTAACTTATCATACTGAGCTTAAATGTTAAGAAAAGCATCTATCCCAATAGGAAAACAATTAACTTTGATTTGGTTATGCATTTTTTTGAAAATAAGTGTTCCCAAAATAAGTTAGAGACCATTACTAATTGTGGAAAGCCATGAAAATAGAAGATAGATTTCATCATAGCCCTAGAGTTGTCTTATATAGAGAAAAGCTCTAAGAGAAAATTAAATAAAGTGGACATAAGAAATAAGAAAATACAAATAAAGATAATGAGATATAAAAATCTCAACACTCCCCCTCAAGCTGGAGCATATAAGTCTATCCAAGGCCTTAAATATCGGTTTCGGTCACCATTTCGATATCGACCAAAATAGAATTTCGATGGAATTTCGATGGAATTTCGACCGAAATTTCGGTCATTTCGGTCATTTTTTGTACTAGGACCCCCATATTTCGGTCATTTCGGTCGAATTTCGATTTCGACTGGATATCGATATTCGACAGAAATTCGACCGAATTTTGCTGAAATTTGAGGCCATGAGTCTATCATGCTCAACTTGGAATGGCAATGGTGAAAAAAAGGACCCCTCGCAACAGCTTTAGTAAACATATCCACAATCTGGTCGCCTGAAGCAATGCGAGAGGTGGAAATAAGTCCCTTCTAAATTAGATCACGAGTGTAATGACAATCTATTTCGATGTGCTTTGTTCTTTTATGGAAGACTGGGTTATTAGCTATGAATAAAGCAGCTTGGTTGCCATATTTGAGGTGCATAGGAAGAGGCATCTCAATAGTTAGGTCACTTAGGATATTAGACTTGACCCATATCATTTATGCGTTCCCTTGGTCCATGGCTCTATACTCTGATTCAACGCTTGATCTAGCAACAACTGTCTGCTTCTTACTTTTTCATGAAACTAGCGAGCTACCTACAAACACAGCGAAGCTTGAAGTGGACTTTATGTTCTTGGGGCCCCAAATATAGTATGCGTCAGCACAATTGTGAGAGACATGTCTCTTCTGAACAAAAGTCCTGCACCTGGAGAAGACTTCAGATACCTCAAGATCATGTTAACTGCATCTATATGAACATGTCTGGATTGCTCCATAAACTAGATGACTCCACTAAAAGCAAATGATATATCATGCTTGCTGATGGTGACATACAACAGCTTCCCTACTATCTCTCTATATCGTATCTTATCCACCTCCTCAGAGTCATCATCATAGAGCCTAGCATTAGGATCCATTGGAGTAGTAGCAGGTCTATATCTTGTTATGCATGTCTCAGATGGGAGGTCTGTGACATATTTCCTTTGCATCATTACCATACCATGCTAATTTCGTGTAAATTCTAGACCAAGAAGGTAACGCAGCTTGACAAGATCCTTGGTCACAAACTATTGTCCAAGGAAATCCTTAGTTGCCTGAATGCCCTATTCATTGATGCATGTAATAATAATGTCATCAATGTAGACTAGAATAGCAACCGTACCTCTTTGGGTTCTCCTAACAAAAAGAGAGTGATATGCAGCAGATCTGACAAACCCATATTGTTCAATCAACTCTAAGAGATTCTGAAACCAAGCCCTCGGACTATGCTTAAGGCTATAGATGACTTTGTGAAGTCTGCACACCCTACGAAACCCCAGTCAGCAGCAAACCCTGGTGGCTGCTGGCTGTAGACTTCCTCCTGCAAGTCCCCATACAAGAATGCATTTTTGACATCTAATTGGAATAGCGATCAATCACATATCACAACAACAACAATAAGAACCCACAATGTAGAATGACGAGCAACAGAAGAAAATGTATCCTGATAATCCACCCCATAGGTTTGGGTGAACCCACGAGCAATTAGTCTGACCTTATACATGTCCACAGTACCCTGATGATTGTGGAAGGTAGACCGATGATGCTTCCCAAGCTGGCAGGCCTCGCACTGAAAAGTAGATCAAGGAGAAATCTATGGAAAAATGTGACACAACTTCTGTAGAGGAAGATGACCAAATCGAAGATGCCACACATAGAGAGAAACAGATCCAATGCGAAGAAAAGCACCAATATATGGAGATTGTACCAGTCTATAAAGACCTCCTTGCTTACGGCCCGCTCCAATCACACTTCCTGTAAGAATGTCGTGAAACACCAGAGCAGATGGGTCAAATATGCCACGACAATGTAAATCCTTGGTGTTTTGACTAATGGACAGTAAATTCATATAAAATTCAGAAGCGTAAAGAACATTCTAAAGTCGCATTGCAAGAGTTAACTTATATCTTCTTATCTCATCTTTCCCATTATCAAAATCCACAAATATGATCTCTAAGTAATATGAGAATAAAATATACTTACTTATGATCAATTAGTTACAATATAAATATGCTTACCTGGGAAATGTTGGGTTAATAGCTAATCATGAGAGGTGCTTGCTAGAAATTTGGAAACCTTTTACATTTGCAAGCAGAATTAAATTTTAATATGAGTTGCTCATGCCTCTCTACTTGCTTGCTTTTGATCACAATAAATGCATGTTATTTTTTTATATTTTTTTGGGAGGTACCAACGCCCGCTAACGCCTCTTCTTTCCTAACATGTTTGGCAGGCAAACAGTCTGTTGTTCAGTAGCTATACATGGTTCCAGGAGACAAGGTCTATACCAGACGGTATGTGGTTTTTGTTACAGTTTTTAGTTCAATTGATATTGTAAAAGGCTTCTTCTCTTCAGTCAAATTTTTGGGATGTTGTATGTACATGTTGTAAAATCATATGGAAATTAATGAAATGAGATGTTGGTGCCAATTGTCTCTATTAACTTGTGGTTATGATTGTGAATGTCATGTAGAAAATTATCCGCGCGAAAAATTTCCTTGTTTTTCTATAAATTATGCGATCTCTAGTGAATGGAAAGCCGCGAAAATGGCGTAACTAATTTTGTAATAAAATACATGATAAATATATGGCTTGTTTTCTCTTTGAGGTTTTTATGGGTTCAAAACCCTTTGAGATTTTTATGGCCATATTAAATTCCAGACACCTAATGACCTTGACACGAGTCTCGAGGATGAGACTCCCTTTGAGGTTTTTATAGAAACTCATTGCAAAGGGGGGTGTAGTGTGTTAACCGCATAAATTTTGCGAAACAAGTTGCAACACAAACTGTCTTCATGGTCACGTATTCTCGCTATCCATTTAAACAGGAGCGTTTTGTTCATTGTTTCCAAGTTTTGAACACCCAAACCGCCCTCCTTCTCGGGGAGAGTGGTTGTCATCCAATCAACTAAGTGAATCCCATTGGTAAAGTGTGCTTGCTTACTCCAAAAAAATCTCCCCCTAATCTTTTCCAGTCGTACATGAACACCAACGAGAAACAGCCTTGAAGACAAAAAGAATACAAAAATATCACTAAGCACTGACTTCAAGAGGACATGACACTCCCATCTAGAGAGCAACATAGCCTTCCAATCTGCCAACTTCTTTTCTAACTTCTCAAAAACTGGTAACCAATCACCGGCTTTTATAATAAGGCATGGTCTATTTTTCAACTTGATGTGAAGAATATCTTCCTCTATGGTGACCTCGATGAAGAGGTTTATATGATGAAGCCGTCGATTATGTAGTCAAGGGGGAGTGTGTATGCTGACTATGTAAGACCATCTATGGCTTGAAACAGAATCATAAGGCATGGTTTGACAGACTTACTACTGAGGTTGACACTTTTGGGTTTCAGAGGATGACATCTGACTAATGTCTTCGCCAGTTGATGGTCTACTGGCACCGTTATAGTTGTTGTCTATGTTGATGATACAGTTATTAGTGGAATCCGTAAGGGAAGAAGCTTAAACGCTTGCTCGTTAAAGGCAGGCTAAGGTAACGAATGAGAAGCGAGCATCAAGGTGAGTTCAACGCATCTATACATGGTAACACCTCTAGTATACCAAAGGGAATCACATTAGACATGGAAAAGTTCAAATTCAAGACTGAAAGTTCACTAAAACTTTGAAACTGACTGAAGCGACTTATTCAAACAATGTAAAGCACTCTAACAACTCAACACATTGAACGAATAAATAATTAAAAAATCATCAATATATGCAAATTTCGATGAACGCGAATTGTAGATTCCCTTATTTTTATTATTTCGTCGAAATGACATGCAATTTCAATGAAATTTCGTTGATATTTCATTGAAATCTTAGAAAAAGAAATGAGGTGGCATTGCGATTTCGGTAACATAAAGATATGGAAACTTCGGAGAAATTCGATGGAATTTCATTGAAATTTGAAGTCATGGATAAAGAATAACTATACAAAAAAGGGGGAAAATAGCTTTCTGAAAACCATAACTGTGTGTGTGCTTGTATTAATGCATGGCACGTGCACCATGTGAACCTAAAGGAAAGCATAAAATCAGAGTTCTAAGAATAGGATAGCTTGATATAACTCTTTGAAGAATCCCATGCAATAAATTGATTGTTTAGACCAATGGTATAGTTGAGTTAACGGATAAACTAACAAATGGTTATGGGTGGGAGACGGACTGACTATCCGGAGTTTCTCATGTAATTCGCGATTACGCGAGGTTATGAATGTAATTACAAAATTACCCACAGTTATGGGTGTAAATATCCATAGGAAAAAATGCTTTGAAGTGTTCAAAGGTACACAGAGGTCATGATTATGGAGGTACAAAAGAAGGAAATGGTTTACCTGATTTTGCACTGATTCATAACCTTTTCATATAGCAATTTTTTATAAAAAAATTGAGGAACATAAAGTATCCAACATTATTAAATAGTATTGGTTGTGCACATAAAGAAAAGAATAAATGGGGCCAAAATGAACCTTTGTAAGAAGAAGATAGTCAAGGAAGGTGATAAGATTAACCATACTAATAAAATGGTGAAGCCTTCTCCCACTTTAAGTTGGATCAGCTACATGGATTCTTGCTCAAATCCATATTGAAAGACCTGCATATTTTTTTACATTGAATGTCATGTACCTAACGCAACCCCTGCTAGGTAGGAACACCGCACCACCACTAGACCATTGAAAAGGATATAAATTTGACAACACTAATGTTTAAAAATAACTATAGTGACCTCCGTTTAAAAAAATGCTAAATAAGTTTTTATAGTATATAAAGAAAGATGACTTGATATAAAATGTGTTATTGAAACGGTACAAGAGAAACTTGGATTAAGAAGAGATGGTTGTATCTCTTCTTAATCACAAACACAATATTGTATTAGTTACAAATATACAAGTGACAATCACAATATTGTATTATAGTATCATTATATGTTACTCCTGAAACATAACATGTCATAAATATATAATTATACATTTATATTACAATCACCATTGCATCAAAGAAATCATGCAAGTGTACAATGATTGTTTCTAATTAGTATGAATAAAATTTATACCAACAAATGATATTCAATTGCTTGTATCGTTACAATGAGTATAATATATGTTTAAGAGACTGTATATTTTTGTAAGAATGTTAGGAATTCACATATTTACAATATTAATATTACTTAATCACAAATTAAAACTAGCATATATGGTTAATATGGTATATTTTGTACATCTATTAAATTTAGAATATTCAAATTTAGGATTTATGATCATATATTATGTCAATATTTGAAGTTTATAATTTTATTATAATATAAGTATGCTTACTAATAATTTTGGCATCTAATTTCTCTATAAATCAAAGCTTATGCCTTGAACGCCTCGAGGCTTACGCCTCGCCTCAATAACGAAAAACCGCCTCGATCCGACTCACATTTTTTAAAACATTGGATAACGAGTCCTCATGTCCCCCATATCTCATGTACGATCCGAATTGGCCTTGACATAGCACGAAGAACATGTTACCGATTGTACGGTCATTAAGACATTTCCAGATGAGATGTTGTGGTTCTCGTTGGTCTTCATATTCAGGTTGATCTTCACCGATGGTAGCAATGAGTCTGAAGAGGAGTCGAAGCTTTGCCGTAAAAACTTGTTGGCGTCATGTACCATGAGTTGTTGTCAAGGAGCTGCAATGACTCAAACTTGTTATTGCTGGGCTTCACAGCTACTGGATGAGAGTAACATTGTCGTATATGGCAAGACCACCAACCAATGTGAGGTCGAGCGAGCAGATTGGAGTTGGTGATGGGGTTCTGCCTTCTGAAGACGAGGGTCGGCGCCATAGTTAGAGTCAACGAAGAAAAGGAGGATAAGCAAGAAGAGGACCACGGGAGGAGCTCCTACAGGTTATTCCATCTGAAATCCTGAAGTTATGGACATTGATTGTAGTGGAGAGAATTTCGGACAAAGGAATGGATGGAGAGGAGGGGCTTCAGCCAGAGGGGTCTCGACGGGAGGGTCGGGTTGGGCATCGGGTCGGGTCGGGTCGGGTTTGAGTTGGCCAGGCCCAAGCCCATTTAAGTATATGGGCTAATGGGTCGAGCCTAGGCCCATTTTATTTTCAAAAATTAGGCCCAAGCCCAAACCCGACCCCAACAAAATGTGTCGGGTTCAGGTCGGGCCAGCCCAATTTAGCACCTATGTATACCAATATCATGTCTTCCAATCTTCATGCATTTGTGTGGTTCTTTCTTATGCATGTGTGCATGTTTAAAACCATAAGCATGCTAACTAATTTGTGATTTTAACATTAGTTGTATGTTGGAAATAGAAATGTGGTAAAAATATGGCGACTTAAACCACCATTCAATTCACCATTAAATGTTCTATTGTAGATGCGAGCACTATGACCCAGTACAGATTTGTTACTTACAGTTGTACATGCTCTAACACTTGAGGACACAGATTCCATTCTTGCATATTAATGTAATAATCTTGTATATTAATGTAATAATATCCTCAATCCATGTTAATGGATATGACTATTAATGTGTCTAAGCATTTATTCTACACTCGAATAAGGATATTAAAGTTAGAACATGGTATTTGGAATGAACATGAATATAATTGATATAATTATACCGTATTAGATATGAATATACTTGCTTTAGAATGGGTCGGGCTATCGGGCTAACGGGTTTGGGCCTTCTCAGGCCCAAACCTGGCCCGATAATCAATATGGGCTCATTTTAGGGCCCACGGCCCGCCCATTAAATTTCGAGTTCGGGTTTAGGTCGGGTTATACGGGTCGAGTTTTGGGCCGGGTCGGGTTTTGGGCCGGGTCGGGCCAGCCCAATGCCCAACCCTACGGGAGGGGGCTCGAGTGGAGGGGGCTGGAGGAAATGGATTTGATGGAGGAATGTGTGGAGGGGAGGGGGCAGGGGGAAGCGCTTGGGCATAGGAGGCCGGAGGGGTCATTAGGCGCAGGGGGCAGGAGGGGAGGGGCCTCGAGCGTAGGGGGTTGGAGGAGATGGAGATTCCGGTAGACGAATGGGTAGAGGGGAGGGAACTTCAGGCGGAAATGATGGAGGAGAGGGGTCATCAAGCGCAGCGGGTTGGAGGGCGAGGAGGCTTCAGGCGGCGACAACGGAGGAGATGGGGCATCGGGCAACGGGGCTAAAGAGTAGAGGGTATCGGTGGAGGAAGAGGGGGTTGGGGATGAGGGGGGATTAGGGTTTTTTAATTGTTATTTGCATTTTAATAATAGTCGTTGGATGAAACACAGGTTAGATTAACTCAATGGTATGGTTGATTTAACGAATAAACTAACAAATGGTTATGGGTGGGGTGGGAGACAGAGTGACTATCCGAGGTTTCTCATGTAATTCGCAATTACGTGAGGTTATGAATGTAATTACAAAATTACCCAGGATTATGGGTGTAAATATCCATAGGAAAAAATGCTTTGAAGTGTTCAAAGGAACACAGAGGTCATGATTATGGAGGTACAAAAGAGGGAAATGGTTTACCTGATTTTGCACTGATTCATAACCTTTTCATATAGCAATTTTCTTATAAAAAATTGAGGAACATAAAGTATCCAACATTATTAATTAGTATTGGTTGTGCACATAAAGAAAAGAATAAATGGGGCCAAAATGAACCTTTGTAAGAAGAAGAAAGTTTCAAGAAGATAGTCAAGGAAGGTGATAAGATTAACCGTACTAATAAAATGGTGAAGCCTTCTCCCACTTTAAGTCGGATCAACTACATAGATTCTTGCTCAAATCCATATTGAAAGACCTGCATATTTTTTTACATTGGATGTTATCTACCTAACGCAACCCCCACTAGGTAGGAACACCGCACCACCACTAGACCTTTGAAAAGGTTATAAATTTGACAGTACTAATGTTTAAAAATAACTATGGTGACCTATTTTTGAAAAATTGCTAAATAAGTTTTTTATAGTGTATAAAGAAAGATGACTCGGTATAAAATTTGTTATTGAAAAGGTACAAGAGAAACTTGGATTAAGAAGAGATGGTTTCAAGCTTTTTGCCGTAAACACAATGAATGCAAATGTAAAATAAGATAACAAAGCAAAAAAGGGCAGTCAATGAAATGAAGACAATCTTGGAGGGATTGATGGCAAAAACTCGATGTTAAGGAGAAACAAGTATATTCAGACTAGCCAATAAAAGAGAAAGAAAAGTGAGAAATCCTACTTAAATATGTTGCGTAAAGAATCTACTAAAAGATTCCAATGACCAATGAATTATCACTTCAGGAAAGTAGGCTAGATTCAGAGCCTATTCAAACTACACTTATTGAATTCAGAGGAAAGAACTGAACAAGACTTTACAAAAACATAAAGTTCAAAAAACAAACAGGACCATATGATATTCCAGTGGACATTTTAAGTCGTTTAAAGAGAAGTATCATTTTGTCCACAACTTTTCAATATTGTTTTGGGGAGTGAGCAAATGATAGATGAATGAAGAAAAAGGTTTATGACGCCCGTATAGAGTAAACGATATATACAATTCCACACAATGAAAGATGTATCAGTTTGATCATCATGCTGCAAAGTAGTGGGAGAGAGTAGTAAACAAAAGTGAACAGAAGTTTCTATATATTGGTAGACTAGGTTTGAATCATGCTTTATGGGTCTACAACTAATACCACATACCTTTACGGTGTTGATATAAATTTGTATAGATTCACATCAGATCTACCTATTATTTTCATTTATTTGAAGAAAGTAAATGGTGGTGTGTAAATGGTGGTGTGCCAAGACTTAGTAGACAGGAAATTCTAGATCAGAAGAGGTGCATGTTTTGTATATCAAGCTTATCAGAAATCTGTATATCCAACAAATAGCTTGGCTGAAATGTTCCCAAAACTTGCTTTATTTTCCAACCTCGTGCAGATAGACAAATTCAATCAAAAATAGTTAAATGGTGTTCAGAGTGAATTGTTTGCATTGTGCCCTGTGGAAAAAAACCTCTTTGAAAATTAACATATAAATACAATATTTACATAGCGAAGTATAGCATGCATGTGATCGTGATTTTTGGGTCCTCAATATAGATATATGCTAAGGATGTCTACAGCATAGTAAGATGCTATGAGACAAGTGCAGAGAAATTCTAGGCTGCTTATCATGGATACGCAGCCATAAAAAAAAGATTGAAATATGATGTCTAGATGAGATTTTCCGATGAAAGATTCATGTGGCATCAATGGGTGGATTAACGAGGAAAACAAGTTTAAGGTGATTGTGTATATGTAAGAGCGACATTTGATGTCCATATTCAAATGTGAAAGAAGTCAGACGAAAATACCAAATGGGGGTAAGGAAGACCAAACATTGAAGCAGAACTATTAAAAACGATCTGGCATATCAAGATTTATGCCAGGTACAACCCAATAATAACTAAAAGAAAGAATCCATGCATCAAACTCTACCTAATGTTGAAAAAGACTTTTATTGCTGACATCATCTTGCATTATTTAAAAATAATAACTGCATGACTTTGTACCTTGTGAATAAAAACGATCATCCAACCACAGATTTTAATGAAAAAGTGAAAAGGAGTATCACAGTTCATGAAAGATGTTACACGAGGAGCTTCATTTACACACAACATAAAAACTACAAAAGAAAGGTTGGAAAGAAAATATTTTCATTAAAGTGTCATGCTTTTTTTATACATGGATGACCATACAAGACACTGAGCTTGGAACTCTCAATGTTACCTTTCTTTTCCGATCATCTGAACATCTGCTACTGGCTATGCTAGACCTCAAGCCATTACTTTGTTTACTGATCACAAATTCTCTAACGTTTCCATCATTTACAGAACCTCTAGAGTGGCCTAAATAACAGGCACCTGGAGAATTCTTTCTCCTTTCTAAAGTAGAACAAAAATAACTAATGGAGCGCCTTGGAATTCTTCCAGAAAAAGGTACCTCGAAGGAGTAGAAATGTTCATCTTCATGCTGCCTGAAAGTTGGTGCAACTTCAGGACAACTTGGATGCTTGGACATCTCTGTACATTTATGTTCAATATTGGGATACAGAGGCTGTTCATGGCAATAGCAACCATCATTGAGAATATCAAGTTCCCATCTATCAGACACAAATTTTTCATAACTTCTATCTAAAACATCATTGGAAGCAGGACAGCTGGTTCTCGACCGTGGTAAATTGAGCATCTGTTCTGGTAATAAATAATTAGATCTCTCTAAATGATGCAGCTCATGTGGGCTTTGATAGGCTGGGGATCTAGAGTTATCACTTCTCCTGCACAGTGCAGCATTTTCAGAATTTAACATATTACTATTAACCCCGAAACCTATGCCTTTCCTTACAGAACGCTTAGCAGTTCGAATTGAACCTGTTTTGCGCGCATTGTGATTTATTTTCTCTTCATTAAGAGGTATAATATCTCTCCGATGCCTTCCACGAACTGCTCTTCTATTTTTATATCGAACATCTTTGTGATTCTTTCTAATCCTCAAATCATGATTCACTTCCAATTTC
This sequence comes from Ottelia alismoides, assembly GCA_037367405.1. NCBI lineage: Eukaryota > Viridiplantae > Streptophyta > Magnoliopsida > Alismatales > Hydrocharitaceae > Ottelia > Ottelia alismoides. The sequence goes on along the minus strand of JAZKJV010009079.1, from coordinate 325,653 downwards.
CAACTATCCGATGAATCCCGGCCCCCTTTAAAACAAGATGATGATGCATCCACAGAAATCGATTTTGTTTGGTCATTGAATAGAATACTTCTTTTATGATTTCTACGATCACTTTCATTCAAACAACTATGAGAACTATAATCACATAGAGAAGTTCTGAAAGATGCATAATTCCCCTTATCAAACCTCCTCCTATCATAATCTTCTTGATTACTTGGCGCCAAATGCTGATTGCTCGAGCATCTGGTAACAAGGCCCCTGATAGATTTAACTTGGGGATAGTGAGTAACCTGTTTTTCATTTTGAGAAGATAAATATGCTTGACCAACAGAAAGATTGCAACTTCCTGTCTCTTCAAGACGCATTCTCAAAGAATTCTTATGATTCTGAACATTCTCAATATCATGGCTTAAGAAATGGACATCCTTCTGCATAACAGACTTATTTGCAGTCTTATCAGATACTCTGCTCACTTTACGATCATCCTCATTGAAGTGATTATCACGAAGCTTCACTCCATTTTCAAGCTCTGATTTTGCTTCTCCACATAATGAATCACACGAAAAACTACTTACAGAGTTAGGTGAACCCCAACATGAACAGTGTGAACCTGGTGACGGACTTTTAGGCATGTGAGTTTTCTCCAACTTTTTCACAAATGTATCAGAGCCATCACCACCAAAAAAAGGAATTAAATTATGCACAACCTGATCGCATGGTGAAGTTCCTAGCAATAAACCAACCCCATCTGTGCAGTTGTCTTTGCCTTTCTCCGACCGACCACATTCAATGGAAGCTTCAGCAAATATGTGTTTGCTTGTTCTATGAGATGTTTTATCACCCCCATCAATAGTTTCAACATTTTTCTGATCATCTTCACCTAAATCTAGGATGTTTCTTTGCATGGTTGTGTCAACAAGCCTGTTTGAAAGATTCAAAATGGAATTCAGATGTCCGACAATTGTAATTCCTACCAATAAAATTTGGGCTCAGAAAGCATGAGCATACATGAAGGAACTCTAATTGATTTTAAAAAAGGAAACAATCTTAATTGACAGTGTATTCAAGCCAATGGCATAGAGGGAACTAGTGATATAAGCAAGGTTAGCCTATTAACAATCCATGTATCTTTATATAGAAGGTACTACATCCAAGTTCAAGATTAATTACCACCCCCCCCTTCTTTTTACTGTGTCTCCCACAGTTATATCTACAAATTTCAATAGCATGTCATGGTGCAGACCATACTGACCCAATCATTTCAGCAGAATAAGAAGATTTAAATGCAAAGTATCCTTCAACTATGACTGAATTAACTGTCCCATTTAATACACAAAACTGGTCAATGTGGTCGATGTAGCCAATTCAATGGCAAAGTTCCTTTCATAAAGGCAGACTCCTCCAAGTCAGCAAGCAAGTTTAGGGACTTTCGGTTAAGATGCATTTTTCTCTTCCATACTTGCATTTTTACAGTATTTTGATTATCTCTTTTTTCTTGTAAAAGAAAATGGGCACCCAAAATGGTGCGCACCCATTACTTAGGAAGTCTTTTCATTCATCAATTTTGCAGTTAATTGTTTCTTTTCCTCTTAACCACAAAACAGGGTACATTGGCATTTATAGAGCATGTGCCAATTACATAGTACATAACTGTTGTCTTGAACTTTAAAAAAACTGATATTTACAAATGACTGCTGGCAAATAGAAAAAAACTAACAGTTCTCCTTAGATACGGCTACAGAACTTACAGAAAAGAATTCCCTTTCTCCTCAAGTGCCTCAGCAATAGCGAGTTCTATGTCTTTGTTACTTGAAGTACGTGTCTTTTCCATAGACTCATCCATCCTGATCTGAAAGAAATCAAAGGTGAGTTTTTTTTCTTCTTCTGTAACATTCAAAATAACATTCAAAACAAATAAAATACTGTCACTTGTCAAATGAAAATACTGATTATAACAGCAGAACAGAGTAGGAACCACAGCTCCCGTACTTGTATAACAGCATCGGAATCCCGACTTCGAGACCGTCGGATATCTACAGATGGTCTTCGCTCATTAATGCCACCTTCAACTCGAATAGCCCTGCCCTTTGGCTGAAGCAATGGATGAACCACTTAGGGAAAAGAGTATATATATAATAACATCCAAGTTGCAGCTTTTGATACTTACCTTAATGACAGATGAAGTTGTTCTTTCATCATAGACAGGTCCAAGCATGGTTGAGCAAGTGCCATTATTTACATTAGATTCCATGGCCTATCAAAATATCACAGTAATAAGGTAGATGCATTAGATCCTTACAATGAAAAGGTAATAAAATTTAGACATTGCATTTACATTTATGTGATCCGCCTTGTCTACAACGGATGTTGCAGTATTCATAGTCCCTTCCCTGAAATTCTCCTGGTAAAAACAACCATCATGCTTAACGTCAAAGTAAGCCTAGAATAAGTTTGTGATGACTCAATAAAATTTAAGATCGTGAGATGCCACAGTTCTCCAATAGTGCTTCCAACTTTCCTCGTTCAAATCAAAATTGAAGAAGCCGGCATTGTTAACTCCTATATTTCTCCAAGGCTTGGGCTCAAAGGATTCAATGCCCATGTCAAAAGTTTTTCTGAATAAAACTGACTAAATTAATGACAGTTGAAATTCCTAACCTTGTGAGCTACATAGCTGAAACTAGCTTGAGACCATGTTGAATTTGAATAAGAACTTGTGACAGTTACTTCAAGATCAAGTCACCAACATTGATTAGGATATATAGTAACAAAGAATAAGGATGCCATCTACTGATGTGCATGTTACTTCTTTTTGTTGCAAGAACAAATAAATGAGGAATATCCTTGATTTCACATTTGACAATGATTTGCTGATGGTGTCCAATGGAATATAAGTGGTGGTGTGAAAGAATAAAATAAGAAAAAATCACTGATTTAACTTTTGAAGTAAATAAATATACAACGATGACTTCTTAAAACGGGATTTTTTGTCCATCTAACAGGACGCTCTTATTCAATAATCGCTAACCTCTGGGGCAAACACTGACACATCGTAGAGGAAAGAGTCCCATCCCCATCACGGCAAATCACGACACATTCTCATCCCCATCATAGATGTGGCCCATGCGGGATAATCAACAGGCGACCAAACAATAAGAAATTTCACACTGGACAATGTTGAACACAATACATCTAAAGATTAAATAAATAAATATCACCTGGGGAAAGATTTATATTGTTGTTCTTTTTTTACAAATTCTCTCCTCATCCACAAACAACTTTTCAACGTAGCATTGTCAGGCCAAATTAACCACCAAAACGGCTATAGAGAAAAAAGGGACAGTATCTCACATAAACTAGCTAACAAAATAGGAACTAAATCGAGTATATAATGTCTCGTGCAAGAGGAATCAGATCTATTTGGGAAATGTGTCAAGTCTTACATATGCATGCATACTTTGATGATAATAAAACCTGATTATTAGCTTGTAGCTAGGTTTTGGTAACTAACATTAAAGCTAAAGAAGAAGAAGCTCAATTCAAGAAGAAGATTCGTGCTCCACAAACTAAGGGGACTTAAGAAAACCATGCCAAGGACTTCGTGCCGAAAAGTTCGAGTTTCAATCAGTGACGTGAGTTATAATCTTTTGTTTTGATTATAACAGTGTGCAAAAACCTCAAGATATCATACATCAAACATCACTCTCAGATTAGGTTTTAACCTTGAATCGGCTGACTATTTCTCAACTTCTATCGACAAATTGACCTTTCAACCAATTAATTTTTATACCAGTTGGCTCCTCATGTTCAAATGATCAAAATGAGGTGGCATAGCAAAAATGATATTTTTAGTCAATTAACCCATTTCTTAAGTCGACTAATCCAATTTATCATACGTCTACTTATCGGCGTGTGTGCTTATTTTGAGTCACAACATCTAAACTCAATCATCACGTACTTTCACCTCAAAAGGCAATTAACTCCCGAAAGCGATCACTTAAAGTGTCTTATAAACGGAAAACCATTCCCTTCGAATTGACTTCACATTACACACATTCCATCATTCTCAAGTGTAGAATTCATTTCTACACACTAAGATTCCATTCCCTTCTTTGTGAGTGAGTTTTAGAGTGACGTGTGCTTTTTTAAGATCTTGAAGATCCAATGATCACCTTATAAGCATGCTCCTCGCTGTGTGAAATCGTTCTTTAGTTACCTCGTGTTTCGTTGAATACATAATTATATTTATGTCCATATGAGTATTCTACGTCTATTCTAATGGTTAAAGTTGTCCAAGTAGACAGTTTGTTATGGTTAGAGATGTCTGCATAAACAACATGGTGCACAGTTAGAGTTGTTTGCGTGTGAACAACTTGTTGTAATATAATTGGGTTGCCAACGAAAGTAGTATGTATAGTGTAAAGGATAGAGCGATTCAATCAGGTTGAAATCTCAAGTCGAGAGACTGAAGTCCTGGTTTTTACTCGGGAGAGTTTTCACGTGATATCTCTATTTCACTTGGGGCTTCGTTATTGCTTCGTCTTTTTGTGGTTGAACAATGTTGCGTGATGATTTTATTTGTTAAGAATATTATAATTGCAGTGATCCTTAAATAAGGCAAACTAACAAGTTGGAAGAAAACGATGGCTATCTTTCTCCATCGATCGATTTTGTCTAGAATATGCAACGAGATGTTGTATATAAAAGAAAATACGATTGGATATGCCGAGGTAAAAACATCCAAGATGACACTCATTTCAAAGGCAATGAACACAATATATTATGTCCTCTTAAAAACATAATTCGATAGAGATTCACATTTGAAGATATCATACGAAATTTAAAAATGTTTAGAGCTAACTCATGAAGGTACGACACTGGTAAAAGAATCAAGTTTTATAATGTTAACAACTTAACAACTGAACCAGATGTTTAAATGCAGAAGCATCAAAGAAATGAATGTCTGATTATCTGCAATCATAAACTAATTGTGGAACTTGAGTTTTCAAAGATGGAGAACTAGCAAGAAAAGTAATTATCTCTCTCACCAGATTAGGAACACAAAGTGACTGTAAATAAAAGAGTCAACAGACTTTCTGCACAAAATAATTGGCGGATCTCATAAGCAATCATTTAGCCTATGAAACCAAGATAGAGAATAAGAAAAAAGAAGAAGAGCCAAAAAAAGAATCTAGCCTTCTCTGTTAGCCAAGATGCACGTAAAGAATTTGATCAAGTCAGTGACAAGGACATATCACTCTCATCACACAAAAATTCAAAGCGTTCCTTAAGAGGCAAATGAAGCAAAATAGTGAAGCAACATGCTTTCAATGTAATAAGCAAGGGTATTCGAAGGATTGCCCACAATTTAAGAGATACGGAGACAAGAAAATGTCTAAGAAGAAGGCTATACATGAATCTTGGGATGACTCAAGTAGTAGTTATGACGATGAATAATCATGCCCAGGACTCGTCAAAATAACAAATGAATATGACTCATCCAACTCATACGACAAAGTTAGTAAATCAACCTATCAAGAACTATACCTTAAAAGTTATTTCAAGATATTCTAAATATAAAAAATAATTAGGTTCATTAAGTAGAAAACAAACTCAGCCATGGCCGATTCTAAGCCATGGTAAATTGAGGAGGGTTGCGTTAGGTAGCCGACAAGCAGTGTAAAACAGTCGGAGACAAATTCCTAAATAGCATTTAAAATTACTATTTAGGAATTTGCTTCGAGATAGTAGGATCTTTTCAACATGGATTTAAGCAAACGACTTATCTTGGGATTGTGATGGAAGTGCAAACGAAATGTGTTAGGCGGTAGCATCTTATATCCGAAGGGTAGCCGAAGTGATGCTAGGCGAGTCTAAGGGAGGAGTTCCAAGCCAAAAGGAGTCGGTGGTGGAAAGAGGGGCAAGAGAAACTTAAATTTAAAAGAGCTTGCACTAAAACTACGTATAAGGATAGAACAAAGGAAATTACTACAAAGTACAAACTACAAAATAGTGAAGAAAGAAGCAAAGGTCGTATGTGAAGCCAAGTCGAAAGCTTATGAAGTTTTGCGCCAAAAGCTTGACTTGAAGGAGGGCTAAAAGGATATATCAAATTGGCCAAAGAAAGAGAAAAAAAGACCAAAGATCATTTTCAAGTGAGATGCATCAAGGACGAGGAAGGATATATGCTTGTTACTCAAAAGGATATAGAGATTAGATGGAAGCAGCAAGGAAGGAAATATCGATATCGATATCGTTTCGATACAATGTCGATACCGATATATCGTCGATATATCGGCGATATATCGACGCATATCGCCGAAACCCGGTATCCATTAGGCATTTTCTCCTGTCGATACCCGATATCGTCCATATCGGCGATATATCGGTGACCTGTCGATACCGATATATCGCCGATATATCGACGATATATCGCGATATGGCGATCCCTGGGAAGCAGTATCCCATAAGCTTTCATAGGGTAATGGAATAAAGAGATTACTTTGGGAGATCTTGTTGGTAATGAATGTTACATGAATCGTGAAAGCTACAGACGAATATACAGGAATGAAGTAGAGGATGCCTTAAAGGTTATGAAACCCAAGAAAGGGGTTAGGGCATGACGACATTTCTATAGATGTTTGGAGAGCTCTAGGTGAATGGGGTTTGACTTGGCTCACAATTTTATTCAATGTTATTTGGTGAAGCAAGAAAATGCTTGAAGAATGGAGGAGAAGCATTGTGGTGCCTCTTTATAAGAATAAAGGAGGTATTCAAAATTGTTTGAATTATAAAGGTATAAAATTGATGAGGCATACTATGAAAACTTGGGAACGTGTGATCGAAAGAACGTTGAGGCAAGTTTCCAAAGTAACTGAAAACCAATTCGGATTCATGCCAGGTCGCTCTACTATTGAAACTATCCATTTGTTGATAACAATGGAATTTATATACTTAGAAAAAAGAACTCCATGTGATTTTTATTGATTTGAAGAAGGCTTGTGATTCAATCCCAAGGGAAATTTTGTGGAGAGTTTTGGAGAAGAGAAAAGCATGGCCTCAAATTTTAACGAAATTCTACCAAATTTCTTCGAAATTTCATTTCTTTAGGCCATAAAAATCAAAACGCTATCTTATTTCTTTTTCTAAGATTTCAAAGAAATATCATTGAAATGCCAATGAAATTTCATCAAAATTGCACGTTGTTTCAACAAAACAACAAAAATAAGGGAACCATTCATTTTCATTGAAATCTGCATATATTAATGAAGTTTTCACTTATTTATTCGTTGATGTGTTGTGGTGTTAGAGTGATTTACATTTTTTGAAGAAGTTCCTTTAGTTAATTGCTAAATTTTAGGTCTAAATTCAAAACAAATCAGTTAGACACAAGAGTTAAGAGTTAAATTCATTTTTAATTAGTGAGCTTTATATTTTTTAATTCTTTCCTTATTTTGATATATATGTTTTGATTAGCAGAATTATATGTGTCAACTCATTCTTATCAACGAGGTGATTATCATGGCTTTTGCTTCCACATTAGCATATAGTTCTGACTGTAAGTAATGTGTTGCTCTACATATCAACATGTGTGATGACTATTATGATAATACTACTTCAAAACTTGTATCTAAATACTATTTTACAAATAAGTGTGCATTTCTATTTCATTTATCGACTGGAGGAATATTAAAACCTTGTTTTTTAGAAAAAGTCAAGTTTACAGTCATTTTCAAGATTTCCGACGATTTCACCACAATTCTCCGAAAATTCTCTTTCCGAACTTTGGTGAAACAAAACCGAAATCCTAGATTTAAGGCTTTTGCTTCTTGCGGCTTCTCTCTACAATAAGGAGAATGTAGGGCTTTGCGAGTGCTAGGTTGTTAGTAACCTTCCAAATCAGGTGACTATAAGTATTTGCCTACTATCTAGTTGGATATAGATTGTGCTTGTGAAAACCACACAGTTTATTGGTGTTAATTGATTTTTTTGTCTTGTATAACATATATTTTACAATCACAAGCTAAACAATGCATCTATCAAACATACATGTAAGAAAGATTTGTGTTTGTGTTTGTATTTATTTTATTTCTAAATTAAATATTTTCTAAGTTGAAAGTATTTGGGGGGGGTTGGGGGGGATAGCTGACTCAACTAGGCCAACCATTAGTCAGTCAACCCGATTTAGTCGGGCAACTTTTACATAGAGATTTTTTATTTTTTTAGTTTTTTAAAAGAAAACGTATTCCAATATGCTTAATGTTATATTCAAAGTCAGTTACTATGTCTTGATAAAGCACGGATTTGTACAAAGAAGCCGATTACTATGTCAGTCGATTTTATCTATTTCTGAGAAGACAGTTTTTAACTTGGTCTCTCGAAAATGGGACAAAGTAACAACACTCGCATTGTATGACTCTTTACTATTGCTGAGTGCCAGAGCAATGGCATTGCTATCATGATTCATCCCATTCGCTGAAAAAAGCCATGGCAATCGTTGTTTGCTTCTGTTGTTAGCATTCTTCCTCATTTTGGACCTCATATGAGTCCTACACAAGAGCCACTGATATAGATTTCATCAAGTTTGCTTGCACAGGCTTATGTTTACTCTAAAACGGAAGATATATGTCTAATACCAAAAGGTTTTTGGGAAAATCTAGAAAGCATTAGCAAGTCCACCTCTGTTATGATGTTTTTTATGCACCCAAAACAAGTTTGTTTTGATCAATTTGTTGCCTTTTATAACTCTATATTTAAAGAAAACTCTTCAGCTCTTTTTTGTTTCTGCTTCTATCAAGTAGGTATCAGTAATGTGGAGAAAAATCTGTAAAGCTCTCTTAGAACATAAAAATGAGAAACTTGTTGCTGCTACTAAGTAAAATCTCTTGAAGAATTATTTCTTTTGTTTCATTATGATAGTATAGAAAATGTACAAATCTATACAAATATATAAGAATAAAAAATAATTTGTATATTTAAAAAAATAAAAACCGACTAATAACTGACTAGATTAGTCGTCCAACTGCTGATTAATCCTTAGTCAGTGACCCCGCCGACCGAGTACTAACTATCGATTTCTGCAACCTTGGTTAGATACAAGTTCTAAGTTATCATTTCGATCTCAATTTCCTACATAAGATATCATTTTACTAGTACTCTTTATTGGCATATGTTTTTCTCTGTTATTATTGCATGTGTTGCCATTCTGTTCATGTTCAAGAGGTTAAACTAATGGCTTCTAATTTTGGTTCCAAATCTAGTTCTGGTTTTGGGTAGCATACTACTTTTTTTTTACTATTGGAGCGATTGGATGGAAATTTAATTTAACATATCATGTTAACATCTTACTATTAGGAAAAAATTTATGTAATTCCCTCATCTATTCAATTAAAGAATATTAATAAAATCTTAATTTTTGAAAAAATGTTCAAGTAATGTCCCTAATTTTCGATCATTTCACTAAAATTCCAGTGATTTTCTCTATCCAGGCTAGGTAATTCCGCCATATATTTGATCCCACCTAAATATGTTGGTAAAGTCTTCAACATTGCTGCATCTCTTTTTGGGAGATGGTAAAATTTACATATTTTTTGCTATGTTCTAAGTCCATGAATTTATGAAGTCATGTTTCTGTAGTGCACCAATTCGTTAACATACCACCGAACCATTTTCTATTAACATAATGACTCCTATCCCTTCTTACAGCTGATGCTATTAAGTCGGCTACTTTATTTTTGGTACCCACTATTAGAAAAATAGTTTCCTATACTTGTTACATCAAAAACTATATGACAGGCTTCTAATAAAAAACGGGCAGTTTTTATAAGATTTGTAATATGAATACCCTTGCGCTTTACAGAAATATAAGGTGTTATCTTAGGATTCTATTTCTTACTACCATGACCAAAATGAACTCTCGCTTCCATCATCTCTTCCAAATTGAGTTCCAATATCTTGTCATTTTTCCTCACATTTCCCCTTGAAGACAAGTACATGTACTATACAATAACCTTATAAAGGATATGTATGATGGGGCTTCATCTTGTGTAGGGATCCAGTCTAGGAAGATTGACTATTTTAACATCAGCATCGGTATGCATCAAGGTTCGACTTTGAGTTCATTCCTTTTTAATTTGATATGGATGAGTTGACTAGTCATATTCAAGATGAGATACCTTGGTATATGTTATTCGTCGATGATATTGTGTTGATTGATGAGACAAAGATGAGGTAAATGAGAAGCTAGAGGTTTGGAGACATGCCTTAGAGACTAAAGGATTCTGTATAAGTAGGGCTAAGACTGAATATATGATGATCTGGATATGGGGAGAAATATGAACTGGTATTATTGGTTTTGGTTTTTTACTATGAAAGAATAACTTCCCAAACTACAATCCTCCTTTGATTTTTTTATTACAAGCTCCCCATTCATAAACTTTTCTACACCTTTGACGAGCATGTTTTCCTTCTCTTAAGCATCCATCTTCTGCAAATGCCTCCCTATCTAAAATGTTAAAATATTCTCACATTCGACCATGAATAATGCTCCCCTGAAAGGAATAGGTAGAATAGCACGGTTAATCTTCAAACAAAGTTGCATCTTTCGTGATGTATAGATGTTTAATCGTTGAATCATAGACTTGTATTCTTTTTCAATATTAGAGTATCTAAGAAATGTGAAGGAGGATTAATTCTCCAAGGCTATCAAAATTACGAATAAAAAATGTATACTCAAACTAGCTATGCATCAAACAAAGGTTTCCTGTATCAATAAAAAATTACAAGGTCCAATTGTGGTGCATTTGTGAAGGCATGTGGTTAATAAGATAAACACTTGTAATAATACACAAAAGAATTGGGGTAGAATAAGAAATTTTAAGGAGAAGAGGAATAAGGTAAAAACGCATCGGTTGCACGGGATTCGAGAGAAAAAGCATGGAGATGCACATGGGAGAGGGGGACGGGGAGAGAATGGAGAAACTTTCATTTTAATTTCAACTCAAATTGTCCCTAACAATGACTACCATCCCTTTTATATAGAATGGGTGGAATTAGAAAATAAAACAAAAAAGGAGACTACCTATCCTAACAAACCTTAATTTGACTCCTTGATACTCAACCCTATAATCAATTAGAGATCACATGCGATCTCCTAAATTAAATAAAAATTAAAATCACAATGGAGTCAAATTGAAAAAATTAACCTAATTTATTTAGTGACTTAAATGGGACAAAATTAGATTAACAACATACCCTAATTTAATTAATTCCTAATTTTACCATAATTCATGATTATATGTTACATTAGTTCTCTACTATTTCGAAAAATTCATCTTCTGACGAGTTGATTAATCTTTTATTGCAATGTATTACAAATTGATCTTAATTTGATCTAATATTTTTTCGTAATTGTTGACCATTTCTCTTTCCATCTTTCTTTTTGTAATTTTTAAGCACTATGATTCAATTACAATTTTATTACCACTTTTAAAGAATAATTTCTCTTCATCATGTTGTGTCCAACTTTCACCTTTAGATAAAGAACTTTTGGGTAGTGGGCCTTTTGTAAATATACCAAATCAGCTTCATATTCCCAGTTTGGTGGGAAAACACTTCTCATAAGAGAACCCTTCCCTCCAACTATTGCTGGGGTTTAGAGCCACCAAATCCAAAGGCGGCATTTTGTGATTTCAAAGGGGGTAGTGATAGGTTCTCCGATGATAGAACCTCAACGACTGACGTCGATGGTTGCAGATGTGATAGATCAATTAATGATAGTGGATGCAACAATCCATTCGATGCGTTGATCATGGATTAGGAGGAGCAGATGGCTTTGAGGAGGGTGAAAGTGCCCACGATATCGATGTTTGGAATCCAACTAACCAACAATGGTGGTGCTTCTTGAAGATGTGGCAACGATGCGAGGGTTTTTCATCCAAGATTGGTGGAGGCGGTGCTTGCAGAGCATAAGATTGTGAGGGTCTTCATTGACGCAAGGGCAGTCGGAGTGAGATGTTAGCCCCTCGCAGATCAAGCATCGGTGCTATGGGGATTGTTCCCTGTGGATGACGCAATGATCGATTAATTGGCGAGGTTAGGGCAATACCACGAGGCAACAATTGTGGGAAAGTCACCCTTTCATGTGCTCGAACAATGGTGTATCAACATGCAAAAGGGAGTTTGTCGCGGCGAGGTAAAAGAGGAGATGATGTTGGGGAAGACGTTGTGTCCATGCGATGTGTGAGATCGCATGCTAGAACCCAAAAATGGAGAGAATCCATGTAAGAGATAGTTACGGATATGGGGGAATTTTCTATATTCAATGTCAAGAGGTTCTGATTGTCACCGGTTATGACGATTGGTTGTAATGGGTCTAGTCAGCAATATAGCAATAAAGAGCCAGCATCCTTTGTAGATACAATATACATATATCATTGGAGATGGTTCCTCATAGTCCGATGGGGTTGATGGTGTAGAAGACATATGCTCTTCTTTGTTTCCTTTTTTGATGTCCTCAGAGTCATCGTCTACATATTTTGCCATCAATATTACTTTTTTATTATGGCTTCTTAGAATAGGATGCTATCTATTCTAACAAATCTTAATTTGACTCCCTAAATTACTCGATCCAATAACCAATTAAACATCACATGTGATCTCCTTGTTTAAACAAAAATCAAAATTGTGACAACATCAAATTAGACAAACTTAATAACTAACCCTAATTTACTTCACAATTATAATTGGACAGAATCAAAATGATGACAAACCCTAACTTAATTGATTCCTAGCTTCGCCTTGATTCCAAATTCTGTGTTGCCTCATGTAAGAACCACATCATGCCAGTGATGCTTAGGAATATTGCCTTGATATGAGAGGGCTCTATGATGTTTCCAACAAAGGATGGTTCTTCCTCTATCACCTCTATTTCGTAAGGTATGTAACTACATGAGCTCTCACTGATAATGACCTAATCGTGCAAGAAACGTTGTAAGGGGATCATAAGATATTCTTTGGCATTAATAGAAGTATCAAATTGGTTCACAAATTTCATAAAGAAATTTTATTACTAACACAAGGATCTTAGATATGCTAATTCAACATGTAAATAAACACACCTCAACCAATCAGGAATATAAGTAAGGGAATATCTATATCCATTAACAGATTCACTCTAGGTAGATCCCCAAACATCAATATGAACAAAAGAAAACACAATGAAATAAGTAATCACGGAAATAGGGCAAACTACTAGTGTGTTTCACAAATAGACATATTTCACCATGAATGTTCTCAAAACAAATAGCAGGAAAAGGAAGGAGTCAAATTCATTTGAACCAAAAATTAAGATGTGCCATGGCAAAGGGTCAACTTCTGATCTACATTGTTTTTCTTTTGATAGAATTCATTAACACAAACTTGACAGGGAGCTTATAAAGATAATCACAGAATACATCAATATAAGTCTTCCTCCATATCCATATCATGCACGACACAATTGTAGCATCCCGTTTCCAATCAAACCTGAAGTCGTCCGATTTTGGGTCTAATGAACCCAAAAACGTTGTCGGTCAATACTAAACAACCTAAAACGATCAATTGATCATAAATCAAAAGTCGTTCGGACGAAATCGACCAAAAATCGGTCCCTTTGCAATGCGTGCCGTGAAAAGCCGCGACGCAAATTCGGAAACCGCGAAACGAACCGAGACCGTCATTAGATCCGATTCGACGAAACAAGACCAACGGAATCGACCGTTCATCAATCGGAGATCGTTTGACATTTTAATTTACAAACTTAAACCCAAACAAAAACCGTATCCGAAAATTTCGGGGGTTCAAAACTCGACCGAAAGTATATCAATATTATACTCATATTGATTGTCATTTTGAGACGATCAAATCAAGATATTTCGCGTCGTAATCTGACGCTCGAAGCACGAATACGGCCGACTTTAAGAATGTTAAGTAAATAAGAAATAAAGAAAAAAAAATATTATTAATTTTATATATCTGCTACAGCAGTCTCCTGGAAGCAACAGTTGGCTTCCTGAATCCCTTCCACGTGATTCCTATCTCTTAACATTTGGCAAAACTTGAGGACCTTCCTCCCTTATTTATACCCCCAAAACCCCATTCCCTCCTTGCGACTTTCACACTTTCTCCATTTAGAAGGAGAAGATCTTTTGCACGGTTGGAACTACCGAAGGTTGCATCTACTGTTCCTGTAAGCCCCAATTTTCCCTCTAATTCCAGCCAAGAACTCTGTTTCCTTTCCATTTTTAGTTGATATTTATTGTTGGAAATCTTCTCCAACAAACTCTAGAGGATCTCCACTGCCCCCTACAGCAGTACCCAAGGTTGCAAGAGGCCCTCTTATAGTTCTTCTCCATTCCAGACCACTAGACAGCAACTTTTTCTTCAGCTGGAGCCAACTTTGAAGCTTTTCTTGCATGTAAAATCATCTCCAAACTTGGAGAAATCCAGGTACAATCCTATACCCCCATTTTGCTGCCATGCATTGCAGTTATACCCATTCTTATTCTCGATTCTCATACGTACTAAGATGAGAAAGTTCTCTGGAAGTATTGTTGCATAATTTAGTTTTGAAATAAAATTCCTTAACTTAAGTCTAAATTTTTGATGCAAATGCTGCCCGCTGGCAGCCTCCAGTTGATATTTGATATGATATGACAACAGGTTCTGTTAAGAAGTTTTTGCTATCATAGTTGCTCTGATTTATTGCACATGATATTTTTGATTAACATACTATTCAATTATTCAATCCAGAGAATCTAACTTTTTCGTTACACATTAATTCAGTCCACCATCCCATCCGTTTCAGCCATTAGACTATGAATTTGATAGGAATAATAATTGTACTACTAAGAAAATTTTGTAAGTTTACTATTTCATTTTGAAATTGTTTTAAACAAACACCATTTTACCAGGGGCTTATTCTGATCCAAATTTGTCTGTAAAAAGGACTTTTTAAGATCTTTATCTATTTCGATCCATCAAAGTATCCAAACTGATCTGAACTAATCCAATTGCATTGGATTTTGAATTTTACTAGGTGTATGTGCACTATTGAGTGGAGCCACCAAATATCGCATCAGTTTGGATAAAATATGGTTAAATCCATATTTTTCCATGATTTGATGTGTAGAAAACTGTATATGGGATATTTTCCATGATATGAGTTCCAAACAGGCAGAGTCTCTTGGGTAAATCACGGTTTTTTTTGAAGAACACCCATCATGGATAAGAAAGAAATAAGATTTATTGTAAATTGATGGAAATCCATAATTTAGAGACCAATTGTAGGATAATGTACTAATTGAAGAAACAGTCTTCTGAAAAAGCAACGAGTCATCTACAGGGTACAATTTTAAGGAATCTATCGTAACCATTTCCTAGAGGATTCCCAAGTTGAAGCTTGGTTTAGAAAATTCTCCTCATAAATTAACCTATGAAAATTTATGGTATCCTGTAGCAAGATTATTATATAGGAATAAGATCTCAGGAGGGTGGTGTGGAATAATTAAGAATGATATGCACTTACCATGTATTATATCAATGACATAGATCAATCAACCTTTGATTCGATAAATTCTCTGATATTGAGATAACCAATAATTTCGTCAATGATTCTTTAGATATACGCTACTATCTAACGATTCCTATTAATAAAATCATTAATCCAAAGGCAGATCTGTTCAGTCAACCACTATAAGGTTTGAAAGTAAGATGTGGAAGGAAGGTTAATGATGAATAAATGATGAAAATTAATAATGCCGGTCATGATGCTCCTTTACACTTGACCTGCGAGGGCGCGGTGACCCTCAACTGGGCGGAAGAATAGGAAGCTCAGTTTGGGCAGCGGCCGCCAAGTGCGCGGGTCTAGGATCCCAGTCCCTTTTCGGTTTTTACGCGAGCTCGCAGTGTTTTTACGCCTCGTTGGGATCCAGACTTTAGACCAGTTCCGTTGACCCTGTTTTAGGATGCCCAGGCGGGGGATCCTGGTTTTTCAGCTTTACGTACGAGCTCGGTTGCCCATACTAGTCGGGCTGTTTTTCTAGAGCGACTTTTCTAGGGAGTCACTCTCACCCGTCTCAGTGGCGTAGTTGGAGAATAGACCTATTCCTCTATTGGACCGCGCTTCCAATTAGAGGGCGAGACGGAAGAGCCATTTGTAGGCTTCTTCACCGCTTGAGTTACTTCGCCAAACAGACTTGGCGATTCTATATCTAGATCATCCATATCTACATCTACAACATCTGGAGTTATATCTGAAACATTGAAGATTGAGGAATTGAGAAGTTAAGATCAAAAGACCATTCTCTCTACCCAAGAATTTAAATAAATTAATAGATCTCTACAATCTCAACTTTTCCATTCTTTCACTAACCAACATGATCTCTAAGGAAAATGATATATGCATTCCCCCTCACACACTCATGATTACGCAACTGCTATCGAAATAATGTTACATATGGGAAATGCCGGGTTCAGGGGAAAGTCATTAGAAATGCATTACGAACATTTGAGATGCTTACAAGTAACCTGAAAAACCGTTTTCATTTGCAAGTAGAATTTAATCTTAATTTGAGTTGCTCTCGCCTTTCTGCTTGTTTCTTTTGTAAATAATAAATGCCCGTTATTTTATATAAGTTTTTGGGAGGTACCAGCAACCGCTGACGCCTTTTCTTCCTATTGTGTGTGGCAGGCAAACAGCCTGCAGTTTAGTAGCCGCTCAGTATATACATGCTTCCAGGAGATATAGTGTACACCCGACGGTATGATTTACCTTGTCTTAGTTTTTGTTCAGATGATGATGATGTAAATGCTATCTCTTTTGTCACATTTTGGGATATATGTTGTAACATGGAATATGCTTGTACATGTTGTAAATGGATATGAATATTAATGAAAAGAAATTTTGGTGATGTCTGTCTCTTTTACTTGTGGTCATGTGTTGAGAATGAATGTCATAGTCGCGAAAAAAATTTTCCCTGTATTTTTACATCTTGTGCGATATAATTGTGAATGATATCTTGCGAATTGCGCGTAAACGGGTACCCGGATCCTGAGGGGTTCACAGTTTGGTATCAGAGCAGTGGTACCCCGATACGCACATTCGCGATATTACAATTCCGATCGCATCAAGATCTCGAATAGCGACAGTCTACCGACTTGTCGTGAGTTCGAGAAGGAAAATATGACATTCATATTCAAGAACCACAGATGTCACCAATTTCATTAATTTTCATCTTATATCCCAAGAAGAGAAAAGCATTATGATCAATATCTGTCTAGGGCATCCTTATGACTAATTATGGTTCTCATGCAGAGCCATGGCATCTCGACCAGGTCAGGATACTTCTGATCAGCTGGCACGCATACTGAGCGCACTTACCGATCTTCAGCAGCAGCAGGCTGCTATGAGAGGCCAGCAGGAGCAGATATTGGCCCAGCAGACTGAGATTGCTGACAGGCAGACGGACATAGAGATGAGATTCGAGGACCTGTCAGATTTCACGTACTATCCATCCCAGGATAGGATACGACAGGACCAGCACCAGTCCGTGGAGGTGGAGCAGCCTCATCCTGATGATCCACTAGAGGCCATTCCAGAGCATGGAGCTGAGGAGGATGCAGACTTAGACAGGGAGCAGGACCTTGTTGACCTTGCTGACGAGGATGCACACGAGTTTGCAGCCCTTCACAGGCACCAGTCAGTCTTCACTTCTTATCAGCGGGCCAACATACCCTTGTTCGAGGGCACAGGTCCACCAGATGACGCTGAGCAGTGGCTGATGAGAGTAATGAAAGTGCTCAGGGCGATTAATGCGCCACGAAACACGTGGCTATCTTTCGTAGAGTACTCACTGATAGACTTCGCCGAGCGATGGTGGATGGCCGTAGTGTCCGAGTTAGGCCGAGAGCCTACTTGGAACGATTTTGTGACGAAGTTCCGAGCCCACTTCTTTTCTGCGAAGTGGAGAGAGTCCCAGCGCCGACTGTTTGCAGAGCTTCGTCAGGGACAGATGACAGCCCGGGATTACTTTATCCGATACACAGAGCTGTCACGACACACACGAGCAGCTGGCGCATTTCCCGAAGAAAATCTGGAGAAGTTCATTGGCGGCATGCGAGAGGAGGTGCAGGAGAAGCTGGCTGGACTACACATCACTTCTATCTCCGAGGCTACCGATGCTGCGGAGAAGTTCGAGGACATCAGAGGGAGACGTTACGGGAGCTCGTCTGGAGCACCGCCTAGACCGCGGCGACATTTTGGGCCGATACGTCGACCGTTTCAGCAGCAGAGGTCAGCCAGACGGTTCCGACCTACAGGTTCGACATTCTCTGGCAGTACTCGCTCTTCTCCATCGACTACTCTAGGAGGAGCACTTGCCGGACGAGGTACAGAGTTCACTCGACCATCTGGGTCGCAGCGAGCAGATAGACCACCTGCAGGACCAGCTCGGAGCACGGACACAGCTACTCCCTCTACTCGACCAGTCCGATGCTACCGATGTCACGAGTGGGGACATTACCGTGCACAGTGCCCACAGGCTTCTGGCGAGCCTCAGCCACAGCCTTCACAGCCACAGCCCCAGACACAGCGATCAGGGAGTTTCCGTGGCAGGAACTCCAACTTCAGGCGACCGCAGCAGCAGAGACAGACGCAGAGTGTGGCAGGTTCTAGTGCTGCATCAGCCAGGCAGGGACAGTTACATGCCGTTACTGAGGAACAGGCACGTTCAGCGGCTACTGTAGTGAAAGGTATGGTCTCAGTCTTGGGCCGACCTTTCCATGTTTTATTTGATTCCGGCGCGACACACTCTTTCCTTGCTTCGAGGTTGCTTGTTTCTTTAGATAGAGTTGCAGAGACGCTATCGTCTCCATATCACATCCGAGGGCCAGGTGGCCAGTTATTTGTCATATCTCTGATAGTCAGGCACTTGCCCATACTGATTGGCGGTTACGAGATGATCGCAGACTGTCTACTCCTACAGATTGATGAGTTCGACTTAATTTTAGGCATGGATTGGCTATCCACTCATCATGCACTTGTTGATTGCTTTAGGAAGACGGTTGTCTTCAGGATTCCAGATCTACCCGAGTTCACTTTTGAGGGTACTACACATGACTCCACCATGGAGTATATTTCAGTATTGCGAGCACAGCGACTTGTTGATCAGGGTTGCGATTCATATCTTGCTTTTGTTCGGGAGGTATCTGATCAGGAGCCGATGATACAGGACATCCGAGTAGTCTCAGAATACCCTGACGTATTTCCTGATGAGCTACCAGGGCTACCTCCTGAGAGGGAGATTGAGTTCGAGATCACATTGTTGCCAGATACACAGCCGATCTCGATGGCACCATATCGCATGGCACCAGCCGAGTTGAGGGAGCTGAAGGTGCAGTTGCAGGAGTTGCTTGATTTGGGATTCGTGAGGCCGAGCACTTCACCTTGGGGTGCTCCGGTTCTATTTGTCAAGAAGAAGGATGGATCCATGAGACTATGCATCGATTACAGGCAGCTGAACAAGAGAACGGTGAAGAACCGTTATCCCTTGCCACGTATCGATGATTTGTTTGACCAGCTCCAGGGATCTTCAGTTTTCTCGAAGATCGATCTTCGCTCAGGTTACCATCAGCTGAGGATTCGCGAGTCGGACATTCCGAAGACAGCCTTCAGGACTCGATATGGACACTACGAGTTTGTGGTGATGCCGTTTGGGCTCACCAATGCTAGTCGGGCTGTTTTTCTAGAGCGACTTTTCTAGGGAGTCACTCTCACCCGTCTCAGTGGCGTAGTTGGAGAATAGACCTATTCCTCTATTGGACCGCGCTTCCAATTAGAAGGCGAGACGGAAGAGCCATTTGTAGGCTTCTTCACCGCTTGAGTTACTTCGCCAAACAGACTTGGCGATTCTATATCTAGATCATCCATATCTACATCTACAACATCTGGAGTTATATCTGAAACATTGAAGATTGAGGAATTGAGAAGTTAAGATCAAAAGACCATTCTCTCTACCCAAGAATTTAAATAAATTAATAGATCTCTACAATCTCAACTTTTCCATTCTTTCACTAACCAACATGATCTCTAAGGAAAATGATATATGCATTCCCCCTCACACACTCATGATTACGCAACTGCTATCGAAATAATGTTACATATGGGAAATGCCGGGTTCAGGGGAAAGTCATTAGAAATGCATTACGAACATTTGAGATGCTTACAAGTAACCTGAAAAACCGTTTTCATTTGCAAGTAGAATTTAATCTTAATTTGAGTTGCTCTCGCCTTTCTGCTTGTTTCTTTTGTAAATAATAAATGCCCGTTATTTTATATAAGTTTTTGGGAGGTACCAGCAACCGCTGACGCCTTTTCTTCCTATTGTGTGTGGCAGGCAAACAGCCTGCAGTTTAGTAGCCGCTCAGTATATACATGCTTCCAGGAGATATAGTGTACACCCGACGGTATGATTTACCTTGTCTTAGTTTTTGTTCAGATGATGATGATGTAAATGCTATCTCTTTTGTCACATTTTGGGATATATGTTGTAACATGGAATATGCTTGTACATGTTGTAAATGGATATGAATATTAATGAAAAGAAATTTTGGTGATGTCTGTCTCTTTTACTTGTGGTCATGTGTTGAGAATGAATGTCATAGTCGCGAAAAAAATTTTCCCTGTATTTTTACATCTTGTGCGATATAATTGTGAATGATATCTTGCGAATTGCGCGTAAACGGGTACCCGGATCCTGAGGGGTTCACAACAATGGCCTTTGTAATAAATAAATCCACAATCTTGTGACATTGTTAGCAGATATAATACTTAAATGCAAATAAAACATGGAGAGCATCTTGCAGTATAATATAATCACCGACACTGATGCTCCTCTTCCGTGCAAGCGTAACACAAAACCAGACTTCTGTAAAAGATACACAGTCACGACCAAACTCAAGTTTGCATTTATAATAGAAGTGAGTGTCCACAATCATGAAATCAATCAAATCATTGTCCAAATCCATTCATCGTAAGAAGAATTATTACCTTCATTATTCAATATACATATCTTTCCTTGAACAACAAGGGTGAGATCAATGGGGCCAAGACCACCATTCATGTCTTTGCTCATCACGACCACAAATAGAGCAGCTTTAAGTTCTCATACTTGGTCTAATAGCTCATTCATACCATATTCATTGCTAGCATCATGATTCATCATTGCAACGGTGGCAAACTTCAATACTAGGAACATCTTTGTTGAAGAATACGAATAGAAAAGTTATATTCCATCTAACCCTAGAGCTCTCTTATATAGGAGAAAAGCTCAAAGGGTAAATTACATAAACAAGACAGGAGAAATAAACAATATAAATAAATACTACAAGATATAAGAATCTCAACACTCCCCCTTGATGAATCTCCGTTTCATCATCTTTATTCTACCGTTTTGGCCTTAAAAACTCTAGTAAATGTGTGTAAATACCCTTAATTTAGGCATTTTAGCATTCATGCAGCATTGCGTAAATAGTGTATAAAATGAGGTTTTTAATGACAAAATTATAGAAAGAAAAGAAAAGAAAAAGAATTAAATATTAAAAATATTTTATAACCCTAAACCTCGAGACATACGCATCTTGAAGATTAGGTTGACAAGGAATAAAGTATGGGGAGATAAGGGTCAAAATACAATAAAATTCCCATTTATTTTGTTCATTTTTATTCATTTTGGGACTTATTTTAAGTTCCATTTTTTATACTTCAAATAAAGAAACTTTGTACATGGAAGTTGTAAATAATAAAATATAGAAAAATACAAAATTGATTTCATATAAAAATAATATACAGTGCACAAAATACATTATAAATAAGATTCTAAAATCCCAACTTTCCCAGACCCATATCTCTCAAATAGAAACTCTGAATATATCAAAGTCACCTTTAATTGTATATAACTTTTAATAAATTATTTAATGAAAGAGGTTTCATATTTTTTGGTGTTAAGGTGTGAAAGTTAGGTTTTTGACCCCTATTGTATAGTTATACCGATTAAAATATTCATTTTATTTATTATTCGTTATTTTTCTAATTTTAAATTTTTATAATTTTGTAAATATTATTAATAGTATATGTACAACTTAAAACAGGAATAAAACACTAAAGAAAAAGCAAATATATATATATAAAGAAAACATATAAGTAAAATATCTATGTTTATACCTATATAAATAATACTTCTATTTATTTAAGTGTATATATTATATCAAAAAATAAAATAAAAATATATTTGAGTATATAAAAATAAGTAATAAATATATAAAATAATAAATTAAATTAATAAAATACAAAATAAAAAAAGATATAAAAACATAGATAAATATACCGATATATAGACCCTAAAAAGTAACTTGTAAATACAAACCTCTAAAAATAAATAAAATTCTTAAAAAACACTTTATAAAATAAAAATATTTTTTATTTTATAACCTAAAATTAATAAAATCAATTATTATTTTTTATTGATTTTCTAGATCTTTTTCAGGATTTTTTTCCCTGGTTGGTCCACGTGCATTTTTGCCCTTCTCGATTTTTTAGCAGCTGACCCTTTCACCATTTCGCATCGATCCCTTCTTTGATTTTTCTCCTTGTTCATCGAGCATGCTCGCCCGATGCTTGCCTCGAGGATTGGAGCTCTGAATCATTGTCGTGTCCATCATTTTTCGAGTCGCTTCGTCGACTTTGTACATAACCCGACCTCCTCTTTCCTCGCTTCTTTGAACCCCTTTTGTCCATCTTCTTCCCCTCCCGACATGTCTGTTGGCTGGAGGGTGGTGACAGCACCTTCGCCACGCCTTTAGGTTGGTCGAAGGAGCGGTCTTAGGGCGACTCCACCACCTCCGACGAAGCCTCACCGTTGAGGTTCTTCTTCCTTGGCTTTGGCCAAGTGAGGTACTTTCTTCTTGTTTTCCTAGCTTAGATTAACCGTAGGTCCATTTCTTGCCGTTTATTTTTGCATTTCGCGTCTGTTTCGCCCTCGCTCGTGGTTCGTCGGAGCTCGCTCCGACATACCTCCATTTCGTATCCCCCGCGCCATTCCCACCTTATTCTGCCGCATGGAGGGTCGAGGCATTTTTCCCTCGACCCTCTTAACACCTTCTGTAGGTACCTGGAGCGCGAGAATCACCTGAAGCGATTTTGGACTTCGTAGGAGGCTCCTTGAGCTTCACCGCTCTACCGGCCCCGACGAGTACGGCGGTGAACACCGGCGATTTTGGATGCTTCCAGACGATAGACGACACCTGCAGGAGTCATTTGGGCCATTTTGGAGCTTCATCGTACGTCGAAGGAGGGCAATCTTGGCGGAGGAAGCTCCACCGCCGGTGCTTCTTCCCTGTTCATTGACCCGCCCCCGTCGTCATTGGATCTTGAAGGTGCCCCAGATTAATCGACGATCGTTCGATCCCCACGAGCCTTCACCCTCGGATCGTCCCACACGATCTAATCATAGCCATTGCCGCCAACCGTCAACGATCGCTCTCGCATCGACACGTGGCAAGTGAACTCATATCCGTCGTCGGATCGTCTCTTGCATGGGTATTTTGCAACTTCGCCCTCGCAAATTTTGTATTTAAATATTAATACGGAAACTTTCCTCTATCGTTTAATATTTTGTAATATTTGCGAAAACCCCCCTGAACTTTAGTGTAATTGCTATCTGGTCCAAGCCACGTCACCTCACGTGATGCATCACGTGAGGTGGCGATTTTGCAGCGAGTTATTTTGTATTTTGCTTTATTTTATAAAATATTTTATTCAGTTATAAGTTTTTTGTGGAAATTATAGACCGCCCCCCAACTTTTGATTATTATAAAAACATCCCCGCGGGCGTAGCTCACGTACATGTGCACGTGGACTTGGCATTCTTGCAGAAAGGCTCCTGTAGGTCTTAGATTTTGTAGTTGGTCCGGAAAGTTTTTTATTAAGTTGTATTTTTTGTGAAACTTGCCCTTTGGCCCCTGGACTTATTGTTATTTACATTTATACCCTTGCTAGTAGTGTAGTTTCTCTTTGTTGTTCATATTTATTTTAAATAGCAATTTAAATCGAAAAAATCCCAAAAAATAGGTGTAGACTTAAGTTACATTATAGTTTCACGCACATATTTTTATTTTGCAATTTGAAGCTTTTTAATATTTATTAAAAATCACAAACACACAATTATCTCCCTGTGCATTATAAAATACATAAAATATAAAACTTTTTTAAAAATTCCAAAAATATATATTTATATTTATTTATTTATTTTAGAACTTCAGAACAAAAATCACTAAAAATATAACAGAAAAGTCAAAAATAGAAAAACTCTAAAAACCTTTATAAAAATATATTAAATCCTAAGAAATCCAAAAAAATCTGTTTTTTATTTCTTATTTTTCTTTATATTATTATCTTTAGTTTAAAGTTAATTTGGAGAATTTTTGCTACTGTTTATATTTTTCATCTCCATTTTTATTTCGGCTATTTATTTAAACCATGTTTTAGGGTATTTTTGACTTTAAAAATAGATAAAAACTAGTAAAAATTCTTTAAATTCACAAAAATAGTAAAAAATTATCTAAAATCCAAAAATATTTTATTTCCTTTATTTTGACTACTTTTACTTATATTTATATCTATATAGGATATCGTGTATAAATATCCTATATTAGCTTTATATATATTAAAAGAAAAAGGAAATATAAAAATATAAAAACATAAAAAGAAAATATAAAAATAGAAAATTAAAAATCAAAATACAAAAATATAAAATCAAAAAATTAAAAACCCACAAAAAAGTACATACACACTAATACATCACACTCACAATTTTGCATTCTTTGCCCGATCTATCTTGCTTATTCCTTGTGTTCGACACTCTACATACTTGCACTTATACACATCCTTGTTGTAAAGTTATAACGAATTTTAACTCCGTACTTGCTTTTCATTGTTTGATCATCATTATGGTTTAATTGATGTTTGAAGTTGGGTTTCGTGAGCGGTAAACGCATCGACTGGATTTCTCGCCTTGTGAGATTTCAAGACCCTTACAAAATCCTCTTCAACACCCCTCAAGCTGGAGCATATATATCTATCATGCTCAGATTGGAACAGCAACGGTGAAATGGACCTCTCGCAAGAGCTTTGGTAAACATGTCTGCAATCTGATCACCTGAAGTAACATGAGACGTGGAGATAAGCCCCTTTTGGATCAAGTCGCGAGTGTGGTGACATTCTACTTCAATGTGCTTTGTTCTCTCATGAAATGCTGGATTATTTTCTATGAACATGGCTGCTTGATTATCACATTTGAGATGCATAGGAAGAGGCACCTCTATAGTTAGGTCAGCCGGGACAGACTTAACCCACATCGTTTCTGTACTCCCTTAGGCCACGGCCCTATATTCGGATTCAGCACTGGATCGAGCTATAACTGTTTGTTTCTTACTCTTCCATGAAACCAACGAGCTGCCAACAAATACAGTGAAGCCTGATGTGGACTTCCTGTCCTTGGGACACCCAGCATAATATGCATTTGCACATCCACTAATTGTGAGAGATGTATCTCTTCTAAAAAGAAGACATGCACCTGGAGATGACTTCAAATATCTCAAGATCATGCAAACTGCATCCATGTGAGCATGTCTGGGTTGCTCCATAAACAGGTTGACTCTGCTCACAACAAATGATATATCAGGCCCGGTAATTGTAACATATAACAACTTCCCTACCAACTCTTTGCATCGTCTTTTGTCCACCTCCTCAGAGTCATCATCATAGAGCATATCATTAGGATCCATTGGTGCAGTAAATGGTCTATATCTTGTCATGTCTATCTCAGATAGAAGGTCAGTGACATACTTTCTTTGCGACATAACCATACTCTGATGATTTCATGCAAACTCCAAGCCAAGGAAGTAACGAAGCACGCCAAGGTCCTTGGTGACAAACTGTTATCCAAGGAAATCTTTAGTTGCTTGAATGCCCTGCTCATCAATGTCAGTCACAACAATATCATCAACATAAATCAAAACAACAACGATACCTCTCTGATTTCTCTTAACAAAGAGAGTATGATCTGCAGTGAATCTGATAAACCCCTTCTTTTCAATCAACTCTGAGAGCTACTGAAACCAAGTCCTCAGACTCTGCTTAAGGTTATATATGACCTTATGAAGACGGCATACCCTATTGGACTCCCCCTCAGCAGCAAACCCGGCTGGTTGTTGCATATAAACCTCCTCCTGCAGATCTCCGTACAAGAAAGCATTCTTAGCATCTAATTGGAAGAGCGGCCAATCACGAACTACAACAACAGCAATAAGAATCCTCAGCGTAGAGTGACGTGCAACGGGAGAAAAAGTATTTTGATAATCTACCCCATATGTTTGGGTGAACCCACGAGCAACCAATCTGGCCTTGTATCTGTCAACTATACCATCAACTCGATGTTTAACTATGAACACCCACTTGTTGCCAACAACAGACGCGCCTGGGGAAGCATCGACCACATTCCATGTACCTCGAGACTGTATAGTTGCCATCTCTTGCTCCATGACTAGACGCCATTGATTGTTCTGCAACGCCTCTTGATATGACCGTGGTAATTCCACAGCAGACAGTCCCACAACAAACCTCTAAAAATCCTTGGAAAGACGGCCCAAGGAGACGTGAGAACCAATAGGATGCATAGTGCACGCCCACTTTTGCCTCCCATCAAGGTCCTCGTTATTCTCAAAAGAAGTATCCTCCAAGATATCATGCACCGCAAGCTGCATAAGCAAATCACTAGTGCCATTAGAAGAACTCAAATGATCAGAACATACCTTGAACGTGATGGATGATGGAGGAGGCACATGAGCACAGGGTCGACACTGGTAAACCTACAGAAAGAAAGTATGTGGTGGTGGAGGTGGTGGTGGAGGAGGTGGCGGCGGATGTGAAGTAGAATCTGGTGGCAACGCTGGTGTAGTAGAGATCGGAGGTAGAGGTATATAGACCTCTTCTCCATCATCTGAAGGAATAAGCTTGTCACCTGTGGGAGAGAAATACATAATAGACTCAAAGAAAGTGGCATCCGCACTAACATAGTACCTTCGCCAGACAATCTTCGAAGCAATGATATCCCTTTTGGGTCTTGGAACACCCAATAAATATACATTTGACAGGCCTGGGAGAGAGCTTGTCAAGATCAGGAGACATCTGATGAACACAAGCCACATACCTGAATACTCAAGGCGTAAGTGAGAAAAGAACCATCTCGGAAAAAGCAGTCAAGAACGGGATCTCCCCAACAACCGAAGAGGACATACGATTTATCAGATAACAAGCAATAAGGACCGCATCCCCCCAATACGAATGAGGAGCATGGCTCTGAATCAAAAGAGTCATGGTAACATCTAACAGATGACGGCGCTTTCGCTCAGCTATCCCATTCTGTTGGGAAGTATGAACACAAGATGTTTGATGCGCAATACCATGAGACTTGAGGAATTGGGAGAGCTGAGTACTACAAAATTCTATAGCATTATCAGAACGTATAAACTTGACTTTGCAGAGAAAAAATGTTCTTTATTTCAATAATAAATGAGTGAACAACATGACCAGCATCAGATTTGTTTTTAAGAAGAAAGACCCAAGACAATCTCGAAAACACATCGATAGCAACCAAATAAAACCTATGTTCTGATGATCTGAGACATAACTGGGACCCCAAATATCAAAATGAATTAACTCAAACAAAGCATGACCACTCTGACCCTGACAACTCTGAAAAGTAGACCGATGATGCTTTCCAAGCTGGCAGGCTTCGTACTGAAAGGTAGAGCGATGAGAAATCTGTGGAAGAACATGACACAGCTTTTGCAGAGGAAGATGACCGAACCGAAGATGC
This sequence comes from Ottelia alismoides, assembly GCA_037367405.1. Taxonomy (NCBI): domain Eukaryota; kingdom Viridiplantae; phylum Streptophyta; class Magnoliopsida; order Alismatales; family Hydrocharitaceae; genus Ottelia; species Ottelia alismoides. The sequence goes on along the minus strand of JAZKJV010009079.1, from coordinate 297,682 downwards.
CATATGTAGGGAGAAACAGATCCAGTACGAAGAGAAGAGACACCAACATAAGGAGATTACATCAATCTGTAGAGACCCCCTTGCTCACGGCCAGATCCAATCATCCTACTCGTGAGAATATCCTGAAACACAAGAGCAGATGGATCAAATATGGCACAACAGTGTAAATCCTTAGTGATTTGACTAATTGATAGTAAATTCATAGAACATTCATGAGCGTAAAGAACATTCTGAAGTCGCATTGCAGGAGTCAATTGTACCCCCCCCCTGACCAGTAATGGGAGAATATGTCCCATCTACTATCACAACATATCGTCCCGACTGAGATGGACGGAAATCATCCAACTAACTTCTGTCACCACAGAGATGATGAGATGCTCCTGAACCCACGATCCATTCTGATAAGTCTGCCATGTAACAACTAGTAAAAACATATGTTGTACCTGACGTGGATGATGATGTTGAGGCAGCTACCTCTGAGGATTCTGAAGGAGAGCTTGCAGACCCAGAAGTAGGCATATCTCTCTGAACCGCGCCACAAGATCATCAAACCTCTGATCGGAAACATGTAAAGAACCGCTATCTTGTTGAGTATGTTCTGCACCACGTGCTGAAGCTGGAAACCCATGCTTAGAATAGCATGTCTCCTCGGAGTGGCATGGCCTGTGACAAGAAGTACAAAGCTGACGAGGGGTTCGACTACTCCCTCCCCTACCACGACCACCTCTACCAAGAAACTGTGCAGGACCTCATCTACCACCACGAGATGCTTCCATGGCTGAGGATGTCTGAGAATGTTGGGTACCACCAGAAGATATGGAGAGCCTACTTAGCCTGCGATACGCCTCCTCCATTGGAGGCATTGTGGCATCGATAAGAATCTGTGCTCGAGCTTGCATCATACTCAGGGTCAAGGGCAGCAAGAAAAACTCCTGTCATCACCAAATCCCAATATGTCTTGAGCTGCTCTGGTGCGGCAGTCAAGGGAATGTAACCATATAACTTCTCAAACATACCCCTTTGAGAAGTGTAAAGGATACGGAGAGAGTGGCTATTCTGTCTCAACGTGAATATGTCGTGTTGAAGTTGCAGAATCTTCGACTTATTCTTCACTGGAGAATATGTAGCGGCGATAATGTCCCACATAGCCTTAGTTGTAAGCTGACTCAAGATGTCATTGGTATCTACATAGATACTATCCCGGAAAGCCATACACGCGGATAGGCATCATCTGCCTCCCATGAGGCATTAACACCAGTCTTGTCAATAGGCTCCTCCTGTGTGAGGATATGCTTCTTGCCATTACATTACATTAAACTCATGAACTGCATGTCTCACAGTTCAAAATCCGTTCCATCCATCATGACAATGGTTGTTGGACCTTTGAAAGCACCCAGGTATGGAATATATGCTTTGTTGTCTGACATGATGGCAACAATCTCTTAAGACTGGGGTTGCAAACTGGACGAATAACGTCTACACGAACATATGGGAAGATGATTGTGGGTGTAGACTCATACCACAATCACTTCCATTCTTAGGTGACTCCTCCGGGTGACTAGGGTAGTTTAGATAGCCACGCAAACCCTAGAAACTCAAGTGTCGGGAGCCCCCAAAGGCAGCGGGCGGTCCAAGGTTACGTGCCTTAGGTATCTGTGGCTACAGCGCACATGCGGTGCACCGGAATGCAACGGGCGCACAGGTAGGCGCGCAAGGGCTGTGCACACCAGTGTTGCTTGTAAGGGAAGGACTCGAGTGGCGCAACTCGTGCAGGAGGCGCGCAGGGGCGTATGAGGAGGTTGTGCGAGCAGCGCGAATGGTACGTGAGGCGCGACGCAAGAGGCTTTTGGTGGGGATCGAATGTAGGGCAAGGCTCTAGTCTAAGACCGTCGCTCTGATACCATGTTGAAGAATACGAATAGAAAAGTAATATTCCATCTAACCTTAGAGCTCTCTTATATAGGAGAAAAGCTCGAGGGTAAACTACATAAACAAGACATGAGAAATAAACGATATAAATAAAGACTACAAGATATAAAAATCTCAACAATCTTAATGACATTGTCCTCGTCTTTATATGGCAAGTTTCTTAATAAATGAAGATCACAATAGCTTTCAAAAATATATGTAGGCATATCGCAATGGTTGAAAATCTTATCAATCTCTTACCTGACGGTTTTCCTTTGAGCTCCATGAGACATAAGAAGATACTCTATGAGTTAGTCAGTGTTCATGAAATCGCCCGCACAGGCCGCATATGCGGTCGCATATGCCCGTGCGGCATGCAGATCGCACCGATTTCATGAATCCGTGCATTATGCACCCTCCCCGCATATCCCCCGCATACTGTTCCAGCAGCTCCAATTTTTCAATCTTCTCATTCAGGTCCTTAATTCCGTAACTCTGCCTCTTCCTTCATTCTATTGTAAGAATATGACATGCATTTGTATACAATTGTAATGCATTATACCATTATGTATATGCAATGTTTTATTTTTTTCTCGTGTATTGTTTTCACAAGTATATGCAATGTATCGTCAAATATTTTTATATATGTTGATTGAGGATTTGCTCATGCACTGCATGTATGTGTATCGAAGTTTTGTAATTATGAATCATCTAATATGTGAAGTTTTTATGGTAAATGTTTTTTATGATTAAAAACGAGGCAATTAAAATCATATACACACCCATATAACATGAACCGTTTTTCTTAGATCATCTTTAACTCCACTTAGATATATAAATTCAGTGGCAATGTTATTAATAGATATTTATATATTTTTAAATTAAAGAATAGAAAACCATATAGAACTGCATATACCCCGCATATGCTCCCGCATACCGCTTATTCAGTATTCAGTGACCTGTCCGAATGCATACGCATACCATTTTCCTAAACCTTGGAGTCAGTTGACTTGATGTTCACAACATGTTGCCTTTCTTCCTCTACTTGGGTAACGAAGGTTGTCACAATTGAAAATTTGGCTCTACAAATTCTTACATCAGATTGAGGCCTCCAAAATAGATGAACATGAAAGTCTATTAAACCCAATCCCGATATCGTTCTTTATCGTTTGGGGAGCCCCCCTTATCATTTGCATAGTAGTCAAACTCTTAGCATTTAGTTAGATATGAGAGTCATAATAAGAAGTCATTGTCGAATCACCTTTGCAAAAATTATGCACCTAACAAGTGAGTGGACAAATTATAACCTCAACCCTTCAAACCATAACCATCAGATGAATTTCTTTGCATATGTCAAACAGTGTAGGTAATATCGGTATCGGTATCGGCATAGTGTCGATACGATGTATCATCGATAAATCGAAGCCATATCGCATATATCGAACCGATTTTGTGAAGTAGGGTGAATATCATTCATATCGCCGATATATCGATCACCTATCAATACCGATATATCGTCGATGATATGGCTTACTATGATGTCAAATACTCTTTAATGAGTTTTCCAAATTAAATATTTAGTATTGTTTTATGCTTGGTCAACTTAGCATCGTCCCTTGCTTGTACTTAAATAAATAAAGGTGGGTTGAGTGTACCCCGTCTTGGGACCACACCTACCGACACTTCCAAAAAAGTGAGTTCCCCTAGTTTTTATCCTTTATTGGTATAGCACCAACTTTTTGTGTGATACCTATTACAAATACATCTTTATCTCAACTAGTTAACACACTAACACAAATAACCATAGTAAATGCTAGGCATTACAAAAGCTCTAATGTTCATGGTATCATCTTGTCACAAACACATGAATTTCCACTTCAACCACCTTGCATTACTTTCGAGTAACGTGTCCAACAATTATCTCATCAAGTTTAAAGGATGACCCAAGTATCTAAGTATGAATTCCTTCAGAGTACAACGTTTTCCTAGCTTTGGAACTATCACATCTCTGAACTCTCCAATTGTATACATTCATTCCATTATACACCATCACCCTCAATTAATTGAAAGATAACCACCGTTCTGAAACACAAAAACAAAATCTTCATTCATTGCACAAGCTTGTTGTTGCTCCATGCTATGCGTCAACTTCCGGAAAAACATCTAGAAACAATATGCACCAAGGCTATCCTTGCATGTGCCTTTTTTACAGAAGCAATAACCTCTCTAATATGAGCATATTGGCTATTTTTAACCCGAATATTCAAATACAAAGATTCTCTAGCCCACTAGTATGTGCAAAACTAAAAAAAGGTATAATGTTGAATTATATTCTCTAAACTCTCCAATATTATAGGTTCATTCGATTATAAGCCATCACCCTCAATTAGTTGAAATATAACCATCGTTCTGAAAACACAAACAAAATCTTCATTCATTGCACAAACTTGCTGTTGCTCCATCGTTCTGAAAACACAAACAAAATCTTCATTCATTGCACAAACTTGTTGTTGCTCCATGTTATGTGTCATCTTCCAGACAAAAAACATCTAGAAACAATATGTACCACGGATATCCTTGCATGTGCTTTTTTACAGCAGCAACAACCTCTCTGATATGAACATATTGGCTATTATTACCCAGAAGATTCACATACAAAGATTCTCTAGCCCCTCTAGTATGTGCAAAACTAAAAACAGTATAGTTTTGAATTATATCAGGATTTTCTCATAGGCAATGACAATGCAAAAAACTAAAAGAAAAAACATTGAGACATCAGGTCCCATCATTTTGCAAGCTACCTATCATTTCTGTTCATCAATATCAAGCATAGTTTGACTGTTTGAGAAAATCAAATAACTGGATAAGTAACTTGATATACTAATGTTTTCAGTGATAATTTACCTTTTCCAGGGCAGACAAAAATCAAATTCATTGTGCATTATGGCCGGAACACCCATGTTATAGGATGGAGCAATCATGGAACTTGGGGATATCATTTGTCTCATATAATTTACACCCCAATCATGCCCCCCATATCTTGAGGAAGCCAAGCAATCACTATTCTGATAACCAACAGCACAATCTGCCATAGAGGATCCTATGTGCTGCAACACATTAACATCAAAAGAAATGGAAGTGACTATCCTTCTATAAAGAGCATCTGAATATTACTTTGATGTAACCTAATGATAAGCAAACAGCATATTTAAGTCCTCTGACACTACCACAGACGGACAGCTAAATGGACTGTTTGAGAAAATGAAGATTAAATGCTGAGTGCTCAACAGTGTCTGTGCCCGTAGCTGAATTTTCTTGATTCAATATTGTCGTACTACTACTAGGATATTTTTTATGTCTTAGATTTTATCAATAATTACTGATTTGTGATTTAACAAATAAGGCACATTGCTGTTTCCATCTGGAAGTTAGTACAATTATCTAAATGACTCGGGTAGCAGTTCATTGTTGTCACTCTCAGATCAAACCTTTTGGATGAATGTATACTGCAGCTTGATCAGATGTTAGAGGAACTGATTTGTTAGAGGGTCTTGTCGGACATGATCACTAGGTATGGTTCGAGATGTTTCCATGTGAAGAAGGCATACAATTTACTCTTGAGCCAAAACCCAATGGTGTATCCAGCCTTAGCTAGAGTAGAGACTTCAGGTTTTTTTTGAATAAAAACACGGGGGAGCCCTCCCATGGGCGGAGTCACCACACAAAACTTTCATTAATAGCAAGATAGAGACTTCAGGTTTAATTTGGAAGGCGCACATACCCCTGAAGCAATGATCTTCATGCGGTTGTTCGTAGAAGAGGTTTGTGACACGAGCCTTCCGAGCGAGATTTATTCAGAATTCAAACGCACCTTCTGCTGTTTGTTGCAGGGGATCCTAGGATATTGCTCATCTTTTCTTCAACTATAGCATTGTCTTAAGAACGTGGAGGATGATTGGGTCGAGCCAATAAAGAATTGAGCATCAAGAGCCAAGCAAGTCACACGTTTTCAGCAAAACAAGCAAGGATCATCAAGATTCATAAAAATTGAACATCAACAGCCCAGCAAAGACCGAACATCAAGAGCCCGAGCAAAGACTGAATGTCAAGAGCCATGCAAGAATCAAACATCAAGAGTCAAGCAGAATCAAGCATCCAATGTCAAGCAAGGGCATCATCAAAAGTCAAGCAAGGATCGAGCCTCGAGATTCGGGCGTGAAAGACGAATAACGAGATCCAACAATTAACCAAGCAAAGGACCGAGCATCAGGATCCACGCAAGACTCGAGCCTAGATAAGGATCGAGAAAGAGTGGGAATGTGTGCCATAGCACAGGGAACCACGTATTAATAGACAAGCAAATAAGGAGGCATATCTTGGAAAACACGAGATGGCAGCAAGACTCATGATCTAGGTTGTTAGTCACCATATGACCTAGAAGGTTCAACTACTCTGTCGACGCAACAGCATAATGATCAGCCACATCAACAATCATTTCCAACAACAACCTTCCTAAGGCATGCCAAAAATTCCACATTAACAATCCTCTCTACCAATATGTCAATCATAAGGCATGCGAAAAGGAAAGTGCTTCGTCACATCAACAATCTTCTCCCTATGAAACCGTCAATCATGAGGCGAAATAAAAAAGAGCCTTGAAGAGGACCACATGTATAAAAGGAGAAGGGTCTCCATTCATGATAATGAAGGGAATTCTATTCCTTCAAAAAAATATAGAGTCCATTCTATTCTATTTTCTCCACCCTCTCTAATGGTGAAGACGATGTATCAAATACAATCAAAATTATGATGGAGGAGTAATAAGGCCCAAACCTATAAATCAATTGAGAACTAGTCCCATACATTATGGGAAATCTCATTAAAATTCAATGTCTTCGTGAATTGCTCTTTTCTAGTTCCCTTCTACAAAATCTTGATGAAGGTGAGATAGTCTAATCACGGTATCAAATCGTCATCTTCCATCACATAACTCTTACAAGATATATTTCACGAGCACTCTTACGTGATATTTTTCAATGAACAATCTTTTTTTCCAAAGAGGCATTAACATTATATATTAAGTAAAGTTTTTTGTGAAAGAAGCATTATATGTTTAGTAAACATGAAGTGACAAAGTGGAAAAGTCTACTTCAAACATGCATATTTACGTCTCAACTTAGTAATATTATAACTTATACCCATACGAGATATTATCTAAATACCACATGCATTCAAACATATGAAAATAAGAGATTTTGACATTCGTATCACATAATTAAAATGCAACATATGTGATTTTGCAAATGATCACAAGCTCATCATAACTTCCCTTGTATTTCTAATGTTTTTTTACATGATTCGCATGAATCTTGGTTTAAAGACACCGCAAACAAAAGGATGGAGAATGTCTTAATGGTTAAAGAAAAAAGCCTAGAGCGGATGTGTGTCATCATAACAAGAGATTCAATCAATGATTGACATATTAACAAAAAAGTTAGTTTTAGGCCGATCAAAAAATGAGACTAACACATCTAAAGATGGTTTGGACAATTCAAAGAAGATCAATATATGTAGAAATTTAGAAGATGTACCTAACCCAAAAGGATAAGAGACGATATATTGGAATGAAACAGTACAACTCTTTTTGCATGTTGCTCTAAACCCGAGATATAAGGCAACTAATTCATAGATAGCATGGGAAAAACCCACACTCTGCTGCCGTTCAAGCAGAAGAAGAGAATCTAGAATTCACCTTAATCAAGTTTAATAAGACTGTGACAGACGGGTTCAAAAATGAGCCGTCGGTGTCATTTTTCTATCAGGAGCTAAAAACATAGCACTCAAAATAAAAAAAAGCGGCAATGCAAATTCGTCGATTTCCCTCATCTCATTTGGGCACAATATGATCTCCAACACTACCTAACTAAATTCCCCTTGCGCAGAACTTACATCCCGAAAGTCCAGAAACAAACCAGTCAATCCATAAACACCCAAACACAAAACCGAGTCTCCATTTGGATTACCGTAAAGTAAAGTAATTTCGTCAATCCTTTTTCAAAATTTTAGCATTTTATCACCTCAGTAAAAATCCAATTCAATTTTTAATCAAAATCATATCAACCACACTCTCCTTATCCACGTACTTTCTCCTCTAAGATCGCACCTTGAACTGCGAATGCCGCGAAGCACAACCACTCCCCTTCTCTCCATTGCCTCTTCCGGCACCTCCCTTCCATAGTGAGCAATTCGGTTCAGCAACCTCACCATATGGACCTTCCTCGTTAAGAGCAATCCGCATATTGTCGCCGCTGCCGCTTCGGTGCTCCTCCTCCACAATGTCGACCACGTCCGCCGCTGCTTTCCCGTACTGATCCATCAGCGGATCGGTATTCCCCGATCGGGCGTCGATCGCGGGGGCCTGGAGTGGAATTCCGATGCCCGCGATGACCTGTTCGTCGAGGTCGGCGTAGAGGTCGGCGACGTCGTCGTCCATCGATTCCATGTAGTGGAGTGCGAAGATGACGAAGAAGAATAACAAATCGGCGAGCGATTTAGGGTTTGTGAGGGAGCGCTCGCGCGTAGAAGCGCGTGGCGACGAGCGCGGGTTGTTAGGATTTGGAAACATAAATACGGGAGATCAGGCGGCGCCGGTTCTTCTCCACTTGCATCGGATAAGTCTGTAGATATTCGAATATGTTGCATTTAAACTATGGCTGCGAGGAAAGCTCGAGCTGGACGAACTCAACTCGGGCTCGGATATCGTTAAGGGCTCGTGAGTCGGACTCGAAATTTTAACGAGTTCGAGCCTGATTTGGATTTTATGGCTCGTTAGCTTATCGAGTCGAGTTCGAGTTGGGCATTGTTCAACTCGGAAACTCGACTCGATAACATGTTTTCCCTCTTAATAAAAAATTAAAAACATATATGCTGAAACTTCCACATTGAATTTGATATAAAATAGAGGTTAACATTTTTCTTGCCCAAAAACCTACAGAAAAGAGTATAAAAAATCAAAATTACAAATGTCACTTGTATAATCTAATGTATAAAATGGAACAATGACTCATTAAGAGGTTCATGAGCCTTCTCATTTTGAGGCTCATGAGCTGGCTCAGAAACTCATGACTCGATAAGAGCATCATGAGCCAGCTCATTTTGAGGCTCGTGAGCCAGCTCAGAAACTCGTGGCTTGATAAGAGGTTCGTGAGTCAACTCGAACTCAACGAGTTCGAGTTCGAGGTGGTGATCCAGGGCTCGATCCTTATCAAGCCTGAGTTCGAGCCTTAGGTTTCTTATCGAGTTCGAGTCCGAGTTGAGGCCAACTCGGCTCGTTGAACTCGATAGACACCCCCTAATTTCAAATGAAAATCTCCTAACAGAAAATTGGGAACATGCCAGAGCATACTTCCACTTTATCCACCATTTGTTTATTTTTTTAAATAAAACTTAGAGAAATTTACTTAAAAGTAAAATAAGTATTTCAAATTTCATGTAAAATAGATATTCTTAACATCTTCAATTGTAGGAAGTCTCAAACTAAATTGAAATTTGAATGACATCAAGATGATATATGGTGATCTAAATTATCATAAGTTTTATTTCAAATAAATAAGAAAATACGGGAAAAAAAGTGAGAGCATGTAAGTTGCATGCTCTCATGGAGTATACTCCTTTTTTCCTAAAAAATTATATACGACTGAGGGATATTAACATTGTATCCTATAATTTATAACCAATGCACATCGAAGAATATCGTTTTGTTGACATCAACGTTGATCGAATTATTATTTGTTATAAAATCATATAATAAAACTTTTGATTAATTATTGTAATCATATTTCTATTTGTGAAAAAAATATTTCTGTATCCATCTCCGATCTGTATCTATACATGCAAACAAATAAAAGCTCGTAACGATATCCTTATATTTTGCAACTAAAATAAAAAAAGCATCCACACACGTTATACATTGAATACAATATAGATGAATATGAATATATTTGTATATGATTGAAGCCTTGCGTACATATTTTTTTGTTGGTATTTTATTATATTTCAAATACTTTTATTACTTTTTACAAGTAATGGTGTTAACGAGCATTTGATCTTTTTTTTGACCTTACGTCTACACTTGATCTAATTTAATCTATACATTCATGATCCAATACCTTTAAGATTAATGCATGATTTATTATTAATATATTATGTAAACGTCACATGCTTTCAAAAGTTCAACGTTTTTTTTTTTGAAATATTCAAACCCCACGTCAGGTTTGTCTTAGCATTTTGTATGCATTGTATATAACGTATATTATTAATTGGTTAGTTTTAATACGATGATTAAAGGTAGTTTTTATTGGGATGCCCATTGTTAACGGCAAATCATCTCTATATATTACGAGATTTCTCTTGTCGTAGGAGATATGATCTCAACCATTTACATTTCCTAAAATCCCATCTCACATCGCATTGCTAGTGTCTAATTTGAAGGAATGATCTATTGTTGCTCAACGATCTTGGTGTTGACGCGTGCACGTCCATTGAGATCTCGCCGTTGTATCCTGAAGAGTAGTCGTACCAATACCGATTGCACCATCGGAATTTCCGTGGGGGTATGAATCTATTCTTAGGGTCAGTGCATTTTGCACGCCTCGGTAAGTTGGTTCGTCTCATCAAATCCGGTATTTTCTAACCCTACTTATACTTATATATATTTATCTTATTATTTCACCTACAATTTTAACATATAAAGAAGATCATCTTGGGTGGGGAAAGAAAGGTGGGTAAAATACATTTAATCAAATGATTTTCGATAACATACTAAAAAATAAAATACGTTAAAGAATAGTAGTAGCAAAGAGATAATAAATCCAAGATGTTAAAAAAATTTAACAGTGATTTATATCATTCGTCATATGACAGTATAGCCATGTGCATGATGTGGGACCCATAACGAGCAAGAAGTTTCTCGTAACATTATATGTATTCATATTAGGAAAAAATAAAATCTCATATCATTATGTGTATACTTTTCGATCGAAATAAAAAAATATTCATATATGCTTAAAAACTGATGGAGAGGGACGAGTGGGGGCTTGGCCACCCAGGCTCCCAATCTAAATCCATATATATGTTTAAATATAATAATATAATAGTTCTATCCATATATCAACAAAAAATCAATATATATGGTCTAAATACAATAATTAATTATTTACATTTACATGTGCGTAATCAGATACTGATATATCGATATTTGTCCATCATCATATATGTTTATAAGTTGTCACGGATATGTATTTTTATTTTAGCATAGATGGTACATATAAGGATATTTTTTTATTTTCTTTACAGAAACGGATATGGGTGTGGATACTTCTTTCATTTTTGGATATGAAAACAGAACTGATTACATATTTTTCTACTATATAGAGATGAATATATGTATTAATGAATCTATGTGCATATTGTGTTGACATATTTCAATTTGTGTACACATATATCTAAATATGGTACATGATTATACACGATATATTACATTTTGGGATCACTTTCGAATGCATATATATATATATATATAATTTATTTATTTATTTTCCTTACAAGCTATATTAAACTATTATATTATTGTTTTATTTTGTTTTATCTATAGTTTATGTCATGTTGATCTACCAATTATTTTTAATTAAAATTCCCAAAAAAAGTTCTTCCAACTATAAAAGTTAGTGGATATTTATTATTTTCAAGATAATCCACATCAATTTGTTACATAATCATATCTGAATTATCACCATCAATTTTCGTATTTGTATCTATATTTAAGGCTATGGTACATGATTTTCAAGATATCCAAATTTTGCTCAAATCCGATGTCATTTCCTATTTTATCTCACTGATCAAATGTTAAATCAAGATTTAAGCAACTTAAATCTCATTTAAAAAATAATTATATTTTAAATTATTAATTAAAAATATCAAATTTGAGTGGAATTTGATTTAATCAAAGATTCAATCTGTAGGGTTGGATTTTTGGAAACAGATTTGTCAAAAAATTGAATTACAACACTACTGTAACAACGGATGATCCACTCCCTAAATATTAACAATTAAATAATAAGATAAACTAGATAAACAATGTGAAATAATTCCCCCCCCTGTCGTCTTCATCCCTTTTTAAACACACACACACATACATACATACATGCATGTTTATATATAATTAATATATCATTAAAATTTCATTAGAAAACATAGACTCATATACCCTCCATCAAGAACATGTTGATTACAATAATTCTAAGGCAGTTCAAATTATATATTTAGATAAAGGGCATAGGAGTCTCGGTTTCCAATGAAATTGGAATGACATATTATGAGGATATAGTGATGAAAATCTATGACAGTATTTTCAAATAAAATAAAAAAATGACAAAAAATGAGCATGAAATAGGTAAGTTACATACTTCATGAAGTATGCTTCCCCCTCCCCCTCCTCTCTCTCTCTCTCTCTCTCTCTCTCTCTCTCTCTATATATATATATATATATATAATGGGGCTGCCCCCTCGAGGGAGCTAACTTGTTTCCTCAATCCCATTTTTCCTATATTTTTTATTATTTTGAAAAATCAATCCGTAGAAATTAATCACTATACTTCTATATTATGTCATTCAAGTTTCGTGAGAAATAGAGACTCCTACGACCTCCATCTAGATAATCATTTTTTGACTGTCGCAAAATTATTGACATCGATCCTGTCTAAATGGAGGTTGTAGAAGTCTCTGTTTTACACGAATTTCGAATGAAATAATATATGGATATAATAATGAAAAACCATGAAAGTATTTTTCAAAAAAAATAAAATGTATGGAGAAAATGTGATGATGGGAGCCAACTGAGCCATTGGCTTCCGCCAATAGTGAACTCCCCATGATCACATCCCTACGCATATTTTACATTATAGCATGCAACTGATTCAACTTACGTTCATGGGAGATCAAACGAAGCTCGAATAGTTTCCGCTAGACAAGGAATAAAAAACCATTGTACAACCCAAAAAGGAAGAAGAAGATCCAAGGACAATGAGTGTGTATTTGACCTTCGACAAGGGTTATAGATTTAATTGTCCTTCACTTCCTACTCGTATCGTTTCAAGATGGAACACCAGTTGATATGGTCTTCAACCTATTAGGAGTACCCTCACGAATGAATGTAGGCAGATATTTGAATGTTACCCATATAGAGGGTTGCTCTTGTGAGAGACAAAAAATGTGATCATGAGAGCAGTGAGTGTGGACCATTAGATTTTGCTCATCTCTCTCCTCCTCCAATCAATCGACAGAATCTACTGGTCCAGACTCACTGTTATCATGCTCTCAAAGTTTTTGGCTCTCACAGGATCAACCATCTACCCATATATATACGAAAAATGGGGTTGCCCCTTGAGGGAACTAACTTGGTTTCCCCCACCCCATTTTTTCCATATTTTTATTTTGTTAAATGAATCTGTGAAAATTCATCACTATGTTCCTATATTATGTTATTTGAGTTTTGTGAGAAATAGAGACTCCTACGACCTCCATCTAGACATTTATTTTGTTAACAGTCGTAGAATTGTTGAAATTGACCTCATCTGGATGGAGGTCGTAGAAGTCTTTATTTCACATGAAATTTGAATGACATAATATGGAGATACAACAATGAAAATCCACGAAAGCATTTTTCAAAAAAAATGTGGAAAATGGGTAAGAGGAGCCAAGCTAGCTCCCCCAAGGGCTAGCCTTGTTTTGCCGAGAGCCAAGTTAGCTCTCCCAAGGGAGAACCTATATATATATATATATATATATATATATATATAGAGAGAGAGAGAGAGAGAGAGAGAGAGGATAGGGAGTATGCACCCGGGTGCATGTAATTTTACATGCACCCGGCCCTATAACTTCCACTTTTTTAAATTTTTTCGAAAAATACCGCCATGTATATTCATCTATATATCCCTCCTATATGTCATTCCAATTTCGTCAAAAACAGAGACTCTTACGTCCTCCATCCAGAAGTGGTGGATTACAGCAATTCTAAGACCGTTAAAATTACATGTCTAGATGGAGAGTGTAGGAGTCTCTGATTCCGATGAAATTGGAATGACATATAGGAGGGATATATAGATGAATATACATGGCGGTATTTTTCAAAAAAATAAAAAAGTGGAAGTTATAGGGCCGGGTGCATGTAAAATTACATGCACCCGGGTACATACTCCCTATCCTCATATATATATATATAGAGAGAGAGAGAGAGGAGTGATCCTATGAGAGCAAAAAATTGTGAGAGCATGAGAGGAATGATTATGTACCACATGATTCTACTTTCTCTCTCCTGGTCTTCTCTCTCCTAGGTGAATCATGTGGTCCAGAATCATCCCTCTCAATCTCTCACAAGTTTTTACTCTCATAGGATCACTTCTATATATATATATATATATATATATATATACGGCTATGTAATTCATCAGAAAAGGGGACGGAGAGAGAGGGTTGATCCCGTAAGAGGGAAAAACTGTGAGAGCATGAGAGCGGTGAGTTTGGACCATTAGATTCAGATCAACACACACATGTTGATTGGAGGAGAAATGTGAGCAAAATCTAATAGTCCAGACTCAATGTCGTCATGCTCTCACAGTTTTTGCCTATCACGAGATCAGATATATCTCACTCTCTCTATATATATAGGAGTGATTCTGTGAGAGCCAAAACTTTTGAGAGCATGAGAGCATGCATTCTGGATCACATGATCCAACCAGGATAGAGAAGACTAGGAGAGAGAAAATAGAATCATGTGGTCCAGAATGCATGCTCTCACATTTTTTTGCTCTTATAGGATCACTCCTCATATATATATATATATATATATATATATATGTATGTATGTATGTATGTATGTATGCATCCATATTTGCTTGAAAATGAATATATATATATATATTCGTATATGGTTAAATCCCTACAGATATGTTATTCTTATTAGGAAAAGAAGTTGATGGTGGAGGTGATAGAGGATCAGGGTCTCTCTGTGCGGGAGGACACGACGATCAAGGTACGATCAATAAGAGAGGAGATGACGGAGGGAGGTGATGTCATTCTTGCACTAAAAACCTTATAAAAGAATTGAAGAAAGGATAACTTCGATCTTGCATTGCACTTAAATAACTTAATCATCCCTTTAGATAAGACTTAGTCAAATCAAAACATATCATGTTGATTTGTTTTGTTTGCTACTAGAGTAGAGATCGAAAAACACTTGATTCCTTAATTTCACAATGAAAATTGTAGTTGTTACTATATACATATCAATTCATCATTTAACAATGATTGGCCATTGACTTTTGTTCTAATATTCGCTAAATTATACGGAGTCAAAGCTTGTTGTACTGGTCGAGGACCTTGTTATGTGTCATACATTAGGATTTGAATGAAAGCCCCTTCGATTACAGGAAGTGCTCCCTCTCATGTCCTATTGTATGGGTCCACGATAATAAATAAGAAAATAGGAGAATAAAATAAATAAGAAAATAGAAGATAATTGTACAGACTTACAAGGGACACTCAGACTCGATTAGTTTCTTTGATTTCAATCTTAATTTGAATATAGATTTTTTTATTAAAATTTTAATCAAAGAATATAATTGAAAAAATAATAGAAGAAAAAGGGTTAATTATGTACATAAAATACATGGTCAAAAACCGTTAAAACATAAAATACACAAAAGAGGTCTAAAACCCAACTTTCACATATGAGCTTTGATTTTTATGAAATTGATCTTGTTTTGAAGATATTTGAATATATGTTACTCTAAAAGTGAGTATATCTAAATAGGATATTGTGTGAGGAAGATACATATGTTTTAGTCTATCTATTCTGAAACCTGGGTTTTGTTTTCATGGCCCAATTAATTGAGTTAGTAAGAAGGTGGTTTGAGGCCAATTGAAGTTAGCATGAACTAATTAAAAATTCATGAAGTTAGGTGCAAATTTAAAGATGATTATGGATATAATTATGAGTATTAAAGTACAAATATTAATTCTAAGTGCATGAATGGTAAAAATGCAAAAGAACTGACGAAATGCAACTAATTACTCAGGAACAAAACTCTATTTGCATATTTTAATATGATGAGTTATGGATTCATCAATCACCCTCCAATGTTGATCCATAGCTGGTGGGTCGTGTTGACGGCCATGGTCGCGGTTGTTCAAGCTTCCTGCCGTGGTTGCCCGAGTCAAGCGAAGACCAGAGGATCCATTGGAGCCTCAAGCCCAAACCAATTCCTCCACCATTTGTGCTCTTCAATCTCCAGGTATAGATCTTAATTATTTGTCTTTATTTTCTCTGAATTAATTACTCATCTCCACTCATCCGTACCTTCAATCGATGACACCATCATCTTTGTCGCACTTCACTCATGCACACATGTTCGACCACCAATTCCCCTTCTTTGTATCTTCTTTCGCCTTAGACATATTTCTCCTCCTACAAGGGGGATGAACCCATTAGGGCACTGCCTCTCCCATCTTGACAACCCTCAGCTCATCCCCCAAATCCTTCGCACACACTTTTGCACGCTTCATCTAGCTTTTCTACTAATGCATGCACTCAATTGTCTTCAATGGCAGAAGCTTCGGAGCAAGCTCAATTATAGAGCTTCACCTCTGATGAGCCTCCATAAATTGAATGATCCAATCAACATCAACCTTCTCCCAATTCATCTGTATCTTCGCGAGGCCTTTAGGGAGCCATCTCGGCCTTCATCAAATTCAGAAGGGCATAGAGCAGCTTCGAGGGCTTCACTGGAACCAAGCCATTAATGTTGAGTTGCGGAGGAGGAGGATGAGCTTCAAGATACATGTATCGTTAGATTACACCTAATCGTTGTGGATCCAATGACCCATCATCATCATCGATAGCCTTCGTCATGAGCCAAGAGCCTCGGTGGGACCGAGCAGCTCCCCAAAACACTGGAGCCTCCCACACGACCCAATCCACATGTGCCCGACCAAACCTCACTCCAGACCTCGCCCTCATGCTCACCGTACATGGGCTCTAGCAAAATTTTATCGAAGCCATACCATCTTCTTCAATATTGCAGACATGTTCAGACCAACGCATGTCATACGTGACACACTTGGGATTTTTGCACCCTTACCCTATCGGGTCTTCATAATTGCTTAAAAGTCCATGTGCATGGTTATTTTACAGATAAGACCCTAGAGAGTTTCAATAATTACATTTATACCTCATTTGGATCGATTTGTGATGCTTGTGTATTTTTATTTATATTTCTTTACAAAAATGCCCATGGATTGAAACATTAATGTGTTGAGAATCATTAATCTAATTAATTGATTTTGATCTTGTTTTAAAGCCCGTGTAACGCTCTTTAATTTCATATAATTAATTATCTGATTTGATCATGTGTATCTGTTCAAAATTTAGAGAAATTCCTTTATTGTTCACTGTTGAATTAAATATATGAACATATGTACTTGCAATAATTCAACTATGTCTATGTTTGATCTACTTAGAATTTATTTAGGTCATATAATTATTAACTTTAGCACATTAATGACTTGATTGATCAATAGATTTACATTCATTAATCTAGGTGCATTCTTAAATGGATACATTAATGAATTACTTATGAGCATACATTCATGTCATAAGGGCTTAATTGACATTAATTCGGTTTCATAATTGTCATTCTAATTCAAGAGAATTATATTGTGATTGTGCACATGTATAAATCTCGTCGTATTGCATTTCATTATGTGATATTTTGTATTATTTAACCTTCATTTTAAAATATTTTAAAACACACGCATGCATTCTATGTTGTGCATGTGGCCTAGGTAACACTATTGATTACTTAACCTATGTGTTAAAACATCTTATTAAGTATATTAGTGGCTCATGTCCTTGTGTTCGACCATGGCTTTATCCATGATAAATTAAATCAAGCTCTCCTCACAAAGATACTTATCTTGGTTCTTTTGATTAGTTGTTAACTGCTCGTATTACAATGAGACCTAATTAGATTAGCCGGATAGTGATTCATTAGATGCCTCCATCTTGGTGGCAACTGAGGACAAGCTACACTCGGATTCAGATCTCGAGGAAGCAGAGGTGTAGCTGAGGGCGTCAGAGGGGGAGGAGGCGGGTGGGAGTGGCGGGAGGAGGAGGAGGAGAGGTAGTGATGCGATAAGTAGGGTTTTGATAACGAGAAGGTGGCACCAACATAGGGAAATGAGAGAAGGGTGGGGTCATGGGGGGATGTCTTGAGTAATTCCTATGACACGACGAGGGAAAACTTGAAAAGATGGATGGAGGCAGGAGGTAGATGGAATTGGGAAGGACCGAACAAGAATTTATGTGGCAAAAGTAATGGGGGCAGCCGAGACCCTCTATAGAAGACGCTATGGATGAATGATGCCTTAATCTTTTTATAGTTCGTATTTATTTCAAAAATATGAATAGTACCTCAATCTTACATCGCATATCCTTCTCACGAATATATAGATTAAATCATTATATTTGATCTTAAGGACTTAACTATAATTAAAATATTTATTACTATTTTGGATCGTGATGGCTGGCAGTGGCCCTCAAGAGGTGTGCAATAAATGTTTGAATTACATTTAAATTCTTATGATCAAACATAACGAGTTGACTAACGAGATTTTCACGATAGTCGTATACAGTGTAAGACGGGGGTGTTATTCAGAGGATTTGCTATAAATATAAATTATACAAAGGTAATGCGTAATTATAAAATTATACATGGGCACACATGTATCTTTTTTAAATTTAGAAATAATCCATGTGCTTCTCAATAATAATGTTTTTTTTTGTCTGAAAACAAAAAACACATAAAAACCCTATGAAGAAGTCCAGGGACTTTATTGTAATTTTTAAAGTATGCATCTTGTTCTAGAACTTTAGTGATTATAACTTTGCAGTTCGTAAAGGTTGATATTGTTCCATGGAATGAATCTATTCGAGTCCTTATTAAAATGATACCTAAGAAAATAAAACATGCTAGTCTAAGATCATATATAGACGAGGGTTAAGATCCCCTTATCCAGAATAATGGAAGTTAATATTTGTGCGGAAATTTGGTTATTGGGACAAGTAAGAAACAGAATGTAGTTTCAAGATCAACTGTTGAAGTGGAATACCGAGCTCTTTCCAATGGCGTTACAGAAATTCTATGGCTAAAAATTTTACTCCATGACTTGGGAATCAAAGTTAATGTGCCAATGCAGATGTTTTGTGACAAGGCTGCAATAAATTTGGCCAAAAATCCGATAATGCATGACAAAACGAAGCATTTGGAGATTGATAGACACTTCATCCGTGAGAAGATTGATGACGGAATATTGTGTCTGCCTTACCTGAAATCTACTGATCAGGTCGCTGATCTCTTCACAAAGAGGTTGCTTACATTACAATTTGAGTTGAATGTAGGTAAGTTGGGCATGGTGGACATGTATACTCAACTTGAGGGGGGATGTTGAGTTATTATACTTATATGGGTAAACGGATCTTTGGATTAAAGACCGTTTATCCATCCTTCTATGTATATTGTAATCATCCCTCCTCATTTGAAAATAATTTTTAGTGAAGAGAGCCATAATCTCTAGTGAGGGAGATTAGGGATTGAGAGTCCCGTGATTTTTCCCTCTCCGTAGGATTTTCCGCGTAAATTCGTGTCTCCATCTTTGTGTGTGCTTTGTTTGTTTGATTCTAATAGTTCAACTCCTATAGATCAATGCAAGAGATTAGGCAAGGTGTGGATGCCCTGGGTAGACAACTCTAGTTCAGAGGGTTTCTGGAAGAGTTTTAACGAGATTACATACCATTCTAGGAGGGAAATATTAAGTCCCTTTGCCTTGTTGTTTCCGACCAGTAATGCCTCAATTTCCACATCGAGCGGTTGAATTTAGAGAATGTTTTGGCACACTGGAAATTTCTTAGTGATTTTAGATTGTATATTCTTGATTTTATGATTAGTGGATTTTGCAAGTGAACACCTCCCAAGGGCGTTCACCACTTGCTTTATAAAAAATCACTTACTGAAAATTGGTTTTGGAATGGGATCTTTAGCATCATATGAAAGAAAATTCACTCTAAGGATTAAGGTTTAAACTCTATGCTAGATATGAATGAAAGAATATGAAAAAAAGTCGTCTCATCCAAAGATAAGAAAACTTGTGAAGTAGCAAATAATAACTTTGTATTTCTTCACACTTTTTGAATCGATTAAGAACTTCTCAAAACATGACATGAAACCACTCCATATAAAAGTAAATGTGAAGACCGAGAAACATTAATGTGGGGGGATATCTCAATATTTTAATGACTATCAACCCCTTCACCACATCCCATACCCAAACTACACATCAGGTCCCTCTACACCTTATCCTCAACCTCTTCCAACTCAATCACATTTCCAACCAACTACCATCTCTATTCCACCTCAACTCCTCATATAACCACCAGGATGCCACATTCACCTCACATCACTATCATAAACTATTGCCCTCAACGCCATGACCAACCTTCTATCTCCATGTCATCCTACCACACTAATACCATGAATTATTATCTTTTGACACCTTTAACACAACCTTTGGGGGGGCTTCAATACTACTCTTCACCATCTGTTGCTTGGATCATTGGGGTACTTCAATACTACCCTTCACTTGAGGATAGGCCGAATTTGAGTGCCAGAATCGACTACGGTTCCATGGCTCTCTCCCAGCTTATTGGTGACTTTGGCCTTTAGATTGTTGATGTCAGCGGTTGTAGATATACGTGGAGAAATTACATATCAAGGTCGCATATCGATAGATTCCCATGTTCCATGGAGGCTTCTCGAGTGTTTCCTTTAGCTCTGGCATGGGCGCTACCGAGGGCACATTCAGACCATACTTCTCTTTTGTAGTCAACATGCAAAGATAAGAGGCATAGAAGTTATTTCAGATTCGAGCGCGTTGGATGCTCGAGGAGGGATTTTGAGATACAATATCTTCTTTTTGGCGAGATTGTCGACCGAGGGGTCAACAATGACCTGGTTGTCGACCAAACTATCTCTATTGCGCAATCATCTGTGGGACTTTAACAAGAATAGTCTAGAGAAATGCCACTAATACAAGTTGTTAGCTCAGGAGGATGTGGTTAGACTTGACTAGATAAAGGATGAATGGGATCTAAAGAAGGAGGAGAAGGAGCTCAGGTTGAGGCAGCCACAGATAATAGATCAGGAAGACAAGAAGAAGGAGATTGAATGGAAATAAAGATCGAGACAGAGGTGGTTTAAGGAGGGGGACAACAACACACACTTCTTCCACCAGATGGCCACTGGAAGAAGGCACGTGAACTTTATTGAAAGTATCAACATTGGCAGGTGCAAAACACAGAGAAAGGGAGGTCGGACGGGCTCTTCGTGAGCATTTCCTGGCCTTCAGTGGGAGAGAGTCTCATGTGGGCTGGGGGTGGCAAGGTAGGGGGACACATAGTATCACGGCGGCTCATGTCAATACTTTGATAACAACTTTTGGTGAGGCAGAGGTAAAGCATGCAGTGTTTGCAACCTGATCCTGATGGTTTCTCGATGATCTTCTATAAGGATTTCTCGTATGTTGTCAAGGAGGATGTTATGGCTGAGTTGTGAAAATTTAGGCAGGGCAAATAAACAAGGCTCTTTTATTTTTTTGTTGCTTAAGAGCGAGATCTCAAACAGACTGAAGGACTTATGGCCTATTGCAATTTCCAATACAATATATCTTATTATTGCCCAGGTCCTAAAGAATTGACTTCGCTTTGTTTTGAGTGATATTGTCTCACATGAGTAGACATAATTCGTACATGGTAGACATGTGGTAGATGAATGAGTGCTTGCTTCTGAAATTATTAGGATTGGAGGAGAACGCATAACAAGGGACCGTTATGGAAAGTTGACTTCTCGAAAGGTGTGACTATGTTGACTGGCGGTTTATTTAGGCGTCACTTTAGAAGAGGGGATTTTCTAATGTTAGGGTTACGTGGATGAAGAGATGCATCACGATAGCTTCATATGCAATACTCATCAATGGACATCTGGAAGGAGGCCATTTCTAGCCTCAGAGGGGAGTTCGCTAGGGGTACCCACTTGCACCACTCTTGTTTATGATTTATCGCAAATGTTTTGACAATTATGATGAAGTCATCTGTGGTAAAAGGTTTGTGTCTTAGTTTTAACAGGGAGGATATCTCCATTTCGATTCTTCAATATGCAGGTGACACTATGATAGTCCTCAATGGTGGGACAAAACATAGTTGACGAGCATCAAATATTATGGATATTTTTGGAGATATTTTGAGACTGTGATTAAATAGGGAGAAGTATATTCTTCCTTTTGATATGACTCGTGAGGAGGTTAAGGAGGCTTGTGTGATCCTTTGATGCCCATGTAGGGGGCTTCCTGTTATGTATTTGAGTCTTCCCTTGGAGGATGCGTGATTACGCTCCTCATATTGAGAGATAGTACTTGATAGATTAGAGAGCAAGCTGACTGGCCAGAAGGGGAGGATGCTATCTAAAAGGGGCAAATTGGTGCTACTCAAACATATTATGTATGTTATCCCCATTTTTTTTGCTCTAGTAGATGGCTGCTGATAGAGGTGCAAGGAAGGACTGAGAATAAATGGTACAATGCTTCTTTTGGGCAATTGGTAGGCAGGTGAATGATGGATTTTATTTTATTAATTGGAAGGCGATAACTAGATCAAAGAATGGGAGCCTGGGGTGCTAAAATTAGAATGCATGAATAAAGCCCTACTCACTAAATGGGTGGTTCGACTGTGGAAAGACATAGGACTTGGTTTGTCAATTAGTATGGAGTATTTATGGTATTTATAGCTTTTAGTGGGGAACAATGTGTGATATCCCTCTTCTCTCTGGTAGGTGTCCTCCCTGATATAGAGACACAACTATGCATGGTGCTTGGTAATGGTGATAATTTCCATTTCTGGCTAGATGATTGGGAAGGACTTGGGAAACTGGGAGACCAATATCCACATTTATTTGCATTGTTCGAGGATTGGAATATCATGGTGGGTCAGACATGGAAGGTGTGTGTCTGGTGTCCCCATTTCACGGCTGGTTTTCAGAGCAGAGGAAGCAAGATTATTTGGCATTTCTTGGAGACTTGGCATAACTGGATGGTAGATCACGTAGAAGGGATCATTTTATTTGGACAAATGGCAACTTTTTGTTGAAAAGGCTTATAAAGTTTTGCAAATAGTCATAATTAGATGGCAGAAAGTTTAAGAAATGGTTGCAACATCATATGGAGATGTAAGCTCCCACATAGGTCAAAATGGTTATTTATACATGGAAGATTGATAGTAAAAGTCAGGAAGGACATCCAAGTCTGTTGGCGGAAAAGTAACTAAAACTCAAGTGGTGAGGTAGCCTCATAAGGGGCTCTTCCGACTCGCCCTCTAATTGGAAATGCAATCCAACAGAGGGAAAGGTGGACACCAAAACTATGCCCTAGAGATAGGTGAGAGAGTCTCTCCAGAAAAGTCGCTCTAAAAACTGGCCCGATCGGTAACAGGAAAATACGCTCGTGCGAAAAACTAAAAATCAAAGATCCCGCATGGGTATCCTAAAACAAAGGGTCAGCGGAACTGGTCAAAAGTCAGGATCCCAATGAGGCGTAAAAACATTACGAGCTCGCGTAAAAACCGAAAAGGGACTGGGATCCTAGACCCACGCACTAAGCGGCCACTACCCTAACAGGTCTTCTTATCTCCCGCCTAGGTGAGGGTCACTACGCCCTCACACGGTCAGGTTTAGGATCACCAAGATCGATATTATTAATTGATGCTATTAGATTCCCCAACTCATTATTTCTTAATCTTTGTTGTGGTTAACTTTACAGATCCATGCATTTGAGATCTTTAATAAAACATACTTAAAGAATTAATTCGTGAACATGATAAGTCATTATATCCTACACGAGCAATTGCTTAAAGCAACCTCTTCACATTGATTTTGCATTTTGTGAAAATTCTGTAGTCACTTTAAAAGAAATCATTCTTCTCCAATTGCACTGACCTTTTCAGGCGAAGGTACTTTTCCAAATCTTTAGGATCATAAGATAATCGGATACTTTAAATCGATGTTTTACCCAAATGAAATTACAACACCTCGGAATTTCTCAAACTTTGGTATCTATTCAGACTTTAAAAATGTAATTTTATTTCAACATGTCACTGATTTGGAAACTCTACAATCCTAAACTTTGGCATTACATTATTATATGAAAAATTTTAGACAGTTATCTAATTGATTAGTACAACAAGTGATTCAAGATAGATGGATATATTGCTTCATGATTTCTTAGTTAAATTCTTGATATGGTCAGATCCTCAAATTCATTGGGAAGAGGTAAATTTAACAATTCCATAATACGATCCACCGATTAAAGACCAATCTAACTCATCATTATTCAAGCATCTACCTATGATTAACCATAAATAATAATGTAGAATCTTACAATCATTCTATCAACTCAAAAACCTTCTTCCCAGTTATCACATAGCTTCTTGATTCAACAAAGGACTTGTTACCGGTATACAAAGCCCCATCTGCTACAATTGATCCTCTTAATTGCAATATCTCTCAAATTTCCATATAATGTCAGTTCCAGAATTCCAATATCCATTATTCATGAAGAATCCAACCTTAACTATAAAATGTTATTACACACAAATAACCACTCTTCTGTTAGAATTTCATATCCATATCTTGTAACCTCTTCATTTCATATCAAATGTAGTTTAGCTTAAGACATCCCTTGAGTTTAGCCAGACTTTTCTGTAGAAGAATTTATATTGATCAGTACCTAGACTTAGAACTTCATAATTATGTTTTCCTTAGTTAAACATATATAAGAATATATCCAGGATTGTACTGCAAGGAAGCTATCAAATGAAATGTTAATTTCTTAATTAATCAAATTAGAATAATTCAAATGAGAGCGGGATTAATATGTTATCAGAGTTTCCTAGCTGAAATCAAATTATCAACCGAGCATTTATTATGAACTGTGTTTGTTAATTGTATGATACAAGAGTTGATTCCAGGATACTATATTAGTGAAGGGAATTAGGTACGATCTGAACGATCTCTAGATGTTAACCCGATCAAAGACATAAAAAATGTGTAAGAACACATGCATGGCAGCAAGGGATGGGGAGGGAATGTACCTAATCTTTGCCCCAAAATTGGAGGTTCAATTTGCAGCCATCAGCTTCAGAACTCTTTTTCTGCAATAGGAGGATCCTTTAACAATCACATGAGCAGTAGGAAGCTGCTGTGAGCAGTAACTTCAAGGTGAATTAGGGGAATTTGGGGGAAGAAAGATGGAGAGGATTTGCTTCTTCGTTGGAGCAAAAATTGGAGAGGAACTAAGAATATTGGTCAATATACAAGAGAGAAGAGGGAGTGTCCCGTTGGAATTTGCTTTAATAGGAAAGGGAAGGGGAAATTTCCTAGAACTTTCCCATTGTATGATATCATATAGTGACATCAACATGTTGAGATCATCATGCTGATGTCATTAATATGATTTATTTAATTTGTTTTTTTTATTTTTTGAAATTGACGAACAGACTGCCTACTACTTACAGTCTGTTACTGTAGCAACAAATATTGAATTTTAATTTAATTTATTTTTTATATAGATGTAATTTTGGCATTAAAACATTATTTTGTACACCATTTATTCAACAAAGGATGAATGTTAATTTATGCAAATTAAGGCTATTTACATGCATTTACTAGGGTTTTTAAGGTCAAAATGGTAGAATAAAAATGATGAAATGTAGATTCATCACCTTTCCCCTACGCCCACTAAGTAATGAAACATCACGAAGAGAAACCATCCCATGCTAAGCATCTTCTACCAACTCTAATTATAGTTCAAACCCATATATGAATATGTATTTGATGAAACTCAGTTTCATTGTATTAATTCGCATATATTAACTCCCTAACTTAGACTAGTTTCAATAAAAATCAGATAAAACATTGTATATATTTAAGCCTTAGAATAAATTAAAAATACAGAAAAATAAAAAACTCAAAATCATCGTGTTTTTAGACCCTTAAAAACACTAAAAAAAGTATTTCTTCCTTCGTTTGATCGCATCTTCGCTTTTTGGTCAATATGAAACTTATAAATATCATTGAGATCTATAACTTTTATGTTTTGAATTCTTCTAAATTCGGCCCTTTTCTCAGCCTTTTTCATTCATATTTGTATGAATAACCTGATTGGGCCATGTGGCTCTTTCAGGTTGAGCCACGTGGCCCGTTTCTTTGTCCACCACGCACCCCCATTTCTCCACTATTTGATTACCTCCGGACATTTCCATCCCAGTCGCTCCTTCCTGCAATCATCCTTCACCATCAGATCATCCCCCAGATCACATCTCGTCCCTCCGCTTCCGCCCAACTCTCTGCATGATATATGTCGTCCTCAAACACCGGCCGATCTCCTCCACCTCGCCTCAAATACCCGTCGTTGGTTCCCATTTCATTGTCAGCCATTTGGTGCTTCTCCAAATGATATCTGGACCGTTCGCCCCCTCCTTCTTCTCCTAATGCCACGTGTTGCCTTCCATCACCGCCCGATCTCTTCCATCAACCTCAATCCCTACCGCTGGTGCGTGCTTCGAGTCCCACCATCCGATCAAGGCCTAGATCATGTCTTGGTCATTCGCCTCTACCTGCATCTCCTTCCGACATGTGGCGATCTCCTTAGCCATCAATGGCGCTCTCCATCAATCTAATCTGAACCCTTCTTTAGCACCCTTCTCTCGATCGTTGGATCGCGAGATCCAATGGTCAAGGGATCATCTCCCACCTCCAGCTCCTCTCTCCCACGTCTCCCACCTTGCGTACACCTCACCCCCTTCCCATTTTCTCTATTTCTCCAACATCTCCCTCATACTCCTAACCACTCCACGACGTAGCCTGGTCCTCCATCTTCCTTACGAGCGTCTTAGGTCGCCATATCTTTCCCCCTATCGCTCCATATCTCCTACTCAAACCACATCACCATCATCGGAAACCGCCCGCCCCTTCTTCAAATACAACCTCGCCAATCACCTTCTACCCCGTCCACCTTTACGAGGTTCTCTGCCCAGCACCTCTCCGCCTCCCCGTGATAGGGGAAGGTCGGATAGAAGGCGCCAAGACGACGGCGCCTCCGGTGTTGACCCTAGGCCATAGTAGGCTAGGTCTCCAGCACATGCTCGTCGGTGAGCTGCTCCCCAAGGCTGCGGGAGTCCAGCGAAGACCAGGACTTCGAACCCGAGCACAGGCCCGACTACCGCCCAACTCCTTCAGGTAAGCTCTTGATCCTTCTTGTATTTTTCATATGTTTTCTCTATTAACTAGATGCCTTCTCGTACTCTCATCGTTCATCGACATCTCATTTGATCCGCCTCGCATCCACCTCCTTTGTGCACTACTCCTTTCGCCTTCTCTCCTTCTTTGTGGTTTGACCACTTCCGCCCCACCTCTTATCTGCCTCGCTAGAGAGGAGCTCCAGTCTCCCATCTATCGCCCGTATGAGACCCCATTTCCCTCATCCCATTGCACAAGACACATGCTTTGGCTATTGTACTCACATTGCAGGTACCTTTGATTGGTCGGAGTTCTCACTGGAGGAAATCTCAAGCTCGCCATCGTCGGTGATTTCAGGTCGTTTCATCCATCTAGGCCTCCTCAATGATTCATAGATATCGGAGCTTCTTCACCATCTTCTTAGGATCCGTCATCGAGTTCCAAATGTCCTCCCAAGGCCTGACAGAGCAAGGAGCCTGTCACCGGAGCACAACCAACTCCGTCACAAGAGGTGGTGGAGACGAAGAACTTGACATACATGCACTATCTGATTGGCAAGATCGGATGGTCCACAACGAGCCACATCACCTCCCCTGGAGCGTACAACCCCCATCCGTTCTGTATGATCGGGTGGTCCACATTCCACCACGTGTTAGCACCGAACCCTCACCGAGCCTCCAATCCATGCCTATAGCTTCGGGGCATCCGAGCCATAGCAGACGCTTCTCCAGGTGATGCGTAGCCTGAGCCGCCCTCGAGTCTCTGTCCGATCCTACATCGACCACCGAGCCTCGCCTCCATGTGCCCAATCATGTGCGGGATGGGTAATTTTGCAGGGAGACCCCTTAAACTTCTTTAAATTACATACAAGTCTTTACATCATGTGTTACCCACGCATAGGGGTGTAATAAAATTCTTAAGTTCGATATTCGCTCAGGTTTGGCTCGCTAAAAGTTCGATTCAGATTCGGTTCGGAAATAAACGAACTGAACCTGAACACAAGTTTAGGCTCGATTAAATAAACGAACCAAACCTAAAAATCATATGTTCGCTCAGGTTCGATTCGTTAAAAGCTCGATAAACATACACATATACATATTTACAAATCCAAAGTGGACTTATTTTGAGATGAGTGGTTTTTATCCCAAGGTAAGTGAATTTTGTCTAGAGATAACTAGATATTTACGGGATAACTAGGTTTTATCTTGATATAAACTATCCAAAAATAAATAGTCACATCGTGTTTACAACATCTATCGTCTATGGTCTAGTACTTTTCCCTTCTTTATCTTCAAATCAACAAAACAAGTACAAACATTACTTATCGAATATCTGCGATTATTCTTATTCCTTATCCCTATCTGAATAGATATAAAATATATTACAATTATACTTTTTTCAAAGAGACGAATCCTTATTAATCTATTTTTTTTCAAAATATAAAGATGAGTTAGATAAAGAAAAAAACTAAATGAATATTTATTCTAACCGTAAATACACACATATATTTCCATTTCTCTTCTTTTCACTCCCTCTTATTAAAGAATTTTTAAGTTCGATATTCGCTTAGGTTCGATTCGTTTAAAAAGAGGTTCGATTCGGATTCGGTTCGAAAATAAACGAACCGAACCTGAACACAAGTTTAGGCTCGGTTAAATAAACGAACCGAACCTAAAAAATATAGGTTCGCTTAGGTTCGATCCGTTTACACCCCTACCCACGCACGCCTGGGGTTATTTGCACCCAAACCTCTTTGGGTTCAATAATTGCATTTATACTCACACACGCATAAGATATTTATAGGGAAGGCGTCACGACTTTTCATATTTACATTTAGGTCCTTCCATGGACTTATTTATAGTATTTGCTCTATTTATTTTCATATGGTTGTTTTTCCTGATAATGACCGGTATATCTATGATTCTTTTCCCCCAGATGAAGCAGCAGGCATCGGTCCGTAGAACCCATAAAAAAGAGATGGTTGTTGCGCTCAGTACTCTTGTGCACCTACGTCACTCGGCTCGCGCGCAACCCCTCCCCTCCCCTTATTCAGAGTCAGCAATTGGCTGCCGGATTTCGTCTCGTCCGTAGCGCTTCGGAGTTTTCTTGCATTTATGCCCCTGATCTCTTTTGTAAATATCTTGAGCATCCAAGCTCCGTTTGAGTTGATTTCAGTTGCATTTCAAAGCTTGTTTTACTATCTTTCTAATGCATGGCTTCTCTATTTTGACACTTTAAAATTTGATGTTTTATTTTGATAACTAAGTGTCACTTATGTAATGCTTTTTATGCCTTGCATTAATTCCTCGATAGAACATGCTTCATGAATCGAACATGAAATTGAATATTGTTTAATGGATCAAATATTTTATTTAATTTGGGCATCCTTGCATCATCATTATTGTCGCATATTAAAGAAAATCAAATAAAAATTGTATGTCTGCATAAATCTTTGTGTGCATTTTGACCTATGACTTTGTAAATTTAACACTTAATCTAAATAATAAGAGTCTAGATTCATACTTAAGAGGCTCGTGTCCCTGAGTTCGACCTTGGACTTGCCCAAGTAAAATAAAATCAACCGCTTGCATTTCATTGATGAATTGTTAAGCGGTTTTGGTGAATCCGATTCGACCGACTACAATGCATTAAAACCACATTATTAGAGGCCCGAATTTGCATTTCATCATTATTGAACATCAATTCTAACTATAAAAAGAGCAAGATCACAAATGAAAATATAACACAAGTCCACATTCCATTGGTAGAGTTCCCAACTAAAGGGCATGAGTAAGGGCACAATATGATTCACTATATTTTATATTAGATAATTCATCACTAACTACATAGCTTCACGACCTTTTATTTAGCACTCTCGGTGTCTTTACTCACATGGGTGAATATGTGTACTTATACGTGGGACCAACAACTATAAATACATAGAAGTCACATCGGTAAAGAAAGACGAGCTTGGATTGCAACTTAATGTTGCTTAGGGTCACCATTCATACACCATGTTAGTAACATACAGTCTCAAGAGAGAGTTACACAGAGCATGTAGGCCTCATCGGCATGTGGAGAACACTACGAACACAAAGGGCACATAGATGGGTGCACTCAGTTGCTCGATGCCTGATGACAAAGTCACTAAGACACCAAGAGTAGCACTAAACAATGCATATAATACACAGTGAGCCATATCTCTCAAATGGGTTATTTACGATTATCCAAGTCTCTATCCAAGTTTTTAAAGAGGCATGCTTCTCCTTGAGGCAACATTTCTTCTTCTTTTGAATGAAGAAGGGATGTAAGAGAGTCCCAAGTCCGTTTAGTTTGGCTAGTGGTAGAGAGGAGGTGGTCAGCCAGAGGTGGGAGCAGGAAGGATGGAGCTTTCGATTCGGTACGTTACACTCTGTTCGTAGATTGGAGGAGCTCCTGAGGATGCACAGGGAATTAGCGAAAGTGGAGGGTCCCTCGGATGGTCATGACCATTGGGTGTGGGGCGACGGTAAATTCATGGTGAAGAAGACCCACCGTTTCTTCACCATCGAAGAGGGGCAAGGGAGCAGAGAGAACAGACTTGATGCCAATCTCATTTGGAGGAGTAGGGTTCCAAGTAGAGTGAAGGTATTCATGTGGCTGATCAGACTTGGGAAAGTTCTCACTAAGTGTCGTCGTAGCCAGTTATTGGGGGTGGATGATTTTTAATGTGATAGATGTGAGCTGGGGGTGGAGGATTTGGATCACCTTTTCTTCTCGTGTACGCACTCGGCACGAGTCTGGAGTGATGCCAGGCTTCCTTAGATAAGGGTGGAGAATGGGTTCTTTCTGGAACTGCATCAGATCAAAATGTGGGGAAGGCCGTGTATAGGCCTCTTAACCTTTTATCATCCTTCGTGCAATATGGAGAGGTAGGAATAATGCACTATTTAGGAGGATTGTGTTCTATTCTGAGAATGTAAAGGAACATTGTAGGGTATTATGTGTGTTTTGGAATCATATGGTGCAGAGTAATCTATGTAACCTAATACCTATATATACACATTTTTTTCCTACGGTGGATCCCAAATTTACTCCATCCCCCATCCAGTCATCGAGCCAAAATCTAAAGCTTCCTCCATTCCCCAAATCTGGCCTCATTTTGGCAACCATAAGCGGAAGTACCTGCACAAATAGCCTGCCACAACAAAGAGGTTGTCCTAACCCAAGCGACCTCCAAAGATAAGGCAACACCATAGATCTTCTGCATGAGTCGACACACAAGATCCTCCGACCTTCCCCGTATCCGCACTACCCACTTCACCACCAGTGCCCTGTTCATCTCCCCCAATCTGACAACTTCTAAGCCCCTAAATCTCTTCTTCGTTGTGACCAAACCCCAATCAACCAAATGAATTCCCCTTTTTGCTTGCCTCCCATCTGACCAAAGAAACTACCTCATCAGAACCTCCATTCTCGTTTGGATCCCAACATGCAACAAGCAGGTGGAGCAGAAAAATACTGGAATTGCAGAGAGAACATGTTCCAACATCACCACCTTCCCACCCTTAGAGAGCGTAGAAGCCTTCCAGCCCGCCAACTGCCCCTCCAACCTTGCCATCACCGGCCACCAGTCACAAGCCCAAAGCTTACCTTCCACCAAAAGAAGCCCTAAATACGTGACTGGTAGAGCCCCCAAGGGCACCCCAAACTAGCTGCCGCCTCCCCCGTCTTCCGTTGTGTCATCCCAAAAAGCACTAACATGGACTTATGCCGATTAAATTTGAGACCTGAAATGTCATAGAAATTGTTTAGAATCTTTGTTGCACGGTGAATTCTGTCTGAACCAGGCCTCAGAAACATCATGGTGTCATCTGCATACAACAGCAGCAGAATCGAGACACACCCAATAGTGCAGCCATCGCACCAATCCCCTTCCGCCGCCAGTCGCAAAAGAACCACCAACGTGTCTGCAGTAATCACAAACAACAACAGGGCCAGTGGGCATCCCTGTCAGATCCCTCTCTACGGTTGGATGAAACCCCCCTCAGGCCTACCATTAACGAGGATCGCACAGGAGCCCATAGCGATACAACGCTTGATCCAAGCCACCCAAATCAAAGGGAGTCCCATCTTCTCTAAAGATATCCATAGGAATCTCTAATCAATACAATCATATGCCTTCGCGAAATCCACTTTCCACAACAGCCCACTACTTCTGTTTATCCTCCAATCCGTAATTACCTCCGATGCTATTGCCAACCCATCCTCCATGCACCTCCCAGGCACAAAAGCCATCTGTTCTGGAGAAATGAGATCCTGCATCACCTCGCGCAATCGGTTGGCCAATGTCTTTGCCAAGATGTGGTAGATCACATTCGAGAGCGCGATAGGTCTGAAGTCTTCCACCAAGGACATGTTCTCCTACTTTGGCAAAAGAAAAATCAATGCTTTATTCAACTTTTCAAATCCTTGATTTCTACTGCAAACTCATGAACCATCTCCATCACGACATCACATCATCCTTGACCACCTCCCAAAACTCTTTGTAAAAGCGATCCGAGAAACCATCAGGTCCAGGTACCCCATCAACATTCAGTTGAAACAATGCATCCTTGATCTCCACCTCCATGAATACTCGGACAAGTGATTTCGCTTGGGCCTCTGATATTGTCGAAACACTCCTACCCTACCATCCTTATCCGGCACGTGCCTGCCTCCTGCTAAACTCATGAAAGTGAGAATGGAGTGTCGCTCCCACAGCACGGTCTCCCTGAGCCACAGTACCGCCCACCCCAATGGAGTGGATATAGTTTTTTCGCCTCCTCCCAGTGGCCATGGCGTGGAAGAAACGTGTATTAGCTTCCATATCTCCTCATCCTCCACCGCTGAGAGCTCCCTCTCATCCTCCAGTCTATCAAGTCTGCACACCTCATCTTGTGTTGTTGCCCGCCTACACCTCCTCTGTACCGATTTACCCAGTTGAACTCCATCAAATGCCTCTTGAGAGCTCTCAATTTAGCTGCCAGCCTAGCCGTTTCCGACCTGGGAGGGTCAGCATTCCGCCCAAAAATTCACCACCGCCTCTTAGTACCCATCTGCAAGCAGCCTCGCTTGCTCAAAAAAAAAGATCTAGGTCACACTTCCTCCCTAGAGGACCACATCACTGGCATGTGATCCGAATGCGCTCTTGGTAAGGCAAACACACCAACCAACAGAAACACCTCCATCGCCTCGTCCAAAAGTAAGAACCTGTCCAGATGGGATCTCGACCTAGAGCTTCACCATGTGTATACACATCCTATTGCATCCATGATTTGCATCTCGAAATAAACAACGAGTCCCCAAAGCTCGGACGAGCCCACATCACAACCGCCACGACCACCCAGGCGATCCTCCGGGTGAACAGTGAAATTGAAGTCCTAGTCGCGATCCAAGGGACCGAGTGGAACCTCTTTCACGCAATAACCAACTCATCCACCAACTGCGAAAAGCTCCCCCCACTGCACGAGCCATATATGTTGCTGATAGCAACCAAAGTACCATCTGCCCTATGCCTCAGGAAAACAACGACTGAGTGGCATTCCACCACCTCTCCACCTTCCAAGACGAAGTTCTCCCCCTTACAACCAGTGAACAAATCCCCCAAAGCTCCATTCGACCCAACGGCACGAAATTCCTCCAACCTTGTCCCTCCCTCCTCCTTCCACACTGACTCCAAGTTCGCCACAATTTTAGTTTCCTGCAAAAGAATCACGTCTGTCATCCGCTCCAAGATCACGCCCCGTACCGCAGATCTCTTTTCCGACCTTCCCAATCACCGTACATTCCAAGATAGCAAATTCATCAATACACATGGAATCCCCTCTTGGCAGAAGGAGACCTAGGCGTGCTACCACCTCCATTTCCAATCCATCCCCTATCCCCTGCATGCATGCCCACTACCACCTCTAAACCGCCTCCCATCTCCCATCCTCCCACCAAATCACCCCCAGCATGACCGTGCCTCCCCTAGGCCCGACACCCTCCACTTCTGTCTTCCCCTTCTCCAAATATCCCCTTGCACCTTCAGTTGCATAGTCCCATCCAAATACGACCATCGCATTTAAGCCGTCGTCCCAAGTCATTCTTCCTGTCGAGTTGACACGTGCCACCACAAGCCTCTCCTCCCCTCTAGAACGCACATGTACATTTCTGAATCCTGCATCGAGATTTTCTCATTAGGTTGTTCACTAAGATGACTTACCTTTAAAGATGAGCACTAACCACTTTAAGTAGTTTATGCAGGTTCATTTGGGGACCAAACCGATGTAAGTCAGATAGTCGTAGAGAGAGCATTAAGCCATTGAGTAACTCACAGAGATTCATTTAATCGCTAAACAGATTCCGTTTTCATTCCAATATCTATCTTCTCTTATAATGTAGGTTATTATGGTACTTAAATTTGACTACGGTTGATTTGGATTTGCCACTGATGTTTACACAAATAGCACGAGATATTGAAATACTTAGAGAATACATGACTAATGTGGATCAACTTTGATAAAAAATATTATTAGGATGTATCACACATGTGTTTTATTAGTAAACTCCTTGGTTTAATTATGTAATATTTATTCATATCCCAAAGCTGTATCCTCATGGCTCTAAATCCCAAGACTGCTAAGTTAAATATTCAACGTAAATGAACTAAGCCATTAAGATAAGTTATTCCACCAAATGCATGTTAATATTTGATCCAAATCATCAAGTCAATTTAAATCAAGAAGAAATTTACCAAGATCAACATTAATCATTAACTCTATTTAAATGGGCATAGAAATTCGACCCATATTGAAATAAATAATAATATTTTGGCAAATCTTGTTAATTTTACATTTGATTAATATATAAGTATTTTATCGATGGTTGTTTCATTCTCAATTTGTACTATTCTTATTTATTCTACAAAATAGATGTCTTTCGTAATTGTGAACTACCGAGTATAAAGGTGCAAAAGTCACCAGAACTACCGAGTATAAAGGTGCAAAAGTCACCACTAAGGGTTTGTTTGGTTGTTGGGTTGGGCTGTATTGGGTTGGAGTACCCCTGTGAATAGCAAACTGTGAGGAGGATTGTGAGGGTTGGAAAAAGGGATGCACCGGTGCACCCCAACCCAACCCAGCAACGAAACGAAGCCTAAAGATGACATGACAAGAAAAGGGTCCCCACCTTCATTTGATGGCCATTTATGGATGGGTTTGGAAGGGATTGCACTAGAGGTGTTGTTAGGGATGCAAACGGTTGCAGATATATCCGTATCCGATCCGTCATAGTATCCATTTTGTATAGATTTTGACATCCGTATCCGTATCCATTTTAAAATGGATACGAATATGGATATCATTTTGATATCCACAAACATTCGTATCAGTATCCGTATATCCATTTTTGTATATAAATATAATCATATATTTTATTTTTAATCAAATATAAGATAATTTTATACCTTATTTTACCATATTTATATAATTTTTATGATACAAACACGTTTAGTAAATTTATATCATGTGTTTTCCATCCAATTCATATATATTTACGTCGATTCTATAGAATATGCTGACATTACTCATATGCGATCAGTAACCGTTTTACATCAGTATTCGTTTTTTAAGGATATGGTAAGATAGTTTTAATATCCGTCAATATCCGTAACTGCATCCGTATTTGTATTCAAGAATGGATAAGGATATAGTAATACCTATATCCGTATCCGTATCCGTTCATTTACATCCCTAGCTGTAATCCTCTTTATTTTTTTTGATTTAGATACGAAAACCCCACCTTATATATTGAATCTTAGATTAATTCTCTACATATCCTCCAAATTTTGCTTAAATTTTTGCATCTAAAATTCAATCTATAAGGTTGGATTTTGGTATCTGAATCACAAAAAAAAATTAAAGGGGGTTACAATGCTGCAATCCCTTCTGCAACAGAAGATCCTCTTCCGGGAAAGAATACCTCCCCGACCCGCGCACCACTCCCCCTCATCCATTCCCTTTTTTTAGCGTCAATCCTTACCATAATAAACTCCTTCCGCATTCTCCTCGTGACTGATTTCCTTTTCTGATTCGCAATTAAGTCTATCCGACGTTGCATTTTATTTATTTTCGAAATTTCCAAAATCATCTATGGCTTGCTCTTGCTGCGAAATCTCAAGATCTCCAGCGATGAAAGAAGATCGTCTTCAAGTCCGCGATTTGTAAGTTTTTTCGTTGTTTATTAGACATTTAGTTATTGTTCTTGTAGAATTTGATCGTTTATTTTTTAGTTCTCATTTCAGTTTCAAATGCAATGGATCATCTATGAATGGAAACTGATCAGGATTCCAAAGAAGCAACGATGAACGATGCTTTGTGGATGGATTTGAATCGTGAAAAGATCGTATTAAAAGGAGCAAAGATGGATGTCTTACAATTGGATTTGGATAGCGAAATCATTATTTCAAAAAAATTATACCAAGTTACTGGTGACATTTGCATATGTTACTGATAATATATCATGTATTACTTTTCTATTTTATCATTCTTACTGATTAAAATCCATTCATAGTTACTTATGTATCTTAAGAAAATACAAGTTCTTTCTATCAAATACAAGTTAAGTAATTTATACGTAGCTATCAGTAACACTTGACGTACTACAAGTAACTAAATAGACTACATCAGTAATTTATACGTAGCTATCAGTAACACTTGACGTACTGCAAGTAACTAAATAGACTACATCAGTAATTTATACGTAGCTATCAGTAACACTTGACGTATTGCAAGTAACTAAATAGACTACATCAGTAATTTATACGTAGCTATCAGTAACACTTGACGTATTGCAAGTAACTAAATAGACTACATCAGTAAAGAAGGCAGGAATTCGATTGTAATTTAAAACAGAGAATATGATAAGTAAGATATAAAGAAGCATCAGTAACCTATAACAAATTGTAGGTAAAAGAAGACGATAGAATCAGTAAGTTGGAATAGTTATAAAAAAACCACGTGACCAGTAACTTATGTATTGCTATCAGTAACATTCGATGCATTATAAGTAATTAAAAATGTTATATAAGTAAATAAGAGATGCATCAGCAACACTCAGAGTATTAAGTAACTATGACATTAGTAACAATCAAAATGAGTACAGTAAAATGGATCATTGTAATCAGTACTTCTTGTATGGACATTACTAATTTACATACTTAATTACTGATCTCACAACAATAATTACTTGATAACTGAATATGTATTACTTGAGTAACATGAATGAATTACTGATCTCAATACAATGTAATATTACATCTGTAAATTACTGCAACTGTTACAATATTACTGATCTCGCAACACATAATTACTTATGTACAATATATACATTACTGATCAAATGTACATTGACTATTTATTTGAAACGAAATTAAGGATTTGAATTTATCTTTCCAAAACCGTCTTCCTTTTTTAAGGACTCGGTATAATTGGAAATACAAAAGGCTCAAACATATTAATATCCTTTCAAAACCGTGTCCTTCGAAATAGGCAACCTCCCAAATGGAAATACACGTGGCGAGCCGACATGTGGTGCTCAAAAAACCCCAAATGGGCACTGTGCTCTCTGGATATGCCCTCTCTCTCTATATATATATGTGAGGTTAATGGGGCTGCCCCCAGGGAGTAGCCAACTTGGCTACTCCCACCCCTATTTTTCCTTCATTTTTTTCATTTCTTTGGAAAATAAAAATGTGTATATTCATCACTATATCCCTCTAACATTCTATTAAAATTTCGTCAGAAACAGAGACTCCTAGGCCCTCCATCCAGACATCATTTTTTTTAACGGTCGCAGGATTTTTTAAATCCACCCTGTTTGAATGGAGGCCGTAGGAGTCTATGTTTCTGACGAAATTTTAATAGAATGTTAGAGGGATATAATGATGAATATACAAATTTTTATTTTCGAAGAAAATGAAAAAATTAGGGAAAAATAGGGGGTGGGAGTAGCCAAGTTGGCTACTCCCTAAGGGCAGCCCCATTTTACCCTATATATAGGGTAAAATGGGGCTGCCCTTAGGGAGTAGCCAACTTGGCTACTCCCACCCCTATTTTCCCCTAATTTTTTCATTTTTTGGAAAATAAAAATTTGTATATTCATCATTATATCCCTCTCACATTCTATTAAAATTTCGTCAGAAATAGAGACTCCTAAGCCCTCCATCCAGACGTCGTTTTTTTAACGGTCGCAGGATTTTTTAAATCGACCATGTTTGGATGGAGGCCGTAGGAGTCTCCGTTTCTGACGAAATTTTAATAGAATGTGAGAGGGATATAATGATGAATATACGAATTTTTATTTTCCAAAAAATAAAAAAATGAGGGAAAAATAGGGGTGGGAGTAGCCAAGTTGGCTACTCCCTGGGGACAGCCCCATTTTACCCATATACATCCAAACATGGTCGATTTAAAAAATCCTGCGACCGTTAAAAAAACGACGTCTGGATGGAGGGCTTAGGAGTCTCTGTTTTTGACGAAGTTTTAATAGAATGTTAGAGGGATATAATGATGAATATACAAATTTTTATTTTTTAAAAAATAAAAAAATGAAGGAAAAATAGGAGTGGGAGTAGCCAAGTTGGCTACTCCCTGGGGGCAGCCCCATTTTACCCATATATATATATATATATAAAGGAGTGATCCTATGAGAGCAAAAAAATGTAAGAGCATGGGAGGGATGATTCTGGACCACATGATTCACCCAAGAGAGAGGAGACCAGGAGAGAGAAAACAGAATCATGTGGTCCAGAATCATCCCTCTCATGCTCTCACATTTTTTTGCTGTCATAGGATCACTTCTATATATATATATATATGGAGTTGATGGGGTTGCCCCCTGGGGGCAGCCACCAGCCCCTTTTTTCACAAATTTTTATTTTTTTTGAAAA
This sequence comes from Ottelia alismoides, assembly GCA_037367405.1. Classification (NCBI taxonomy): domain Eukaryota; kingdom Viridiplantae; phylum Streptophyta; class Magnoliopsida; order Alismatales; family Hydrocharitaceae; genus Ottelia; species Ottelia alismoides. The sequence continues at coordinate 258,370 of JAZKJV010009079.1, read as the reverse complement.
ATATCGACATGTATATTCATCCCTATATCCCTCTTATATGTCATTTGAATTTTGTCAGAAACAGAGACTCCTACGGCCTCCATCCAAATAGAGTCGATTTAAAAAATCCTGCTACCGTTAAAAAAATGACATATGGATGGAGGTCGTAGGAGTCTCTGTTTCTGACGAAATTCGAATGACATATAGGTGGGATATAGGGATGAATGTACATGGTTTTATTTTCCCAAAAAAATAAAAAATTTTGCCAAAAAATGGGGTGGGGGCAGCCATGTTGGCTACCCCTAGGGGGCAGCCCCATTTTCCCTATATATATATATATATATATAGAGAGAGAGAGAGAGAGAGAGAGGTAAATGGGGCTGCCCCCAGGGAGTAGCCAACTTGGATACTCCCACCCCAATTTTTCCCTCATTTTTTTATTTTTTTGGAAAATTAAAATTTGTATATTCATCATTATATCCCTCTCACATTCTATTAAAATTTCGTCAGAAACAGAGTCTCCTACGGCCTCCATCTAAACATCGTCGATTTAAAAAATCCTGCGACCGTTAAAAAAATGATGTCTGGATGGAGGGCTTAGGAGTCTCTGTTTCTGACGAAATTTTAATAGAATGTGAGAGGGATATAATGGTGAATATACAATTTTTTTATTTTCCAAAAAAATAAAAAAATTGGAGAAAAATAGGGGTGGGAGTAGCCAAGTTGGCTACTCCCTGGGGGCAGCCCCATTTTACCCATATATATATATATATATATATATGAGTGATCCTATGAGAGAAAAAAAATGTAAGAGTATGAGAGCATGCATTCTGGACCACATGATCATGTTTTCTCTCTCCTGATCTTCTCTCTCCAAGTTGGATCATGTGGTCCAGAATGCATGCTCTCATGGTCTCACAGGTTTTGGCTCTCATAGGATCACTCCTCTCTCTCTCTCTCTCTATATATATATATGTGTGTGTGTGTGTGTGTGTGTGTGTATAGGGAAAAATGTGTATGCCCCCCAGGGGAGCTAACTTAGCTCCCCCCGCCCCTTTTTGACATAATTTTTTTATTTTTTTTTGAAATCTAAAATCATGTAAATTCATTATTAAATCCCTATATTATGCTATTAAAATTTCATACGAAATAGAGACTTCTAGGACCTTCATCCAAACGGGGTCGATTTAAAAAATCCTGTTACCGTTAAAAAATGACTGTCTGGATGGAGGCCGTAGGAGTCTCTGTTTCGCACGAAATTTTAATAGCATAATATAGGGATACAGTGATGAATATTCATGGAAGAATTTTTCAAAAAAAAATAAAAAAATGATGAAAATGGGGCGGGGGGAGCCAAGTTAGCTCCCCCTAGGGGGCAGCCCCATTTATCACATATATATATATATATATATATATATATATATATATATATATATATATATATATATATATATATATATATATATATTGGAACCGACGTCGAATCTGGTCCCGGCAAGGGAAACGATTTAGGAACCGAAACCGGATCCAATTTTGGTCCCGATGCCAGCGGAACCGAAGCTTGCATTTCTGTCTAAATTCTTACCCATCACACGGCTCCAGTGATACGCATGCACGCACCCAGCTTCAGCCCACACACATGCACCCGGCTCCAATTACATGCACTGATGCACCCGGCTCCAATTGCACATGCACGCGCACCCGGCTCCAATTGCACATGCACGCGCACCCGGCTACAGCCCACACACACGCACTCGGCTCCAATTACATGCACGCATGCACCATCGTACAAATCCATGGCAACTGGCATCGTCACTGATGCGAATGGACGGCACGCTGTCCTCGGCACCATTCCAGCAAGAAATTCATACATGCATGCATCATCCTAAAGATGTGCATGTCGACTATCAACATCCCCGCGATCTGCACGTGCAATATGATACAAATTTGACCTGATCCAACCATATAAAAGAAAATCCGACTCAGAAATTAAAATGCAAAAATCTACGGTAAGGATGGAAGATTCGTGCCTTGCAAACGTGAGAGAAATGAGTCCCCCATGACAAGCATCTCCGACGACCTTCGGTGGTGGTCCACCGGCTCTCGACGAGCTCTGGGGCAGAGCTCTGACGGCTTGAGTCTGGAGAATGCGGTCTGGTTGCCCAACTCCCTTTTATACTCGAGTTTGGTTAAACTGATTGTATCTGGGTCTGTTTACCGACTCACGATCGTAAAACAATCATATCCCCCTCGTTTAATGTCGGATTTCGATAATCTTGGTACCGCTGAAAAGTTCTCGATGAGTACTACTAAGAGAGAGAGAGGGAGACTATTTATATGATTCATTTGTATAATAAGTCATGCCTGAAATCTAAAAAAATAAATATATATATGTAAGAATTGGATCGAAATCCATGTCTCAAACCGTATCGAGACCGGATTTTATATGAAAACTCAATCCCCAACTCATATCTTGTATGCTTAGTATGTATACGAGTCTAGAAGTCTCACACACATGATTTTTTCGCCTGAGCGCCGTTGGAAGCTGATCCGGGTTTGACCCGACCTACAAACTAATATAATATGCAATGTTAAAATATGATATATAATTTATAGTAAATGATACTGAACTTTGAGTGATATCATATTTATTTATCTATTGAAAATACACTAGAGGGCCCGTTCGGTAGGAGAATAAACAGGGATAAGGATGTGGAATAAGGGGAATAAGGGTCTATTCTCTGTTCGGCTGGAGGATAAGAATAAGGAGAATAAGGTGAAATAATGGTAGGTAAGGTGGGATAAAGATAGGAATAAGAGTGAAATAAGATGAAATAATAAGGAATAGTCGTACCACGGGGAACCGTGTTGGGAGGAAAATGAGGGCTTATTCCCCTTATTCCATTCCCCCTTAACCTCCTACCGAACACGGCCTCTAAGTTGTTTCGATCTTTACCCATTAATGGACGCCTAATTTTTCAAGGCATATCATATAACAAATTAAAAGTGGAAACAACAATACTTCCGCAAAACCATTACTGATATTTTTACGAGAAATTGGTGAAGCTTAACCTTTTCCAATATTGAATTGAGTACGTACTGATAACATTGATATCGAATGAAGAACCCTTGACATTACTGCACGTTGTTATTAGAGGTACATAAGTAATCACACCAGCTCGATCCTAACCAGATCCATTAATTTTGGATTGCACTTCAATAGAAGCCCACAATGTTGATTGGCCTTGGGCATAAGGTCTCAACCCATTGTTGGGTTATTTCAGGTCCAGCCTCAACTTGTGCTCTTTGGGCTGCAGTCATTTGTCACTATTGTAGGGACACATTTGCAATTTGCCCATGAATTGAAGCCACATTCCAGGGAACGACAGGAGTCCCATTCATTCCCCCCAAATCCCAACGGATTCTAGTGACGCAAGGGCTCCATCGTTTTTTCTAGAACAGAAACCCCTTTCCCATTCCAGCGAGAGGAGCAACGAGGATTTGAAAGGAACCATTCCTTCAAGCCAACAGAAGAGATAGAGAGAGGAAGATCGAGCAACTTGCCCTTTCTCCTCCAGTCGGTGAAGCAGCAACAACTTCGGCTCGAGAGGAGCAAAAAGTTGGGCTGCAGGTTCGTGGCGCAGTGGTTTGTGCATGCTCGAGAGGAGCAGCAGTGGCAGGTCGTTGGGAACGACCTCAAGGGAGCCGGGCATCGCATTTGGGACTTCATCCGGGAGCCCATAAGGGAAGCCACTTCATCCTTCTTGGATTTGAGCATGTTTTGGTATTTTAGATACCTATGGTAGTTAGCTCCTTGTTGAAGAACTATCATTGTGATCGTTGTTGTATCTCGGTTTTGTTGGGCAATAAAAACGAAAGAAAATTTGGCTCATCTTGACCTAGTGGATTCGTTGCAGGTCTTGCCCCGTGGTTTTCCCTTGCTCACATCGAGTAAGGGTTTCACGTAAAAATGTTGGTCTTGTATGGTTGCTTGTGTGCGTGATTATCATTGTTGCCATTTAGTTCCCGTGTGGGGAACACATATTGTTGTTGTACTACTTTACTATAGGAAAGGGATTTAGGGACACACCTATTATTCCCAACAAGTGGTATCAGAGCTCAAGTTGAGCAAAATAGGCAAAGATGAAGAGGGTACAGTGATTAAGCTCACAAGCAGTAATTGGTAGATTTGGAAGGTCAAGATGGAAGATATTTGTATTGTAAAGACCTCCACGATCCCGTGGAGGGGGAGAGAGTCAAGTCCGAGAACATATCCACAAATAAGTGGATAAAGTTGAATCGAAAGGCTATTGAGACCATTCAGAAGTGGCTTGACATTTCAGTTTTCTATCATGTGGTTGAGGAGACAAATGCAAAGGAGTTGTGGGACAAGTTGTCCGAGCTCTATGATCAGAAGACCACAGCCAACATGTGAGACATTTCAGTTTTCTATCATGTAGTCGAGTAAGGGATTCCACGTAAAAATCTTGATCTTGTACGGTTGCTTGTGTGCTTGATTATCATTGTTGCCATTTAGTTTCCATATGGGGAACATATATTATTGTTGTGCCATCTTTACTACAGGAAAGAAATTTAGGGACATATCCCCAACAAGTGGTATCAGAACCCAGGTTGAGCAAAATGGGCAAAGATGATGAGGGTATAGTGATTAAGCTCAATGACCTTGCAGAATGTGAGGCATGTTTTTGATGTGTGCCTTAGCCTCATATGTGGTTCACAACTAGATAGTGAAGGCTACCGATGACACGAAAAACCACCAAGACACGGGTGAAAGAAAATAGATCAAGGGTCGTTGCGACCCGGATCTCGGAAGTCAATCAGTCAATCAAGAAAATGAAGGTTCAGACCACCAAAATAAGATAAAATTCAAATAAACACAATAGCGGTCCTGACTATTAGATTAGCCTGGTATAGCGACCAGGGTCGGACTCAGGGAGCACGTGATGACCTTGCGACCTACGAAGTAGTCTAAAGAATAAATAAAATAAAATACAAATGTTTTTGGTGGATTTTTAATTTTTATAGATTTTTTTGGATTTTTGATTAATAAGGAAAATAAGAAAACAAGGGAATAAGCCAAATACAAACAATTATTAAAGCACTCAAAACTCAACCAAAAATTCAAATGAAAATGTTTTATTTATTTTATGTTTTTACTCTTTTTAGTGAATTTTTGGTATTTTTCTAATTTTTATTTAATTTTTTAAAAATCAAACAATGCAAGAAAACAGCAACAATGTCCAGCCGACCTTGAGGGACTTAGATAAAATATCTAAAAATCCCTAAAAAGCATGGAGGTAATTTTCCTGTGTATTAGAAACTACAAAGAAAATTTGGCCACTGGAATTATTATTTTTTGATTTTTAAAATAATTATTAGAATTTTTATAGGTTTTTAGATGTTTTCCAATTTTTATGAGTTTGAAATAATGAAAAATGACAAAACTTGGTCAGAAAATTAAACAAAACAAAATACACCGTAGATAATTTTTTTGTAATTTTTAGATGAGTTTTAATATGTTTTTATGAATTTTTAAGTCAGACAGTAAAGAAAATGCATGTTTTTGAATTTGTAAAAATAGTAAATAAAATAAAAAATGTCTCCAAAAATTCTAGAAAATTTTACACCATGGCAGGAGCCATGTGTCCAATTTTCATTGAATTTGGAGTTAATTTGATATCTTATTAAAAATCAAAACCAAGGTACAGTGCACAGGGACCTAAACACAATTAGTAAAAGTTCCAGGGGGTCCGGTGCAAAATTTTCAAGGTTGCACGCGCGAGGTGCGTGACCTGCGCACTCAGGGACCTAATTGCAATAAAAATAAGGTTCTCGGACTAATTGGTAACAGGTACCAAAAGTCCGAGGACCTGTCTGTAAAATACCCAAAAATATACGCACATGCACAAATAAACCACGCACAGGGGTATATATGCAATTACTTAAAAAGTTTCATTCATTCATTAACACCCTAGAAACACAAGGTTAAACATGCAAATATCCCAAATAAACACGTGTCGACGCACGTGACTCACTACAGGCAGGGGTATATATGCGAATAGCAGAAAATACAAGGTCCAAAATGCAAAATTTACCTAATGCAAATAAAATCCTAAAAATATTTACAGGACTAAATAATAAAAGCAAGAACTAGAGGGGCCTAAGAGCTATTTACCCCTTTATTAAATATCGACGGCTGATGTAGCGCCACGTAGCAGATCTAACGGCTGGGAATAAGGGGCGCCTTTAACCAAGAAGCACGAGCCTGATCGAACGGATGAGGGTCCACCACGGGGCATATCTGACGGTCCTCGTACGCTGTGGCGAAACCCCTGGTGAATCGACGACGATGAAGCTGACATGTGGCGATCGGACGGCTCTGAGTCACGGGTGCCTCTTCATCTGATCGCGCGGCTCAGATCGGTCCTCAGATGGATCGAACGGTGACGAAGCTCCTCGAATGGGTGGCTAGGATTGAATCTGGAGGGAGAGGACGATCTGACGTCGGGGAAGGCTCCTGGACGAACTGGGCGCCGACGAACTTCGTCGGACTCGTGAAGGCGCTGGACTCCTCCTCGAAGGCCACTAAAGATCGGAGAAGGTGCGCACTGGCCTTCCGCGTCGAATGGCGGTCTCCGATGGAGCAACAGAGCTCTGAGGAGCTCGGTCGACTCCGACGGAGGGGAAGCTCCTGGGCTCGAGTTAGAGGACCTCAGACAGTCCTCTTTGTACCTGCAAAAGGGCACCAGAAGACTCGCGGGTCGAGGGCAAAGTGCCTCGACCCTGTGAGAGGGGGTGACGGTGATCGGTGAGGCGGGCGGTCGAGCTCCGGCGATGCGACGGCGGAGGAACTCGAAAGCCCAGCTCCTGTGCGAGCTGGGTTGAATGGAGGGGCGGAGAACGTGCGTGGGAAGAAGGTGATCGTGATGGTACGGTCCGATGATTGAGGCGAAGGGCGAGGTGACCGGAATCAGAGGTGAACGACGACGGCGAGATTTGGGCGAAATCGAAAACTAAACGAAACGAAAAGCTACTACGGCTACCTGGGCGGATGGGTCGACTGGGCATGAGCTAGGCTTGCTCTGGGTCCTTGCCTCGCGGGTCGTCGAGGCCCGAGGCTCGAGCTCCTTCTTTGGGCGGAGCACGGCGGTGCTAGGACGCCAGATCAGTGGTCCGGGCACCCTCTCCTCTCTACAACACCACCAGCGACGAGCTGTCACCTCGAGGATGGAAGTGGAGGTCCTGGGAAGGCAAGGTGGGGAGCCAAAGATGAGTGAATTATGCGGCAGAGCTGCGGCTATATAGTCCTAGGCGTCCGGCTAAAAGGTGGTCGGGCGAGACACTCGGAGCACGGACCCCGATGCTAACCACCGGGCGCGGATCTCGGATGATCAGGGAATGATTAGGACCCGGGGTTTGCGGATTTGGCGGGCGGATCAAGTGGGTAAAAATGGGAGAAGTCGGGTTGCCAGCCCGATCCGCGAAGGAAGGGTCCGCGGGGGAGAGTTGACCGGGGGTCAACAATCCCCCGTGGACCAATCAGATAATTCCAATTTTTAATTATTTAGAAATTCATTTAAAAATAGTAAATGACTTATTTTCGAAAAACTTTAAACATAAAAAATGTTTATTTATTTTCAAGAGATTTTTGAGTGATTTTTATTTATTTTTTTGAAATATAATTTAGGTATTTACAAAATATTATTATTATATACATGTATATACATATGTATTTTTAATTTTTAATTTTTAATTGTTTATTTTTGTACAAATTATTCCAATTTTATATTTTATTTATTTATAGGATAAAATTTGGAATAATATGGTATTTTTATTTTATTTTTATCAATTATGTACATGGTTGAAATAAATAGTTTTATTTATATCCATGTATGGTATATATACAAGGTTTATTTTGATTTTTATTTTTGTTCTTTTTATTTTATTTTTGTTTTTATGATTTTATTTTATTTATTTACACTATGAGGTATAGAATATGTACAATTTTTACGGGATTTTTATTTAATTATTTTATAGGGATAAATAAATATATAAGTGAGTTTATGTCCATGGTGGATATACAAGGGTGAAGGTATTTTTATTTTCCTTTTTTAGTTTTCTCATTTTTATTTTTATTTTATATTTACAAATATTTATAAATAACTAGAAACCCACTTTTATTTTTGTTTTTAGAGGAAAATATTTTTATTTTATTTACAGGTATATGCACACATGAGCTTCCTATCTCTCTCTACTTTGGCTTTTATGCGGTCAGGCCCATGCTGAGCCCTCCCTTGGGTTAGGTTGCTCAATATTTATTCTAAATATTTCCCTCTTTTTCTTTTGTCTCTTTATTCTTTTATTTTTGCACAAAAACATGCTAATTATTACTTTTTACACAATGCATGCTTTTGATAATTATTTGTATTTACAGACATATACATGCATTTGCAAAGGTTTTTGTAGCTAAAATATAAGAATAAAGAGTGATGAATGGGTATTCATCACCCCCTATACTTAACTTTGCTAGTCCCTTAGCAAACACTTATTTGAAAAAGAAGTGAAAAAGAAAGAAAGAAAAAAAGAAAAAGAGGAGAATATACATGGATTAAGGCTGATTATTAAACTTGCCTTCATTAAATTGAATTGTGGAGCTTGATCAGATCTTTGGATTATTAATGTATCGGAACCTTATTTGGACTTAAGCTTAAAACTCAACAGCCTCTAAGTTCCACCAATCTATGGACAAGACTCCTCAATAAACCAGATCAGAACAAGTCTACATACACAAACTCTAATGACCATGAATCTTTCCACGCAGTGTAAGTGATATGTAGCTCCCCACCTCAGAAGTAACAAAGAAACAACCTCCCCCAACCTGGTAACTCTAATGCCTCGGTCTAGCAACTCTTTCCTCGAGAAGCGGGGTATTCTCTTCTAAGTTCAAGTGCAACCGTCTCAAGAAGAGGGGGAAGAAGGTGAAGAATGGACCATGGCCAGTGTAGCCACGTATCCCTGGGAGCCTAACCAGTGTAGCTAAGTCTCCCGCTGCAAGCTTCATGAGATGTAACATGGATACCATAAGCTTTTGCTTTATTTGACTATATACACTCCGGTATGGTTATTAACTTTTCAATCTGACCCACCACTTTTTTGGAGTTCTTTTCTTTTTGCACATTTTTTTCATGTGCAACTGCACAACATATCTACATGGTGCATCATATATACAAGGAGTTTTTCCTCTTGAGCCAGTAGACTATCCCTCTTTTGAAGCTTTATTGCAACCCACGGCTTCTGTCTTTAGCCTTCATCACCACTAGACCAAGTTGAGGCGCACTTCCTTCACTAGAAGAAGAAGAGAGGTTCCGCCCAGAAGTACTACCCTCATATGCTACCCCAAGCCAAAGGAAGCTGCCTCCTCACCACCTCATCCGTGGAGAGCTATGTGTAAAGTGCTGGTGCAAGTCAAGCCATTGTCTCTAAGAGTCATGCGTGTGTTGTTAAGTGCTCTACTTAGGCTCATCAAGATGACATATGCTCATAGCCTAGTGGACTCAAAGAATTAAGTCCCAATGGACCTGAAAAGCCTTAACCCTAAGCCCTATAAGGTTCCTCTTAGAATTAGGTGGATTAAGATCTTAATCAAGCTCCATTTCCCAATTTAATTCCAGGTTAGTTTAAATGTCAACTATGATCCAGGAAAATCTATACAAATATTTACAAAGAAGCTATTTACAAATATTTACAATCCTGCAAAATTTTTGCAAAATGTTTTGAAATCATGAATGGATGAATGCATGAAATGCAAGTTTTGCAAAGGTATTTACACACATTTACACAAGATTTTTGCAAACTTTTGATTTTCAAAATATTTTGGAAAAATTTTGTATTATATACATAATTTTGATAAGAAAATATTTACACGAACTTTACACAAAAGATTTTTGAAAACATTTTTACAAAAATAATTTTGTACACTAGCTACGTATGTGCAAAATGAATCTTATATACAAGGGAGAATTTTTTTTTAATTTTATGGATTTTTAGGGTTTTTAGCCATTTTATTTATTAACACACTCACACAAAGTACGAGTTATGCCTAAAGTATATATGAAATATATACACCCCCCTATACTTAGCTCGAACGATGTCCTCAGAGTGATCAAGAGCGATGAAGAAGACATAACTCGTGCTTAGTAAAGGGAAGTGAAAAGGAATGGCTAGATACAGAGATGAATGAATGAATAGAATGAGGAGAACTCGGTGGTTTCCCCCTATACTTAGGATCAAATAATCCCAAGTATAGCAAGCTGTACATGAAGGAAAATCTGAGTGAAGGATGTACAGAGTCTGCCCCCCTATACTTAGGGTAAAATATCCCTAAGTATAGGCAACAAAACAGGGGTAGAAAGAATGAAAAGAATACCCGAAGGTCCTCCATCCCCCCTATACTTAGGGTAAAGTACACCCTAAGTACAACTTAATCATAAGATGAGAAAAGGGATGTGGGACTAAAGAATAGAGTGATATGGACAACTGGATCTATACAGGTCGGAAGAACAATGATAATCAGGCGTGAGATGCAATAGATGTGAGTCAAGAGACCACATCTCACGCAAAGTGAATAGGGGCAACATCAACGACCCGCGACTCATAATCTAGAAATGGCTTGAGCCGCTAGCCGTTCACTCGAAAGGTACTCTCAGAAGACAACTCGGATATATCAATGCTACCGTTGTCGTGTACCTTTCTCACAAGATAAGGTCCCTTCCATTTGCTCTGTAGCTTCCCTGGAAATAGACGAAGCCTAGCATCAAACATCCATACTCTCTGTCCAGGCTCAAAATGCTTGTGGCTGATATGAGAATCATGCCACTCTTTCACTTTCTCCTTATAATGTAGGCTGTTTGAGAAGGCGGTATCTCTAAGCTCCTCCAAGGCTGCTAACTCTGCCCTCCTCTGGTCTCCTACACTGTCTGGATCTAAAAGAATATCTGTGACTGCCCAAAGTGACTTGTGTCTCAGCTCAACAGGCAAATGGCACGGCTTGCCATATACGAGGCGAAAGTGAGATGTGCCCAATGGTGTCTTGAAAGACGTCCTATATGCCCACAAAACCGAGTCCAAAAGCTGTGACCAATCCTTTCGGTCAGGGCGAACGATTTTCTGCAAAATAGTCTTGATCTCCCTGTTCGACACCTCGGCTAGACCATTCGTCTGTGGATGGTATGGAGTGGCAACTCGATGGTCTATGCCGAATTCGCTAGCAAGTGCCTTCACCTGGTCGTTGATGAAATGAAACCCCCCATCTGAAATCAATACTCGAGGTACCCCGAACCGTGTGATGATGTGCTTCCTCAAAAATCTGCAAACTGTCCTGGCATCAGCGGCTCGGGCGAGGATAGCCTCAACCCAACGACTAACATAGTCTACGGCCAGCAGAATGTACTCAAATCCCTGACTCTTAGGGAATGGACCCATGAAATCGATGCCCCATGCATCAAAAACCTTACATAAGTGAATGGGCTGCATCGGCATCATATCACGCTGTCCACAAGTGCCCATCCTCTGACAGTCAGTACATCTCTTCACGAACTCATCAGAGTCCTTGAAGAGGGTAGGCCACCACAAGCCGGATTGGAGCACTTTCTGTGTCGTTCTCCTCCCAGAGTGATGTCCTCCTGCCTCAAGCTTGTGGCAGTAAGTGAGGACGCTATGGTGCTCCTCCTGAGGAATGCACCTACACCAGACGCTATCCCCTCCTTCGTGGTAAAGGATGGGATCCTCCCAGTGGTAGGACTTGGCCTTCACGAGGAAGGTCTCAAGCCTCTGCCTGGGCCAACCTTGTGGGACTTTCTTAGCAACAAGAAAGTTCACAATATCGGCATATCACGGGAGTGAGGCGATAGCAAGGATCGCCTCATCTGGGAAGGTCTCACAAATGAGATCAATCTGCTCAGATTCCTCAGGCTGCTCTAAACGGGAGAGATGATCTGCCACCACATTCTTGACTCCAGACTTATCCTTGATCTCAATGTCGAACTCCTGGAGTAGAAGGATCCATCTAGTCAGTCTGGCCTTAGCATCCTTCTTTGTCATAAGGTATCGGATGATGGTAAGATCAGTATACAAAGTCACTCTAGATCCAATAATGTACGATCTGAACTTATCTAAGGCGAACACTACGGCTAGCATCTCCTTCTCTGTGACTGTATAATTCCGCTGCGCAGAATCCAATGTGCGGCTAGCGTAGTGAATAGCAAAAGGAACTCCATCCCTCCTCTGTCCCAGCACAGCCCCCACGGCAAAATCGGAAGCGTCCGTCATGATCTCGAATGGGAGAGACCAATCTGGTGGCTAGAGGACAGGAGCCTCAACAATACAATGCTTGAGAGTCTCAAACGACGAAAGACACTTATCATCGACAAGGAACTCGGTGTCTTTTGTCAGCAAGTCAGTCAACGGTCGGGCAACCCTACTGAAATTACGAATGAATCACCGATAGAAACCGACGTGCCCTAGGAAAGACCGTAACTGCCGCAAGTTGGACGGTGGTGTGAGTTTTCTAATGACATCCACCTTAGCCGGATCAACCTCTATGCCCCTGTTGGAGATGATGTGTCCAAGCACCGTCCCTTGAGTCACCATAAAGTGACTCTTCTCCCAAGAAAGAACCAAGCGAACCTCAATACATCGCTGAAGTACTCGGTCTAGGCAGTCAAGACAGGAGTCAAATCCGTCGCCGTAAACCGAGAAATCATCCGTGAAGACCTCCAAGCACTCTCCTACCATGTCCGAAAAGATCGACAGCATGCATCTCTGAAAAGTCGCAGGGGCATTGCATAGCCCAAATGGCATGCGTCGGAAGGCGTATGTGCTGAAGGGACAGGTAAAGGTGGTCTTCTCCTGGTCCTCAGGAGCGATGGCCACCTGGTTGTAGCCCGAGTACCCATCCAGAAAACAATAATGGCTCTTCCCTGCCAGTCTCTCAATGATCTGATCAATAAAGGGCAGGGGAAATGATCCTTCTTGGTGGCCCGGTTGAATCTCCTGTAGTCAACACAAACCCGCCAAGAAGTGGGTACTCGTGTAGCAATCTTCTCTCCAGACTCGCTAATCACTGTAGTGATGCCCGTCTTCTTGGGCACCACATGCAAAGGGCTGACCCACTTGGAGTCGGAGATGGGATATATAAAATCGACGCTCCACCATTTGAAATTTCCTTCATGACAACCTCTCTTAGATTTGGGTTCAGCCGTCGCTGGAACTCACGCGACGGCTTCACCTCATCCTCGAGATAGATATGGTGGGAGCACAGGGCCGGACTAATCCCCTGGAGATCTGCTACGCTCCATCCTATCGCCTTGCAGTTCTTTTCAAGAACCCCCATCAAACGGGATTCCTACTCTTCAGTCAAATCGGTTGAGATAATGACTGGGTACATCTCATGCTCACCCGCAAGGAATCTATACTTCAACGACGCAGGAAGTGGCTTCAGCTCTGGACAAATGGGTGCTGGCAAATCTGGCTTCGAAAGAAGTCGCGTGTATGCTGCCAAATCTGCCCGGGAGAATGAGAGCGTACTCTCGCAAACTGGATCTGAAGAAGGCTGCTCAACTGAACTGTCTCTGATCTGCTCGGCATCTACCTCCTTTTCAACTGTAGGCTCAGTGGAAATCAGGTCCGTCATATAATCCTCACAATCCGCCCAATTAGACTTTAACTCCGAAGGATCTGCATCATCTGCGGTGGCATCAGTACCACCATCATCACAAAAATCTGTCTCGCGGTCGAGGACCTGCTCTGCTACCTCTAAAGTATCCTGAACCAGGAATGTGCTATCCAAGCTCTCCTCTGCTGTCATCTCTGCATCAGCGGTGTCTGAAAATGAGAGGATGGCCTGTGCTGCTGGGTCCGCCCAAACTGCCTCATTGTCTGTGATCACAAAGTCACAGTCCTGGTGGATGTCTAGTCCTGCATCTGTCAACTGCTCTGTATCTGAAGTGGTATCTGAGCATGATCTCTCTCTGGCTCTATTGTCCTCGACCGTCTCTATTTGTACATTTTTGCCCTCGACACGAAAGTATACCTTGAGCCAAAACCCAATGGTGTATCCAGCCTTAGCTAGAGTAGAGACTTCAGGTTTTTTTTGAATAAAAACACGGGGGAGCCCTCCCATGGCGGGAGTCACCACACCAAAACTTTCATTAATAGCAAGATAGAGACTTCAGGTTAATTTGGAAGGCGCACATACCCCTGAAGCAATGATCTTCATGCGGTTGTTCCGTAGAAGAGGTTGGTGACACGAGCCTTCCGAGCGAGATTTATTCAGAATTCAAACGCACCTTCTGCTGTTTGTTGCAGGGGATCCTAGGATATTGCTCATCTTTTCTTCAACTATAGCATTGTCTTAAGAACGTGGAGGATGATTGGGTCGAGCCAATAAAGAATTGAGCATCAAGAGCCAAGCAAGTCACACGTTTTCAGCAAAACAAGCAAGGATCATCAAGATTCATAAAAATTGAACATCAACAGCCCAGCAAAGACCGAACATCAAGAGCCGAGCAAAGACTGAATGTCAAGAGCCATGCAAGAATCAAACATCAAGAGTCAAGCAAGAATCAAGCATCCAATGTCAAGCAAGGGCCGAGCATCAAAAGTCAAGCAAGGATCGAGCCTCGAGATTCGGGCGTGAAAGACGAATAACGAGATCCAACAATTAACCAAGCAAAGGACCGAGCATCAGGATCCACGCAAGACTCGAGCCTAGATAAGGATCGAGAAAGAGTGGGAATGTGTGCCATAGCACAGGGAACCACGTATTAATAGACAAGCAAATAAGGAGGCATATCTTGGAAAACACGAGATGGCAGCAAGACTCATGATCTAGGTTGTTAGTCACCATATGACCTAGAAGGTTCAACTACTCTGTCGACGCAACAGCATAATGATCAGCCACATCAACAATCATTTCCAACAACAACCTTCCTAAGGCATGCCAAAAATTCCACATTAACAATCCTCTCTACCAATATGTCAATCATAAGGCATGCGAAAAGGAAAGTGCTTCGTCACATCAACAATCTTCTCCCCTATGAAACCGTCAATCATGAGGCGAAATAAAAAAGAGCCTTGAAGAGGACCACATGTATAAAAGGAGAAGGGTCTCCATTCATGATAATGAAGGGAATTCTATTCCTTCAAAAAAATATAGAGTCCATTCTATTCTATTTTCTCCACCCTCTCTAATGGTGAAGACGATGTATCAAATACAATCAAAATTATGATGGAGGAGTAATAAGCGCCAAACCTATAAATCAATTGAGAACTAGTCCCATACATTATGGGAAATCTCATTAAAATTCAATGTCTTCGTGAATTGCTCCTTTTCTAGTTCCCTTCTACAAAATCTTGATGAAGGTGAGATAGTCTAATCACGGTATCAAATCGTCATCTTCCATCACATAACTCTTACAAGATATATTTCACGAGCACTCTTACGTGATATTTTTTCAATGAACAATCTTTTTTTCCAAAGAGGCCATTAACATTATATATTAAGTAAAGTTTTTTGTGAAAGAAGCATTATATGTTTAGTAAACATGAAGTGACAAAGTGGAAAAGTCTACTTCAAACATGCATATTTACGTCTCAACTTAGTAATATTATAACTTATACCCATACGAGATATTATCTAAATACCACATGCATTCAAACATATGAAAATAAGAGATTTTGACATTCGTATCACATAATTAAAATGCAACATATGTGATTTTGCAAATGATCACAAGCTCATCATAACTTCCCTTGTATTTCTAATGTTTTTTACATGATTCGCATGAATCTTGGTTTAAAGACACCGCAAACAAAAGGATGGAGAATGTCTTAATGGTTAAAGAAAAAAGCCTAGAGCGGATGTGTGTCATCATAACAAGAGATTCAATCAATGATTGACATATTTAACAAAAAAAGTTAGTTTTAGGCCGATCAAAAAATGAGACTAACACATCTAAAGATGGTTTGGACATTGCAAAGAAGATCAATATATGTAGAAATTTAGAAGATGTACCTAACCCAAAAGGATAAGAGACGATATATTGGAATGAAACAGTACAACTCTTTTTGCATGTTGCTCTAAACCCGAGATATAAGGCAACTAATTCATAGATAGCATGGGAAAAACCCACACTCTGCTGCCGTTCAAGCAGAAGAAGAGAATCTAGAATTCACCTTAATCAAGTTTAATAAGACTGTGACAGACGGGTTCAAAAATGAGCCGTCGTTGTCATTTTTCTATCAGTAGCTAAAAACATAGCACTCAAAATAAAAAAACGCGGCAATGCAAATTCGTCGATTTCCCTCATCTCATTTGGGCACAATATGATCTCCAACACTACCTAACTAAATTCCCCTTGCGCAGAACTTACATCCCGAAAGTCCAGAAACAAACCAGTCAATCCATAAACACCCAAACACAAAACCGAGTCTCCATTTGGATTACCGTAAAGTAAAGTAATTTCGTCAATCCTTTTTCAAAATTTTAGCATTTTATCACCTCAGTAAAAATCCAATTCAATTTTTAATCAAAATCATATCAACCACACTCTCCTTATCCACGTACTTTCTCCTCTAAGATCGCACCTTGAACTGCGAATGCCGCGAAGCACAACCACTCCCCTTCTCTCCATTGCCTCTTCCGGCACCTCCCTTCCATAGTGAGCAATTCGGTTCAGCAACCTCACCATATGGACCTTCCTCGTTAAGAGCAATCCGCATATTGTCGCCGCTGCCGCTTCGGTGCTCCTCCTCCACAATGTCGACCACGTCCGCCGCTGCTTTCCCGTACTGATCCATCAGCGGATCGGTATTCCCCGATCGGGCGTCGATCGCGGGGGCCTGGAGTGGAATTCCGATGCCCGCGATGACCTGTTCGTCGAGGTCGGCGTAGAGGTCGGCGACGTCGTCGTCCATCGATTCCATGTAGTGGAGTGCGAAGATGACGAAGAAGAATAACAAATCGGCGAGCGATTTAGGGTTTGTGAGGGAGCGCTCGCGCGTAGAAGCGCGTGGCGACGAGCGCGGGTTGTTAGGATTTGGAAACATAAATACGGGAGATCAGGCGGCGCCGGTTCTTCTCCACTTGCATCGGATAAGTCTGTAGATATTCGAATATGTTGCATTTAAACTATGGCTGCGAGGAAAGCTCGAGCTGGACGAACTCAACTCGGGCTCGGATCGTTAAGGGCTCGTGAGTCGGACTCGAAATTTTAACGAGTTCGAGCCTGATTTGGATTTTATGGCTCGTTAGCTTATCGAGTCGAGTTCGAGTTGGGCATTGTTCAACTCGGAAACTCGACTCGATAACATGTTTTCCCTCTTAATAAAAAATTAAAAACATATATGCTGAAACTTCCACATTGAATTTGATATAAAATAGAGGTTAACATTTTTCTTGCCCAAAAACCTACAGAAAAGAGTATAAAAAATCAAAATTACAAATGTCACTTGTATAATCTAATGTATAAAATGGAACAATGACTCATTAAGAGGTTCATGAGCCTTCTCATTTTGAGGCTCATGAGCTGGCTCAGAAACTCATGACTCGATAAGAGCATCATGAGCCAGCTCATTTTGAGGCTCGTGAGCCAGCTCAGAAACTCGTGGCTTGATAAGAGGTTCGTGAGTCAACTCGAACTCAACGAGTTCGAGTTCGAGGTGGTGATCCAGGGCTCGATCCTTATCAAGCCTGAGTTCGAGCCTTAGGTTTCTTATCGAGTTCGAGTCCGAGTTGAGGCCAACTCGGCTCGTTGAACTCGATAGACACCCCCTAATTTCAAATGAAAATCTCCTAACAGAAAATTGGGAACATGCCAGAGCATACTTCCACTTTATCCACCATTTGTTTATTTTTTTAAATAAAACTTAGAGAAATTTACTTAAAAGTAAAATAAGTATTTCAAATTTCATGTAAAATAGATATTCTTAACATCTTCAATTGTAGGAAGTCTCAAACTAAATTGAAATTTGAATGACATCAAGATGATATATGGTGATCTAAATTATCATAAGTTTTATTTCAAATAAATAAGAAAATACGGGAAAAAAAGTGAGAGCATGTAAGTTGCATGCTCTCATGGAGTATACTCCTTTTTTCCTAAAAAATTATATACGACTGAGGGATATTAACATTGTATCCTATAATTTATAACCAATGCACATCGAAGAATATCGTTTTGTTGACATCAACGTTGATCGAATTATTATTTGTTATAAAATCATATAATAAAACTTTTGATTAATTATTGTAATCATATTTCTATTTGTGAAAAAAATATTTCTGTATCCATCTCCGATCTGTATCTATACATGCAAACAAATAAAAGCTCGTAACGATATCCTTATATTTTGCAACTAAAATAAAAAAAGCATCCACACACGTTATACATTGAATACAATATAGATGAATATGAATATATTTGTATATGATTGAAGCCTTGCGTACATATTTTTTTGTTGGTATTTTATTATATTTCAAATACTTTTATTACTTTTTACAAGTAATGGTGTTAACGAGCATTTGATCTTTTTTTTGACCTTACGTCTACACTTGATCTAATTTAATCTATACATTCATGATCCAATACCTTTAAGATTAATGCATGATTTATTATTAATATATTATGTAAACGTCACATGCTTTCAAAAGTTCAACGTTTTTTTTTTTGAAATATTCAAACCCCACGTCAGGTTTGTCTTAGCATTTTGTATGCATTGTATATAACGTATATTATTAATTGGTTAGTTTTAATACGATGATTAAAGGTAGTTTTTATTGGGATGCCCATTGTTAACGGCAAATCATCTCTATATATTACGAGATTTCTCTTGTCGTAGGAGATATGATCTCAACCATTTACATTTCCTAAAATCCCATCTCACATCGCATTGCTAGTGTCTAATTTGAAGGAATGATCTATTGTTGCTCAACGATCTTGGTGTTGACGCGTGCACGTCCATTGAGATCTCGCCGTTGTATCCTGAAGAGTAGTCGTACCAATACCGATTGCACCATCGGAATTTCCGTGGGGGTATGAATCTATTCTTAGGGTCAGTGCATTTTGCACGCCTCGGTAAGTTGGTTCGTCTCATCAAATCCGGTATTTTCTAACCCTACTTATACTTATATATATTTATCTTATTATTTCACCTACAATTTTAACATATAAAGAAGATCATCTTGGGTGGGGAAAGAAAGGTGGGTAAAATACATTTAATCAAATGATTTTCGATAACATACTAAAAAATAAAATACGTTAAAGAATAGTAGTAGCAAAGAGATAATAAATCCAAGATGTTAAAAAAATTTAACAGTGATTTATATCATTCGTCATATGACAGTATAGCCATGTGCATGATGTGGGACCCATAACGAGCAAGAAGTTTCTCGTAACATTATATGTATTCATATTAGGAAAAAATAAAATCTCATATCATTATGTGTATACTTTTCGATCGAAATAAAAAAATATTCATATATGCTTAAAAACTGATGGAGAGGGACGAGTGGGGGCTTGGCCACCCAGGCTCCCAATCTAAATCCATATATATGTTTAAATATAATAATATAATAGTTCTATCCATATATCAACAAAAAATCAATATATATGGTCTAAATACAATAATTAATTATTTACATTTACATGTGCGTAATCAGATACTGATATATCGATATTTGTCCATCATCATATATGTTTATAAGTTGTCACGGATATGTATTTTTATTTTAGCATAGATGGTACATATAAGGATATTTTTTTATTTTCTTTACAGAAACGGATATGGGTGTGGATACTTCTTTCATTTTTGGATATGAAAACAGAACTGATTACATATTTTTCTACTATATAGAGATGAATATATGTATTAATGAATCTATGTGCATATTGTGTTGACATATTTCAATTTGTGTACACATATATCTAAATATGGTACATGATTATACACGATATATTACATTTTGGGATCACTTTCGAATGCATATATATATATATATAATTTATTTATTTATTTTCCTTACAAGCTATATTAAACTATTATATTATTGTTTTATTTTGTTTTATCTATAGTTTATGTCATGTTGATCTACCAATTATTTTTAATTAAAATTCCCAAAAAAAGTTCTTCCAACTATAAAAGTTAGTGGATATTTATTATTTTCAAGATAATCCACATCAATTTGTTACATAATCATATCTGAATTATCACCATCAATTTTCGTATTTGTATCTATATTTAAGGCTATGGTACATGATTTTCAAGATATCCAAATTTTGCTCAAATCCGATGTCATTTCCTATTTTATCTCACTGATCAAATGTTAAATCAAGATTTAAGCAACTTAAATCTCATTTAAAAAATAATTATATTTTAAATTATTAATTAAAAATATCAAATTTGAGTGGAATTTGATTTAATCAAAGATTCAATCTGTAGGGTTGGATTTTTGGAAACAGATTTGTCAAAAAATTGAATTACAACACTACTGTAACAACGGATGATCCACTCCCTAAATATTAACAATTAAATAATAAGATAAACTAGATAAACAATGTGAAATAATTCCCCCCCTGTCGTCTTCATCCCTTTTTAAACACACACACACATACATACATACATGCATGTTTATATATAATTAATATATCATTAAAATTTCATTAGAAAACATAGACTCATATACCCTCCATCAAGAACATGTTGATTACAATAATTCTAAGGCAGTTCAAATTATATATTTAGATAAAGGGCATAGGAGTCTCGGTTTCCAATGAAATTGGAATGACATATTATGAGGATATAGTGATGAAAATCTATGACAGTATTTTCAAATAAAATAAAAAAATGACAAAAAATGAGCATGAAATAGGTAAGTTACATACTTCATGAAGTATGCTTCCCCCTCCCCCTCCTCTCTCTCTCTCTCTCTCTCTCTATATATATATATATATATATATAATGGGGCTGCCCCCTCGAGGGAGCTAACTTGTTTCCTCAATCCCATTTTTCCTATATTTTTTATTATTTTGAAAAATCAATCCGTAGAAATTAATCACTATACTTCTATATTATGTCATTCAAGTTTCGTGAGAAATAGAGACTCCTACGACCTCCATCTAGATAATCATTTTTTGACTGTCGCAAAATTATTGACATCGATCCTGTCTAAATGGAGGTTGTAGAAGTCTCTGTTTTACACGAATTTCGAATGAAATAATATATGGATATAATAATGAAAAACCATGAAAGTATTTTTCAAAAAAAATAAAATGTATGGAGAAAATGTGATGATGGGAGCCAACTGAGCCATTGGCTTCCGCCAATAGTGAACTCCCCATGATCACATCCCTACGCATATTTTACATTATAGCATGCAACTGATTCAACTTACGTTCATGGGAGATCAAACGAAGCTCGAATAGTTTCCGCTAGACAAGGAATAAAAAACCATTGTACAACCCAAAAAGGAAGAAGAAGATCCAAGGACAATGAGTGTGTATTTGACCTTCGACAAGGGTTATAGATTTAATTGTCCTTCACTTCCTACTCGTATCGTTTCAAGATGGAACACCAGTTGATATGGTCTTCAACCTATTAGGAGTACCCTCACGAATGAATGTAGGCAGATATTTGAATGTTACCCATATAGAGGGTTGCTCTTGTGAGAGACAAAAAATGTGATCATGAGAGCAGTGAGTGTGGACCATTAGATTTTGCTCATCTCTCTCCTCCTCCAATCAATCGACAGAATCTACTGGTCCAGACTCACTGTTATCATGCTCTCAAAGTTTTTGGCTCTCACAGGATCAACCATCTACCCATATATATACGAAAAATGGGGTTGCCCCTTGAGGGAACTAACTTGGTTTCCCCCACCCCATTTTTTCCATATTTTTATTTTGTTAAATGAATCTGTGAAAATTCATCACTATGTTCCTATATTATGTTATTTGAGTTTTGTGAGAAATAGAGACTCCTACGACCTCCATCTAGACATTTATTTTGTTAACAGTCGTAGAATTGTTGAAATTGACCTCATCTGGATGGAGGTCGTAGAAGTCTTTATTTCACATGAAATTTGAATGACATAATATGGAGATACAACAATGAAAATCCACGAAAGCATTTTTCAAAAAAAATGTGGAAAATGGGTAAGAGGAGCCAAGCTAGCTCCCCCAAGGGCTAGCCTTGTTTTGCCGAGAGCCAAGTTAGCTCTCCCAAGGGAGAACCTATATATATATATATAGAGAGAGAGAGAGAGAGAGAGGATAGGGAGTATGCACCCGGGTGCATGTAATTTTACATGCACCCGGCCCTATAACTTCCACTTTTTTAAATTTTTTCGAAAAATACCGCCATGTATATTCATCTATATATCCCTCCTATATGTCATTCCAATTTCGTCAAAAACAGAGACTCTTACGTCCTCCATCCAGAAGTGGTGGATTACAGCAATTCTAAGACCGTTAAAATTACATGTCTAGATGGAGAGTGTAGGAGTCTCTGATTCCGATGAAATTGGAATGACATATAGGAGGGATATATAGATGAATATACATGGCGGTATTTTTCAAAAAAATAAAAAAGTGGAAGTTATAGGGCCGGGTGCATGTAAAATTACATGCACCCGGGTACATACTCCCTATCCTCATATATATATATATAGAGAGAGAGAGAGAGGAGTGATCCTATGAGAGCAAAAAATTGTGAGAGCATGAGAGGAATGATTATGTACCACATGATTCTACTTTCTCTCTCCTGGTCTTCTCTCTCCTAGGTGAATCATGTGGTCCAGAATCATCCCTCTCAATCTCTCACAAGTTTTTACTCTCATAGGATCACTTCTATATATATATATATATATATATATATATATATATATATATATATACGGCTATGTAATTCATCAGAAAAGGGGACGGAGAGAGAGGGTTGATCCCGTAAGAGGGAAAAACTGTGAGAGCATGAGAGCGGTGAGTTTGGACCATTAGATTCAGATCAACACACACATGTTGATTGGAGGAGAAATGTGAGCAAAATCTAATAGTCCAGACTCAATGTCGTCATGCTCTCACAGTTTTTGCCTATCACGAGATCAGATATATCTCACTCTCTCTATATATATAGGAGTGATTCTGTGAGAGCCAAAACTTTTGAGAGCATGAGAGCATGCATTCTGGATCACATGATCCAACCAGGATAGAGAAGACTAGGAGAGAGAAAATAGAATCATGTGGTCCAGAATGCATGCTCTCACATTTTTTTGCTCTTATAGGATCACTCCTCATATATATATATATATATGTATGTATGTATGTATGTATGTATGCATCCATATTTGCTTGAAAATGAATATATATATATATTCGTATATGGTTAAATCCCTACAGATATGTTATTCTTATTAGGAAAAGAAGTTGATGGTGGAGGTGATAGAGGATCAGGGTCTCTCTGTGCGGGAGGACACGACGATCAAGGTACGATCAATAAGAGAGGAGATGACGGAGGGAGGTGATGTCATTCTTGCACTAAAAACCTTATAAAAGAATTGAAGAAAGGATAACTTCGATCTTGCATTGCACTTAAATAACTTAATCATCCCTTTAGATAAGACTTAGTCAAATCAAAACATATCATGTTGATTTGTTTTGTTTGCTACTAGAGTAGAGATCGAAAAACACTTGATTCCTTAATTTCACAATGAAAATTGTAGTTGTTACTATATACATATCAATTCATCATTTAACAATGATTGGCCATTGACTTTTGTTCTAATATTCGCTAAATTATACGGAGTCAAAGCTTGTTGTACTGGTCGAGGACCTTGTTATGTGTCATACATTAGGATTTGAATGAAAGCCCCTTCGATTACAGGAAGTGCTCCCTCTCATGTCCTATTGTATGGGTCCACGATAATAAATAAGAAAATAGGAGAATAAAATAAATAAGAAAATAGAAGATAATTGTACAGACTTACAAGGGACACTCAGACTCGATTAGTTTCTTTGATTTCAATCTTAATTTGAATATAGATTTTTTTATTAAAATTTTAATCAAAGAATATAATTGAAAAAATAATAGAAGAAAAAGGGTTAATTATGTACATAAAATACATGGTCAAAAACCGTTAAAACATAAAATACACAAAAGAGGTCTAAAACCCAACTTTCACATATGAGCTTTGATTTTTATGAAATTGATCTTGTTTTGAAGATATTTGAATATATGTTACTCTAAAAGTGAGTATATCTAAATAGGATATTGTGTGAGGAAGATACATATGTTTTAGTCTATCTATTCTGAAACCTGGGTTTTGTTTTCATGGCCCAATTAATTGAGTTAGTAAGAAGGTGGTTTGAGGCCAATTGAAGTTAGCATGAACTAATTAAAAATTCATGAAGTTAGGTGCAAATTTAAAGATGATTATGGATATAATTATGAGTATTAAAGTACAAATATTAATTCTAAGTGCATGAATGGTAAAAATGCAAAAGAACTGACGAAATGCAACTAATTACTCAGGAACAAAACTCTATTTGCATATTTTAATATGATGAGTTATGGATTCATCAATCACCCTCCAATGTTGATCCATAGCTGGTGGGTCGTGTTGACGGCCATGGTCGCGGTTGTTCAAGCTTCCTGCCGTGGTTGCCCGAGTCAAGCGAAGACCAGAGGATCCATTGGAGCCTCAAGCCCAAACCAATTCCTCCACCATTTGTGCTCTTCAATCTCCAGGTATAGATCTTAATTATTTGTCTTTATTTTCTCTGAATTAATTACTCATCTCCACTCATCCGTACCTTCAATCGATGACACCATCATCTTTGTCGCACTTCACTCATGCACACATGTTCGACCACCAATTCCCCTTCTTTGTATCTTCTTTCGCCTTAGACATATTTCTCCTCCTACAAGGGGGATGAACCCATTAGGGCACTGCCTCTCCCATCTTGACAACCCTCAGCTCATCCCCCAAATCCTTCGCACACACTTTTGCACGCTTCATCTAGCTTTTCTACTAATGCATGCACTCAATTGTCTTCAATGGCAGAAGCTTCGGAGCAAGCTCAATTATAGAGCTTCACCTCTGATGAGCCTCCATAAATTGAATGATCCAATCAACATCAACCTTCTCCCAATTCATCTGTATCTTCGCGAGGCCTTTAGGGAGCCATCTCGGCCTTCATCAAATTCAGAAGGGCATAGAGCAGCTTCGAGGGCTTCACTGGAACCAAGCCATTAATGTTGAGTTGCGGAGGAGGAGGATGAGCTTCAAGATACATGTATCGTTAGATTACACCTAATCGTTGTGGATCCAATGACCCATCATCATCATCGATAGCCTTCGTCATGAGCCAAGAGCCTCGGTGGGACCGAGCAGCTCCCCAAAACACTGGAGCCTCCCACACGACCCAATCCACATGTGCCCGACCAAACCTCACTCCAGACCTCGCCCTCATGCTCACCGTACATGGGCTCTAGCAAAATTTTATCGAAGCCATACCATCTTCTTCAATATTGCAGACATGTTCAGACCAACGCATGTCATACGTGACACACTTGGGATTTTTGCACCCTTACCCTATCGGGTCTTCATAATTGCTTAAAAGTCCATGTGCATGGTTATTTTACAGATAAGACCCTAGAGAGTTTCAATAATTACATTTATACCTCATTTGGATCGATTTGTGATGCTTGTGTATTTTTATTTATATTTCTTTACAAAAATGCCCATGGATTGAAACATTAATGTGTTGAGAATCATTAATCTAATTAATTGATTTTGATCTTGTTTTAAAGCCCGTGTAACGCTCTTTAATTTCATATAATTAATTATCTGATTTGATCATGTGTATCTGTTCAAAATTTAGAGAAATTCCTTTATTGTTCACTGTTGAATTAAATATATGAACATATGTACTTGCAATAATTCAACTATGTCTATGTTTGATCTACTTAGAATTTATTTAGGTCATATAATTATTAACTTTAGCACATTAATGACTTGATTGATCAATAGATTTACATTCATTAATCTAGGTGCATTCTTAAATGGATACATTAATGAATTACTTATGAGCATACATTCATGTCATAAGGGCTTAATTGACATTAATTCGGTTTCATAATTGTCATTCTAATTCAAGAGAATTATATTGTGATTGTGCACATGTATAAATCTCGTCGTATTGCATTTCATTATGTGATATTTTGTATTATTTAACCTTCATTTTAAAATATTTTAAAACACACGCATGCATTCTATGTTGTGCATGTGGCCTAGGTAACACTATTGATTACTTAACCTATGTGTTAAAACATCTTATTAAGTATATTAGTGGCTCATGTCCTTGTGTTCGACCATGGCTTTATCCATGATAAATTAAATCAAGCTCTCCTCACAAAGATACTTATCTTGGTTCTTTTGATTAGTTGTTAACTGCTCGTATTACAATGAGACCTAATTAGATTAGCCGGATAGTGATTCATTAGATGCCTCCATCTTGGTGGCAACTGAGGACAAGCTACACTCGGATTCAGATCTCGAGGAAGCAGAGGTGTAGCTGAGGGCGTCAGAGGGGGAGGAGGCGGGTGGGAGTGGCGGGAGGAGGAGGAGGAGAGGTAGTGATGCGATAAGTAGGGTTTTGATAACGAGAAGGTGGCACCAACATAGGGAAATGAGAGAAGGGTGGGGTCATGGGGGGATGTCTTGAGTAATTCCTATGACACGACGAGGGAAAACTTGAAAAGATGGATGGAGGCAGGAGGTAGATGGAATTGGGAAGGACCGAACAAGAATTTATGTGGCAAAAGTAATGGGGGCAGCCGAGACCCTCTATAGAAGACGCTATGGATGAATGATGCCTTAATCTTTTTATAGTTCGTATTTATTTCAAAAATATGAATAGTACCTCAATCTTACATCGCATATCCTTCTCACGAATATATAGATTAAATCATTATATTTGATCTTAAGGACTTAACTATAATTAAAATATTTATTACTATTTTGGATCGTGATGGCTGGCAGTGGCCCTCAAGAGGTGTGCAATAAATGTTTGAATTACATTTAAATTCTTATGATCAAACATAACGAGTTGACTAACGAGATTTTCACGATAGTCGTATACAGTGTAAGACGGGGGTGTTATTCAGAGGATTTGCTATAAATATAAATTATACAAAGGTAATGCGTAATTATAAAATTATACATGGGCACACATGTATCTTTTTTAAATTTAGAAATAATCCATGTGCTTCTCAATAATAATGTTTTTTTTTGTCTGAAAACAAAAAACACATAAAAACCCTATGAAGAAGTCCAGGGACTTTATTGTAATTTTTAAAGTATGCATCTTGTTCTAGAACTTTAGTGATTATAACTTTGCAGTTCGTAAAGGTTGATATTGTTCCATGGAATGAATCTATTCGAGTCCTTATTAAAATGATACCTAAGAAAATAAAACATGCTAGTCTAAGATCATATATAGACGAGGGTTAAGATCCCCTTATCCAGAATAATGGAAGTTAATATTTGTGCGGAAATTTGGTTATTGGGACAAGTAAGAAACAGAATGTAGTTTCAAGATCAACTGTTGAAGTGGAATACCGAGCTCTTTCCAATGGCGTTACAGAAATTCTATGGCTAAAAATTTTACTCCATGACTTGGGAATCAAAGTTAATGTGCCAATGCAGATGTTTTGTGACAAGGCTGCAATAAATTTGGCCAAAAATCCGATAATGCATGACAAAACGAAGCATTTGGAGATTGATAGACACTTCATCCGTGAGAAGATTGATGACGGAATATTGTGTCTGCCTTACCTGAAATCTACTGATCAGGTCGCTGATCTCTTCACAAAGAGGTTGCTTACATTACAATTTGAGTTGAATGTAGGTAAGTTGGGCATGGTGGACATGTATACTCAACTTGAGGGGGGATGTTGAGTTATTATACTTATATGGGTAAACGGATCTTTGGATTAAAGACCGTTTATCCATCCTTCTATGTATATTGTAATCATCCCTCCTCATTTGAAAATAATTTTTAGTGAAGAGAGCCATAATCTCTAGTGAGGGAGATTAGGGATTGAGAGTCCCGTGATTTTTCCCTCTCCGTAGGATTTTCCGCGTA
This sequence comes from Ottelia alismoides, assembly GCA_037367405.1. Lineage (NCBI taxonomy): Eukaryota > Viridiplantae > Streptophyta > Magnoliopsida > Alismatales > Hydrocharitaceae > Ottelia > Ottelia alismoides. The sequence goes on along the minus strand of JAZKJV010009079.1, from coordinate 230,174 downwards.
AATTCGTGTCTCCATCTTTGTGTGTGCTTTGTTTGTTTGATTCTAATAGTTCAACTCCTATAGATCAATGCAAGAGATTAGGCAAGGTGTGGATGCCCTGGGTAGACAACTCTAGTTCAGAGGGTTTCTGGAAGAGTTTTAACGAGATTACATACCATTCTAGGAGGGAAATATTAAGTCCCTTTGCCTTGTTGTTTCCGACCAGTAATGCCTCAATTTCCACATCGAGCGGTTGAATTTAGAGAATGTTTTGGCACACTGGAAATTTCTTAGTGATTTTAGATTGTATATTCTTGATTTTATGATTAGTGGATTTTGCAAGTGAACACCTCCCAAGGGCGTTCACCACTTGCTTTATAAAAAATCACTTACTGAAAATTGGTTTTGGAATGGGATCTTTAGCATCATATGAAAGAAAATTCACTCTAAGGATTAAGGTTTAAACTCTATGCTAGATATGAATGAAAGAATATGAAAAAAAGTCGTCTCATCCAAAGATAAGAAAACTTGTGAAGTAGCAAATAATAACTTTGTATTTCTTCACACTTTTTGAATCGATTAAGAACTTCTCAAAACATGACATGAAACCACTCCATATAAAAGTAAATGTGAAGACCGAGAAACATTAATGTGGGGGGATATCTCAATATTTTAATGACTATCAACCCCTTCACCACATCCCATACCCAAACTACACATCAGGTCCCTCTACACCTTATCCTCAACCTCTTCCAACTCAATCACATTTCCAACCAACTACCATCTCTATTCCACCTCAACTCCTCATATAACCACCAGGATGCCACATTCACCTCACATCACTATCATAAACTATTGCCCTCAACGCCATGACCAACCTTCTATCTCCATGTCATCCTACCACACTAATACCATGAATTATTATCTTTTGACACCTTTAACACAACCTTTGGGGGGGCTTCAATACTACTCTTCACCATCTGTTGCTTGGATCATTGGGGTACTTCAATACTACCCTTCACTTGAGGATAGGCCGAATTTGAGTGCCAGAATCGACTACGGTTCCATGGCTCTCTCCCAGCTTATTGGTGACTTTGGCCTTTAGATTGTTGATGTCAGCGGTTGTAGATATACGTGGAGAAATTACATATCAAGGTCGCATATCGATAGATTCCCATGTTCCATGGAGGCTTCTCGAGTGTTTCCTTTAGCTCTGGCATGGGCGCTACCGAGGGCACATTCAGACCATACTTCTCTTTTGTAGTCAACATGCAAAGATAAGAGGCATAGAAGTTATTTCAGATTCGAGCGCGTTGGATGCTCGAGGAGGGATTTTGAGATACAATATCTTCTTTTTGGCGAGATTGTCGACCGAGGGGTCAACAATGACCTGGTTGTCGACCAAACTATCTCTATTGCGCAATCATCTGTGGGACTTTAACAAGAATAGTCTAGAGAAATGCCACTAATACAAGTTGTTAGCTCAGGAGGATGTGGTTAGACTTGACTAGATAAAGGATGAATGGGATCTAAAGAAGGAGGAGAAGGAGCTCAGGTTGAGGCAGCCACAGATAATAGATCAGGAAGACAAGAAGAAGGAGATTGAATGGAAATAAAGATCGAGACAGAGGTGGTTTAAGGAGGGGGACAACAACACACACTTCTTCCACCAGATGGCCACTGGAAGAAGGCACGTGAACTTTATTGAAAGTATCAACATTGGCAGGTGCAAAACACAGAGAAAGGGAGGTCGGACGGGCTCTTCGTGAGCATTTCCTGGCCTTCAGTGGGAGAGAGTCTCATGTGGGCTGGGGGTGGCAAGGTAGGGGGACACATAGTATCACGGCGGCTCATGTCAATACTTTGATAACAACTTTTGGTGAGGCAGAGGTAAAGCATGCAGTGTTTGCAACCTGATCCTGATGGTTTCTCGATGATCTTCTATAAGGATTTCTCGTATGTTGTCAAGGAGGATGTTATGGCTGAGTTGTGAAAATTTAGGCAGGGCAAATAAACAAGGCTCTTTTATTTTTTTGTTGCTTAAGAGCGAGATCTCAAACAGACTGAAGGACTTATGGCCTATTGCAATTTCCAATACAATATATCTTATTATTGCCCAGGTCCTAAGAATTGACTTCGCTTTGTTTTGAGTGATATTGTCTCACATGAGTAGACATAATTCGTACATGGTAGACATGTGGTAGATGAATGAGTGCTTGCTTCTGAAATTATTAGGATTGGAGGAGAACGCATAACAAGGGACCGTTATGGAAAGTTGACTTCTCGAAAGGTGTGACTATGTTGACTGGCGGTTTATTTAGGCGTCACTTTAGAAGAGGGGATTTTCTAATGTTAGGGTTACGTGGATGAAGAGATGCATCACGATAGCTTCATATGCAATACTCATCAATGGACATCTGGAAGGAGGCCATTTCTAGCCTCAGAGGGGAGTTCGCTAGGGGTACCCACTTGCACCACTCTTGTTTATGATTTATCGCAAATGTTTTGACAATTATGATGAAGTCATCTGTGGTAAAAGGTTTGTGTCTTAGTTTAACAGGGAGGATATCTCCATTTCGATTCTTCAATATGCAGGTGACACTATGATAGTCCTCAATGGTGGGACAAAATATAGTTGACGAGCATCAAATATTATGGATATTTTTGGAGATATTTTGAGACTGTGATTAAATAGGGAGAAGTATATTCTTCCTTTTGATATGACTCGTGAGGAGGTTAAGGAGGCTTGTGTGATCCTTTGATGCCCATGTAGGGGGCTTCCTGTTATGTATTTGAGTCTTCCCTTGGAGGATGCGTGATTACGCTCCTCATATTGAGAGATAGTACTTGATAGATTAGAGAGCAAGCTGACTGGCCAGAAGGGGAGGATGCTATCTAAAAGGGGCAAATTGGTGCTACTCAAACATATTATGTATGTTATCCCCATTTTTTTTGCTCTAGTAGATGGCTGCTGATAGAGGTGCAAGGAAGGACTGAGAATAAATGGTACAATGCTTCTTTTGGGCAATTGGTAGGCAGGTGAATGATGGATTTTATTTTATTAATTGGAAGGCGATAACTAGATCAAAGAATGGGAGCCTGGGGTGCTAAAATTAGAATGCATGAATAAAGCCCTACTCACTAAATGGGTGGTTCGACTGTGGAAAGACATAGGACTTGGTTTGTCAATTAGTATGGAGTATTTATGGTATTTATAGCTTTTAGTGGGGAACAATGTGTGATATCCCTCTTCTCTCTGGTAGGTGTCCTCCCTGATATAGAGACACAACTATGCATGGTGCTTGGTAATGGTGATAATTTCCATTTCTGGCTAGATGATTGGGAAGGACTTGGGAAACTGGGAGACCAATATCCACATTTATTTGCATTGTTCGAGGATTGGAATATCATGGTGGGTCAGACATGGAAGGTGTGTGTCTGGTGTCCCCATTTCACGGCTGGTTTTCAGAGCAGAGGAAGCAAGATTATTTGGCATTTCTTGGAGACTTGGCATAACTGGATGGTAGATCACGTAGAAGGGATCATTTTATTTGGACAAATGGCAACTTTTTGTTGAAAAGGCTTATAAAGTTTTGCAAATAGTCATAATTAGATGGCAGAAAGTTTAAGAAATGGTTGCAACATCATATGGAGATGTAAGCTCCCACATAGGTCAAAATGGTTATTTATACATGGAAGATTGATAGTAAAAGTCAGGAAGGACATCCAAGTCTGTTGGCGGAAAAGTAACTAAAACTCAAGTGGTGAGGTAGCCTCATAAGGGGCTCTTCCGACTCGCCCTCTAATTGGAAATGCAATCCAACAGAGGGAAAGGTGGACACCAAAACTATGCCCTAGAGATAGGTGAGAGAGTCTCTCCAGAAAAGTCGCTCTAAAAACTGGCCCGATCGGTAACAGGAAAATACGCTCGTGCGAAAAACTAAAAATCAAAGATCCCGCATGGGTATCCTAAAACAAAGGGTCAGCGGAACTGGTCAAAAGTCAGGATCCCAATGAGGCGTAAAAACATTACGAGCTCGCGTAAAAACCGAAAAGGGACTGGGATCCTAGACCCACGCACTAAGCGGCCACTACCCTAACAGGTCTTCTTATCTCCCGCCTAGGTGAGGGTCACTACGCCCTCACACGGTCAGGTTTAGGATCACCAAGATCGATATTATTAATTGATGCTATTAGATTCCCCAACTCATTATTTCTTAATCTTTGTTGTGGTTAACTTTACAGATCCATGCATTTGAGATCTTTAATAAAACATACTTAAAGAATTAATTCGTGAACATGATAAGTCATTATATCCTACACGAGCAATTGCTTAAAGCAACCTCTTCACATTGATTTTGCATTTTGTGAAAATTCTGTAGTCACTTTAAAAGAAATCATTCTTCTCCAATTGCACTGACCTTTTCAGGCGAAGGTACTTTTCCAAATCTTTAGGATCATAAGATAATCGGATACTTTAAATCGATGTTTTACCCAAATGAAATTACAACACCTCGGAATTTCTCAAACTTTGGTATCTATTCAGACTTTAAAAATGTAATTTTATTTCAACATGTCACTGATTTGGAAACTCTACAATCCTAAACTTTGGCATTACATTATTATATGAAAAATTTTAGACAGTTATCTAATTGATTAGTACAACAAGTGATTCAAGATAGATGGATATATTGCTTCATGATTTCTTAGTTAAATTCTTGATATGGTCAGATCCTCAAATTCATTGGGAAGAGGTAAATTTAACAATTCCATAATACGATCCACCGATTAAAGACCAATCTAACTCATCATTATTCAAGCATCTACCTATGATTAACCATAAATAATAATGTAGAATCTTACAATCATTCTATCAACTCAAAAACCTTCTTCCCAGTTATCACATAGCTTCTTGATTCAATAAAGGACTTGTTACCGGTATACAAAGCCCCATCTGCTACAATTGATCCTCTTAATTGCAATATCTCTCAAATTTCCATATAATGTCAGTTCCAGAATTCCAATATCCATTATTCATGAAGAATCCAACCTTAACTATAAAATGTTATTACACACAAATAACCACTCTTCTGTTAGAATTTCATATCCATATCTTGTAACCTCTTCATTTCATATCAAATGTAGTTTAGCTTAAGACATCCCTTGAGTTTAGCCAGACTTTTCTGTAGAAGAATTTATATTGATCAGTACCTAGACTTAGAACTTCATAATTATGTTTTCCTTAGTTAAACATATATAAGAATATATCCAGGATTGTACTGCAAGGAAGCTATCAAATGAAATGTTAATTTCTTAATTAATCAAATTAGAATAATTCAAATGAGAGCGGGATTAATATGTTATCAGAGTTTCCTAGCTGAAATCAAATTATCAACCGAGCATTTATTATGAACTGTGTTTGTTAATTGTATGATACAAGAGTTGATTCCAGGATACTATATTAGTGAAGGGAATTAGGTACGATCTGAACGATCTCTAGATGTTAACCCGATCAAAGACATAAAAAATGTGTAAGAACACATGCATGGCAGCAAGGGATGGGGAGGGAATGTACCTAATCTTTGCCCCAAAATTGGAGGTTCAATTTGCAGCCATCAGCTTCAGAACTCTTTTTCTGCAATAGGAGGATCCTTTAACAATCACATGAGCAGTAGGAAGCTGCTGTGAGCAGTAACTTCAAGGTGAATTAGGGGAATTTGGGGGAAGAAAGATGGAGAGGATTTGCTTCTTCGTTGGAGCAAAAATTGGAGAGGAACTAAGAATATTGGTCAATATACAAGAGAGAAGAGGGAGTGTCCCGTTGGAATTTGCTTTAATAGGAAAGGGAAGGGGAAATTTCCTAGAACTTTCCCATTGTATGATATCATATAGTGACATCAACATGTTGAGATCATCATGCTGATGTCATTAATATGATTTATTTAATTTGTTTTTTTTATTTTTTGAAATTGACGAACAGACTGCCTACTACTTACAGTCTGTTACTGTAGCAACAAATATTGAATTTTAATTTAATTTATTTTTTATATAGATGTAATTTTGGCATTAAAACATTATTTTGTACACCATTTATTCAACAAAGGATGAATGTTAATTTATGCAAATTAAGGCTATTTACATGCATTTACTAGGGTTTTTAAGGTCAAAATGGTAGAATAAAAATGATGAAATGTAGATTCATCACCTTTCCCCTACGCCCACTAAGTAATGAAACATCACGAAGAGAAACCATCCCATGCTAAGCATCTTCTACCAACTCTAATTATAGTTCAAACCCATATATGAATATGTATTTGATGAAACTCAGTTTCATTGTATTAATTCGCATATATTAACTCCCTAACTTAGACTAGTTTCAATAAAAATCAGATAAAACATTGTATATATTTAAGCCTTAGAATAAATTAAAAATACAGAAAAATAAAAAACTCAAAATCATCGTGTTTTTAGACCCTTAAAAACACTAAAAAAAGTATTTCTTCCTTCGTTTGATCGCATCTTCGCTTTTTGGTCAATATGAAACTTATAAATATCATTGAGATCTATAACTTTTATGTTTTGAATTCTTCTAAATTCGGCCCTTTTCTCAGCCTTTTTCATTCATATTTGTATGAATAACCTGATTGGGCCATGTGGCTCTTTCAGGTTGAGCCACGTGGCCCATTTCTTTGTCCACCACGCACCCCCATTTCTCCACTATTTGATTACCTCCGGACATTTCCATCCCAGTCGCTCCTTCCTGCAATCATCCTTCACCATCAGATCATCCCCCAGATCACATCTCGTCCCTCCGCTTCCGCCCAACTCTCTGCATGATATATGTCGTCCTCAAACACCGGCCGATCTCCTCCACCTCGCCTCAAATACCCGTCGTTGGTTCCCATTTCATTGTCAGCCATTTGGTGCTTCTCCAAATGATATCTGGACCGTTCGCCCCCTCCTTCTTCTCCTAATGCCACGTGTTGCCTTCCATCACCGCCCGATCTCTTCCATCAACCTCAATCCCTACCGCTGGTGCGTGCTTCGAGTCCCACCATCCGATCAAGGCCTAGATCATGTCTTGGTCATTCGCCTCTACCTGCATCTCCTTCCGACATGTGGCGATCTCCTTAGCCATCAATGGCGCTCTCCATCAATCTAATCTGAACCCTTCTTTAGCACCCTTCTCTCGATCGTTGGATCGCGAGATCCAATGGTCAAGGGATCATCTCCCACCTCCAGCTCCTCTCTCCCACGTCTCCCACCTTGCGTACACCTCACCCCCTTCCCATTTTCTCTATTTCTCCAACATCTCCCTCATACTCCTAACCACTCCACGACGTAGCCTGGTCCTCCATCTTCCTTACGAGCGTCTTAGGTCGCCATATCTTTCCCCCTATCGCTCCATATCTCCTACTCAAACCACATCACCATCATCGGAAACCGCCCGCCCCTTCTTCAAATACAACCTCGCCAATCACCTTCTACCCCGTCCACCTTTACGAGGTTCTCTGCCCAGCACCTCTCCGCCTCCCCGTGATAGGGGAAGGTCGGATAGAAGGCGCCAAGACGACGGCGCCTCCGGTGTTGACCCTAGGCCATAGTAGGCTAGGTCTCCAGCACATGCTCGTCGGTGAGCTGCTCCCCAAGGCTGCGGGAGTCCAGCGAAGACCAGGACTTCGAACCCGAGCACAGGCCCGACTACCGCCCAACTCCTTCAGGTAAGCTCTTGATCCTTCTTGTATTTTTCATATGTTTTCTCTATTAACTAGATGCCTTCTCGTACTCTCATCGTTCATCGACATCTCATTTGATCCGCCTCGCATCCACCTCCTTTGTGCACTACTCCTTTCGCCTTCTCTCCTTCTTTGTGGTTTGACCACTTCCGCCCCACCTCTTATCTGCCTCGCTAGAGAGGAGCTCCAGTCTCCCATCTATCGCCCGTATGAGACCCCATTTCCCTCATCCCATTGCACAAGACACATGCTTTGGCTATTGTACTCACATTGCAGGTACCTTTGATTGGTCGGAGTTCTCACTGGAGGAAATCTCAAGCTCGCCATCGTCGGTGATTTCAGGTCGTTTCATCCATCTAGGCCTCCTCAATGATTCATAGATATCGGAGCTTCTTCACCATCTTCTTAGGATCCGTCATCGAGTTCCAAATGTCCTCCCAAGGCCTGACAGAGCAAGGAGCCTGTCACTGGAGCACAACCAACTCCGTCACAAGAGGTGGTGGAGACGAAGAACTTGACATACATGCACTATCTGATTGGCAAGATCGGATGGTCCACAACGAGCCACATCACCTCCCCTGGAGCGTACAACCCCCATCCGTTCTGTATGATCGGGTGGTCCACATTCCACCACGTGTTAGCACCGAACCCTCACCGAGCCTCCAATCCATGCCTATAGCTTCGGGGCATCCGAGCCATAGCAGACGCTTCTCCAGGTGATGCGTAGCCTGAGCCGCCCTCGAGTCTCTGTCCGATCCTACATCGACCACCGAGCCTCGCCTCCATGTGCCCAATCATGTGCGGGATGGGTAATTTTGCAGGGAGACCCCTTAAACTTCTTTAAATTACATACAAGTCTTTACATCATGTGTTACCCACGCATAGGGGTGTAATAAAATTCTTAAGTTCGATATTCGCTCAGGTTTGGCTCGCTAAAAGTTCGATTCAGATTCGGTTCGGAAATAAACGAACTGAACCTGAACACAAGTTTAGGCTCGATTAAATAAACGAACCAAACCTAAAAATCATATGTTCGCTCAGGTTCGATTCGTTAAAAGCTCGATAAACATACACATATACATATTTACAAATCCAAAGTGGACTTATTTTGAGATGAGTGGTTTTTATCCCAAGGTAAGTGAATTTTGTCTAGAGATAACTAGATATTTACGGGATAACTAGGTTTTATCTTGATATAAACTATCCAAAAATAAATAGTCACATCGTGTTTACAACATCTATCGTCTATGGTCTAGTACTTTTCCCTTCTTTATCTTCAAATCAACAAAACAAGTACAAACATTACTTATCGAATATCTGCGATTATTCTTATTCCTTATCCCTATCTGAATAGATATAAAATATATTACAATTATACTTTTTTCAAAGAGACGAATCCTTATTAATCTATTTTTTTTCAAAATATAAAGATGAGTTAGATAAAGAAAAAAACTAAATGAATATTTATTCTAACCGTAAATACACACATATATTTCCATTTCTCTTCTTTTCACTCCCTCTTATTAAAGAATTTTTAAGTTCGATATTCGCTTAGGTTCGATTCGTTTAAAAAGAGGTTCGATTCGGATTCGGTTCGAAAATAAACGAACCGAACCTGAACACAAGTTTAGGCTCGGTTAAATAAACGAACCGAACCTAAAAAATATAGGTTCGCTTAGGTTCGATCCGTTTACACCCCTACCCACGCACGCCTGGGGTTATTTGCACCCAAACCTCTTTGGGTTCAATAATTGCATTTATACTCACACACGCATAAGATATTTATAGGGAAGGCGTCACGACTTTTCATATTTACATTTAGGTCCTTCCATGGACTTATTTATAGTATTTGCTCTATTTATTTTCATATGGTTGTTTTTCCTGATAATGACCGGTATATCTATGATTCTTTTCCCCCAGATGAAGCAGCAGGCATCGGTCCGTAGAACCCATAAAAAAGAGATGGTTGTTGCGCTCAGTACTCTTGTGCACCTACGTCACTCGGCTCGCGCGCAACCCCTCCCCTCCCCTTATTCAGAGTCAGCAATTGGCTGCCGGATTTCGTCTCGTCCGTAGCGCTTCGGAGTTTTCTTGCATTTATGCCCCTGATCTCTTTTGTAAATATCTTGAGCATCCAAGCTCCGTTTGAGTTGATTTCAGTTGCATTTCAAAGCTTGTTTTACTATCTTTCTAATGCATGGCTTCTCTATTTTGACACTTTAAAATTTGATGTTTTATTTTGATAACTAAGTGTCACTTATGTAATGCTTTTTATGCCTTGCATTAATTCCTCGATAGAACATGCTTCATGAATCGAACATGAAATTGAATATTGTTTAATGGATCAAATATTTTATTTAATTTGGGCATCCTTGCATCATCATTATTGTCGCATATTAAAGAAAATCAAATAAAAATTGTATGTCTGCATAAATCTTTGTGTGCATTTTGACCTATGACTTTGTAAATTTAACACTTAATCTAAATAATAAGAGTCTAGATTCATACTTAAGAGGCTCGTGTCCCTGAGTTCGACCTTGGACTTGCCCAAGTAAAATAAAATCAACCGCTTGCATTTCATTGATGAATTGTTAAGCGGTTTTGGTGAATCCGATTCGACCGACTACAATGCATTAAAACCACATTATTAGAGGCCCGAATTTGCATTTCATCATTATTGAACATCAATTCTAACTATAAAAAGAGCAAGATCACAAATGAAAATATAACACAAGTCCACATTCCATTGGTAGAGTTCCCAACTAAAGGGCATGAGTAAGGGCACAATATGATTCACTATATTTTATATTAGATAATTCATCACTAACTACATAGCTTCACGACCTTTTATTTAGCACTCTCGGTGTCTTTACTCACATGGGTGAATATGTGTACTTATACGTGGGACCAACAACTATAAATACATAGAAGTCACATCGGTAAAGAAAGACGAGCTTGGATTGCAACTTAATGTTGCTTAGGGTCACCATTCATACACCATGTTAGTAACATACAGTCTCAAGAGAGAGTTACACAGAGCATGTAGGCCTCATCGGCATGTGGAGAACACTACGAACACAAAGGGCACATAGATGGGTGCACTCAGTTGCTCGATGCCTGATGACAAAGTCACTAAGACACCAAGAGTAGCACTAAACAATGCATATAATACATAGTGAGCCATATCTCTCAAATGGGTTATTTACGATTATCCAAGTCTCTATCCAAGTTTTTAAAGAGGCATGCTTCTCCTTGAGGCAACATTTCTTCTTCTTTTGAATGAAGAAGGGATGTAAGAGAGTCCCAAGTCCGTTTAGTTTGGCTAGTGGTAGAGAGGAGGTGGTCAGCCAGAGGTGGGAGCAGGAAGGATGGAGCTTTCGATTCGGTACGTTACACTCTGTTCGTAGATTGGAGGAGCTCCTGAGGATGCACAGGGAATTAGCGAAAGTGGAGGGTCCCTCGGATGGTCATGACCATTGGGTGTGGGGCGACGGTAAATTCATGGTGAAGAAGACCCACCGTTTCTTCACCATCGAAGAGGGGCAAGGGAGCAGAGAGAACAGACTTGATGCCAATCTCATTTGGAGGAGTAGGGTTCCAAGTAGAGTGAAGGTATTCATGTGGCTGATCAGACTTGGGAAAGTTCTCACTAAGTGTCGTCGTAGCCAGTTATTGGGGGTGGATGATTTTTAATGTGATAGATGTGAGCTGGGGGTGGAGGATTTGGATCACCTTTTCTTCTCGTGTACGCACTCGGCACGAGTCTGGAGTGATGCCAGGCTTCCTTAGATAAGGGTGGAGAATGGGTTCTTTCTGGAACTGCATCAGATCAAAATGTGGGGAAGGCCGTGTATAGGCCTCTTAACCTTTTATCATCCTTCGTGCAATATGGAGAGGTAGGAATAATGCACTATTTAGGAGGATTGTGTTCTATTCTGAGAATGTAAAGGAACATTGTAGGGTATTATGTGTGTTTTGGAATCATATGGTGCAGAGTAATCTATGTAACCTAATACCTATATATACACATTTTTTTCCTACGGTGGATCCCAAATTTACTCCATCCCCCATCCAGTCATCGAGCCAAAATCTAAAGCTTCCTCCATTCCCCAAATCTGGCCTCATTTTGGCAACCATAAGCGGAAGTACCTGCACAAATAGCCTGCCACAACAAAGAGGTTGTCCTAACCCAAGCGACCTCCAAAGATAAGGCAACACCATAGATCTTCTGCATGAGTCGACACACAAGATCCTCCGACCTTCCCCGTATCCGCACTACCCACTTCACCACCAGTGCCCTGTTCATCTCCCCCAATCTGACAACTTCTAAGCCCCTAAATCTCTTCTTCGTTGTGACCAAACCCCAATCAACCAAATGAATTCCCCTTTTTGCTTGCCTCCCATCTGACCAAAGAAACTACCTCATCAGAACCTCCATTCTCGTTTGGATCCCAACATGCAACAAGCAGGTGGAGCAGAAAAATACTGGAATTGCAGAGAGAACATGTTCCAACATCACCACCTTCCCACCCTTAGAGAGCGTAGAAGCCTTCCAGCCCGCCAACTGCCCCTCCAACCTTGCCATCACCGGCCACCAGTCACAAGCCCAAAGCTTACCTTCCACCAAAAGAAGCCCTAAATACGTGACTGGTAGAGCCCCCAAGGGCACCCCAAACTAGCTGCCGCCTCCCCCGTCTTCCGTTGTGTCATCCCAAAAAGCACTAACATGGACTTATGCCGATTAAATTTGAGACCTGAAATGTCATAGAAATTGTTTAGAATCTTTGTTGCACGGTGAATTCTGTCTGAACCAGGCCTCAGAAACATCATGGTGTCATCTGCATACAACAGCAGCAGAATCGAGACACACCCAATAGTGCAGCCATCGCACCAATCCCCTTCCGCCGCCAGTCGCAAAAGAACCACCAACGTGTCTGCAGTAATCACAAACAACAACAGGGCCAGTGGGCATCCCTGTCAGATCCCTCTCTACGGTTGGATGAAACCCCCCTCAGGCCTACCATTAACGAGGATCGCACAGGAGCCCATAGCGATACAACGCTTGATCCAAGCCACCCAAATCAAAGGGAGTCCCATCTTCTCTAAAGATATCCATAGGAATCTCTAATCAATACAATCATATGCCTTCGCGAAATCCACTTTCCACAACAGCCCACTACTTCTGTTTATCCTCCAATCCGTAATTACCTCCGATGCTATTGCCAACCCATCCTCCATGCACCTCCCAGGCACAAAAGCCATCTGTTCTGGAGAAATGAGATCCTGCATCACCTCGCGCAATCGGTTGGCCAATGTCTTTGCCAAGATGTGGTAGATCACATTCGAGAGCGCGATAGGTCTGAAGTCTTCCACCAAGGACATGTTCTCCTACTTTGGCAAAAGAAAAATCAATGCTTTATTCAACTTTTCAAATCCTTGATTTCTACTGCAAACTCATGAACCATCTCCATCACGACATCACATCATCCTTGACCACCTCCCAAAACTCTTTGTAAAAGCGATCCGAGAAACCATCAGGTCCAGGTACCCCATCAACATTCAGTTGAAACAATGCATCCTTGATCTCCACCTCCATGAATACTCGGACAAGTGATTTCGCTTGGGCCTCTGATATTGTCGAAACACTCCTACCCTACCATCCTTATCCGGCACGTGCCTGCCTCCTGCTAAACTCATGAAAGTGAGAATGGAGTGTCGCTCCCACAGCACGGTCTCCCTGAGCCACAGTACCGCCCACCCCAATGGAGTGGATATAGTTTTTTCGCCTCCTCCCAGTGGCCATGGCGTGGAAGAAACGTGTATTAGCTTCCATATCTCCTCATCCTCCACCGCTGAGAGCTCCCTCTCATCCTCCAGTCTATCAAGTCTGCACACCTCATCTTGTGTTGTTGCCCGCCTACACCTCCTCTGTACCGATTTACCCAGTTGAACTCCATCAAATGCCTCTTGAGAGCTCTCAATTTAGCTGCCAGCCTAGCCGTTTCCGACCTGGGAGGGTCAGCATTCCGCCCAAAAATTCACCACCGCCTCTTAGTACCCATCTGCAAGCAGCCTCGCTTGCTCAAAAAAAAAGATCTAGGTCACACTTCCTCCCTAGAGGACCACATCACTGGCATGTGATCCGAATGCGCTCTTGGTAAGGCAAACACACCAACCAACAGAAACACCTCCATCGCCTCGTCCAAAAGTAAGAACCTGTCCAGATGGGATCTCGACCTAGAGCTTCACCATGTGTATACACATCCTATTGCATCCATGATTTGCATCTCGAAATAAACAACGAGTCCCCAAAGCTCGGACGAGCCCACATCACAACCGCCACGACCACCCAGGCGATCCTCCGGGTGAACGGTGAAATTGAAGTCCTAGTCGCGATCCAAGGGACCGAGTGGAACCTCTTTCACGCAATAACCAACTCATCCACCAACTGCGAAAAGCTCCCCCCACTGCACGAGCCATATATGTTGCTGATAGCAACCAAAGTACCATCTGCCCTATGCCTCAGGAAAACAACGACTGAGTGGCATTCCACCACCTCTCCACCTTCCAAGACGAAGTTCTCCCCCTTACAACCAGTGAACAAATCCCCCAAAGCTCCATTCGACCCAACGGCACGAAATTCCTCCAACCTTGTCCCTCCCTCCTCCTTCCACACTGACTCCAAGTTCGCCACAATTTTAGTTTCCTGCAAAAGAATCACGTCTGTCATCCGCTCCAAGATCACGCCCCGTACCGCAGATCTCTTTTCCGACCTTCCCAATCACCGTACATTCCAAGATAGCAAATTCATCAATACACATGGAATCCCCTCTTGGCAGAAGGAGACCTAGGCGTGCTACCACCTCCATTTCCAATCCATCCCCTATCCCCTGCATGCATGCCCACTACCACCTCTAAACCGCCTCCCATCTCCCATCCTCCCACCAAATCACCCCCAGCATGACCGTGCCTCCCCTAGGCCCGACACCCTCCACTTCTGTCTTCCCCTTCTCCAAATATCCCCTTGCACCTTCAGTTGCATAGTCCCATCCAAATACGACCATCGCATTTAAGCCGTCGTCCCAAGTCATTCTTCCTGTCGAGTTGACACGTGCCACCACAAGCCTCTCCTCCCCTCTAGAACGCACATGTACATTTCTGAATCCTGCATCGAGATTTTCTCATTAGGTTGTTCACTAAGATGACTTACCTTTAAAGATGAGCACTAACCACTTTAAGTAGTTTATGCAGGTTCATTTGGGGACCAAACCGATGTAAGTCAGATAGTCGTAGAGAGAGCATTAAGCCATTGAGTAACTCACAGAGATTCATTTAATCGCTAAACAGATTCCGTTTTCATTCCAATATCTATCTTCTCTTATAATGTAGGTTATTATGGTACTTAAATTTGACTACGGTTGATTTGGATTTGCCACTGATGTTTACACAAATAGCACGAGATATTGAAATACTTAGAGAATACATGACTAATGTGGATCAACTTTGATAAAAAATATTATTAGGATGTATCACACATGTGTTTTATTAGTAAACTCCTTGGTTTAATTATGTAATATTTATTCATATCCCAAAGCTGTATCCTCATGGCTCTAAATCCCAAGACTGCTAAGTTAAATATTCAACGTAAATGAACTAAGCCATTAAGATAAGTTATTCCACCCAAATGCATGTTAATATTTGATCCAAATCATCAAGTCAATTTAAATCAAGAAGAATTTACCAAGATCAACATTAATCATTAACTCTATTTAAATGGGCATAGAAATTCGACCCATATTGAAATAAATAATAATATTTTGGCAAATCTTGTTAATTTTACATTTGATTAATATATAAGTATTTTATCGATGGTTGTTTCATTCTCAATTTGTACTATTCTTATTTATTCTACAAAATAGATGTCTTTCGTAATTGTGAACTACCGAGTATAAAGGTGCAAAAGTCACCAGAACTACCGAGTATAAAGGTGCAAAAGTCACCACTAAGGGTTTGTTTGGTTGTTGGGTTGGGCTGTATTGGGTTGGAGTACCCCTGTGAATAGCAAACTGTGAGGAGGATTGTGAGGGTTGGAAAAAGGGATGCACCGGTGCACCCCAACCCAACCCAGCAACGAAACGAAGCCTAAAGATGACATGACAAGAAAAGGGTCCCCACCTTCATTTGATGGCCATTTATGGATGGGTTTGGAAGGGATTGCACTAGAGGTGTTGTTAGGGATGCAAACGGTTGCAGATATATCCGTATCCGATCCGTCATAGTATCCATTTTGTATAGATTTTGACATCCGTATCCGTATCCATTTTAAAATGGATACGAATATGGATATCATTTTGATATCCACAAACATTCGTATCAGTATCCGTATATCCATTTTTGTATATAAATATAATCATATATTTTATTTTTAATCAAATATAAGATAATTTTATACCTTATTTTACCATATTTATATAATTTTTATGATACAAACACGTTTAGTAAATTTATATCATGTGTTTTCCATCCCAATTCATATATATTTACGTCGATTCTATAGAATATGCTGACATTACTCATATGCGATCAGTAACCGTTTTACATCAGTATTCGTTTTTTAAGGATATGGTAAGATAGTTTTAATATCCGTCAATATCCGTAACTGCATCCGTATTTGTATTCAAGAATGGATAAGGATATAGTAATACCTATATCCGTATCCGTATCCGTTCATTTACATCCCTAGCTGTAATCCTCTTTATTTTTTTTGATTTAGATACGAAAACCCAACCTTATATATTGAATCTTAGATTAATTCTCTACATATCCTCCAAATTTTGCTTAAATTTTTGCATCTAAAATTCAATCTATAAGGTTGGATTTTGGTATCTGAATCACAAAAAAAAATTAAAGGGGGTTACAATGCTGCAATCCCTTCTGCAACAGAAGATCCTCTTCCGGGAAAGAATACCTCCCCGACCCGCGCACCACTCCCCCTCATCCATTCCCTTTTTTTAGCGTCAATCCTTACCATAATAAACTCCTTCCGCATTCTCCTCGTGACTGATTTCCTTTTCTGATTCGCAATTAAGTCTATCCGACGTTGCATTTTATTTATTTTCGAAATTTCCAAAATCATCTATGGCTTGCTCTTGCTGCGAAATCTCAAGATCTCCAGCGATGAAAGAAGATCGTCTTCAAGTCCGCGATTTGTAAGTTTTTTCGTTGTTTATTAGACATTTAGTTATTGTTCTTGTAGAATTTGATCGTTTATTTTTTAGTTCTCATTTCAGTTTCAAATGCAATGGATCATCTATGAATGGAAACTGATCAGGATTCCAAAGAAGCAACGATGAACGATGCTTTGTGGATGGATTTGAATCGTGAAAAGATCGTATTAAAAGGAGCAAAGATGGATGTCTTACAATTGGATTTGGATAGCGAAATCATTATTTCAAAAAAATTATACCAAGTTACTGGTGACATTTGCATATGTTACTGATAATATATCATGTATTACTTTTCTATTTTATCATTCTTACTGATTAAAATCCATTCATAGTTACTTATGTATCTTAAGAAAATACAAGTTCTTTCTATCAAATACAAGTTAAGTAATTTATACGTAGCTATCAGTAACACTTGACGTACTACAAGTAACTAAATAGACTACATCAGTAATTTATACGTAGCTATCAGTAACACTTGACGTACTGCAAGTAACTAAATAGACTACATCAGTAATTTATACGTAGCTATCAGTAACACTTGACGTATTGCAAGTAACTAAATAGACTACATCAGTAATTTATACGTAGCTATCAGTAACACTTGACGTATTGCAAGTAACTAAATAGACTACATCAGTAAAGAAGGCAGGAATTCGATTGTAATTTAAAACAGAGAATATGATAAGTAAGATATAAAGAAGCATCAGTAACCTATAACAAATTGTAGGTAAAAGAAGACGATAGAATCAGTAAGTTGGAATAGTTATAAAAAAACCACGTGACCAGTAACTTATGTATTGCTATCAGTAACATTCGATGCATTATAAGTAATTAAAAATGTTATATAAGTAAATAAGAGATGCATCAGCAACACTCAGAGTATTAAGTAACTATGACATTAGTAACAATCAAAATGAGTACAGTAAAATGGATCATTGTAATCAGTACTTCTTGTATGGACATTACTAATTTACATACTTAATTACTGATCTCACAACAATAATTACTTGATAACTGAATATGTATTACTTGAGTAACATGAATGAATTACTGATCTCAATACAATGTAATATTACATCTGTAAATTACTGCAACTGTTACAATATTACTGATCTCGCAACACATAATTACTTATGTACAATATATACATTACTGATCAAATGTACATTGACTATTTATTTGAAACGAAATTAAGGATTTGAATTTATCTTTCCAAAACCGTCTTCCTTTTTTAAGGACTCGGTATAATTGGAAATACAAAAGGCTCAAACATATTAATATCCTTTCAAAACCGTGTCCTTCGAAATAGGCAACCTCCCAAATGGAAATACACGTGGCGAGCCGACATGTGGTGCTCAAAAAACCCCAAATGGGCACTGTGCTCTCTGGATATGCCCTCTCTCTCTATATATATATATGTGAGGTTAATGGGGCTGCCCCCAGGGAGTAGCCAACTTGGCTACTCCCACCCCTATTTTTCCTTCATTTTTTTCATTTCTTTGGAAAATAAAAATGTGTATATTCATCACTATATCCCTCTAACATTCTATTAAAATTTCGTCAGAAACAGAGACTCCTAGGCCCTCCATCCAGACATCATTTTTTTTAACGGTCGCAGGATTTTTTAAATCCACCCTGTTTGAATGGAGGCCGTAGGAGTCTATGTTTCTGACGAAATTTTAATAGAATGTTAGAGGGATATAATGATGAATATACAAATTTTTATTTTCGAAGAAAATGAAAAAATTAGGGAAAAATAGGGGGTGGGAGTAGCCAAGTTGGCTACTCCCTAAGGGCAGCCCCATTTTACCCTATATATAGGGTAAAATGGGGCTGCCCTTAGGGAGTAGCCAACTTGGCTACTCCCACCCCTATTTTCCCCTAATTTTTTCATTTTTTGGAAAATAAAAATTTGTATATTCATCATTATATCCCTCTCACATTCTATTAAAATTTCGTCAGAAATAGAGACTCCTAAGCCCTCCATCCAGACGTCGTTTTTTTAACGGTCGCAGGATTTTTTAAATCGACCATGTTTGGATGGAGGCCGTAGGAGTCTCCGTTTCTGACGAAATTTTAATAGAATGTGAGAGGGATATAATGATGAATATACGAATTTTTATTTTCCAAAAAATAAAAAAATGAGGGAAAAATAGGGGTGGGAGTAGCCAAGTTGGCTACTCCCTGGGGACAGCCCCATTTTACCCATATACATCCAAACATGGTCGATTTAAAAAATCCTGCGACCGTTAAAAAAACGACGTCTGGATGGAGGGCTTAGGAGTCTCTGTTTTTGACGAAGTTTTAATAGAATGTTAGAGGGATATAATGATGAATATACAAATTTTTATTTTTTAAAAAATAAAAAAATGAAGGAAAAATAGGAGTGGGAGTAGCCAAGTTGGCTACTCCCTGGGGGCAGCCCCATTTTACCCATATATATATATATATATAAAGGAGTGATCCTATGAGAGCAAAAAAATGTAAGAGCATGGGAGGGATGATTCTGGACCACATGATTCACCCAAGAGAGAGGAGACCAGGAGAGAGAAAACAGAATCATGTGGTCCAGAATCATCCCTCTCATGCTCTCACATTTTTTTGCTGTCATAGGATCACTTCTATATATATATATATATGGAGTTGATGGGGTTGCCCCCTGGGGGCAGCCACCAGCCCCTTTTTTCACAAATTTTTATTTTTTTTGAAAAATATCGACATGTATATTCATCCCTATATCCCTCTTATATGTCATTTGAATTTTGTCAGAAACAGAGACTCCTACGGCCTCCATCCAAATAGAGTCGATTTAAAAAATCCTGCTACCGTTAAAAAAATGACATATGGATGGAGGTCGTAGGAGTCTCTGTTTCTGACGAAATTCGAATGACATATAGGTGGGATATAGGGATGAATGTACATGGTTTTATTTTCCCAAAAAAATAAAAAATTTTGCCAAAAAATGGGGTGGGGGCAGCCATGTTGGCTACCCCTAGGGGGCAGCCCCATTTTCCCTATATATATATATATATAGAGAGAGAGAGAGAGAGAGAGAGAGGTAAATGGGGCTGCCCCCAGGGAGTAGCCAACTTGGATACTCCCACCCCAATTTTTCCCTCATTTTTTTATTTTTTTGGAAAATTAAAATTTGTATATTCATCATTATATCCCTCTCACATTCTATTAAAATTTCGTCAGAAACAGAGTCTCCTACGGCCTCCATCTAAACATCGTCGATTTAAAAAATCCTGCGACCGTTAAAAAAATGATGTCTGGATGGAGGGCTTAGGAGTCTCTGTTTCTGACGAAATTTTAATAGAATGTGAGAGGGATATAATGGTGAATATACAATTTTTTTATTTTCCAAAAAAATAAAAAAATTGGAGAAAAATAGGGGTGGGAGTAGCCAAGTTGGCTACTCCCTGGGGGCAGCCCCATTTTACCCATATATATATATATATATATATGAGTGATCCTATGAGAGAAAAAAAATGTAAGAGTATGAGAGCATGCATTCTGGACCACATGATCATGTTTTCTCTCTCCTGATCTTCTCTCTCCAAGTTGGATCATGTGGTCCAGAATGCATGCTCTCATGGTCTCACAGGTTTTGGCTCTCATAGGATCACTCCTCTCTCTCTCTCTCTCTATATATATATATGTGTGTGTGTGTGTGTGTGTGTGTATAGGGAAAAATGTGTATGCCCCCCAGGGGAGCTAACTTAGCTCCCCCCGCCCCTTTTTGACATAATTTTTTTATTTTTTTTTGAAATCTAAAATCATGTAAATTCATTATTAAATCCCTATATTATGCTATTAAAATTTCATACGAAATAGAGACTTCTAGGACCTTCATCCAAACGGGGTCGATTTAAAAAATCCTGTTACCGTTAAAAAATGACTGTCTGGATGGAGGCCGTAGGAGTCTCTGTTTCGCACGAAATTTTAATAGCATAATATAGGGATACAGTGATGAATATTCATGGAAGAATTTTTCAAAAAAAATAAAAAAATGATGAAAATGGGGCGGGGGGAGCCAAGTTAGCTCCCCCTAGGGGGCAGCCCCATTTATCCCTATATTATATATATATATATATATATATATATATATATATATATATATATATATATATATATATATATATATATATATTGGAACCGACGTCGAATCTGGTCCCGGCAAGGGAAACGATTTAGGAACCGAAACCGGATCCAATTTTGGTCCCGATGCCAGCGGAACCGAAGCTTGCATTTCTGTCTAAATTCTTACCCATCACACGGCTCCAGTGATACGCATGCACGCACCCAGCTTCAGCCCACACACATGCACCCGGCTCCAATTACATGCACTGATGCACCCGGCTCCAATTGCACATGCACGCGCACCCGGCTCCAATTGCACATGCACGCGCACCCGGCTACAGCCCACACACACGCACTCGGCTCCAATTACATGCACGCATGCACCATCGTACAAATCCATGGCAACTGGCATCGTCACTGATGCGAATGGACGGCACGCTGTCCTCGGCACCATTCCAGCAAGAAATTCATACATGCATGCATCATCCTAAAGATGTGCATGTCGACTATCAACATCCCCGCGATCTGCACGTGCAATATGATACAAATTTGACCTGATCCAACCATATAAAAGAAAATCCGACTCAGAAATTAAAATGCAAAAATCTACGGTAAGGATGGAAGATTCGTGCCTTGCAAACGTGAGAGAAATGAGTCCCCCATGACAAGCATCTCCGACGACCTTCGGTGGTGGTCCACCGGCTCTCGACGAGCTCTGGGGCAGAGCTCTGACGGCTTGAGTCTGGAGAATGCGGTCTGGTTGCCCAACTCCCTTTTATACTCGAGTTTGGTTAAACTGATTGTATCTGGGTCTGTTTACCGACTCACGATCGTAAAACAATCATATCCCCCTCGTTTAATGTCGGATTTCGATAATCTTGGTACCGCTGAAAAGTTCTCGATGAGTACTACTAAGAGAGAGAGAGGGAGACTATTTATATGATTCATTTGTATAATAAGTCATGCCTGAAATCTAAAAAAATAAATATATATATGTAAGAATTGGATCGAAATCCATGTCTCAAACCGTATCGAGACCGGATTTTATATGAAAACTCAATCCCCAACTCATATCTTGTATGCTTAGTATGTATACGAGTCTAGAAGTCTCACACACATGATTTTTTCGCCTGAGCGCCGTTGGAAGCTGATCCGGGTTTGACCCGACCTACAAACTAATATAATATGCAATGTTAAAATATGATATATAATTTATAGTAAATGATACTGAACTTTGAGTGATATCATATTTATTTATCTATTGAAAATACACTAGAGGGCCCGTTCGGTAGGAGAATAAACAGGGATAAGGATGTGGAATAAGGGGAATAAGGGTCTATTCTCTGTTCGGCTGGAGGATAAGAATAAGGAGAATAAGGTGAAATAATGGTAGGTAAGGTGGGATAAAGATAGGAATAAGAGTGAAATAAGATGAAATAATAAGGAATAGTCGTACCACGGGGAACCGTGTTGGGAGGAAAATGAGGGCTTATTCCCCTTATTCCATTCCCCCTTAACCTCCTACCGAACACGGCCTCTAAGTTGTTTCGATCTTTACCCATTAATGGACGCCTAATTTTTCAAGGCATATCATATAACAAATTAAAAGTGGAAACAACAATACTTCCGCAAAACCATTACTGATATTTTTACGAGAAATTGGTGAAGCTTAACCTTTTCCAATATTGAATTGAGTACGTACTGATAACATTGATATCGAATGAAGAACCCTTGACATTACTGCACGTTGTTATTAGAGGTACATAAGTAATCACACCAGCTCGATCCTAACCAGATCCATTAATTTTGGATTGCACTTCAATAGAAGCCCACAATGTTGATTGGCCTTGGGCATAAGGTCTCAACCCATTGTTGGGTTATTTCAGGTCCAGCCTCAACTTGTGCTCTTTGGGCTGCAGTCATTTGTCACTATTGTAGGGACACATTTGCAATTTGCCCATGAATTGAAGCCACATTCCAGGGAACGACAGGAGTCCCATTCATTCCCCCCAAATCCCAACGGATTCTAGTGACGCAAGGGCTCCATCGTTTTTTCTAGAACAGAAACCCCTTTCCCATTCCAGCGAGAGGAGCAACGAGGATTTGAAAGGAACCATTCCTTCAAGCCAACAGAAGAGATAGAGAGAGGAAGATCGAGCAACTTGCCCTTTCTCCTCCAGTCGGTGAAGCAGCAACAACTTCGGCTCGAGAGGAGCAAAAAGTTGGGCTGCAGGTTCGTGGCGCAGTGGTTTGTGCATGCTCGAGAGGAGCAGCAGTGGCAGGTCGTTGGGAACGACCTCAAGGGAGCCGGGCATCGCATTTGGGACTTCATCCGGGAGCCCATAAGGGAAGCCACTTCATCCTTCTTGGATTTGAGCATGTTTTGGTATTTTAGATACCTATGGTAGTTAGCTCCTTGTTGAAGAACTATCATTGTGATCGTTGTTGTATCTCGGTTTTGTTGGGCAATAAAAACGAAAGAAAATTTGGCTCATCTTGACCTAGTGGATTCGTTGCAGGTCTTGCCCCGTGGTTTTCCCTTGCTCACATCGAGTAAGGGTTTCACGTAAAAATGTTGGTCTTGTATGGTTGCTTGTGTGCGTGATTATCATTGTTGCCATTTAGTTCCCGTGTGGGGAACACATATTGTTGTTGTACTACTTTACTATAGGAAAGGGATTTAGGGACACACCTATTATTCCCAACAAGTGGTATCAGAGCTCAAGTTGAGCAAAATAGGCAAAGATGAAGAGGGTACAGTGATTAAGCTCACAAGCAGTAATTGGTAGATTTGGAAGGTCAAGATGGAAGATATTTGTATTGTAAAGACCTCCACGATCCCGTGGAGGGGGAGAGAGTCAAGTCCGAGAACATATCCACAAATAAGTGGATAAAGTTGAATCGAAAGGCTATTGAGACCATTCAGAAGTGGCTTGACATTTCAGTTTTCTATCATGTGGTTGAGGAGACAAATGCAAAGGAGTTGTGGGACAAGTTGTCCGAGCTCTATGATCAGAAGACCACAGCCAACATGTGAGACATTTCAGTTTTCTATCATGTAGTCGAGTAAGGGATTCCACGTAAAAATCTTGATCTTGTACGGTTGCTTGTGTGCTTGATTATCATTGTTGCCATTTAGTTTCCATATGGGGAACATATATTATTGTTGTGCCATCTTTACTACAGGAAAGAAATTTAGGGACATATCCCCAACAAGTGGTATCAGAACCCAGGTTGAGCAAAATGGGCAAAGATGATGAGGGTATAGTGATTAAGCTCAATGACCTTGCAGAATGTGAGGCATGTTTTTGATGTGTGCCTTAGCCTCATATGTGGTTCACAACTAGATAGTGAAGGCTACCGATGACACGAAAAACCACCAAGACACGGGTGAAAGAAAATAGATCAAGGGTCGTTGCGACCCGGATCTCGGAAGTCAATCAGTCAATCAAGAAAATGAAGGTTCAGACCACCAAAATAAGATAAAATTCAAATAAACACAATAGCGGTCCTGACTATTAGATTAGCCTGGTATAGCGACCAGGGTCGGACTCAGGGAGCACGTGATGACCTTGCGACCTACGAAGTAGTCTAAAGAATAAATAAAATAAAATACAAATGTTTTTGGTGGATTTTTAATTTTTATAGATTTTTTTGGATTTTTGATTAATAAGGAAAATAAGAAAACAAGGGAATAAGCCAAATACAAACAATTATTAAAGCACTCAAAACTCAACCAAAAATTCAAATGAAAATGTTTTATTTATTTTATGTTTTTACTCTTTTTAGTGAATTTTTGGTATTTTTCTAATTTTTATTTAATTTTTTAAAAATCAAACAATGCAAGAAAACAGCAACAATGTCCAGCCGACCTTGAGGGACTTAGATAAAATATCTAAAAATCCCTAAAAAGCATGGAGGTAATTTTCCTGTGTATTAGAAACTACAAAGAAAATTTGGCCACTGGAATTATTATTTTTTGATTTTTAAAATAATTATTAGAATTTTTATAGGTTTTTAGATGTTTTCCAATTTTTATGAGTTTGAAATAATGAAAAATGACAAAACTTGGTCAGAAAATTAAACAAAACAAAATACACCGTAGATAATTTTTTTGTAATTTTTAGATGAGTTTTAATATGTTTTTATGAATTTTTAAGTCAGACAGTAAAGAAAATGCATGTTTTTGAATTTGTAAAAATAGTAAATAAAATAAAAAATGTCTCCAAAAATTCTAGAAAATTTTACACCATGGCAGGAGCCATGTGTCCAATTTTCATTGAATTTGGAGTTAATTTGATATCTTATTAAAAATCAAAACCAAGGTACAGTGCACAGGGACCTAAACACAATTAGTAAAAGTTCCAGGGGGTCCGGTGCAAAATTTTCAAGGTTGCACGCGCGAGGTGCGTGACCTGCGCACTCAGGGACCTAATTGCAATAAAAATAAGGTTCTCGGACTAATTGGTAACAGGTACCAAAAGTCCGAGGACCTGTCTGTAAAATACCCAAAAATATACGCACATGCACAAATAAACCACGCACAGGGGTATATATGCAATTACTTAAAAAGTTTCATTCATTCATTAACACCCTAGAAACACAAGGTTAAACATGCAAATATCCCAAATAAACACGTGTCGACGCACGTGACTCACTACAGGCAGGGGTATATATGCGAATAGCAGAAAATACAAGGTCCAAAATGCAAAATTTACCTAATGCAAATAAAATCCTAAAAATATTTACAGGACTAAATAATAAAAGCAAGAACTAGAGGGGCCTAAGAGCTATTTACCCCTTTATTAAATATCGACGGCTGATGTAGCGCCACGTAGCAGATCTAACGGCTGGGAATAAGGGGCGCCTTTAACCAAGAAGCACGAGCCTGATCGAACGGATGAGGGTCCACCACGGGGCATATCTGACGGTCCTCGTACGCTGTGGCGAAACCCCTGGTGAATCGACGACGATGAAGCTGACATGTGGCGATCGGACGGCTCTGAGTCACGGGTGCCTCTTCATCTGATCGCGCGGCTCAGATCGGTCCTCAGATGGATCGAACGGTGACGAAGCTCCTCGAATGGGTGGCTAGGATTGAATCTGGAGGGAGAGGACGATCTGACGTCGGGGAAGGCTCCTGGACGAACTGGGCGCCGACGAACTTCGTCGGACTCGTGAAGGCGCTGGACTCCTCCTCGAAGGCCACTAAAGATCGGAGAAGGTGCGCACTGGCCTTCCGCGTCGAATGGCGGTCTCCGATGGAGCAACAGAGCTCTGAGGAGCTCGGTCGACTCCGACGGAGGGGAAGCTCCTGGGCTCGAGTTAGAGGACCTCAGACAGTCCTCTTTGTACCTGCAAAAGGGCACCAGAAGACTCGCGGGTCGAGGGCAAAGTGCCTCGACCCTGTGAGAGGGGGTGACGGTGATCGGTGAGGCGGGCGGTCGAGCTCCGGCGATGCGACGGCGGAGGAACTCGAAAGCCCAGCTCCTGTGCGAGCTGGGTTGAATGGAGGGGCGGAGAACGTGCGTGGGAAGAAGGTGATCGTGATGGTACGGTCCGATGATTGAGGCGAAGGGCGAGGTGACCGGAATCAGAGGTGAACGACGACGGCGAGATTTGGGCGAAATCGAAAACTAAACGAAACGAAAAGCTACTACGGCTACCTGGGCGGATGGGTCGACTGGGCATGAGCTAGGCTTGCTCTGGGTCCTTGCCTCGCGGGTCGTCGAGGCCCGAGGCTCGAGCTCCTTCTTTGGGCGGAGCACGGCGGTGCTAGGACGCCAGATCAGTGGTCCGGGCACCCTCTCCTCTCTACAACACCACCAGCGACGAGCTGTCACCTCGAGGATGGAAGTGGAGGTCCTGGGAAGGCAAGGTGGGGAGCCAAAGATGAGTGAATTATGCGGCAGAGCTGCGGCTATATAGTCCTAGGCGTCCGGCTAAAAGGTGGTCGGGCGAGACACTCGGAGCACGGACCCCGATGCTAACCACCGGGCGCGGATCTCGGATGATCAGGGAATGATTAGGACCCGGGGTTTGCGGATTTGGCGGGCGGATCAAGTGGGTAAAAATGGGAGAAGTCGGGTTGCCAGCCCGATCCGCGAAGGAAGGGTCCGCGGGGGAGAGTTGACCGGGGGTCAACAATCCCCCGTGGACCAATCAGATAATTCCAATTTTTAATTATTTAGAAATTCATTTAAAAATAGTAAATGACTTATTTTCGAAAAACTTTAAACATAAAAAATGTTTATTTATTTTCAAGAGATTTTTGAGTGATTTTTATTTATTTTTTTGAAATATAATTTAGGTATTTACAAAATATTATTATTATATACATGTATATACATATGTATTTTTAATTTTTAATTTTTAATTGTTTATTTTTGTACAAATTATTCCAATTTTATATTTTATTTATTTATAGGATAAAATTTGGAATAATATGGTATTTTTATTTTATTTTTATCAATTATGTACATGGTTGAAATAAATAGTTTTATTTATATCCATGTATGGTATATATACAAGGTTTATTTTGATTTTTATTTTTGTTCTTTTTATTTTATTTTTGTTTTTATGATTTTATTTTATTTATTTACACTATGAGGTATAGAATATGTACAATTTTTACGGGATTTTTATTTAATTATTTTATAGGGATAAATAAATATATAAGTGAGTTTATGTCCATGGTGGATATACAAGGGTGAAGGTATTTTTATTTTCCTTTTTTAGTTTTCTCATTTTTATTTTTATTTTATATTTACAAATATTTATAAATAACTAGAAACCCACTTTTATTTTTGTTTTTAGAGGAAAATATTTTTATTTTATTTACAGGTATATGCACACATGAGCTTCCTATCTCTCTCTACTTTGGCTTTTATGCGGTCAGGCCCATGCTGAGCCCTCCCTTGGGTTAGGTTGCTCAATATTTATTCTAAATATTTCCCTCTTTTTCTTTTGTCTCTTTATTCTTTTATTTTTGCACAAAAACATGCTAATTATTACTTTTTACACAATGCATGCTTTTGATAATTATTTGTATTTACAGACATATACATGCATTTGCAAAGGTTTTTGTAGCTAAAATATAAGAATAAAGAGTGATGAATGGGTATTCATCACCCCCTATACTTAACTTTGCTAGTCCCTTAGCAAACACTTATTTGAAAAAGAAGTGAAAAAGAAAGAAAGAAAAAAAGAAAAAGAGGAGAATATACATGGATTAAGGCTGATTATTAAACTTGCCTTCATTAAATTGAATTGTGGAGCTTGATCAGATCTTTGGATTATTAATGTATCGGAACCTTATTTGGACTTAAGCTTAAAACTCAACAGCCTCTAAGTTCCACCAATCTATGGACAAGACTCCTCAATAAACCAGATCAGAACAAGTCTACATACACAAACTCTAATGACCATGAATCTTTCCACGCAGTGTAAGTGATATGTAGCTCCCCACCTCAGAAGTAACAAAGAAACAACCTCCCCCAACCTGGTAACTCTAATGCCTCGGTCTAGCAACTCTTTCCTCGAGAAGCGGGGTATTCTCTTCTAAGTTCAAGTGCAACCGTCTCAAGAAGAGGGGGAAGAAGGTGAAGAATGGACCATGGCCAGTGTAGCCACGTATCCCTGGGAGCCTAACCAGTGTAGCTAAGTCTCCCGCTGCAAGCTTCATGAGATGTAACATGGATACCATAAGCTTTTGCTTTATTTGACTATATACACTCCGGTATGGTTATTAACTTTTCAATCTGACCCACCACTTTTTTGGAGTTCTTTTCTTTTTGCACATTTTTTTCATGTGCAACTGCACAACATATCTACATGGTGCATCATATATACAAGGAGTTTTTCCTCTTGAGCCAGTAGACTATCCCTCTTTTGAAGCTTTATTGCAACCCACGGCTTCTGTCTTTAGCCTTCATCACCACTAGACCAAGTTGAGGCGCACTTCCTTCACTAGAAGAAGAAGAGAGGTTCCGCCCAGAAGTACTACCCTCATATGCTACCCCAAGCCAAAGGAAGCTGCCTCCTCACCACCTCATCCGTGGAGAGCTATGTGTAAAGTGCTGGTGCAAGTCAAGCCATTGTCTCTAAGAGTCATGCGTGTGTTGTTAAGTGCTCTACTTAGGCTCATCAAGATGACATATGCTCATAGCCTAGTGGACTCAAAGAATTAAGTCCCAATGGACCTGAAAAGCCTTAACCCTAAGCCCTATAAGGTTCCTCTTAGAATTAGGTGGATTAAGATCTTAATCAAGCTCCATTTCCCAATTTAATTCCAGGTTAGTTTAAATGTCAACTATGATCCAGGAAAATCTATACAAATATTTACAAAGAAGCTATTTACAAATATTTACAATCCTGCAAAATTTTTGCAAAATGTTTTGAAATCATGAATGGATGAATGCATGAAATGCAAGTTTTGCAAAGGTATTTACACACATTTACACAAGATTTTTGCAAACTTTTGATTTTCAAAATATTTTGGAAAAATTTTGTATTATATACATAATTTTGATAAGAAAATATTTACACGAACTTTACACAAAAGATTTTTGAAAACATTTTTACAAAAATAATTTTGTACACTAGCTACGTATGTGCAAAATGAATCTTATATACAAGGGAGAATTTTTTTTTAATTTTATGGATTTTTAGGGTTTTTAGCCATTTTATTTATTAACACACTCACACAAAGTACGAGTTATGCCTAAAGTATATATGAAATATATACACCCCCCTATACTTAGCTCGAACGATGTCCTCAGAGTGATCAAGAGCGATGAAGAAGACATAACTCGTGCTTAGTAAAGGGAAGTGAAAAGGAATGGCTAGATACAGAGATGAATGAATGAATAGAATGAGGAGAACTCGGTGGTTTCCCCCTATACTTAGGATCAAATAATCCCAAGTATAGCAAGCTGTACATGAAGGAAAATCTGAGTGAAGGATGTACAGAGTCTGCCCCCCTATACTTAGGGTAAAATATCCCTAAGTATAGGCAACAAAACAGGGGTAGAAAGAATGAAAAGAATACCCGAAGGTCCTCCATCCCCCCTATACTTAGGGTAAAGTACACCCTAAGTACAACTTAATCATAAGATGAGAAAAGGGATGTGGGACTAAAGAATAGAGTGATATGGACAACTGGATCTATACAGGTCGGAAGAACAATGATAATCAGGCGTGAGATGCAATAGATGTGAGTCAAGAGACCACATCTCACGCAAAGTGAATAGGGGCAACATCAACGACCCGCGACTCATAATCTAGAAATGGCTTGAGCCGCTAGCCGTTCACTCGAAAGGTACTCTCAGAAGACAACTCGGATATATCAATGCTACCGTTGTCGTGTACCTTTCTCACAAGATAAGGTCCCTTCCATTTGCTCTGTAGCTTCCCTGGAAATAGACGAAGCCTAGCATCAAACATCCATACTCTCTGTCCAGGCTCAAAATGCTTGTGGCTGATATGAGAATCATGCCACTCTTTCACTTTCTCCTTATAATGTAGGCTGTTTGAGAAGGCGGTATCTCTAAGCTCCTCCAAGGCTGCTAACTCTGCCCTCCTCTGGTCTCCTACACTGTCTGGATCTAAAAGAATATCTGTGACTGCCCAAAGTGACTTGTGTCTCAGCTCAACAGGCAAATGGCACGGCTTGCCATATACGAGGCGAAAGTGAGATGTGCCCAATGGTGTCTTGAAAGACGTCCTATATGCCCACAAAACCGAGTCCAAAAGCTGTGACCAATCCTTTCGGTCAGGGCGAACGATTTTCTGCAAAATAGTCTTGATCTCCCTGTTCGACACCTCGGCTAGACCATTCGTCTGTGGATGGTATGGAGTGGCAACTCGATGGTCTATGCCGAATTCGCTAGCAAGTGCCTTCACCTGGTCGTTGATGAAATGAAACCCCCCATCTGAAATCAATACTCGAGGTACCCCGAACCGTGTGATGATGTGCTTCCTCAAAAATCTGCAAACTGTCCTGGCATCAGCGGCTCGGGCGAGGATAGCCTCAACCCAACGACTAACATAGTCTACGGCCAGCAGAATGTACTCAAATCCCTGACTCTTAGGGAATGGACCCATGAAATCGATGCCCCATGCATCAAAAACCTTACATAAGTGAATGGGCTGCATCGGCATCATATCACGCTGTCCACAAGTGCCCATCCTCTGACAGTCAGTACATCTCTTCACGAACTCATCAGAGTCCTTGAAGAGGGTAGGCCACCACAAGCCGGATTGGAGCACTTTCTGTGTCGTTCTCCTCCCAGAGTGATGTCCTCCTGCCTCAAGCTTGTGGCAGTAAGTGAGGACGCTATGGTGCTCCTCCTGAGGAATGCACCTACACCAGACGCTATCCCCTCCTTCGTGGTAAAGGATGGGATCCTCCCAGTGGTAGGACTTGGCCTTCACGAGGAAGGTCTCAAGCCTCTGCCTGGGCCAACCTTGTGGGACTTTCTTAGCAACAAGAAAGTTCACAATATCGGCATATCACGGGAGTGAGGCGATAGCAAGGATCGCCTCATCTGGGAAGGTCTCACAAATGAGATCAATCTGCTCAGATTCCTCAGGCTGCTCTAAACGGGAGAGATGATCTGCCACCACATTCTTGACTCCAGACTTATCCTTGATCTCAATGTCGAACTCCTGGAGTAGAAGGATCCATCTAGTCAGTCTGGCCTTAGCATCCTTCTTTGTCATAAGGTATCGGATGATGGTAAGATCAGTATACAAAGTCACTCTAGATCCAATAATGTACGATCTGAACTTATCTAAGGCGAACACTACGGCTAGCATCTCCTTCTCTGTGACTGTATAATTCCGCTGCGCAGAATCCAATGTGCGGCTAGCGTAGTGAATAGCAAAAGGAACTCCATCCCTCCTCTGTCCCAGCACAGCCCCCACGGCAAAATCGGAAGCGTCCGTCATGATCTCGAATGGGAGAGACCAATCTGGTGGCTAGAGGACAGGAGCCTCAACAATACAATGCTTGAGAGTCTCAAACGACGAAAGACACTTATCATCGACAAGGAACTCGGTGTCTTTTGTCAGCAAGTCAGTCAACGGTCGGGCAACCCTACTGAAATTACGAATGAATCACCGATAGAAACCGACGTGCCCTAGGAAAGACCGTAACTGCCGCAAGTTGGACGGTGGTGTGAGTTTTCTAATGACATCCACCTTAGCCGGATCAACCTCTATGCCCCTGTTGGAGATGATGTGTCCAAGCACCGTCCCTTGAGTCACCATAAAGTGACTCTTCTCCCAAGAAAGAACCAAGCGAACCTCAATACATCGCTGAAGTACTCGGTCTAGGCAGTCAAGACAGGAGTCAAATCCGTCGCCGTAAACCGAGAAATCATCCGTGAAGACCTCCAAGCACTCTCCTACCATGTCCGAAAAGATCGACAGCATGCATCTCTGAAAAGTCGCAGGGGCATTGCATAGCCCAAATGGCATGCGTCGGAAGGCGTATGTGCTGAAGGGACAGGTAAAGGTGGTCTTCTCCTGGTCCTCAGGAGCGATGGCCACCTGGTTGTAGCCCGAGTACCCATCCAGAAAACAATAATGGCTCTTCCCTGCCAGTCTCTCAATGATCTGATCAATAAAGGGCAGGGGAAATGATCCTTCTTGGTGGCCCGGTTGAATCTCCTGTAGTCAACACAAACCCGCCAAGAAGTGGGTACTCGTGTAGCAATCTTCTCTCCAGACTCGCTAATCACTGTAGTGATGCCCGTCTTCTTGGGCACCACATGCAAAGGGCTGACCCACTTGGAGTCGGAGATGGGATATATAAAATCGACGCTCCACCATTTGAAATTTCCTTCATGACAACCTCTCTTAGATTTGGGTTCAGCCGTCGCTGGAACTCACGCGACGGCTTCACCTCATCCTCGAGATAGATATGGTGGGAGCACAGGGCCGGACTAATCCCCTGGAGATCTGCTACGCTCCATCCTATCGCCTTGCAGTTCTTTTCAAGAACCCCCATCAAACGGGATTCCTACTCTTCAGTCAAATCGGTTGAGATAATGACTGGGTACATCTCATGCTCACCCGCAAGGAATCTATACTTCAACGACGCAGGAAGTGGCTTCAGCTCTGGACAAATGGGTGCTGGCAAATCTGGCTTCGAAAGAAGTCGCGTGTATGCTGCCAAATCTGCCCGGGAGAATGAGAGCGTACTCTCGCAAACTGGATCTGAAGAAGGCTGCTCAACTGAACTGTCTCTGATCTGCTCGGCATCTACCTCCTTTTCAACTGTAGGCTCAGTGGAAATCAGGTCCGTCATATAATCCTCACAATCCGCCCAATTAGACTTTAACTCCGAAGGATCTGCATCATCTGCGGTGGCATCAGTACCACCATCATCACAAAAATCTGTCTCGCGGTCGAGGACCTGCTCTGCTACCTCTAAAGTATCCTGAACCAGGAATGTGCTATCCAAGCTCTCCTCTGCTGTCATCTCTGCATCAGCGGTGTCTGAAAATGAGAGGATGGCCTGTGCTGCTGGGTCCGCCCAAACTGCCTCATTGTCTGTGATCACAAAGTCACAGTCCTGGTGGATGTCTAGTCCTGCATCTGTCAACTGCTCTGTATCTGAAGTGGTATCTGAGCATGATCTCTCTCTGGCTCTATTGTCCTCGACCGTCTCTATTTGTACATTTTTGCCCTCGACACGAAAGTATACCTTCCCGCTATCATGATCAGTCACCGCCTTGGCTGTGGCCAAGAACGGACGACCGAGAATGATGGGGGTATCGATCACTAAATCAGGGATCTCCATGTCCAACACTACGAAGTCCACGGGGAATTGCAGGCCCTGAATAGTGACGACAACGTCTCGCAACAACCCCTTCGGCCTCTTGACAGATCTATCAGCAAACTGAAGGACTGTCCTGCTCTGTCTAAGAGTGCCCAACTCGAAGCGGTCGAGAAGGGCTGCTAGAAGGAGGTTGATCGACGATCCGCTATCTAATAGAGTACGGTCGAACCTCTGCTCACTGATATGGCATCTGATATATGGGGCTCCTGAATCTGGCCTCTTGGCCGGCAGATGGTTCTGGATCGCGAAACATGTGGCTTTCGTCAGCACATGGATCTCAGAGTGGTGGTTCCTCCTCTTCCTCCTGACTGTGGTCCTGTCTCTCAACGAACGCTGAAGAAGGGGGATGTGCTGCAAAGCCTCCTGAAGAGTCAGCTGTATGTGAAAACGATCTATCATCTGCTGGCGGAACTCTTCCTGATCTCTCTTTTTGGGATTTTCTGTTTTCTTCCCCTTCCCCATCTGAAGGGCTCTAGGGAAAGGGATCACTGGGTCCTTCTCAGATGAAGGACTAGGAAAAGATCTAGACGGCTCGACAGTCGGATCCGCACATACATCAAGCACCACAGTGGGACCAGAAAAAACCAAACATTTTCCTTTATTCACAACAGAGTTCCGAGATACATCAGAAATGATAAAAACAACAAGTCTCTCAGAATGAACACGGGTGGCCTCAGTACCACCATCGGCTAGATCGGCTGGAAGACTCGCGGCCTCAGTACAACGCTCTGGTTCGGCATCGTGGGTGGCCTCAGTACCACCTCCTCGAACTGGTGAAACGGCGGCCTCAATGCCGTCGGTGGAATCAGCATCCTTGGTGGCATCAGTACCACCGTCGTCATCCTCCTCGTCGGGCGCTCTGGGTGGATCCTCATGATGTAGCTCAGACGAGGCACCGCCTGCTGGCATCCTATCGCTCCTAAGTGTGACAAAATCAGTATCAAACAGATATCCAGTCATATCGCCAAATGCATCACTAGGAGTGGTATACTCAGTACAAGCTACCTGCTCAGATTTTCGCTTCAGGCTGTTGGGGTTCGACTCAATCTGGGTAGGGATAGCGGCCTTCCCTCTCACAATGTCCCGCATCTCCTGGCGGAACTCGTCCATCTCCCATCAAAAAGTAGCCTGCTGATCTGTGAGAAGGCGGGCTATGTCATCCAAGACAGGGTTCTCATGGGAACCCGACGGGTAGCCTCTCTGGTAGTGAGGCTGCTGGATCTGCTGATGTGGCTGAGAGGGATATGGGTGATGCTGCTGCTGCTGCTGGTGAGGCTGCTCACGCCTCCACGACTGTCCCTGCTGATAGGGACGAGGACCATAGGATGACTGCTGCTGTTGTGGTTGACGTATCCGAAAATGCCGGTTTTAAGAATGTGTTTTTATTGTGTTGTGCGTTGTAGGCGGCAATCGGAAATGATCAAGAAAATACCACAAATAAGTTATTCAATTTTTAATCTCGTGGTTTTATGTTTATTTTACTTGGGCAAGTCCCAAGGTCGATCACAAGGAGGCAAAGGAATAACCTAGAATTAAGTCTATCAAAGTTTGTGTTCGGTTTTCGAGGCGGTCTTTTTTTTGGAATTTTCAATGCAATAAAGGATGCAAAATGCAAATTTGGCCTTATTTTAGAGACTAAAATGTAAATTTCAATCAAACAATGTCCGAAAAATATGGAACTTGGCCACAATGTAAATTATAATGAAATGTGTGCACCGTAATTTTTTTTGGAATTTTTGAATACAATATGAATTTTTTATGGGATTTTAAATGCAAACAAAATGATTTTTAATATTTAATTTTAATAAATATCAAACCTACTTATTTTCAAGAATCAAAATTATCTGAGATCTATCACTAGTTGTCGGACCTCAGAAAAATCCTAATCCTCGAAAATGTGGGGTTTAATACCTATTAAAAATTAAATACTAAAATGTGCAAAATGATTTTTACAGGATAAAATATGCATGCAAATGCAAATCTTTTTGGGCACAATGTTAAGAATAATTAACTCTACAATATGCGATTTTTCGGGGATTTTTAGAGCAACGGTTAATCAATTATCAATTTCAGAGCAAGAAAAGGGTAAAATAAGCAAATTTTCACAAAACAATTATTTATTCATTAACCGTCAATCAGGAAAATACCCACAATATGTCAAAGTGTAGAGCGTCAATTAACAAGCATCATGCTATTTTTAGATTGATAAAATAATGTAGAGAAAGTATTCAAAACTGAGGGGGAACACAGGGGTATAGATGCAATAAATGTAAATAAAATAAGGCTGCAGTGGGGGGTTTCTATGTAATTACCAGTACTGTTGGGTGCTCTTCTGCAAAATTACCAGAGGGCACGTGCACTGCACGTGCCTCTGGTCGGCGGGAACTGATCAGCTAAATGGGAAACCTCCGGGGGAAACTTTGCAATTTGCCCCCTGGTCACGTGCGGAACACGTGACCTGGGAGTGACGTGGCGATGACGCCCCCCCCCCACGCACGTGCGGGCCACGTGCGGGGGGTCTCGGGTCGGACCCGGCGGCAGGCGGCTGAGAGAGGCGGAGGGGCGGCGCTGGTAGTGAAGGGCTGGGGCGATAGCGGCGGAGGGCCTCTCCAGGCAGAGGTTGTCGGCGAAAGAGGCTCCAGGAGGCGTTGGATGGTGGCAGTGAAGCGATGGCGTCGAGGTGACGGTGGAAGGCGGAGGCGAGCGATGGGGGGCGGTGGCTCCTGACGCAGTGGAGAAGACGGAGCACCAGGGCCGACACACGGCCGGCGGTCGTCGAGGAAGAAGACGGTGGCGTAAGGGGCATTGACCGGCGGTGAAGATGATGGCTGGCGTCCGGCGTGGCGTAGTCGATATTGGTTGTCGGAGAAGAAGAGCGTTGGCTCGACGCCAAGGTGGAGCTGTAGCAGCAAGGCCCGCTGGGGCACTGCGACGGCCACTCGAAGGTGGCCGGACCTCGTCGAGGAAGAGGTCACCGGGCTGTCACCCCGATGTTCCTTAAGCACAACTCGGCGGATGAAGTGGAGGAGGACGGCGATGGGTTTTAAATAGGGTTGGAGGGTTTCGGCTGGAGAAGGAAGGTGGGCTGACGGCGAGATCGTGATGGATTTGACGAAGGTGCAAATCGGAGATGGAGGCAGTGCGAGATACGCGGCCGCGATCTGAGATGAGCGGGCGGCGCGCGATTTGCGGCGAGAAACGCGGGGCGGCGAAGCTCTGATTTGGGAAAGGGGGTCGGAGGAGAAAGACGAGCAGGGGCCGTCCGATCGGCCGAGATCGGGCGGCCCTGCGTGCGACACGTGGCGGGTCAAAGGGAGAGGAGGAGGTGCACGTGCGGAGCACGTGCCTTGGAGGCACGTGCGGAGCACGTGCCTTGTCTTTTATTTTTAATTTCTTTTATAAAACGAATATATAATAGTGCCAAAAATGGTTGACACGTGGCGGCACCAGGTGCTGCCACGTGTCAGCACCAGAAAATTCCGAAAATAAATATCTTGTAAAATCGAAAATAAATAGTAAATGACCTCGGATCGAAAAACTTTCTTCACGAAAATTGCTCGTCTCGATGAGATCTACAACTTTCATGAAGACATCAAAACCAAAATCGATTATAAGCACAAAGTGAATTTTTGGGGTATCCTATGTACATAGAACACCTTGATTTTGGGGTT
Source organism: Ottelia alismoides (assembly GCA_037367405.1). NCBI lineage: Eukaryota > Viridiplantae > Streptophyta > Magnoliopsida > Alismatales > Hydrocharitaceae > Ottelia > Ottelia alismoides. The sequence continues at coordinate 192,631 of JAZKJV010009079.1, read as the reverse complement.
TTGTATTTTTTATGTCATTTTTTTGATCAGATAAAAATCCGGAAAAGATACGGTAAAATCAAAGATAAATAAATACACATTAATCTAATTTTTTGTATTTTATTAATTGAGAAAATATATACATAAAATACAAGGTAAAAAAACCGCGAAAATATACAATGTACAAAAGAGGCCCAAAACCCAACTTTCACATACGAGCTCCGATTCACTTGAACTTGGTCTTGTTTTGAAGGTAATTGAATGTACATTAGTTCAAAAGTGAGTAGGATTAAATCGGACACTGGATGGGGAAGATATGTGGCTTTTAGTCCGGAAATCCTGAAATTAGGGTTTGGGTTTTTGGTCCACTTATTTGGGTTAGTTATTTTTTTGTATTTTTCCTTTATTCTTGTTAGTGATATGTACACAGTGGAGGTGGTTTTGTGTCATTCGGAGTTAGCAAGAATGGGTTAAAAATCCGAGAAGTTAGGCTATTTACATGTCATTTTGGCTTGGATTTTTGGCTTCTTATTTTATGCAGATTTTTGTGCTAAAATGCCATTCTTATGGAAACATGCATGAATGCTAATTATGCAAAATAGATGCAAGAATGCTGTTGATTTTTAGGGATTTGAGCTTAATAAATGAGATTTCGAGTGATGAATACGAGATTCATCATCCCCCTATACTTAAACCATACTCGTCCCTGAGCATCAAAAAGAAATGCCATGAGGTGAAATGAGATTGGGTTCCATACCAAGACCATGAGCTGAAGGTGAAAGTGAACCTAAACTCAACATTTGGATTATTTATGTGTCGGAACTTCTGTGAGACTTAGAATTTCAAAATCAACAGCCCTCAAGTTCTACACATCATTGCTACAGTTTCGGCTCAGAAGTCATCTTAGATCAATCATCTTCCCAAAGTATACCCTATGAACAATGAATAACCGACTCTTGTGTGTGAAAGGTTTTTTAGCTCTTCCCACTCAGAATGCCGGACTACCGCGCAAACCTCCTCTCCAATAACTCGTCCTCGGGGAGTCAGGTATTTCCTTCTAAGGTCTGTCGTGGTGTGTTCACAATCGAATTGGGGGGAGAAGTTAGAAGAATGAGAAAAGAACTGGAGGGTGATTAGTGTAGTTCACCTCTCCTTGTGAAGCTGGCCAGTGTAGCTGAGTCTCCACCAAGATCTGCAGGTTTCTTGAAGCTTGGACCTTTTTGATCAGATTTTATTTGGTAGTTGCTTCTTTGTATTTGGAATTTTTGGTAGTTCTGCTTGGATCTTGCTTTGCCCCTACGGATATAGCATCTTTTGTTTCCGTACATTTTTTGGGGTCTTAGAAAAAATTGTTCCCAGCCGTCCATCCCTTTTCCGAAGCTTTATTTCAACCCGTACTCCGGTCTTTAGATTTCCACGCTACCAGAAAAGAAACTTACACAGTCTTCCAACATATGTTTGAGTTGAGGTAAGTGCATAGTGCGAGAGTACAAATTAATTTCTTATTCCAGAGTTGTACCCAGAATGAAGAGACTAGGTTAGACACTAAGAGTCAAACTCTGTGCATTGTTATGTGGAACTCAAAGAATTAAGTCACAGACCTGAAGACTCTAAAATCCTATTTCTCGGTGAAGTTCCTCTGAAAATTAGGTTGATTAAGGTTAAGTCCAGATCACTCTCGATTTCGGCTCATAACTCGGTTCAGAACCCAAAGACTTTTCACATATGCAAATGCGATGCTTGATGAAATGCAGGTGGAATGCAGACATTTTTTTTTAAAATTTTTTTTATGCAAAGGATTTTTGTTGTTTGTTTGTTTATGCAAAAAATGAATAAGAAGTCATTTTTTTCAAAAATTTTGGGTACAGTTAGTGTTAGTGGCAAAACAATTTTTTTTAAGAATACCCACCCCGCAAATACATATAGACTTATGCGCAAGTACGAGGTCTGGTTAAATTATATACATAGTATATATACAGACCCCCTATACTTAGCGAGTGCTGTGTCCTCAGAGCACAAGAAGCGTAATGAAGACATAGCTCGGGCTAAGCGTAAGAGAGAAAAATTATTCAATGGTTCGCCCCCTATACTTAGACTGTGAATAGTCTAAGTATAAAAGAAGAGCGCAAAAAGAAGCGGACGGGATATGTAAATGAGGAGAGTATAAACAGATGGGTGGCGGTTCCCCCTATACTTAAGCTTTGGCCAGCCTAAGTATAGAAGAAGGATGGAGTGATCGAGAGATCGGAATGTGATGAGGGAAATGGTATGTACAAATGGCATCGGTCCCCCCCTATACTTAGGCCTTGGCCTAAGTAGAGGAAGAAGTTGTACAAGAAGACCGATGTGGTCAGGAGGGAGGGAGGGTAGCCGATGATTAAGGCGGTTTACGGCTGATCTTTTTGTGAGCCTGTGGTGGGAGATCGTAATGATGAGACGGAGATGAAGCATATGATTCCCCACCATTATCAGTGTTATCCTCAGAAAAATCATGATGGATAGTAGATGAAATATTTGAGTCAGATGAAAGGTAGCCATCATCAGAGTTATCCTCAGAGGAATAGTATTTGAAAGTGGACATTCTCCAGATATTCATGTCTTTTTGTTCCTTCAATTGTTTCCTCAAAATTCGTTCCTTTTTAAGATCAATCGGTTTATCCACAAATGAATCTTCAGATGCTCCGGTCTCAGTCAGCTCATAAGATATAATTCCAGTGTACTTGTGGAAGGTAGGAGCATCAGCATTGGATGAGTAATAATTAGGAACGAGAGTTGTCCAACGAGAATCGAATGTTGGATCTTTGCGAAGATATGGCTTTAGAGCTGCCGAACAGACTTCACTCATGTAGACTACCTTTTCCGGACCTGATGAGGGATCATCAACCGATTCCTCTTCCGAAAGATCAAAGGTGACTTTCTTTTTCTTGTTTCGTGAAGATGTCGGTTCACTTGAGTACCTGTATGAATAGCCATTAAAATTCTTCTCCTTGGTCGGTGTTCGGGCTACGTGTTCGTTCTTTGTTTCCTGAATGTTGGTGCACTCTTGATTTGGGAGGATTTGGTCAAGATAATCAGAGTATGTTGCTCCAGGGTGCGACCATGCAAATGTCTCAGGATCGTAGTAGAAGGATTTGTCTATTTTGAAATCTGCGGGAATTGAGATATCGGGGAGAGTCTCTAAACCAATAGTCTCATTAACAAACGCAATCTCAGGTGTAGCAGCGGGGTAGGGCTCTTCTACCGTTTCATGGTTGCGGTTGTTGGGGACTTCGTGGGTTACCTCAGAAAATCGTGGTTCCTTAAAGACTGTATCAGATCGTAGTGATTCCAATGCCGTAAAATTTATTTCCCGAGTCTCACAATCGATACTCGCCTTGGCCAATGCCAAGAATGGTTTTCCGAGAATGATTGGAGACTGGGTGAACTCTCCTTGATGCTCAATATCAATGATCGTTAATTCTATTTTGAGCGGAGCACCTTGGAATATCATGATGACAGAAATGATTCCTCTCGGCCTTTTTATTGATCGGTCAGCTAATTGTACAATCTCTCGTATCTTCCGAATTGGTCCGAGTTTGAGTTCCTGAAATACAGAGGTCGGGAGGATATTGATTGGTGAATCGTCATCAATACGAGCATGTGTGAAAATTGTGTCTTTGATTTCACAGTCAAATCTGGGCAACCTCTTCACTATACGACTCTTGGTTTTTCTCCTCAACACCAAGGAGGAGGCCATTGACAAGATATGTCTTTCAGTTTTTGTTCTTACCCTTCCTGACTTTTTGACGATTAATCTGTCCATTAGAAATTTCTTAAGGTCAGGGAAGTGTTCAATGGCCTTTATAATAGGAAGTTCAAAAATCAAGTATTTTTCCAGTGCTTCCCGTAAAGCAGGATCCAAATTCCTCAGATCTTCTTCAGATTCAATATTTATGAGATTTTCTGGATTTTCAAATTTTTTTGTATTTTCTGTGTGGTGTGGCGATGTTGTGTCTTCCTTAGATGAGAAGGGGCCTTGATATTCAGGGTATGGATCAGTGGCATAATCATTCCTAGGGGAATAATGAGCAGAAGTTTTGATATTAAAGTCATCCCTAGGTCTTTGAATATCCTCAAAATTTTCATCATTGGACCCAATCATTTCCTCATTTATACCCGATCCACCAAAGAATGAGATTATTCGGTCGGCAAATTTTTGAAATCTATCCTCCATCAATTCAAATCTTGTTTTTATCCTCGAAACATTATCCTCACAATTTTGTTCATGATCAACCACAGGAGCATTCGGATTTTGTTCAATGATTCCGTCTTCCATTTTTCTGTACGTGCGGAGAGGAGAATTTCTTGCAATATCCATTATACGATTATTTCTTGAAAATTTCTCCTCAAAAATTATGGAAGGAGGCTGCTCATATGATACATGCATGTGTATTTGATCTGAGTATAGTTCAATCCTTTGATCATGATTGGTCAGATCTTGATATTGTGGAGTCAGCATACAAGGTCTATATGTGTCTAGGAGGTCCGTCCAATCCTCTGTATGGGTTTCATGTCTGACGAGGGTTCTGTCGTGGTCAATCCAACGTTGATGATCATTAAGTGCATGTCCTTCCATCTGGGTTTGGTTTCTCTGCCAGTCATGGGATTTAAAGGGATTTCGATCTTGAAAGGTTTCATTGGCGAGAGATTGAGAATAAGGCGGTTTAGTCCAAGATGGTAGGTGGTCATGTGTAGTTGGATGACTTGAGTAAGGATTCAATGGGGGAGCCGAGGTCATATGTGGGTGAAAGTTTCCCGCAAATGTTGGAGGATTATTGAAAGAAGAAGATGTAGTTGATTTGGGCCAAATCGAGACAGATTTGTTTTCATAGTGATGTTCGGTCATTTTTGAAGGAGTTGAGAGAAATGATGGGTTGGATCTGAAATTTGGAAAGATTTCCATGATGAGATCAAGAAATGAGAGAGAAGTTTGTATGGGATAAAAATTTTATCAAATGTGCGATTGTTGATCTTCGATATCGGTTCACGCACACCAATACAAACATAAATCAAACCCTGGATTCACCAACTCACACAATGAAGCCGTAAGAGTTCGGCTATTATCTTTTCAATTTTAGTTGGTGATAAATCAATCTTGGAAGAAAATTAGCGAGCTAAAATTTCGGATTTGAGCGCTAGCCTTAAGTATCGTCTCTCGCTTACTGAGAAAAAATAGAACATCCAAGGTCGGGGTTACTCTCCCGCAAAAATTCTTGATTTTATGGGTTATTTGAGATCAGATATATTTAGCAGTCCCGATTTTAATGAGGTGATCACTGAAAAATTAGATGAGCACAAATACACGTCTACCGTTCAGTCCCAATTTCCTTTAAAGTTATGTTATAAAATATGAGAGAGGAAGTCGGGAAAAACCGATGCACGCGGAAAACTATGATGAATGCTCAGTTAGAAGACTTACAGTGAATCCTCGCAATCTCCATGTGGGATGCTAGACAGAAATTTAAATTTATTCTATATGGAATGCAAGCCGATAAAAACCGCACCTAAGCAGAAAGTTCTATTAGCGGGAAAGAATTGAGTTAAATTTGGCTAAGTTGAACGATCTATGTGCGTCTCAATTAATAGTGCAGTGTGGCTTAATTGTACGAGCACAATCAAAAATTAAATTGCTCTGAGAGCCGTATGTGCAGGTCTATCCTATTCGCCACTCAAGTCAGGCCCTACCCTCTTCGGAGAGTGAAACAGGCCACGACACACCACAAATAAAGTTCAAGGTCTTTTTACACACGCGAGAGTCCAAACGGACACCGCTATAAATGAACAGAAATTAAAAGTGCAGAAATTGAAAACCTAGACTCTACGCTCTCTCACGACTCGACTCGATCTTAATTTAATTGCTGTTTCTTCGGGTGTCGGTGAAGATGCGTCGGTTCCTTGAAAAACCGCTCCACGTGCGCCGGGTACCTCGCAAGAAAAAATAAAAGAGAGAATGTAAGAGAGTGACTCAGAAAATAATCAAAAATAAAATAAATGAAATAAATGCTAAAAATAATTATGGGATTTACAATGAAAATTTGGGGGTCAGACTACCCGAATGCGGAAAACCGAATGAAAAATTTTCAGACAAAAATCTAAGCCGTTTGCCTCCCCGGCAACGGCGCCATCTGACGTATCCGAAAATGCCGGTTTTAAGAATGTGTTTTTATTGTGTTGTGCGTTGTAGGCGGCAATCGGAAACGATCAAGAAAATACCACAAATAAGTTATTCAATTTTTAATCTCGTGGTTTTATGTTTATTTTACTTGGGCAAGTCCCAAGGTCGATCACAAGGAGGCAAAGGAACAACCTAGAATTAAGTCTATCAAAGTTCGTGTTCGGTTTTCGAGGCGGTCTTTTTTTTGGAATTTTCAATGCAATAAAGGATGCAAAATGCAAATTTGGCCTTATTTTAGAGACTAAAATGTAAATTTTAATCAAACAATGTCCGAAAAATATGAAACTTGGCCACAATGTAAATTATAATGAAATGTGTGCACCGTAATTTTTTGGAATTTTTGAATGCAATATGAATTTTTTTATGGATTTTTAAATGCAAACAAAATGATTTTTAATATTTAATTTTAATAAATATCAAACCTACTTATTTTCAAGAATCAAAATTATCTGAGATCTATCACTAGGTGTCGGACCTCAGAAAAATCCTAATCCTCGAAAATGTGGGGTTTAATACCTATTAAAAATTAAATACTAAAATGTGCAAAATGATTTTTACAGGATAAAATATGCATGCAAATGCAAATCTTTTTGGGCACAATGTTAAGAATAATTAACTCTACAATATGCGATTTTTCGGGGATTTTTAGAGCAACGGTTAATCAATTATCAATTTCAGAGCAAGAAAAGGGTAAAATAAGCAAATTTTCACAAAACAATTATTTATTCATTAACCTTCAATCAGGAAAATACCCACAATATGTCAAAGTGTAGAGCGTCAATTAACAAGCATCATGCTATTTTTAGATTGATAAAATAATGTAGAGAAAGTATTCAAAACTGAGAGGGAACACAGGGGTATAGATGCAATAAATGTAAATAAAATAAGGCTGCAGTGGGGGGTTTCTATGTAATTACCAGTACTGTTGGGTGCTCTTCTGCAAAATTACCAGAGGGCACGTGCACTGCACGTGCCTCTGGTCGGCGGGGACTGATCAGCTAAATGGGAAACCTCCGGGGGAAACTTTGCAATTTGCCCCCTGGTCACGTGCGGAACACGTGACCTGGGAGTGACGTGGCGATGACGCCCCCCCACGCACGTGCGGGCCACGTGCGGGGGGTCTCGGGTCGGACCCGGCGGCAGGCGGCTGAGAGAGGCGGAGGGGCGACACTGGTAGTGAAGGGCTGGGGCGATAGCGGTGGAGGGCCGCTCCAGGCAGAGGTTGTCGGCGAAAGAGGCTCCAGGAGGCGTTGGATGGTGGCGGTGAAGCGATGGCGTCGAGGTGACGGTGGAAGGCGGAGGCGAGCGATGGGGGCCGGTGGCTCCTGACACAGTGGAGAAGACGGAGCACCAGGGCCGACACACGGTCGGCGGTCGTCGAGGAAGAAGACGGTGGCGTAAGGGGCGTTGACAGGCGGTGAAGATGATGGCTGGCGTCCGGCGTGGCGTAGTCGATATTGGTTGTCGGAGAAGAAGAGCGTTGGCTCGACGCCAAGGCGGAGCTGTAGCAGCAAGGCCCGCTGGGGCGCTGCGACGGCCACTCGAAGGTGGCCGGACCTCGTCGAGGAAGAGGTCACCGGGCTGTCACCCCGGTGTTCCTTAAGCACAACTCGGCGGATGAAGTAGAGGAGGACGGCGATGGGTTTTAAATAGGGTTGGAGGGTTTCGGCTGGAGAAGGAAGGTGGGCTGACGGCGAGATCGTGATGGATTTGACGAAGGTGCGAATCGGAGATGGAGGCAGTGCGAGATACGTGGCCGCGATCTGAGATGAGCGGGCGGCGCGCGATTTGCGGCGAGAAACGCGGGGCGGCGAAGCTCTGATTTGGGAAAGGGGGGTCAGAGGAGGAAGACGAGCAGGGGCCGTCCGATCGGCCGAGATCGGGCGGTCCTGCGTGCGACACGTGGCGGGTCAAAGGGAGAGGAGGAGGTGCACGTGCGGAGCACGTGCCTTGGAGGCACGTGCGACGCACGTGTGTCTTTTATTTTTATTTTTATTTTATTTTTTTTATAAAACGAATATATAATAGTGCCAAAAATGGTTGACACGTGGCGGCACCAGATGCTGCCACGTGTCAGCACCAGAAAATTCCAAAAATAAATGTCTTGTAAAATCGAAAATAAATAGTAAATGACCTCGGATCGAAAAACTTTCTTCACGAAAATTGCTCGTCTCGATGAGATCTACAACTTTCATGAAGACATGAAAACCAAAATCGATCATATGCACAAAGTGAATTTTTGGGGTACCTATGTACATAGAACACCTTGATTTTGGGGTTTTGTATTTTTTTATGTCATTTTTTTGATCAGATAAAAATCCGGAAAAAATACGGTAAAATCAAAGATAAATAAAGACACTTTAATCTAATTTTTTGGATTTTTATTAATTGAGAAAATATATACATAAAATACAAGGTAAAAAAACCGCGAAAATATACAATGTACAAAAGAGGCCCAAAACCCAACTTTCACATACGAGCTCCGATTCACTTGAACTTGGTCTTGTTTTGAAGGTAATTGAATGTACATTAGTTCAAAAGTGAGTAGGATTAAATCAGACACTGGATGAGGAAGATATGTGGCTTTTAGTCCGGAAATCCTGAAATTAGGGTTTGGGTTTTTGGTCCACTTATTTGGGTTAGTTATTTTTTTGTATTTTTCCTTTATTCTTGTTAGTGATATGTACACAGTGGAGGTGGTTTTGTGTCATTCGGAGTTAGCAAGAATGGGTTAAAAATCCGAGAAGTTAGGCTATTTACATGTCATTTTGGCTTGGATTTTTGGCTTCTTATTTTATGCAGATTTTTGTGCTAAAATGCCATTCTTATGGAAACATGCATGAATGCTAATTATGCAAAATAGATGCAAGAATGCTGTTGATTTTTAGGGATTTGAGCTTAATAAATGAGATTTAGAGTGATGAATACGAGATTCATCAGTGGTGGTGGGTACACTGGGGGCTGCTGCTGCGGCTGGTGCTCTCTCTGATGGCTGTACTGGCCACCCTGTCTTGACGGCTGCTGCTGGGGCTGGGTACCTCCGGTCCCTCATCGGAATCCGGGATGGTCTCGTCGGATACCGGGCTGAGGGCGGTCATACCGAATCCCGTTGACATCCATCAACGGCTCTGCATCGTACTGGGCTGGCGGGAGTACTGCCAGAGGCTGATCCGGCTCGTATACCACCATCTGCAAGTCTGGAGATGGTGGTGTCTGGTAGGTGGGCTGCGCCTGCTGGTACGGATCCGCCTGTACAAGGTGAACCTGTCTAGGCTGCTGGTGTGAGCTGGAGCGCTGGGACGAGCTGCTGCTGCCGTGATCGCGTCGCGACTGAAGATGGTGCTGGGAAGCCGTCTGTGCCTCCTGGAGACACATGAGCTGGGTCTTCATGTCGCTCAGAGTCTGTGCCATCTGCTCCATCTGAGTGATGCCCTGGCACTGCTTCTTCTCAATCAGCTCCATCCGATCCAACTTCTCGCTAATGATGCCCATGTCCGCAGCTGAAGATTCTGCCTGTGCTGCTGCTAGTGCGGACGAACTGGAAGGACCGGCGTCGACCCGTGTTATCCTCTGGTACTGCACGGGTCCTGGCTGCTGGGGTTTATCCTGAGTGTACAACCGGGTCTGGGACATCACCATGTAGTTCTCGGCCATCTCCTCGTAGATGGCCCAGACCTGGTCGTGATCCTTGGAGAAGTAAGACCCGCCACAAGAAGCGTTCACCAAGACCTGACGCTCTGGTGTCAGCCCGCTGAAAAAGCTCTGCACGAGGTTCGGCTTGGAAATGTCGTGGTGTGGGCATCTATCAGTCATCTCTCTGAACCTCTCCCATTCCTCATGAAACTGCTCGTTGGGGAGCATGGAGAAGTTGCTGATCAGGGCTCTCGCGACATTGGTCCGCCTGAGTGGATAGTACTTATGCAAGTACTCAGCGCGGAGCTGCTCCCAAGTGTATACAAACTTCCCCAGATGCTTCAGCCAGGTGGCTGCTCTGTCTGCGCAATCATCCTGATGGTATCCTGGTCCACCTGACGATCGTGGACAGTACTGCAAATCATCTCAAACTCCTGTAAGTGGAGATGAGGCTCCTCTGTGGCCAACCCATGAAATCGGGGTAGGAGCTGCAACGTATTCGGGGGGAACTTGAAGTCCCCCACGATGGCTGGTAGCACCATCCAACGGTGCGTCAAAGTCGATCCGGGATTGTGGTTCTCCCGCATCGTTCTCGGTGGCGCTGCTCCTCCTGCTGCGGCTGCCGCATTGTCGGGTCCTCCTCCGCGATTCTCGCGGTCGGCTCTCAACTGCTCAATCTCTCGCCTCATCTCGATCATAAACGCTCCTTGATCCCTCAACTGCTGCTGCACTGACTCGAGGGAGGCGACCAGGGTGGAGTAGATCGAACCCTGGTCCAGAACGAAATGTTCCTCATGCGGACCTCTGGGACGATCATCAGAACTGCCGGCCACCGTCTCTGAAAAATCAAAACAACCAAACTCAGGTGCCGATAAATTATCTGTCTGTCTCTCCTCTGGCACTGGTATCTCGGTCTCAGAAGAAGAAGGGTGGTCGAGGGGGAACATGGCGGAGTTGTACTCGGGTTCGTAGAGCGGTTCTGAGCTCCCACGAACCGACCTAGACGAGTGGACTGGAGTGCTAAAAAGCGGTGCAGCCAGAGGCTGCCTAAGAGACCTCCTGCCCATCATCGTGATCTGGCGAGTAATGCGGATGAGATCTGGAGAAACTATGATCGCAAACAAACCCCTCAGTTCACCAATGCAACACAAGCTGAAGACCGTAAAGGCTCGGTCAAATTATCTTGTCAATTTTATTTTGGTGAACAAATAAAATATCAGAGCGATTACGTGACCTGCTGGGATACCCGATACTCTCCCAACCAAGTGTCCCACACAGAAGAGTCGGTAATCAGTCGAGAGGAGTACTGGAAGGCTCTACCTAGTGTACGGGTCACTCTCTCGTTCAATAAAACCAATCAATGAGGGGGTTGCTCTCCCCGAGACAGATTTTAAGGTCAAGTGTCTTTTAGGGTCAATAGCTTAAACAGTTCCAATTTTATTGTTTTTTCTTTTTTAGATATTTTTAATACAAGCAAAAATGCCTAACGAATTTTTCGGTTCTCTTGGTTATTAAGTCCAAAACAGGGGGGAGAAGACGAAAAAGCCGATGCGCGATAAATCAATGATGCATGCAAAGATAGAAATGCGTACCTGTCTCCAGCACTCTACATGCAATATGATCCACGCAGAATTGAAAGACGGAAAATAAACTACCTATATGGTGCAGCGGGAAAAACCGAGTCCTAAGCAGGCAACTTCTACTCGAAAGAACCGTCTAGCTGGTCACCAGCCTTCGATACAGAGAGTCCGGTCTAGACCCACCCCTCCTCTTCTCGACAGGTCGAGTTCAGGAGTAGCGCTTGACGGGGCAGGCTCGCGGCGCGTAGGCTCGAAGGTGGTGAATCAGCTATTTTTATTAACTTTTTATTAATAGGTCCAATAAGCGGTCTATGGGTACAAGCAATCTATTAGGTGTGTGGATCCTACTCAGTACGACACAATCAACCAGAAATTCCTAAGGCTAGGGGCTCGAGGAAAACCGCGTAAAACCATAGAAGGCAGCGAAAAATCTAAAAGCCGCGAAAAATCTAAGCTAGCTAAAAGGGTCCCCCGAGCACACCGGTGCTCGGCGAAACAGACCCGAAAGTCCAAGTCTCTGTTTGAGTGTACCTGTATTATTACAATTCAAATAAAATGTACTGAAAGAAATCTAAACTACTCCTCTCTCACGCAGCTACTCTCTCGCTCTCTCCTGCGGCTCCGTGCAGAAGGGAGCCGCCTCCGAATCCCGCGGTTGCGCCGGCTCCTCGAAAGTCGCCTCCTTGGTCCTCGGGCCCTCGCAAGAAAGTAAACAAGAGTGAGCAGACCAAATTATTTTATAAACAATGTCAGAAAATATATCTACAAAAATCTATACAGAAAACCGCGAAAAGAAAACCGCAGGAAAAATCGAAACTGACTACTAAGCCGTGCTCCCCGGTAACGGCGCCATTCCGATGACACGAAAAACCACCAAGATACGAGTGAAAGAAAATAGATCAAGGGTCATTGCGACCCGAATCTCGGAAGTCAATCGGTCAATCAAGAAAATGAAGGTTCAGACCACTAAAATAAGATAAAATTCAAATAAACACAATAGCGGTTCTGGCTATTAGATTAGCCTGGTATAGCGAACCGGGTCGGATTCAGGGAGCACGTGATGACCTTGCGGCCTACGAAGTAGTCTAAAGAATAAATAAAATAAATACAAATGTTTTTGGTGGATTTTTAATTTTTATAGATTTTTTGGATTTTTGATTAATAAGGAAAATAAGAAAACAAGGGAATAAGCCAAATACAAACAATTATTAAAGCACTCAAAACTCAACCAAAAAGTCAAATGAAAATGTTTTATGTATTTTATGTTTTTTACTCTTTTTAGTGAATTTTTGGTATTTTTTTAATTTTTATTTAATTTTCCAAAAATCAAACAATGCAAGGAAACAACAACAATGTCTAGTCGAGCTTGAGGGACTTAGGTAAAATATCTAAAAATTCCTAAAAAGCATGGAGGTAATTTTCCTGTGTAGTAGAAACTACAAAAAAAATTTGGCCACTGGAATTATTATTTTTAGATTTTTAAAATAATTATTAGAATTTTTATAGGTTTTTAGATGTTTTTCAATTTTTATGAGTTTTATATAATGAAAAATGATCAAACTTGGTCAAAAAATTAAACAAGACAAAATACACCGTAGATAATTTTTTTTAATTTTTAGATGAGTTTTAATATTGTTTTGTGAATTTTTAAGTCAGACAGTAAAGAAAATGCGTGTTTTTGAATTTTTAAAAATAGTAAATAAAATAAAAAATGTCCCCAAAAATTCAAGAAAATTTTACACCGTGGCAGGAGCCATGTGTCCAATTTTCATTGAATTTGGAGTTAATTTGATATCTTATTAAAAATCAAAACCAAGGTACAGTGTACAGGGACCTAAACGCAATTAGTAAAAGTTCCAGGGGGTCCGGTGCAAAATTTCCAAGGTTGCACGTGCGAGACGCGTGGCCTGGGCACTCAGGGACTTAATTGCAATAAAAATAAGGTTCTCGGACTAATTGGTAACAAGAACCAAAAGTCTGAGGGCCTTTCTATAAAATACCCAAAAATATACGCACATGCACAAATAAACACGCACAGGGGTATATATGCAATTACTTAAAAAGTTTCATTCATTCATTAACATCCTAGAAATACAAGGCTAAACATGCAAATATCCCAAATAAACACGTGTCGACGCATGTGACTCACTACAGGCAGGGGTATATATGCGAATAACAGAAAATACAACGTCCAAAATGCAATTTACCTAATGCAAATAAAATCTTAAAAATATTTACAGGACTAAATAATAAAAGCAAGAACTAGAGGGGCCTAAGAGCTATTTACCCCTTTATTAAATGTCGACGGCTGATGTAGCGCCACGTAGCAGATCTAACGGCTGGGAATAAGGGGCGCCTTTAACCAAGAAGCACGAGCCTGATCGAACAGATGAGGGTCCACCACGTGGCAGATCTGACGGTCCTCGTACGCTGTGGCGAAACCCTTGGTGAATCGACAGTGATGAAGCTGACACGTGGCGATCGGACGGCTCTGAGTCACGGGTGCCTCTTCATCTGATCGTGCGGCTCATATCGGTCCTCAGATGGATCGAACGGTGACGAAGCTCCTCGAATGGGTGGCTAGGATTGAATATGGAGGGAGAGGACGATCTGACGTTGGGGAAGGCTCCTGGATGAACTGGGCGAAGGCGAACTTCGCCGGGCTCGTGAAGGCGCTGGACTCCTCCTCGAAGGCCACTAAAGATCGGAGAAGGTGCGCACTGGCCTTCCGCGTCGAATGGCGGTCTCCGATGGAGCAACGGAGCTCTGAGGAGCTCGGTCGACTCCGGCGGAGGGGAAGCTCCTGGGCTCGAGTTAGAGGACCTCAGACAGTCCTCGTTGTACCTGCAAAAGGGCACCAGAAGACTCGCGGGTCGAGGGCAAAGTGCCTCGACCCTGTGAGAGGGGGTGACGGTGATCGGTGAGGCGGGGCGGTCGAGCTCCAGCGATGCGACAGCGGAGGAACTCGAAACCCCAGCTCCTGTGCGAGCTGGGTTGAATGGAGGGGCGGAGAACGTGCGTGGGAAGAAGGTGATCGTGATGGTACGGTCCGATGATCGAGGCGAAGGGGGAGGTGACCGGAATCGGAGGTGAACGGCGACGACGAGATTTGGGCGAAATCGAAAATAAACGAAACGAAAAGCAACTACGGCTACCTGGGCGGATGGGTCAACTGGGCGTGAGATGGGCTTGCTCTGGGTCCTTGCCTCGTGGGTCGTCGAGGCCCGAGGCTCGAGCTCCTGCTTTGGGCGGAGCACGGCGGCGCTAGGACGCCGGATCAGTGGTCCGGGCACCCTCTCCTCTCTGCAACACCACCAGCGGCGAGCTGTCACCTCGAGGATGGCAGTGGAGATCCTGGAGCCAAAGATGAGTGAATCGTGCGGCAGAGCTACGGCTATATAGTCCTAGGGGTCCGGCTAAAAGGTGGTCGGGCGAGACACTCGGAGCACGGACCCCGATGCTAACCACTGGGCGCGGATCTCGGATGATCAGGGAATGATTAGGACCCGGGGTTTGCGGATTTGGCGGGCGGATCAAGTGGGTAAAAATGGGAGAAGTCGGGTTGCCAGCCCGATCCACAAAGGAAGGGTCCGCGGGGGAGAGTTGACCGGGGGTCAACAATCCCCCGTAGACCAATCAGATAATTCCAATTTTTAATTATTTAGAAATTCATTTAAAAATAGTAAATGACTTATTTTCGAAAAACTTTAAACAAAAAATGTTTATTTATTTTCAAACTATTTTCTAGTGATTTTTATTTATTTTTTTGAAATATAATTTAGGTATTTACAAAATATTATTATTATATACATGTATATACATATGTATTTTTAATTTTTAATTTTTAATTGTTTATTTTTGTACAAATTATTCCAATTTTATATTTTATTTATTTATAGGATAAAATTTGGAATAATATGGTATTTTTATTTTATTTTTATCAATTATGTACATGGTTGAAATAAATAGTTTTATTTATATCCATGTATGGTATATATACAAGGTTTATTTTGATTTTTATTTTTGTTCTTTTTATTTTATTTTTGTTTTTATGATTTTTATTTTATTTATTTACATTATGAGGTATAGAATATGTACAATTTTTACGGGATTTTTATTTATTTATTTATAGGTATAAATAAATATATAAGTGAGTTTATGTCCATGGTGGATATACAAGGGTGAAGGTATTTTTATTTTCCTTTTTTTAGTTTTCTCATTTTTATTTTTATTTTATATTTACAAATATTTATAAATAACTAGAAACCCACTTTTATTTTTGTTTTTAGAGGAAAATATTTTTATTTTATTTACAGGTATATGTACACACGAGCTTCCTATCTCTCTCTACTTTGGCTTTTATGCGGTCAGGCCCATGCTGAGCCCTCCCTTGGGTTAGGTTGCTCGATATTTATTCTAAATATTTCCCTCTTTTTCTTTTGTCTCTTTATTCTTTTATTTTTGCACAAAACATGCTAATTATTACTTTTTACACAATGCATGCTTTTGATAATTATTTGTATTTACAGACATATGCATGCATTTGCAAAGGTTTTTGTAGCTAAAATATAAGAATAAAGAGTGATGAATGGGTATTCATCAGCTACCATCTGAAGTTCGGCGACAACAAGTGCAATATTAGAAAGGGTTCTCTCACCATGGTTAGAGGCAGTTTGTGTTGGGCATTCTACATGACTAAAGTCAAGGTCATGGATGTCAGTTTTCATCTTAGCGAGGCAGACACTTCAGACTTGTGGCATCGTCGACTTGGACACATTAGCCAGAAGGTCTTGCAGCTCCTTAGCAAGAAAGAGTTGATCCCCTACCACAATGACATCACATTGTCTCCTTGTGATGCATGTGAGGTTGGGAAGAGCAGGAGTGCTCCATATAGAGTCAAATCCAAAGTAAAGAGAGACCTCCTACAATTGATTCACTCAGATTTTTGTGGTTTCATGGACACAGACTCTTTGAGAGGCAACCGTTATTTTGTCACCTTTATCGATGATACATCTAGAAAGGTGTGGGTGTATGTGCTGAGAACGAAAGATCAAGTTTCATGCCATGGTTGAGTGCGAGACAGAAAAATTGTTGAAGTGTCTACGCACAGACAATGGGGGAGAGTACAACTTCCATAACTTCCAGGGCTACCGTGCAAAGTATGGCATCAAGCATGAGAAGACAGAGCCATTCACACCCCAACACAAATGGTCTTAGTGAGAGGATGAACAGGACCAATGTTGAGAGAGTTCGTTGTATACTGAAGACAACGAAGTTTCCCAAGGCCTTTGGGCTGAGGCAGTTCCACCGCATGTTACTTGGTAAACCGATCTCCATCAGTTCCTTTGGGTTTTCAGATTTCAGAGCATGTTTGAATAGGGAAGGACCCCTCATATGCTCATTTGAGTGTATTTGGATGCAAAGCCTATGCATTGGTACCCAAGGAGCAACGGAAGAAGTTAGATGACAAGGTAGTGCCTTGTATTCTTGTTGGCTATGGAGATCAGGAGTTTAGATGCCGTCTCTGGGATCCAAGGAAGAAGATAGTCACCAGACATAGGGATGTGATTTTTTTATGAGAATCAGACATTGGCTGAGGATATCATTGAGATTGGTGATGCATATGAGATTTTCATGGATGATGACAATGATGAGAATACAGATCCCTCTCTAGTACAGGGTAAAGGTAGAGAGGATGGGCAGATAGAGTAGCATGAGCCAGATGCAGACCCCGTTGATGCAGGTCCAGGGGACCTAGGGCAGGCATAGCAACCTCATCCACATTCAGATGCAGTAGAGCCTTAGATCAGGAGATCTGAGAGGACATGCCAGCCATTATCCCATTACCCCACTTCTAGGTATGTGATGCTTACAGATGCAGGCGAGCCATACACCTTTGAGGAGGCACATATGCATAAGGACAAGGATCATTGGCACAATGCAATGAATGAAGAGATGTTATCTATCAAGAAAAACCACACTTATGATCTTGTTGAGCTTCCCAAAGGTAAGATAACCTTGAAGAACATGGGTGTACAAGTTAAAGCCTGATGAAAGTGGCAAGCAGGTGAAGCACAAGGCCAGATTGGTGGTGAAAGGATTCAGTCAGAAAGAATGAGTGTACTATGATGAGATCTTCTCCCCAGTGGTGAAGATGAATACTATGAGAGTGGTGTTAGGACTTGTTGTTAGTATGAACCTTGAGCTAGATCAAATGGATGTGAATACGACGTTTCTTCACGATGATTTGAAAGAGAGATCTACATGGAGCAGTCACAAGGATTTCAAAAGAAAGGAAAAGAGCACATGGTTTGCAGATTGAGAGTCTCTATGGCTTGAAACAAGCCCCAAGATAATGGTACTTGAAGTTTGATTCTTTCATGGAAAAGCAAGGCTTCAAGAGGACAACAACTGATCCATGTGCATATGTTCCTCATCTTCCCAATGACAGGTTCGTTATTCTTTTGATATACGTGGATGATATGTTGATTATAGGTCATGATTCCAACTTGATTGCAAAGCTCAAGAGAGAAATCTCCAATGAGTTTGAGATGAAAGATTTAGACAAGAATAGTCACATCCTTAGGATGTAGATTACAAGGGATAGGAAGAAGATTCACAAGGAAGCAATGTTGAATGCGTGTTAGAGCGGTTCAACATGAAGAATACCAGGCATGTCAGCAATCCCTTAGCCTCTCATATCAAGCTGACTAAGGAGTCATGTCCTTCCACTTCTGAGGAGAAAGCAAAGATGACCAAGATCCTATACCAATCCGCAGTTGGGAGCCTCATGTATGCAATGATTTGTACTAGACCCGACATAGCCATGTAGTGACATGGTGAGCAGATTCATGTCCAATCCGGGGAAGGACCATTGGGAAGCAGTGAAGTGGATCTTGAGATACTTGAGAGGGACCTCAAGTATGTGTCTTGTGTTTGGGAGGTCAGATCCCAAACTATGTGACTACATTGATGCAGATATGACATGTGACATGGACTAGAGAAAGTCTACTCAGGGTACATTTTTCACATTTGCAGGGGGAGCCATATCATAGCAATCCAAGCTACAAAAACATGTTGCTCTCTCGATTACTAAGGAAGAATACATTGCAGCAGGAGAGCTTGGGAAAGAAGTGTTATGGTTACAATGCTTTCTTGGTGAGTTTGGATTGGGTGACAGTGAGCCAGTTGTGTTTTGTGATAGCCAGAGCGCTATAGACCTGAGCAAGAGTATCATACACCACGCTTGCACAAAACACATTGATATGAGATACCATTGGCTGAGGGTGCAATTGATCAGAAGTAACTCATGTTGAAGAAGATACACACAGATGAGAACCACTCAGATATGTTGATCAAGGTCGTCATTCGTGACATGCTTCATCTCTGTAGAGAGCTGAGCGGTGTCACCTCTTCTTGATCTCCATCGCTAGACAACACCTCTCCGTTGGGACTGAAGGGGGATGTTGTTGGGTTATTTTAGGTCCAGCCCCAACTTGTGCTCTTTGGGATGCAGTCATTTATCACTATTGCAGAGACACAATTGCAATTTGCTCAGGAATTGAAGTCTCATTACAGGAAATGACAGGAGACCCATTCGTTTCCCCCAAATCCTAGCTGATTCCTGTGATGCAAGGGTTCCATCGTTTTCTCCAGAACAAAAATGCCTTCCCCATTCCAGCGAGAGGAGCAACGAGGGTTTGAAAGGAACTCTTCCTCCAGGTGCAACGGAAGAGATAGAGAGAGGAAGATCGAGCAACCGACCCTTTCTTCTCCTTGGTAACGTAGCAACAACTTCGGCTCGAGACGAGCAACAAGTTGGGCCGCAGGTTAGTGGCGCAGTGGTTTGGGCGTGCTCGAGAGCAGCAATAGCTGGAGGTCGTTGGGAACGACCTCAAGGAAGCCAAGCATCGCATTTGAGACTCCATCCAAGAGCCCACAAGGGAAGCCACTTCATCCTTCTTGGATTTGAGCATGTTTTGATATTTTAGATACCTAGGTAGTAAGCTCCTTGTTGAAGAACTATCGATGTGCTCGTGTTTGTATCTCGATTTTGTTGGACAACAAAACCGAAAGAACATTTGACTCATTTTGACCTAGTGGATTCGTTGCAGGTCTTGCCTCGTGATTTTTTCCTTGCTCACATCGACTAAGGGTTTCCACGTAAAAATCTTGGTCTTGTATGGTTGCTTGTGTGCTTGATTATCATTGTTGTCATTTAATTCTCGTGTGGGGAATATATATTGTTCTCGTGCCATCTTGCAGAAAAGAGATTTGGGACACACCTATTATCCCCAACACCCATGCCCATCCTTGCTCTCATGTGATAGTGTTTTATAGGAAAGACATTGCACTAGATCCAAGTATATATGTGAAAGGCATGTTGTGATTACAACGACGACGATGTAAATGAGAAATTAAAGGTTTAATATGTAATGAAAATGTTTTATGTAAATACGTCATATAAAGCAATGAAGGACAAATACTATTGCCATTGAAGACACAATTATTGTAATATGAATCGGTCCTAAAATTAGGAAGGGTAAATTTTAAATAGTTTATAGTCACCATTATAAGATCTTTGATATTTATCTGAAAAAGTAACCAAAGTGACCCAATGTAAAATATCAAATCCAATAATCGAATACCGAGTTATTGAATCATTCCCATTGGCTGCATCCAATGGAAAGTGAACCATTTTTGGTCTTCAAAGATGGAGTTATTGCAAAAGTAGTCCCAATGATATTATATAGCAATATTTTATCATGTGATAAATAAATTGGCGGCACAACTTGTTGCCCGTTCCCATCAATCCCTCTGTAATAGTATTTTGCTTTTTGCTTTGTACACAAAACAAACCCAACTATTTATATAGACAAAAAAAATAAATTTTATCTCGGAATAAAGTATTCAAGACATGATTACATCATCCATTATGATGCCTATGATGCCGAATAACAAATAATTTATGGGTGATAAATAAACTTTATCTCAGAATAAGCTATTCAAGACATGTTTACATCATAAAAGTACCGATGCCTTCCTCATCACCAAACCGACCAAGTTAGAATGAGAAAAATCCGTCTTATATTTTATCCCACTTTATCCAAAGATATACACACAAAGCTCACTCTAATCTCTACGTGATGTCCATATTCACATTGTTACCCGTTCCTAGTTCGTCAAATCAAACGATCAAGAAGGATGAACGGATAACTTCAATTAACCTCAGAGATAACCTCAGAGATATCAGAGACGTATATATACAACAAATTAAAGCTCACGTTGGATGAGAGAGCAGTGGAGTCCAGTGCCGCAACAAACGCAATGTGGACGTCATCAGGAACGCGTGATGGTCAGCAGGGCTGCGAAGCAGCGGAATGCGCGGCGGGAAAAGAGAGAATCGTATTGGATGTTGTTGGTTGAGAGTTGCATTAAAGCAGCAGACGGATAGGAAGCCACCGTCAAGGAGAGAGAGATGGAGACGCCATGTGATGTCCCCTTGCGTAGGAACATGGACTTTTCATGGCTTCACCCCCTGTACACTCACACAACAAAACCCACTTCATCCTGTCTGGACCCTTTGACAGAAGGGGAGGGAGATGTGAATGGCATACACAGTCCCAACTACATGCATTCATTGCTCTTCTTCTTTCTCTATAAGTAGACTGAGACATGATCCTGTTCCAAGCACATTGAAGTGGTGGGGATCATCGGATACCATGGGGAGGAGTTTGGGAGTGGTGGTGGCAGTTGCCATGATGGTGGCTGTGAGTACACTTGTCCAGAGTAGGTTGCTGGAGAAGAAGACTCTCTTTGGTGGTGGAGGTGGTTTTGGGGGTGGCGGTGGGTTCGGCGGAGGAGGTGGGTTTGGTGGTGGCCATGGTGGGGGAGGCGGGTTTGGTGGTGGTGGTGGACTAGGCGGTGGTCATGGTGGGGGAGGTGGTTTTGGTGGTGGAGGAGGACGTGGCAGGGGAGGTGGGTTTGGTGGTGGTGGTGGACTAGGCGGCGGAGGTGGTTTTGGTGGTGGAGGAGGACGTGGTGGAGGAGTAGGGTTCGGCAGTGGAGGAGGACATGGTGGCGGTGGAGGGTTTGGCGGGGGAAGTGGTTTTGGGGGCGGACATGGTGGTGGAGGTGGGGTTGGAGGAGGGATAGGAGGAGGTTTTGGTGGAGGTCACGGTGGCGGGGGTGGAGTAGGTGGCGGAGGTGGTGTTGGCAGTGGTGGAGGACACGGCGGTGGAGGTGGTTTCGGAGGTGGTCGAGGTGGAGGGGGTGGTTCTGGTGGTGGAGGCGGACTTGGTAGTGGGATAGGAGGAGGTAGTGGTGGAGGTCACGGTGGTGGAGGTGGACTAGGAGGTGGTATCGGTGGCGGGGTTGGTGGGGGTAGTGGAGGTGGTTTTGGTGGCGGACATGGTGGTGGGGGTGGAATCGGTGGTGGGGTTGGAGGTGGGATAGGCGGAGGTGGTGGTATTGGTGGAGGTCGTGGTGGTGGGGGTGGAATAGGAGGTGGTTCTGGTGGCGGTGGCGGAATTGGCGGTGGAGGAGGCATCGGTGGTGGGGTTGGAAGTGGTGGTGGAGTTGGCACTGGAGGTGGCATCGGTGGTGGGATTGGCGGCGGCGGTGGTGTTGGCGGTGGAGGTGGCATCGGTGGCGGGATTGGCGGTGGCAGTGGAGGTGGTGTTGGTGGTGGTCATGGAGGTGGAGGTGGAATAGGAGGCGGTATAGGAGGTGGAGGTGGTGTCGGTGGTGGAAGTGGGTCAGGAGGTGGGCTTGGTGGTGGTGGTGGATCCGGTAGCGGAGGTGGCCATGGCGGCGGAGGAGGCATAGGAGGTGGTGGTGGCGCTGGTAGTGGAGGCGGAATAGGAGGGGGAGGTGGTGCAGGTGGAGGAGGCGGCGTTGGTGGTGGAGGTGGTGCAGGAGGCGGTGGTGGAATTGGAGGTGGAGTTGGTGGAGGAATTGGTTCTGGTGGAGGAGGTGGAGGTATTGGAGGTGGTGGAGGTGTTGGTGGTGGTGTCGGAGGTGGTGGTGGTGTAGGTGGAGGTGGCGGTGGATCTGGTGGCGGTGTAGGCGGCGGGTTTGGAGGCGGCAGAGGTGGTGGCTTCGGTGGTGGTGCTGGTGGTGGCATAGGTGGTGGATTTGGAGGTGGGGTTGGGAAAGGTGGTGGCTTTGGCGTTGGTGCCGGAGGCGGCTTTGGTGGTGGCGTCGGCGGAGGCTCCGGTGGCGGATTCGGTGGGGGCGGCGGCGGTGGGGGAGGCGGTGGAGGACATCCTTAAAGCCAAAGGCCAGCTACTGAAGTTTCCATATATGCATCAGCAAGCGTGATCGTTAATTACTTATAAAGCAACACTTACGTTTGGTTGCCCAAATAAAGAAATTAGCTATACATTATTGCGTTTATTTTTGTATTGCATGTCTACTATTCGAGTTCGTAATGGAGGGTCATAGTTCACAAAAATATCCCGTCGACCTTATTATATTTAATTAGATGACTCCATCTCCTTTTTCTGTCTAAAGGCTACTATCAATTTTGATTTTTCTACTATTTTTTGTGTCTAAATCTCCAATTAACAAACTACGGCACTTGTTAAGTATGCAGCACTTGTAATATCAAGAGGAAATTTCAACAGCGAACTAATTATTCTAGCATATCAATTTCAACAAACTAGCTGGTAGCTTCCGCAGATTCTAGTCCAGTAATAACAAATCCTATAAACACATCTAATATATGATAGCCACATTGCAAACAAAAACAAAAAAGACATAATATATCGATCCTAATTATCACCATATCTATCCATATATCACCAACTCACCGGCAAAGGAGATCAGTAATCCTTCCCGTGCCGCCTTGCCTCCTCGTGGGTGTGCCTCTCCTCCGCCTTGTGCTTGCTCTCCCCGGCTTCTTTCCTTGCCTCGTCCAGCCGCTCCTCCGCCTTGTGCTTGCTCTCCTCCGCCTTCGCGACCACCGAATCCTTGATGCTTTGGGTTGTTTCCTTCGCCACTCGCCACGCGCCTTGCACGGTTTGCTTCGCCATCTCTCCCAAATTATGGACCGTATCCGTTGTCTTCTTCGTACCCTCCTTGGCTGTGTCGGTCATCGTCTCGGCTGCCGCCTGTGTCTTATCTCTAGCCGACTCTCCTACATTTGTTGCTTTCCCCTTGACCTCATGGGCAGTCTCCTTTGCTGCCTCCGCCGCCTGCCGTCCTTTATCGATCGTCGATTCCGCCACATGGGAGGCTCTCTCCTTAGCTTCCTGCGTTGATTCCTTCGCAGTCTCTGCGACACGCTCAGCTCTATCCTTCGCTTCATGAGCAGCCTCCTTCATTGTCTCCGTCGCATGCCATCCTTTCTCTCGAGCCGACTCCGCCATCCGCGCAGCTCTCGCCCTTACTTGTTGACCAGTCTCCTTTGCCTTGTCGATGCCTTCCTTCACGGCATCACCGGTAGCTTCGGCCGCATAGCGCGTTGCATCTTTGGTCGTGTCCTCGCCCTTCTTGGCTGCGTGCATGGCGTTCTCCCTTGCGGCCTCCGCCGCATGCATGCTTTCCTCTCGCGCCTTGCCGGCTGATTCCTTGAACTTGTTCTTGTCATCGTCGGCGTTGTATGCCTTAACATCAACAGTAAATTTAAAGTTATTGCCCTGCGGATTACATAACATGCCTATATATCTTCTGTTGATTAGATTAAATACCTGAGGGGATTTGTTGCGGAAAGCAGAAGGTGGGAAGAACACCCTGTTGGGTTTGACTGGAGCCAAAGCATGGTGGGAGGCTTTGGAGACGCCGGAGAGGACCACTGTTCTGATTAGTGACAAGGACAACGCCATGCTTGTAACTGTGGGCGATGATAGACTCCTGTTGTAGATCTCTTTCTCTTCTTCGATCTACTCCTCTCTTCCTCTTTTCTCCACTCCACGCAGATTCCTCTGAATCAGCGGAGAGGGATATGGTACACACGTAGAAAGGTCGATGCACACGTTGCTTCCATGCAGAAGAGTTTTGATTCGGTAGCAAAACTCCACGTGTTCTACGTGTCATCTTGCAAATTCGTGACATCTGCAAATTAGGATCGATAGAAAAGCTCGCAAATCGCCATCAACATGGCAACCAATCGCGAGAAGAATTAAGATATAACAATAATTAGGATGTTACCCCCACTCCACGGCTTACATGTAAATTGAGATATTTGATTATAATATTTACTTAAATGAAAAACGAATGAAAGGTCGAATAATGGAAATAAATATAATATCGAAATTAGGTCAATTCTTCACTACTATATTTCAATTTCAAAATTTCATGAAAAGTATATATATATAATTTTTTTGTTAAATATTTATGTAAATACAAACAATTTATTAGTAGATATTAAATGTAAAAAGTTATAACCTTTAAGATCAAAGACATGAAAGTATTTGTTCTCTATTGATGTTCCATATGTTTAAAAATATGAATAGAATTATATTGCCATGAAATCTAAACATGCTGACGTAATTACATGACTATATGTAATGGTATAAATATTAATTTAAAAAGTTATTCTTCCTCATATGTAATGGTATGAATATTAATTTAAAAAGTTGTTCTTCCTCGTATACCACAATGTTACTCGTAAGAAATCTTGAGGCTTATGGTTCGATTTCTTTGTATGCTCGTTAATGGATCGTAGAGGGGTTCCTAATGTCTAATCTTGGAGGGCATCCAGTGTTCGATAAACCAGATCTGACAATCGCTCTATCGGTCGCTTTCGCAATACTTAGAATGTCAACAATCCAATCAGATAAACAATCAACCCATGATATATGATAAACCAATAAAGAAATGTGGGGTAAAACTTATTATACCCTATATAAGATGTATAGTTATACAGTAGTAAGGATCGACCGACTGGGAGCAAACTGTGATATGCATAACTACTATTAATCAATAAACACTAATAATAATTATTTTTGAACTTTTTTTAGCTTTTGCTAGTTTTTAGATTTTTAATTATAATTAATTTTTTATAAACTTTTAATTGCTATGTATTTTTTTTATATTTTTACATTTTTTAATATTTTAGTTTTAAATTTTAATTTTACAAAATTTTAGTTTCCTTTTATAAGAAATAATATTTATATGTATATATCTATATATAGTAATACCGTAATATAAATAATATAAATAATAAATAGTATATAATATATATATTTAAATATACAATAACACTCCTTTTTATTTTTCAAGGATTTTAAATACATACTATATATTTTTAAGTAATAATACTAATAACAATATGTATATAAGTAGTATAATATATATAGTGTATATATCATGTACTATAATTTTAAATATACCTAAATATAGTTAGAATATACATAATAAAATATTTTTTTGTTTTTAGTATTTTATCTAAATTTATTTATTTATATATAATATTTATTAATTTTTAATATATTTTTAATATATAAATATATCAAAATAGAGAATATCATAAATAGGCCATATAGTTTTGGGTAATAGATAATCAATCCAAAAAATTCTCAAAACTATTTTTAATATATAATCTATATTATAAATAAAATTATAGAACATACCACTATTTTTTATATTTTTAGGATTTTTAATGATTTTTATATAGTTTTTAGGGTTTTACCATTTTTAGTGTTTCTCTCTTATATTGTTTTGTGATTTTTAGTCTTGAGGTATAATACATAGTAATATATACTATATGATTTTTTTGGAAAATTTAAAGTTAATTTTATATTTTTGTATTTTTATATCTAAACAGGGAATATTTAGCTCTTATTCTATTTTTATTAAATGGAATGCAAGTAAATGCCAAAATAAAATGTGAGCATGAATAAACAGGATTTAAGGCATCTAAAATAATTTTCCCAATATTAATAATGCATAGAAGCTAATTAATAAGAATAAAAGAAGAAATAAAATATAATGATGATAGGAGTATTTTTGCAATAAAAATACAGCTTAAGGGCTAGTCTGCAATTTTATCCAAAAGAACATTTATATCACATTTTTAGAAAGTAAGATGAGATAAACAAAAGCTATGAGAACTAACATGCAAATATCACAACACCACATGGCACAACATGTAAGGCGTGATGACCTACTTGTAATTTTCAACAAGAGTAGGGGACTCTTTGTAAAACATACAAAAATTTTTAAATGCTATTAAATATTTACATGAATTAACCGTAAAATGTAAGGGGGGGGGTTACTTAACAATTTACCCAAGGCATGCTTCATTTGGTGGCTCTGCGCTCCATGTGGCTTGATCAACAATGGTTGAGTTTAGTTTCACAAAATTGGATGACCCAGATTAGATATGGGTCATGTCTCTGATCCGATGATGGGGAGGCTATCTCAAAGAAATTGTAAGAACACCAGCTTGGGCAAGCTTTGGTCGTGGATTCCATCAACCTTCAGTGTCCACCTTCTCCACCGATGAGCCCAAAAGGTTCATAGGGTATTCCCGCACCTGCAGGGGGATTTAGATTGTTCCGAGCCCCATCAGAAGGGTCCTGAAGCTTCAAGTTTCCTGGAGATCTGATTTGAGCCTTGATTCATCTCCAGGTGGCTCAACAAGGCGCAATACCTGCAAAAAAAGTATCTCCAGGGGGATTTGAGCATGTGACATTTATTTCTACAATGTTTTTTATTAGGTGTTAATATTTACAAGTATATACATAGGCATATATACATGTATTTACAATATTTAAATTTTATTTTGTATTTTATATTTTATTATCATATATACATAGTTTATATATTTATAAATTATTTAATTACACATTTGCATAATTTATTGTATTTTTCTGATTTTCTTTATTTACTTGGAAAAATATATACATGTATTATATAGGTATAGTTTACCTATATATTATAATACTTATTAATTTAAATATATTCTTCATAGTTTTTATTCAATATTTATTATCCAAATCTATTTTGAATAATATTTACAAGTATGTAAAACTATAAGAAAGTTTTTTTTTGAAATAAAAAATATAAAAGATGAATATATTGAATATTATATACAAGTATACAATACAATAGGGACCCAAAAGCCAACTATTACATCTCAACTCTAAATTACATGAAGCCACCTTTATTAAATAGATAATTTAATTTTAATAACAATAAATATGAGTTTTGTCAATTTTTAGTACGTATGGAGGAGATACATGTCTGGAAAGTTTTGTTTGCGGCTTTTTGTTCTAAGTGTCACATGTATAATATGTATTATTTTTGTGTGAAATAAATTATATATTTTTCTTTATAGGTTCCAAAAAGGCTAATTATTGAGTAAAAGAATTTGGGTTTTAAGGTGTTATCTATACAGTTACTCTGCCCTAACTCCCCCAACTTTAAGTCATCATGATGATTGGGTCTTGGGGTCTAGGGTCATTCGGTGTCTTTTACACTTCATTTCTTTTTCTTTTCTTTCCTTTATTCTTTTTTGGAATTAAGTACCAATATTTATAAGTGCTTATTATCAATTACCGATGGTTAATTTGTACAATAAATGCTATATACATGCATTTATCTAGGGATTTCAGGCCAAAATGAAAGAATAAATGTGATGAAATGGAGATCCATCACACCCATACTTGCCTTTGCTAGTCCCAAACAAACACTTATGATCATGAATGCAGAAAAAACATAAAGAAAAGAGAAAGAAAGAACTTGAACTGATTTTTTTTACTTTTAGAATTATATTAATAAATTAAAGTTTGGCGCTCACTTAAGACCTTTGAATTTTAGGTTTGCTCGGAACCACATTCATGTTAGGAATTGTGACTCAACAACCCTTAGGTTCGTTGCTCCTTTATCCAATTCAATCCACTACTTGGTCAGAACCATCCTTTCATTCACATACTCTCGTAGCCTTGAAATGATAAGTACCATGTGAGTTAATTGGCTTAACTCTTTTCAGACAAATAAATGAACTATCAAGTGGTCTCCTCCTCTAGCAACTCATCCTGGAGGAGATGGATATTTCCTTCTAAGTTAAAGTACATGCTAGTTCACAATCAAAAGGAGGAGACGCTAGAAGAATGAGAAAAGAAGTGGAAATGGACCGGTGTAGTTACATTTCCTTATGAAGCTCAGCTAGTGTAATTGAGTCTTCACCAAGAGGCAGATTTTTTCTGAAAGCTCAATAATTTTGGAGTTTTTAGTATAGGCTTATTTTTATATATTTTCTTTGTTGGAATTGCCCGGCATTCTTGTTTTTCCCCGATGGGTATATAAGTTTTTGTTTCAACCATGTTTTGAGATTTTAAAAAAGTTGTGCTAGGAGACCATTCCTCATCCGAAGATTTATTTTAAGGTGATAAATGCATGTATATAAATGCTATATGCATGCATTTATCTAGCAATTTAAGGCCAAAATGAAAGAATAAAGGTGATGAATTGGAGATTCATCACCCAATACTTACCTTTGCTAGTCCCTAACAAACACTTATGATCATGAATGCTAGAAAAAGAAAAAAAAGAAAAAAAAGAAAGAACTTGGAATGAATTTTTACTTTTAAACTTATTTTAATGAATTAAAGTTTTGAGATCGGTTAATACCTTTGAATTTTAGGTTTGTTCGGACCCACATTCAGTTTAGGAATTGTGACT
Organism: Ottelia alismoides; assembly: GCA_037367405.1. Classification (NCBI taxonomy): domain Eukaryota; kingdom Viridiplantae; phylum Streptophyta; class Magnoliopsida; order Alismatales; family Hydrocharitaceae; genus Ottelia; species Ottelia alismoides. Next base: position 163,594 of record JAZKJV010009079.1, on the reverse strand, counting down.
CAACAACCCTTAGGTTCGTTGCTCCTCTATCTAATTTTATTCACAGTTTGGTCAGAATCATCTTTTCAGTCGCATACTCTCGTGGCCTTGAAATGGAAAGCACCATGTGAGTGAATTGGGTTAGCTCTTCCCAGACAAACAACTGAACTATCAAGTAGTCTCCTCCTCTAGAAACTCGTCCTCGAGGAGATGTATATTTCCTTCTAAGTTCAAGTGCATGCTAGTTCATAAATGAAGGGGAGAAACTATAAGAATGTGAAAAGAAGTGGAAATGGACTAGTGTAGTTGCATTTCCTTATGAACCTCAAGCAGTGCAACCGAGTCTTCGCCAAAAAGCATGATTTTTCTGGAAGCTCGATAATTTTAGAATTTTTGGTATAGGCTTCATTTTTGATATTTTATTTGTTGTCATTATTTGTATTCTTATTTTTACTTAATGAATATATATTTTTTGTTTTACCCATGTTTTGGTTTGAAAAAAGTTGTGCTAGCAGACCATTCCTCATCCGAAGCTTTATTTCAATCCAATCTCCAGTCGTTATATGTCCATACTACAAAGGAAGTAGGTTGAAGTACACATTTTGGTAGTCCTCGAGAATAGTTGCTAAACCACCATTGACAAAGCGACACAATATTATCCTGACTTAGACTCCAAGATCTTTCAACAATCCATCTAGATTTCTCTAAGTGTTAGGTGTGAGGTCTCTAGTCAAGTCACTATCTTAAATGTCATACGAATGACATGAAGGGTTCTAGTGAGACACATTGAATCGACTCATGAACAAGTCTCATGGAATCTAAAGAATTAAGTCAAGGTGACCGAAGTGTCTTAATTGTAGCTTTGAATGGGTTCCTCTGAAACTAAGTAGATTACGGTCTAGTTCAAGCTCCAATCTTCAGAATTTATTAAGACTTATCCAATTATGTAGATCGTTTCGAAAAATGCAAATGCTATGCAATGTGAGAAAATCTTTGTGAAACTATTCTAATTTTGAAAATTGTCGGGGTTTCCCAAAAGTTTTGCAAATTTTTTATGTAACTTTTGAAAATATTTTGCAAATTTTTATAATTTTTGAAACTTTTAAAAATTTTAGGGATTTTAAATGAGGGTTAGTGGAAGACATATATAAAAATATTTACATGGGAGTGCTTGCTTATTTACAAGAATTAAGTGTAGAATTTACATTAGGACTTTGTACAAGTTTAAGTTGTTTTACAAGTTGTATATACAAGGGTTATATAAAGAATTGTATTTGTTAATTATATACAAGGATCTCAAAATAGTATGAAAATATTTTTATAATCATTTTGAAATCTTATTTTTTTATAAATATTGATAAATGATTTTACAAACATTTACAACATTTGAAAATAATTTTGTAAAGAATTTCCAAAGGTATGACTAGATTTTTCAAAATATTTTTATAAACATTTTATAAATCATTTACAAACTGAATTTTCAAAATTTTGTTCAAGAAAATGAAATAAAATTTTGTAATTATTTACAAAAATTTTACAAAGGTTTAAAAATATTTTACAAAGATTTTCCAAATGATTTTCAAAAGTTTTTTCAAGTTATTTTCTAACCATTTTTTAAAATCATTTTGCAAAACATTTTTGAAACGGTCTAATAATGTTATAGAAATTTGAATTTTTTTGTACATAATTATTATGTTGTCTTTATAATTAATTTATCATATATCATGAACGATATATTTTTTTAGACATATTATAAAAAATATGAAAGAACAAGTTATGACTAAAGTATATACAATTTATATACGACCCCCTATACGTAGATTGAGTGATCAAGGAGGAAAAGGAAGACATAACTCATACTGAGTATAGGAAAGTCACTACTATAATGTCTGAATAATGAGAAGTCGGTCGGTCCTCCTATACTTAGGATCAACTAATACTAAGTATAACATATTGTATACAAAATTCGGATGATCGTGGATCAGAATTTGTGAAATTACTGGGCCCGGCTTGTCCCCCTTATACTTAGGGTAAAATATCTCTAAGTATAAATAGAGTATCAACAAGTTGAGGGAATGAATAATGAATAGCTTGAAGTCACTCACCCCCTATACTTAGGATGGAATATATCCTAAGCATAACACAAATGAACGAGATGAGTGATGAATCTCGGATTCATCACTCTAGATCTCATTTATTAAGCTCAAATCCCTCAAAATCAACAACATTTCTGCATCTATTCTACATAATTAGCATTCACGCATGTTTTCATAAGAATTGCATTTTAGCACAAATTTCTGCACAAAATAAGAAGCCAAAAATCCAAGCCAAAAGTGACCTGTAAATAGCCTAACTTCCCAAATTTTTAACTCATACATGCTAACTCCGAATGACCCAAAACCATCCACTATGTACATATCACTAACAAGAATAAATATAAAAAAATTACTAACCCAAATAAATATATCAAAAATCCAAACCCTAGTTTCAGGATTTCCGGACTAAAAACCTCGTATCTTCCTCATCTAGCGTCCATTTTAATCCTACTCACTTTTGAATTAATGTACATTCAATTACCTTCAAAACAAGATCTCAAGTGATTCGGAGCTCATATGTGAAAGTTGGGTTTTGGCCCTCTTTTGTACATTTTGTATTTTAGCGGTTTTTGACCTGATATTTTATGTACATATTTTATCAATTAATAAAAATAAAAAAAATAGATTAATGTGTAAATATTTATCTCTGATTTTACCATATTTTTTTCCAAATTTTTATCTGGTTTAAAAATGATAATAAAAATTATAAAACCTAAAAAATCAAGGTATTCTACGTATGTGGGATACCCCAAAATTTCACTTTATACATTTGATCGATTTTGGTTTTGATGTCATCATGAATTGTAGATCTCATCGAGACAAGCAATTTTCGTGAGAAACTTCTTCGATCCGAGGCCATCTGCTATTTATTATTGATTTTACAAAGTATTTATCTGCGGATTTCTTGGTGCTGACACGTGGTAGCCCCTGGGGCCGTCACGTGTCATCCATTTTTGGCTTATTTATTAATTCATTTTTGTTATTAAAAAATTAAAATTAAAAAGGCCACCGCACGTGCGTCGCACGTGCCCACGCCTCTTCCCTAAGCACCCGCCACGTGGCCCTCTACGGGCCGTCCGATCACGCTCGATCGGACGACACCTGTGCATCGTCTCCAGATGTCGCCTTTCCCAATTGGGAGCTCCGCCGTCCCCTGCCATCGTGAATCTCGTGCCGCCTCCCCCGATATCACCGGCCGCCTTCCATCTTTGCTCCGCCGTCGCATTCAATCGGATCCTTGTCGCCGCCAATCTCCTCATCAGATCTTCACACGATCCTTCTAATCTTCAATCGAATCCCATCACCCGACGACCTTCCTTTGTCGGCCGAACCCATTCCCCTATTTAACAAATGCCACCGCCGCCTCGATCTCCCATCCACCGTTCGACCCAAGTCTCGCACCAGAGTGACAGACCGACCAACCTCACCTCCACAGCGTGATCCGGGGTCAAAGACCTCGTCGCAGCTAAGCCTCCAGCTGCTGCTCTGCTCCGGTACTTCACCGTAGAGCCCCCATCTCCTTAGGTATCTCCCCGCTCCTCCGCTTCACTCTCATATCCCTTCGACATCTCAACTGCTCTCCATCCTCTCTCAATCGATTCACCTCCGAACTACGACCATCGATTCGACCACTCCCCCTTCCGATCATCATCTCCGCCTACATCCATCATCGCCGATGACTACCTCCGCCATCCACGGTCTTCGACCTTCATCTACAGCAGCATCGCCTTCACCAACGCCCATCGTCATCTCCACCCGACCACTCCAGGAGAACCATCTCGCCAACAGCTACCCCTGCCGGAGTACAACCCCCTGGAGGTGCACCACCGCCGAGCTCCGCCAGCACCGTCTTCTTCTCCACCATGACGCTCCTTCGCTACTCCGACATCCGCCGGCCATTTGTCAGCCAATCACCTGCCGTTCGATCACAAAGATGCTCAGATCCTGACCATTAACATCTGCAGTGATCCCAAGCGTTGGATCCGATCGACATCGACGGCCCAGATCCAATCCAAGCCCACTTCCGAGCCAAACTCCACGCCAACAGCTTTGGGCTGCCCGACGCACTCAAGCGGCGCTACCTGTAGGCCTGAGCCCCGAGCCTGACCTCCCATTGAGCCTGCAGCGCACGTGATTTTCACGTGATACGGGGAAATTGCAGAAAAAGCCCCTAAACTCCTCTATTTTGCATTTCAGTCCCGCCGACTAGAGGGCACGTGCCGCATACGTGCCCCTCTGGAGATTTTGCAAAAAGCCTTCCATAAGTACTGGTAATTAAACTTAGGTCCCTCTCTGCATTTCTTTATATTTATTTATTTAATTGCAGAAATACCCCTGTATTTCCCCTTCATTTTAGATATCTACATTACATTATTTTATTTATCCAAAAATAGCATGATGTTTCTCAATTAATTTTCTACGTTTTGACATATTGTGGATATTTTTGTGATTGATGGATAATTAATAATTAATTATTTTCTGTAAATTTGTATATTTTGCCTAGTTTATGCTCTTAAATTTATATTTGATTAATCATTTCTCTAAAAATTCCAGAAAAATCATATATTGTAGAGTTAATTGTACTTGACATTATATTAAAAAAGAATTACATTTGCATGCACAATTTGCCCTGTAAAAATCATATAATGTAGAGTTAACAGTTTGCACAGTTGGCCCAATCCGAGGTACCCCTCCTTCGAATCCTCTCAATCCTCCTCACAGTTTACTATTCACAGGGGTATCCTCCTCACAGTTTACTATTCACAGGGGTACCCCAACTGTCCAACCCTGCAACCAAACGAACCCTAAAAGTTGATACAAGTAAATGATCATGATCAAATACGATTAACCCATTTTCAGTTGCCTATGCTGTAATTTTGAGTTGATTTGCCATGTAACTTGTTCTTATCTTCTGATATTACTTTAGTTAGCCTATATTCGATTCTTGGCATTATCATTGTCATTAAATTTTAATACTTTGTGATGAGCTCCCAACTCAGCATGTGAATCCCTCTTGACAAACTTTATGGAGAATGTTTCGATGACATTCTCGATATTTAGAAGCAATATTTATCTCGTGTTATAATCAAGTTTGGATGTCACAATCTTTTTAGAAGAAAATGCTACAACTTGACGTTGAAATCACATGGGATATAAATATCTTCGAGATGGGACTATTGGAAGGTATGCATATCTCTGTTTCTCATTTTTTTGAGGAAAAAGGGTGAACTCCCGAGTTGGGACTCACCGCCAAACCTTTAATTTATAAAAATATAACGATATACATTACCTTGTAGACCAGAATCGATACAGAGAGATACAAGATGCGATTACGTTTTCAGAATAAAACCTTTGTTTCTTAAAAATCAGATCATTTCTTCCTCCCCATATGGCCCAAAGTGCCGCAAATACCAAAGAAACGTCATCCGTCGAGTTCATCCCCACCGACCTAATAGATCTCCAGAACTCAGTCGTGCCACCATGCAGTAGCCATGTCGCGCCTATCTCCTTCCAAACATGATCCAATGCAGGACATGTAAAAAACAAATGCTCCGCATCTTCCGTCTGTGCACCGCATCTATCACACTGCGTATCTGGAATGCCAAACAGTCTTCCTCTTCGTGCTTTATCCCAAATCCTTCCTCTTCTCAAGCACCATAGAAAAAATTTGACTCTGTAAGGGATCCTGCTTGCCCAGATAATCTTCATATCCTGCTTCAGGTCGGTTTCCAAACCATCACTTCTCCCTCTAAACATATTGTATGCCTTTTTCACTGAGAATCTCTCTCCCTCCCAAGCAAAATGATCCTTACCCTGCGAGATGCAACCAAGAGAGGGCAGCTCAGATAGCATTCTGTCCAACTCCTCCCTTCTACGCTCAGAAAGATCATGCAGGAAGCGAGGAACCCACGAACCTGAGATTCTGACCTGAGCCACTGAACAATCTCTGCTTTCCGCCCAAGCAAAGATTCTTGGGAATATGCTGCATAAAGCACCATCACCCGTCCAGTTGTCCAGCCAAAAATGAAAGACCTCCCCGGACCCCATTCTTGGCACCATTCTCGACCTTATCTGCGGTAAAATATCACGGATCCCATTCCAAAGGGAAGACTCGAATCTCACTCTACCAGCTTCTTATCTCTGTTTCTCATTGTAGATGCTGCTGAGAAAGTAAATGTTTCTACTTATTTACCGAGGTTAATGCTCTAACTTTACGCATCTTGGGATGGAGGTCATGAGAACTCTGGATAGTTATAATATTCATCATCATCAACAACAACAATAATAACAACAATAACAAAACCTTTTCCCACATTAAGTAGGGTCGGCTACATGTATTCTTTGCCTCCATTCATATCTATCTTAGGTCATTGTCAGACTTAGATCCAAAAAAGTAAGATCCCTTCGTATAAGCAATTTTATCGCATCTTATTATCGATCGGGGCTACAACAACTTTACTTCTGATTGCATCATTTTGAATGTTAAAAAGATCTCTACATATATGTCTACGGATCGACCTTAGCATTTTCGTTTCTGTTATTGTCATTCTCTGCACATGTCTTTGGTTTACAGACCAACATTCAGATCCATAGAACATAGCAGGTCTCATACATCTATCTGTAAAGCAACTTTTTCTCTGTAACTTGATATTGGCATCGTCACATACATCTATCTGGGAAGGAGGTTCTCCTCCAAGCCCAATCAGTTTGATACTCTTTTCGACCAAGATGTTCACAAGGTTAAATTGTGTTGCCTAATTTTCTACGCATTGATATTTTGAAGTGTAAATGATCATGGAGATACATTACAATTTAATTTGTGTCACTTAAATCGCGGTCCTTATTATCAATGTTTTACGTGAGATTGCTGATTGAAAGGGTTGCACGCCTTTGCTTGGCCTGGGTTCACCAACAAGGGGACATCGTACTCCATATTCCCAATACTAGAAAGATGGATATCTGCTTAGATGGTTATGTAAAGGATGTCAGCAGAGTTCAAGCGAATTGAATGCATATAAAACTTGGGGATCCAACTACAAAGAGACAGGCAGTTTGATACAACATTGCTCTGGCCTACATCTTGCTTTTCGATCCCCAGTTGCTATGGGGAACAAAGGACGAAATACTATCGAGGAGAGGGTTGATGAGAGGACTAGGTCATCATTATTCTAGGTGGGTACCCTAGCCTAAATTATGCCGACTTAATGTAGATTCATCTAATATCAATACCTTCTGAGAACAAAAGATGAGGGTTTCAAAATATCGTATATATCACTACCAAATAAGGCAGATAGACACAATTCTTCGGAGGAGGAGCAGCGACTCGGAGAATGATACTACAAAGAGAAGTGGAAAATCGAAAAAAATTTAGGATGCATTTGGTTGTCGGGTTACTCTGAGGTAAACTGGAGGAGGATAACTGATTTAGCTAAATTTCGGTGGTCTTAAGTTCCATACAAGGCGGGAACTCAGTGTATGTGTCGACCACTCAGAAATCCGAACTAAAGTCAACAATGAACCCACAATCAGATCAATCAAAGAGAAGCAAATGTGGAGTCAAATTTTATTATAACTCTACATGAAAGATGTATATGTGTAAGTATGTAGAGGTCGAACTTAGGGAGCACACATGATAGATCAAGCAAGATGCTAAAAATGTGATGTGATTAAGTGTCTACAAATATGCAATTTTTTTGTGGGTTTTTAATTTTATATTTTTTTATTTGATTTTTGATTTTATATTTTTTTAGTTTGATTTTAAATTTTATGATTTTATATTTCCTTTTTATATTTTATATTTTTTTTATATTTTCTTTTTCTATAATAGAATATATATACAATATAAGGAAAGAGAGGATAAGGTATTTATAAAAATAAAGAAAAATGCTCAAAAATCAGGGAAATAAATGTTTTTGGTCTTTTTATAATTTTATTATGTTTTTATGATTTTTGGAGATTTTTCTAAATGTTTTTGGTATTTTTAAAAGTCAAACTGCAAGAAAACAATGGACTAACCTACTAGCCGAAATTAAAATGAGGATAAAAATTCACAAACAGTATCGAAAATTCCTTAAATTAATTTTAAAATAAAGGAAATATGATAAGAAAACTATAAAAACTTAGTTTTCATTTTTAGGGTTTTCTAGATTTTTTAGATTTTTATGAAGTTTTTAAGAGTTTTCTAATTATTAAGGTTTTTGTTTTGAAATTTTTAATAAATTTTGGATTAACACTAAAATATGATGAGACAAGCAAAATGTATTTTCTTTGGAATTTTTTAAAACATTTTTATAATTTTTATGGATTTTCTAATGCAAACAGTATTGAAAATGCATATTTTTGATTTTTTATAATTATGAAAATGCAATAAAAATGCAATACAAAAATGTAGCGTGAATAAGCAAGCAAATAGGAGCCTATGATATTTTTTGGTTATTTTTCGAATTAAGATGATGTACTAAATAAATGTAAACAAGAAATAAAAATCACACAGCTGGCAGGGGCATTAATGCAATTATCCAGAAAGTCAGGGGCCTAAGTGCAATTTTTACCAAAATATATTACTGAATAAACAACTTAATGGACCAAATATAAATTCCGAGACCTTCAAGGGTACGCTTGCAAAAACACCAAAGCCACGTGCGCAAGCACGCGCGCCTGGTAGGGGCACGGATGTAATTTCCAAAACTGCGGGGGTTTTAATGCAAACACTCCAAAAATATTACACTAGTTCCGAAAGTTTTTGTATCAAAACGAAATGCCCCAAACCAGCGAGGGTTCCTTTGCAAAATGACCACGCACCTCACGTGCGCTTGTCACGTGAGGTGACGCGACCAAGGACCCATTGGCAATTACAAAAAGTGTCAGGGGCTTACGAGCAAATATTGCAAAATAAAATAACGGCAGATGAAAGTTTGAGTCTTATTATGTAAGTACAAAAACACCTTGGGCTAAAGAACACAATACCGAAATTAAGTAAGCGGATCCGACGGCAGCTGATATTTCACTTAACGCCACGTGTCGGCGATCCAACGGCCGATACCCCTTCGCTTGAGCGGTCTAGATTAGATGGACCCAACAGATCGGACGGTGGAGAGCGGGGTTTATTGGACGGATGCTGAACGACCTGGGGCTCCTTGATGATCCGACGACAAAGAAGGCCGATGGACGAACAGGGAAGAACCCCACCACTGCGAGGTTCCTCCGGCGAGGTACTCCTTCTCCGGCGGTCCTAATTGTTTCAAAATGGCCCGACAGGTTCCTGCAGTCCTTCCCTAGACGCTAGTGGCTCCAAAAGGGGAAGACAGCTGCCAGAGCAACACGGCGGAGGTGGCGGAGCAACACGGCCCCAGGTACCTCCGCCGCCCCACAAAATGAACCTCCAGCACTTCTCCCTACGCGTGGACCTGCAAGACAGAGTTAGGGAGTCGGGGGTAAAATGCCCCGACCCCTCAGAGGGGTGGAAACAAGCTGGGATGCGGAGTAGACGCTCGCCGGAGCAAGCTCCGGCGAGGTGGGTATGAAGGGTGACGAATGGATTCCAGGCGGAGAGGAGGGTAGCTAGATGATCCTAATGCTACTGGAAGTAAAAGCAAGCAAGAAAAGATAAATAAAAAGAAAACCTCAAGCCAGAAATGGTGAGGTGAAAACTCACGGCCAAGGTGATCGGAGGTGGCTGGAACACGCCCCCTAGCCTCGCCGCACCTCAACGGGGGGTGTGGAATGACTCCCCTGTCACCGGAAGTCTGCTATACCCGCTCCCGGAGGTCAGAGGTCATCAAAGGTGGTTCAAAGAGAAATGGAGGGTTTGGGTGCGGTTTTGAGATGTGGTGAACAGGGCTCCAAGATCGAGGGATATCTCTCGAATCAATGATCCAATCCCCGAGGAATCCCTTGGGCGTGTATGGTTAAACATCGGGGAGAAAAAGTCGTGAAGGTTGCATCATGATTTGGTGAAAGAAATGGTCTCCAAAATTGGGAGAAAAATGAGGGAAACTCAGTCTGACACGCATCAGAGGGGAGGTCAGACAGTTGACCAGAGGTCAACTGTCCGCGCCCCCTGGTTGGTCCACGTGGACCAACTAGGAAAAACCTCTGGAAAAAGATTTAGAAATTAATTTAAAAATAGTAAATGATTTAATTAATTTTAGATTATTAAATAAAAAATATTCATTATTTTATAAACTATTTTATTATGATTTTTAATTATTTTTGTGGGGTGTATAATTACAAGTTACCATTTATACCCCTTATAGGTATCTATATCTATATATTTTATTATTTTATTTTTATTTTGTGTATTTAATTTATTTATTTTTGTTTATTATTTAATAAATTTATAAAATATTTAAATATATTTTTATTTTATTTTTATGATGTAATTTGTACATTTAATAAAATAGAAATATAAATTATACAGGTATGTGTATTGATATTATACCTATGTATCATATTACAAGTATTTTATTTTTGTATTTTATTTGTATTTTATTCTTATTTTAATGTAAATATTTATTATAAATAATATTTACAAAATTATAAAAATTTAAATTATAAAAATAAAGAATAAATAATAAAATGAATATTTTAATATCTACAAGTATACAAGAGGGGTCCAAAACCCAACTTTCAAACCGTAACTCCGAAAAATACGAAACCATCTCCATAAAATAGTTTATTTAATGTTATATACAATTAAAGATGAGTTTGGTACATTTCGAGTTTTAATTTGCAAGATACGGGTCTGGGAAGTTAAAGTTCTGGAATCTTATTCAGATCATAACTTTTTATCTGTATATTATTTTTAGGTGAAATCAATTTTGTATTTTTCTTTATTGAATTATCTACATCTTTCATGTACAAAACTTTTTTATTTGAGGTATAAAAAGTGGAACAAAAAATAGGTCCCAAAATGAATAAAGAATGAATTAAAAACAAAGGTATTTTATTGTATTTTGGCCCTTATCTCCCCCTACTTTATTCCTTGTCGACCTAGTCATCTAGATGCCTAAGTCTCGGGGTTTCATATCATAAAATATTTGCAATATTTTATTCTTTTTATTTTATTTTATTTATTCTATAATCTTGACTTTTTACAGTATTTTATACACTATTTACAGGCACATGCATGAATGCTAAGATGCATAAATTAGCGTTATTACACGAATTTGCTAGGATTTTTTATGCCAAAATGATAGAATAAAGATGATGAAATGTGGCTTCATCAATAACCCATTTTTTTATTTTGATGTTTGGATAGAGGATTTTGTGTTGAGTGGGTTTGTTGTGATGTGATTATATTGTAGTTTGAAAAAGTGAGCAGTTATTGTGATGTGATTGTATTGAAGTTTGAAAAAGTAAGTAGAAGTAGAGTAGTTTATAATTTTTAGATGATATGATGGCATAATATATTATTTTTTGATGGAATAGATGAAAAATAAATGATTTATATAATGTATTAAAAAATAGAGGATGAGTGGACCCTATGGGTGCGTTTGGTACGCGGGTACCCTGGGGTAAACTGGTAGGGGATAACGCGCTTTTGTATTTGGTGTTTGAATAGAGGGTTAAACTGGGGGTGAGTTTGTTGTGATATGATCGTATTGAAATTTGGAAAAGTGAGTAGTTATTGTGATGTGATTGTATTGGAGTTTGAAAAAGTAGATAGAAGTTTATATTTTTTAGTTGATATTATGGTATAATATATATTTTTTGGAATAGATAAAAGAGAAATGATTTATTTAATTGAGCTCGATCCAGAATTTTAGGCTCAATAGCTTAACGCGCCGAGCCCAGCTCAACTTGATAACTCGATAAGGAGCTCAATAAGGAGCTTTACTTTAATCCCACATCAGATAAAGCTGAATTCGGAGGGAGCGAGGAGTCTATATAAGTAGAAGGATTGCCCCGTCTACATGCATACTTGCCTTAACTCGGCTCAAACCTTATCAAGCTCAAGTTGACTCGATAAGAGGCTCGCGCTCACCGAACCCGAGTCCGAGTCAAACCTGAGCTCAAGCCCCAGCCAAAACCTGGCTCGATTTCTTGGACTCGATAGCCAGCCCTATTCACCGGACGAATCGATTTCCAATACATGCGTATATAACACACTAAAGCTTCTTGTTTGGAGCTTATTTTTAGACTTCAACACGGATTTCGCATGGAACAAAAATTCTAACGGAAGAAATGATCATTTTCTATAAGAAAGGTCAAAATATAATCTAATATAAGATAATGGAGCCATTAATGATCCAAACTCAAAACAAGTTGCAAAGATCATTATTTCTCGATAACGACTTCAATCTAACACCGGCATGACGAGCATTCCTGATGTAGGCCACATGGCCACCAACACAGCTGTGATCAACATAATTCTAGATCGCGTGCAACCATGATGGATCATTAGTGGGGCATGGCTTTAAATAGTAGCAAGCAATTCACATCAAATGTTAATAAATGCGATGCACGTTTAGCCTTTCCCAATTTCTATATTTCACAACTTCCCTTATTTGGAGTCGAGGAGATGAAAGTAGAAAGAGATCATGATCCCGTTCTCTTGAGGGGATCCTCTTATTTGCAATTAATTTATATTAGAGGTCAAAGAAAGTTAACCAGATATTTGACTTTTATCGGATTTAAGTAGGGATGAAAACGAATGTGAATACATTCGTATCCGATTCACTATCGTATTCGTTTTATACATATTTTGACATTCTTATTCGTATGCGTTTTAAAATGGTTGCGTATATGGATATCACTTTGACATTCGTTAATATTCGCATTCGTATTCGTATATTCATTTTCGTACGTAAGTATAGTAATATATTTATTTATAACTGCACCTAACAATATTTTATGATCACATTCACCATTGTTGATATAATTGTTATGGAATTACTGTATCTAGTATACCTATTTTATGTGTAAACCATCCTAAACATGTATATTTTAGTTAATCTATTAGAAATTTATGTTACTATTCGTATCCAATTCGTATTCGTTCTACATTCGTATTCGTTTTTAAGGATATGATAACCCATTTTTTATATCCGTCAATATTCATATCCACATTCGTATTCGTATTTTAAAATGGATAAGGATATGATTATACCTATATTCATATCCGTATCCGACCGTTTTCATCCCTAGATTTAAATCAACATCCGTGGAACTTCAAAAAGCATATTAAAACTGACTAAACCTTTGACTCTTAATTAAGATAAAAACTAAAAATGTCATAGTTAGACAAAAGTTTGAAAGTGTTAACATATTGAATTTATACGATTAGATTTTTCACGAGGATTTTAGAGAGGGGTTGATTTTAAAATGTAATGATGTGGCCAAATAGTTTGGATAAGGTGATACTAATGCCAAGTACATGCTAACCTGGAAACTTTGCTAATAATTAGTATATGAACTCGCGCTTCGCAGCTTTCTAATTTCTTCATGTTTTTTTTGGAAATTAGGCAAGGTATCAAATTGAACAATGATGGTTGAGTCTCAAACATGGACCTCAAACATTTTTTTATACGATATTAAAGCTCCTTGTGGTCGTACTCATACTACCCTATGTTCCAATGATGTAGCTACATTGAGGTGGTATACTATAACAGGAAAAATAGAAGCGAATAATACAAATATATGTTTTGAACAAAATATGGATATACATATATGTATGTATACGTGTGTGTAGGGGGCCTTTCCAATAGGATGCATCCTTTTTTTAGTTTAGGAAGACCTCCTCCTAAACAATACTAGCACTTTTGTAAACACTTTGAATTATAACTGCATGTTATAAACATAAACTGAACATTATAAAATACCAATTGCATAATGTAAAATACAATTATCAAAATTGCATATTATTATACAAAATATATATTTACTCTACTAAAGTTATAATATTTTTTTTAAAAAAGGAACGACCTTCCTGAACTCAGGAAGGACCAAGTCTCATTGGAAGAGCCTCTCTCTCTCTCTCTCTCTCTCTCTCTCACACACACACACACACACACACACACGCACGCACGCACGCACGCACGCACACGCACGCGCACACGCGCACACACACACACACGCATATATAAGGGGATCTTCCAATGAGACGGACCTTTCCTAAAATAGAAAAAGCCACTTGATGAATCTCGTATTCATCATGCTAAAATTGGTCATTTAGGCTCTGTCCCCCATCATCCTTTTGTAATTAATCATTAATAGAGCATTATTAGCCATCATGCATGTGTAAATAATATTCGCATTTCATCATGCATAAATTGCATTAAAAATCCCAAGTGTAAATTAGCCCAAAAAACCGCTAACTTCTCATATTTTTAATTAATTCATCCTAACTCCGATTGACCCAAAACCACCTCCATTGTGTAAATATTACTAACCTTATTAAATAAAAAATACAAAAAAATACTAACTCCAATAATTGTCAAATAATCCCAAAGTCAAATTTTACATCTGACAGACTAAAATGAGCATATCTCCCACATAAAGTGTCCGATTTTGATCTACTCACTTTTAAAGTACTCCATTTTTAAATACCTTCAAAACAAGACCAATTTCATAAAATTCGGAGCTCATTTGTGAAAGTTGGGTTTTGGGCCTCTTTTGCGCATTTTAACTTTTTGCTATTTTTGACCTGAGTTTTTATGTGCATATTTAACTCTTTTAATTTTATTTATTTTTCATCATTATTCTTTGATGGAAGTTTTATTAAGAGACTCAAAAATTCAAATCCAGATCTAAACTGAGATCAAAGAAACTGACCAAGTCCAAGTGTCCGTTGTCGGTCTGTATAAAAGTTGTGCGTTTCTAACTTCTAATTTATTTTCCTATTTTCTTATTCATTAAAAATTTAAAAAAACTAGATTAGCATGTAATTAATTTTCTTGAATTTTATCGTATTTTTTCTATAATTTTTATCCTCTCTACAACTA
The DNA here is from genome assembly GCA_037367405.1 of Ottelia alismoides. Classification (NCBI taxonomy): domain Eukaryota; kingdom Viridiplantae; phylum Streptophyta; class Magnoliopsida; order Alismatales; family Hydrocharitaceae; genus Ottelia; species Ottelia alismoides. Next base: position 148,575 of record JAZKJV010009079.1, on the reverse strand, counting down.
CCAAAAAAATTACAAAACTCCAAAAATCGGTTTTCTATACACATGGAAAGCCACCAAAAATACCACTTCTCACAGATGACCTCTTTTGCTTCTGAATCCTTCATTAAAGTTGTAGATCTCGTCGAGACGAGCAACTTTCGTGAAGGAAATTTTTCGATCCGAGGTCTCCTGCTATTTTTTTCTAATTTAATTCATCTTTAAATTTTTGAAATTTTTTTGGGTGCCACGTGGCAACCCCTGGGCGTGCCACGTGGCACCCCCATCTCTCTCTCCCCTGACCCACCCCCGGGTCACGTGCCTAGCACGCGACCCCATCATCTCCCATCTCCAGCCGTTGTCCCCCCTTCCCCCCGCATAACGCCACATTCACTCCCCACTCCTTCTGCATGTAGCGGCCGCCGGCCGTCGACCTCCTCCCCACCGTTACAACCTCTCTCTATATAGAGGATCCTCCGACGCCGCCAAAAAAACCATCCGCCCTTTCTCGTCAATGCCGGTGACAGCGACTGACCAAACGCGGCGCGATCCGGAGGTCGATGACCTCTGCGCTGCTCCTAGCAGCTGAGCTTCGCTGCGCGACCGCCCGCAGCTGAGGCAAACACCGGAGTTGAGGAGCTCCTCCTCCAGCTTCAGGCGACATACCTCCCACCCCCTATTTCGTTTTTTTATCTTTGTTAACCCTTGCAGGAAGCACCGCCACAGCAGAGCGCCTCCGCCCCTCTGCCCGCGCCTCTGCGTCGCCGGCTGAGCAGAGCCTCCTCCGCGCGACTCGGCCGAGCTCTGTTCACCGCCCGCGTGGCCGGCCCTGCCCTCCGCCTCCAGCAGCCGCGACACCCACCGCGCCTTGGCCTTCGTCGACAGGCGCTCGCCCGAGCCCAGGTCCCTGCGCAATCGCCTTCGCCGCCCCGACCATCCTCCGCCTTCGCACGGAGGCGCCGCCTCGACCAGCCAGCACCGCCCATCGGCCGCCCGCTCCAGCTACCGTAGGATCGGGACGAGGCCCCAGATCCAACGGCTGAGAGCCTGCCACGCGCCCCCTCCCCCCCGAGCCTAGGCTCTAGCCTAGAAGCTCGGGCTCTCCGAGCCTCCGCTTCGTCATCCCAGCCTAAGGTTAAGCATCCAGACCTCAGGCTCGGACCCCGAGCCTCAGCCTCGTTCACCCGAAGCTCCTGGCGCATGTACTACGCACGTGCGCTGTGGGTAAATTAAAACGACCCCCCTGCAACTTTCAGAAATTACGTTTATACCCCCGCCTTGGTAAATTATGCAGGGACCCCTCCGACGTTTGGAAATTACAGATAAGTCCTCTCAGGGACCCTTTTGAAGGAAAAACTTTGTTTTATTTATATTTTAATCCCTGGACTTCATTTTATCATATCTTTTTCATACGGGCTCCGATTTTAGCATATAATATGTCATTTTGAAGCTATTTTCATGCTATACAACTTAGCATAATTTATGGACAAATCTGAGGAATTTATTGAGAATTATTATTGAGGGTATCTGTTGACATTTGCAGGGGCATTTTGACTTATCTATGCCACATTTTTCTTGAAAAATTTGACGACTTATTTTGCAGGGCTTTGATTTATGCAATGATGAAATTAATTTCAGATCTGAGGACTTAAATTTTGCAGGGGTTAAATCAAGGAGATTTATTAGGCTTATTAACTTGTGAACTGCAAACATTTCTTGAGAATATAATTTGAAGAATTTTGGAGATAAAATCATTGCAGGATTAATCTGATAGCATATACTTGCATCAGGGATTAATTTGATACATCCCTCTGGATTTGATATTATTTGATCTGTGATATCTTTTCGCGGTTATTGATTAATCTTATTTGGATTAAACATCAGTAAATCGCAGATCCGGTGCTTCATTTTTCCTGTATATTTCTTTGCATCTCATTGCATTGTACATTTTTGCAACACATAAATTAATCACACATTTATTAATTATCTAATTTGATTTGAGACCAAGCAACTAAGAATCACTGTTCCCTGTGTTCGACCTTGGTACACTTACCAAGTAAAAATACTCCACAACATTCAAAGATTGTGGTATTTTGACGACCGAAATCCACCTCCTATACTACAACTATCGACTATTAAAGAGGTAGATTTCGCTTCATCAAATGGCGCCGTTGCCGGGGAACGATGAATTTTTAGGATTTTGAATCATTTTTTGTAATTAATTTTTGTAAAATAAATTTTTGTGTCATTTTTTTCTCTTCTGCATTTTATTTTGCATTTCTCTCTGACTTCTGCTACTAACCGCAAATTCTCTCTTCGCAAACTTCTGGGAGCTGGATTTTGATATTAAATCAAGGATCTGCGATAAAGACTGAATTTTAATTTTGTGTGAGAGAGAGTTAGTATATATTTAATTTTCTGCAATATTCTCAGGGTCCCTCTCTGTGAACCCTTGTAATAATTAAGACTGAACTTTTCCTATGGTGTGTCGGGTCTGTTTCAACCCCTTCTGTGTGGTTTGGACCCGACTTGAGTGGCGTAGGACTTAGGCACATATACGCTTATTTTTCTATCATTGATTGTGCTCGTAATTTTTAGGCTACACTTTTCACTAATTAAACGCACTATAGATCGTTCAACATTAGCCAAAAATTTCAATCAATTCTTCTCGCTAATAGAACTACCTGTTTAGGGCATTTTCCATCTGTGCATACCATTTAGTGTAAATTTAAAATTCCTTGTCTTGTATCCCGCATGAAGAATGCGAGGATTCACTGTAAGTCCTTCTCTTAAGCATGCATCATTGATTTGCGTTTGCATTGGCTTTTCCGATTCCCCTTTCTTAAGTTTTACAACCTAGGATTTAAAGGAATTGGGACTGCTCGTTAGGCGCAAATCTCTGTGCTCACATAAACTACAGTGATAACCCTAATCTAAAATTGGGACTGCTAATCAAGGTGACTGTAAATAAACTGACCTAAAATTAACCTGTGTCTGGTGGAGAGAAACCCACTCGTTGTTTGTAAGGACTAGAACGCACACTTTGGATAGAGCCAAAACTGAGAAATTTCACAAAGACTACTGTTTTTAAAAATAATCAGCTACTTTTCAGTGAGGGTCTCGGGTAGCCGTTTTACGGTCCGACTTCCCTTAGCAGAGTGGGTGGTTTAGAGGACACCGCGGAAGGCACCATCCTCAAGGAACACGGGTAGCCATTTAAACGGTCCGTACTTCCACCTATACTGGCTGAGAGTAGATGCAACTAGTTGTACGAACTCGGGACAATCTTTGAGAAATATTTCAGTACCTAACAGCTCCGCTTAATCTGCAAGATTGTTTTGCCATTAAATTAAAATTGAAAAGATAAGCAGCCGAATCCTAACGTGCCTTCACCAGTGTTGAGTGGGTGAATCAACGTGTTTGTTTTGTATTTGAGTTGCGTGCGTCAAATACCTTGCAATTGAAAGCAAATCATGGTTCGCTGATCATTCCATCCCTCTTGACAAGATGTCAGCACAGTGATCTTTTTTCCCGATCTCCACGACCATGTCCCGATATTCTTCTTCTCACACTCCTCAGGGGAACCTACCATTCAAGTCAAGTTCTCCTCAGCCATCATTCTCTGCCCACCCATACATCCCTCCCTATGACCACACTTCTTCTTGGAATAGCCATCTCTCACATTCGGACAATCTTATGGATATAAGAGAGAGATCAGAATCAAGGATAGACAATAAAGTGACCGATATTGACAATAGAACACGATTTCCGGTCACTAGGATCTCACAGCCTCTTGAATTATTCCCTACTCAAGATAAGTATCAATTTTCCTTTGACAACCCACGAGAAAATCAAAGTCAAGGAAATACAACTCATGACCAGACCATAATGTTTATGAACAATCAATGCTCTACTCGAGGATACATGCCAGAATCACGACACATGGAGACTGATTATTCAATCACTAGTCATGAGATGTTTGAGGACGAGATTGCTCGGATTAATCATAGAGCAGACACTTTAACTATGAGAATATATGATCTCATCCAGTCAATGCAAAATTCAGAAGAACTGAGGCCACCACCATGCGAACCACTGGATCATCACAATCAGACACAACCACTGACCTCTGACTCCCCGACTGACCATATTACCGAAAATGCCAAAAAAATTGAAAAATTTGAAAATTCAAAAAAAATTGGACAATTCTGAAATGGAAGCATTTTGCAAGAGTCTAATCTTAGAGCTTCCATTAATCAAAGCCATAGAATATGTGCCCGATCTTAAAAGATTTGTGAAGAGTCGGCTGAACCCCAAAAAGACGGGCAAGAAACGATCAAGAACTGAATATCATGTAATATCTATGGCTAGTTCTTTGGTGATGAATCATAAAATCAAAAGCCGTAAAGTCAAGCGATTGACTCGGGTCACATGTGAAATTGAGGATTCTATATTTACTCATGTTCGGTTGGACGACGACTCCACATTAAACATCCTCCCGAAGTCCGTCTTTAATCAACTTAAATTCGGACAACTCAAAAAGACTAGGGTGATCGTTCAATTACCTGATCGATATATCAAAAGACCGTGGGGGATCGTTTCTGTCGTCGTAAATTTCTGAGGTAAATAACATAAGGTGGACTTTATTGTCCTTGACATTGAGTACCCCAAAAGGATGTCTGAGTCTCCTATTATTTTAGAAAAGCCGTTCTTAGCCTCCGCTAAGGCGATCGTCGATTGCGAGACTCAAGAAATCAAGTTCCCGAACTCGGACCACAATGAACACGACCCTAATGACACATCCTGCTCTGAGGAAAATCAACTTGAAATCAACAGTTATGATCAGAAGATAAATATTTCACATTATCAGACATCTCTACATGACACACTGATACAAACCCTAGGAGAGTCACCTAAGGGATTGACTGTTGGACAAACTTCGGATTCTCACCACCTTATTACTGCTCCTAGGAAAAATCAAGATTTTGGAGCTTATGAAGAATTGGAACATATTATTGAGGACCGTCACGATTATCTGAGTAGACCAATCTTCGAGTAGGTAGTAATTCATGAGATACTTGAACCATATAAGGAACCGACTCCGAAAACATCCGATGTCACCAAAATTCACGATAATCCAGAAGTAACATCAACACCTCCAGCCATAAACCACAAGATCCGCAAGAACAATCTCCCTCGATCGAAGCAGTGCATGACCCTTCAAGAATTGGTCGACTTTTATGGAGATTCATCTGATGAGGAACTCACAAATGCCACTTCGGTTACTCAAGACAGGGAGACGAAGACTGTCCAACTTCCTCTTAATACTTTCCAAGGAAACAAACCGACCAAGAAAGTCACCTTTGACCTTACACATTAGGTGATTTCTGAAGAGTCCTCGTCCGGTCCTGATGTGGTTCATCAGATAAGTGCAATAGGTACAACTCTGATCCATGGGCACTTACCTCTGATCAATAAAAGCTGGAGATCCTCTGCAGACGACTACTATTCTCCTGAGGACGACTCCGACGATGGCTGGTCTTCTTCATCGGCCTCTTCTTCATCATCGCCGTCTACATCTCCATATTATCTCCCTCCACACTCCCGCAAGAAGGTCCGTCGCAAACCTCCTTGATCTTGTACATCCGCAAATCTACCCGGTACCCCATCTATAATTATCCGATTATACTTAGGCTGACCTGAGCCTAAGTATAGGGGGACCGCTACCATTGTTTATACAAGCGCTTCTTTTTTGTTTTTGTCCCATCTATACGTCGCACGAGCTATGTCTACATTTCACTTTGTGCCATGAGGACATAGCACAAGCTAAGTATCAGGGGGTGTGTTTGTATATATTTTATCTACTTTATCCATAGCTCGTACTTTAATCGTTTTTATCTAACATCGGGGATGGGTACAAGTAGTTTGTTTAATACCTATTTAAAAAAACAATAAAACAACAAAAAAAAATTTTGCAAAAAAAAGAAAAATAAAAAAAAACTTTTTGCATAAAAAACATCATTCATGGTCTTGCATTTCATGCATTCCTTGGTCGAAATATTCCTGACACATTCACCATCACTCAAGGCTTGAGGATTTTTGAGGACACTTATTTTCTGAGATCTTGAGATTCTGAGTTAGCCTGCCTTAGTCATTAGGGTTTTGAACTTAATAATCCACACTTACCTAGTTTGAAAGATTTGAGCGCTATATTGCAATCTTCATCTCTACCTTCAAAGAATATGATCAGCACAAATCACTTCCACAACTGCATGATTGATGAGATGAGTTGAGATATCACTTGAGGAACTAGGACTGGAGATTTGAGTTTAGACCCGATCTGATGATATTCGAGGATGGGATAAAGTTAATGAAGGCTGCAGAAAACCTGAGTGTCAGCAAAACCCTAGCCAGTATGTGAACAAGATTCATATGCTATCTTTTTAATTTTGACCTAAGTGCCAGGGTGTGATGAAACTTAATGAAATTTGTTGATCAATGTGCGCCAACTTTTGGTAAAAGCAGTGGAGCTAGCCAACAACAGAAAAGCAATGAAATGTCAAAGAAAAGCTCTATTATCCAAGTCAAATTCTAAATGAGCTTCCACCAATGGCGAGCGCTCCCAAACATTTTCAAAGTGTCCACTTGGACCAAGCGCTAATTAGGACCAAGGAGTCGGGCTGACACCAAAAAAGGGCTCTGCATCGTAAATGCTACAAGTCTGGGTGTCGAAGGTATCTTAGATACTCAAAAGAGACACACCCCGACGTACTCCCAGAAAAACAAGTGCAGACGACTCCAAATTCTCTTGACGGACACATTGATCAACAATATTAAAATTTACATGTGTTGAGTAAAAAGGCACTCGAGAGGCCCCTTGTTCCAATGTGAGGGAGAGAAAATTAGACACAATCCTATGCCCTCCATCATCTGGCCGTCCATCTATACTTTCAAGTCTGACAAACTAATGAGATGGTTGACTGAAGCAAGAATAGACTTATTCCCTAGTGTTGAGGATTAGGTCTAGAGGAGAGTCTCTGGGACTGGAACTTTGAATGATGCCCCGACTCGACTCTCATGAAATGCAGTACACTTAAAATCATATCCTTATATTATATGTACAAACAGAGAGTCTGAAAATTAGAGAAGTTGGATTCCTTTTGATTAAAGCTTGGTTGAGCCAGAATTTTAGGATCACTCAAATTAAGGGTCTTCTATGAATTAAGCCTTGAAAATTCACATGCACAGTCAGGGATATATTCAACTAAGTCATTCATTCATGCTCGGGGACGAGCATGGTCTAAGTATAGGGGTATGATGAATCTCGTATTCATCATGCTAAAATTGGTCATTTAGGCTCTGTCCCCCCATCATCCTCTTGTAATTAATCATTAATAGAGCATTATTAGCCATCATGCATGTGTAAATAATAACTGCATTTCATCATGCATAAATTGCATTAAAAATCCCGTGTAAATTAGCCCAAAAAACCGCTAACTTCTCACATTTTTAATTAATTCATCCTAACTCCGATTGACCCAAAACCATCTCCATTGTGTAAATATTACTAACCTTATTAAATAAAAAATACAAAAAAATTACTAACTCTAATAAGTGTCAAATAATCCCAAAGTCAAATTTTACATCTGACAGACTAAAATGAGCATATCTCCCACATACAGTGTCCGATTTTGGTCTACTCACTTTTAAAGTACTCCATTTTTAAATACCTTCAAAACAAGACCAATTTCATAAAATTTGGAGCTCATTTGTGAAAGTTGGGTTTTGGGCCTCTTTTGCGCATTTTAACTTTTGCTATTTTGACCTGAGTTTTTATGTGCATATTTAACTCTTTTAATTTTATTTCTTTTTTATTATTGTTCTTTGATGGAAGTTTTATTATAAGACTCAAAAATCCAAATCCAGATCTAAACTGAGATAAAAGAAACTGACCAAGTCCAAGTGTCCGTTGTCGGTCTGTACAAAAGTTGTGCGTTTCTAACTTCTAATTTATTTTCCTATTTTCTTATCATTAAAAATCCAAAAAAACTAGATTAGCATGTATTTCTTGTATTTTATCGTATTTTTTCTATAATTTTTATCCTCTCTAAAACTAACAAAAAAATTACAAAACTCCAAAAATCGGTTTTCTATACACATGGAAAGCCACCAAAATTACCACTTCTCACAGGTGACCTCTTTTGCTTCCGAGTCCTTCATGAAAGTTGTAGATCTCGTCGAGACGAGCAACTTTCATAAGGAAATTTTTCGATCCGAGGTCTCCTGCTATTTCTTTTCTAATTTAATTCATCTTTAAATTTTTGAAATTTTTTTGGGTGCCATGTGGCAGCCCCTGGGCGTGCCACGTGGCACCCCCATCTCTCTCTCCCCTGACCCACCCCCGGGTCACGTGCCTAGCACGCGACCCCATCATCTCCCACCTCCAGCCGTTGTCCCCCCCCCCACACATTCACTCCCCACTCCTCCTGCATGTAACGGCCGTCGACCTCCTCCCCACCGTTACAACCTCTCTCTATATAGAGGATCCTCCGCCGCCGCCAAAAAAACCATCCGCCCTTTCTCGTCAATGTCGGTGACAGCGACTGACCAAACGCGGCGCGATCCAGAGGTCGATGATCTCTGCGTTGCTCCTAGCAGCTGAGCTTCGCTGCGCGACCGCCCGCAGCTGAGGCGAACACCGGAGTTGAGGAGCTCCTCCTCCAGCTTCAGGCGACATACCCCCACCCCGTATTTCGTTTTTTTATCTTTGTTAACCCTTGCAGGAAGCACCGCCGCAGCAGAGCGCCTCCGCCCCTTCGCCCGCGCCTCCGCGTCACCGGCTGAGCAGCGCCTCCTCCGCGCGACTCGGCCGAGCTCTGTTCGCCGCCCGCGTGGCCGGCCCTGCCCTCTGCCTCCAGCAACTGCAACACCCACTGCGCCTTGGCCTTCGTCGACAGGCGCTCGCCCGAGCCCAGGTCCCTGCGCAACCGCCTTCGCCGCCCCGACCATCCTCCGCCTTCGCGCGGAGGCGTCGCCTCGACCAGCCAGCACCTTCCGTCGGCCGCCCGCTCCAGCTACCGTTGGATCGGGACGAGGCCCCATATCCAACGGTTGAGAGTCTGCCATGCCCCCCCCCCCCGAGCCTAGGCTCTAGCCTAGAGGCTCGAGCTCTCCGAGCCTCTGCTTCGTCATCCCAGCCTGAGTCTAAGCATCCAAACCTCAGGCTCGGACCCCGAGCCTCATCCTCGTTCACCCTAGTACGTGCGCTGTGGGTAAATTGCAGCAACCCCCCCTGCAACTTTCAGAAATTACGTTTATACCACCGCCTGTGTAAATTACGCAGGGACCCCTCCGACGTTTGGAAATTACAGATAAGTCCTCTTAGGGACCCTTTTGAAGGAAAAACTTTGTTTTATTTACATTTTAGTCCATGAACTTCATTTTATCATATCTTTTTCATACGGGCTCCAATTTTAGCGTATAATATGTCATTTTGAAGCTATTTTCATGCTCTACAACTTAGCGTAATTTGTGGACAGATCTGAGGGAATTTATTGAGAATTATTATTGAGGATATCTGTTGACATTTGCGGGGGCATTTTGACTTATCTATGACACATTCTTCTTGAAAAATTTGACGACTTATTTTGCAGGGCTTGATTTATGCAATGATGAAATCAATTTCAGATCTGAGGACTTAAATTTTGCAGGAGTTAAATCAAGGATATTTATTAGGCTTATTAACTTGTGAACTGCAAATATTTCTTGAGAATATAATTTGAAGAATTTTGGAGATAAAATCATTGCAGGATTAATCTGATAGCATATACTTGCATCAGGGATTAATTTGATACATCCCACTGGATTTGATATTATTTATGTTGGAAATGCGATCCCACGGCGAGCCATTATGCAATAAATGTTATTGCACATATCATTCCCTGATCTGAAATGAAGAATGGATAATTTGTATAATAGGTCCCTTAGTACAATTAGGGTTATGTACCATGGCCATCTTAATAATCATACAACTGTTGATTCAACTATTGAATCATAGAGGCTGGTGCTTGGATGAATATCTAAAGAGTTAGATTGAGGACTCATCAAGCACCGTCAAATGATTATTAAGAGATGATCTCCAGCCTGAGTAGGAGATGGCAATCCTATCTCTGAAGGCTGATATCTGACCGACCTCTTGATGCAGGTCCTCTACATAGGAATAGAGATTCGGAGGTGTCAGATTAGTTAGGTCAAAGAGTTGACTTAACGAGATCGAGATAACCAAAGTCCTATATCGTATGCTGTCATGATATAGGCACGCATCCTCTGACCGGAGACAGATGTGTTCCTATATGTCTGAGTGTGTACATTTGGCAGACCAATAGGTTGATGACCTAATCAAGGTCTATACACCGGCGCGCTGGTGTGCATATAAGGGCATATGAGTAATACGATCTCTCAAAGGGATCATACAGGTTCAGTTACTGAACCGGAAGACATGAGCTCACTCATGAGATATTGGGATGAATCAAATTCCATGTGCATGGTCGTCTCGCTTTGGAAGCTTGACTGAATTTGTAGGTTTGATATATACTTTTAGTATATGATCAAGACCTAGGTATGATATACACTTTTGGAAAGTGTATGATCGATACCAACTCCCAATGAACGAATGAGAAACTTACTGATAAAACCATGAAGTAGACAGTATAAAGTTGATCCGATACTTCGGGTTTAGTCTGAGTCTTCCAGTATGCAGGATGTACAGGTATTGGGAATACCTGAGGGTGATTTGATCATAAACGATTGTATAACCATGACGCTTCCATTCCAAGGGAGTGATGAAACGGGTCTGGATTTTAATGACTCCTCTCAGTAGAGAAGTGATCTCATCTTGGTCCAAGTGTTGGACATTGATCTGAATATGATTCAGATACAATGAGAAGATTAGATTTACGGTCTTGATTTAATCAAGCATCTGTGAGAGGCCCGCGATCTGGATTTGAGATATGATCTCAATATCCATGTCACTATACGTGGAACAATACAATCGCCCTGTCCTTATCTCCAAGTATCTGCGGAGAGATTGCATTATTCTTGAAGGGTTCAAGAATAATTCCATAAGATCTAAGCAATGAAGAAATAATGATTAAATGTGATTTAATCATCTTGAGTGTGAAGAAATTATCCAATTTAATTAAATGTGATTTAATTAATGTGGATAAGAATAATGTGGATAGAAATATCGATTATTCATAATATATTTATAATGTATTAGAGAGAGCTAATTATAATTTATATGTGTTGATTAATTATGTGTATTGGATACACATTGTGTAACTAATTAACAATGTAAATTATATGTTGTTTTGGGTTGTGAATATGATTCACAATTTTTCCATGGCAAGAATGCAATATTCTCAAAGATAATTGTGAATTATTTTTGAAGAATAAAACCCAACAAAATTTGTTGCAAATTAATAGGAGAGAAATCCAAGGAGAGATGCAATCTCATGGAAATCCATGAGATTGCTCTCCATTGGGAAACAAGTGGGCGGCGCCCAATTCCTATATGGAATGGGTGGCCGTCCCCTCTTGATTGCACATGGAGATTTGATCTCCATGTGTATTCTCTCCTTATTTGTTGGGTTGATTTAGGAATAAATTATATTTGATTTTGTCAAATATATTTTGACCTAAATTTGTTGCTTTTGACAACAACAATCTTGGCCATTGGATTGACACAAATAAATCTCATCCATTGATTTTGTGTGTCTCATGGATTGAGATCCATGGATCCCAAAACCCTATAAATAGAGAGGCATACTATGCTCTCTAATAACTTGCAATATTGGAGCTCTCTCTCTCCCTCATTTCTTCATACACGCCAGCCCTCGCTCCCTCTCTTTTTGGTGGCCGTCCACCATACCCTAGAGGAGAGAACCGTCGTCGCCTTCGCCACCGCGCTGCCGCTTCGACGTTCTTCGATTCTCCGTCTTCTTGGAGAGTTCCTCTCACGAAGGAGACGTTTGATCTCGTGCGACGAGATCAGTAGCAACCATGCTTGGATCATCTTCTTGGATTGCGAGGACAACGCGGTTCATCCTCGCGCTCGCAAGCAGTCTCGCCGACGATCGGACTTGAGACAGGAGGTCTCTTCCTTTAGAGACTTGATCAACCACTCTTCAAGAGGTATTGCATTATACTTGTTGTGGTTATAGATGAAACGATCTGAGAATGGTTCTCGGATCATGTGGTTTCATCGAATAAAATTTTTAAATTCCGCTGCACCGAACAACTAGTGCGACTAGTCGTTCCTCGTCGTATCCGATACGACGATCACGCTTCCGTGATGCGCTTGAGGATAATTTTCATATCCTTCAAGTGGTATCAGAGCCTTAGGTCGACGGTTTCGAATATGATTCGAAAAGCCGAGGACGACTTGGGTTTGTTAAGGTCGCGAAAGTTTTTATCGCATTTGATTTCGCAGATCTGTTTAGTAAATAAATTCGGCACTGTTTAAATTGTTTAAACACGAATTTAATACTTGGATTTTATTCCCCATTAAATAAGGAAACCATAGGATCTGAGTTTACGTAAATCGGATTTCGTATGCTCTAGATATGGTTGTTTTAATGAACATGTATGCACTGTTGCGGGAACTGTAGATCTGAACGTGATTAAAATGTTAATTACTGTTTAGACTTGCCTCGAAATGCGTGTAACATCACTTGGGTTCTGTCCTAAATCAAATTATCAATCTATGAAAATTGATTTTGTCTAATTTGGATTTAATATGATTGAGATATGCTAATTTTAGTAAGTAGGGGTCACTGCTGAAATTACAGTCCTAATCTAGAACCAAGTGATTGTCAATTAGTGAAATTAATTGTTAATTTCGTGAAATAATCATGAAAAATATTTTTGAAATATTTGAAGTTGATTATTTACATAATTGACATGGCCTCAACCAATTAATTGGTTAGATTTGATCTAAATCTTAATTGGAAACACAATCATCAAACTTGATGATTGTGTAGTGACTGTCATTTAATAAATTAGTGAATTAAATTGTTTAATTTCCTAGAATAATTGTGCACAAATATTTGTGAAATATTTGATGATAATTATTCCCTTAAATGACATTGCCTTAACCAATAATTGATTAAGATGTGATCTAAATCATAATTGGAAACCACAATCTTTCAAACTTGATGCTTGAATAGGATTTGGGAATTTGTCTAGCAAATTTCCTTATAATCAAAAATGTTTTGATTATTACTATATGGTACAATTTCGATTGAAGAACCGATGATCATCTCAAGTACAAATTAATCAATTTGGCATTATCCTTTCCCAAGGCGGATATGGTGCCTAGTCGGAGAGCATGGGGTTGCGGGTTGCAACGTATGTGGTCCGTCCCACTCTCGTCGGTACTGGCCATGACAGCGGGTAGGGCCGGGATAATGTCCGAGGGATTAAGATGTATTTTTCTAATTATTAAAATTCGAATTAATACGTATTTTGAGATATTACCATATATGTATTCAAGTAAAATAATCAAGTTTGATTGATTGAATTGGATTGACAATTAATTTAATATGATTAAATTGATTATGTCCAATTGAAATACTCTAATATGATTAGAGCTAATAATTCCCTTGGAAGAATTAATTATGTGAATGTGATTCACGATAATTAATTAAAATTTGAATATGATATGGAGGATCACATAAGTGACATCCATGGTCTCCCGTCAAGGCGAAGGGTTCCGTCGCCAGGGATTGTATGTAGGAGACGCCTGTCCGAAGTGACAGCTCCTGTATGCAAGGGCATCTGGATCGGGCTCTTTGCTTCTCGAAAGAGTAAGGCCGTATACGTAGTGACCCCAATATCGGATCCTCATATTATAGGGGCGATATTGGATTGCGTATAGAGAGTACTATTCCTATTGACGGTTGGTTCAATTAACGACGGGTCAACATCGCCTTAGGGGTGGTGGGCTCGGGTGTTAAATACCGAATTGGGAAATGCAAGTTGGACTTGCAAAGCGGAATGTGTTCCCGCTTCTTTTTATCCGAGTTGCAGATTCTCATTTTATTGGGATGTAACAAAGATAAGGAAGGAGATCCCAGATCTTGCTTGAGATATAATGGTAAGTATATCTCTTACATTGAAAGTGATTAAGGGAATGAACTTTCAGTGTTGACAAGGCAAGACAACTTTGATATAAAAATTCGTAAATCAAAGTAAAATATGTATATATAAATACACACATTTATGCAAATTTCTTATTTCAGATAATCCTTCATTAAAACCCACTCAATGATATACTCAATAGTAACCAGTGAAATATCTTGGATTGGACTCATGATCCAGATATTGTACTTGCAATTGAACACATAATGTATGTGGTTGCAATGTACAAATTTCCTCATAATATTGAGAAATGACAATTAAATAGATAATAGGACTACAACCCTAGGGTTTGTATGTCTCTATAGTCTTGGTATCATCAAATGTACTTTGGAAGTGACATGTTGATGATGATCATAATTGTCATATAATCCTTATAAAATCAATGAAGATTTTCTGGCATACATATGTGCTCTTGACATTTAATCATGAGTGACATGGTTCTCTGCATTATGTAGAATGGTAGCTCTATAAAGAGATGATGTATTCAAATTGTTTGAGTACCTACCTGAACCTATGTTTTATGAGTTTAGATGGATGTAGATGATGAGTGTCATTATTCTACTGTCTATACTCTAGTCATTCATGAAGCTTCATAGTATTCATATTGTGTGAATCTAATGAAGCATAAATAAATGTTGAAATACTCTTATTTTGAATTCTTTTGAATTTATTGTAAGAGATCCTTAGTCTTAAGCAATGGTTGCTTATAGATAAAGGGAGCGCAATGGAAGCATGGGTTGGACCCAAGAAAGAAGGAAAGTCAAAGAGTTGACTGGACTTCTGTGACTTCCATATGACATCCAAAGAGTTGGATGAATGCCAATACTGTAATAAGTTGATGTGTTGATAGTATGACTATCAAGTCTGTCTAGAATCCTTAGAAAAGGACTCGGATGGAGCATCAGAATAATCTACATAAATCATTGATATTGACTTACTTATTGAATAAGATAAAGTCAAATAATTGTATCTCAATCTTCTGATGACATTCGCAATGGGTTGCATATGTTTTAGAAGACTGGAAAATTTGATCTTAAAGGTTTATAGTTGTCCACATGAATATTGATGCAATTGTTGCAACAATCTCTGTTGGATTAATAGACTTGTTAATTTCAGTGGGAGAGCCCTTAGTCGTAGAGAATGTCTCTATAACCTAGATATAAGAATACACTCATTGTTTATTTCTAAATGTTGGAAATAAACATGAATTCTGAGATAGAACTATCATAAAGAGTTATGATGAAGATATTTCAGATAGTAATCTAAAATATAGTGGACTCCACGTAAATTAGAAAAATTAATGAATGGTTCATTAACATTTCTGAATACTGAAATTAAACCTTAAGATCAATAGGAGGATGAAGATCATTTGACAATGATCTAGCATCAAGCCTTGGACATTTGTCTATTGATTTGATCAATAGAATGGTAAGAGATGAAACTTTAGAATGTCTAAAATTTCAAAACTTACATAGTTATGAATATTGTCCAATACACCCTTCTTCGGGAATGGTGTAAGATGCCAAGGTATTCAGGATCTCATACATATTGATGTATGTGGATCATCTATATCATAGTAAACATTGTGGATATGTAATATCTATTGATGATTGTATGATATGAGATTTCTTCTCTTCACCTGAGAAACCTTTGAAATGTTCAAAGATTTCATTAATTTTGGTTTAGAACCAAAGTTTGAAGGAAGATAAAATAAATTTGATCTAATCTAGGTAGCAAGTACCTACTAGATAAATTCGAAGAATACCTTATGGAGATATGAATATCATTTCTATCTCAATCCTCCTAACACACCTTAACTCAAAAGAGTTATAGGTAGATACAATTGGATCATGTGTGACATGATCTTATCAATGTTGAATTTTAGCATAATTATCCCTTAGTTTCCAGGTATATATGTGTAGTAGAGACTACAATGTATATCCTTAATAAGGTTCCATGCATGTTGGAATCTAGCACTTGAGAGTGCTGCTTCATTAGGAAAATAAAGGATGGTATTGGATACCTACTTTATGACCTTGAGATTCTTAAAATATCTCATCTCCGAGAATGTGATTCTTAGAGGTTGAGACTCTTGAGAATCAAGATGAAAATGAAGTGTAGGAACTCATTTATAATGAGACTCCTGAAATTGGAAACTAAAAGGACAATTAAAGATGAAACACTAATACCTCTTCAAATGAGTTTGATGAAGGATTCCATGTGTTAGAGAAATCTGACAATGATCGAACTTCATGTGATGAAGCTTCTGAAGATCATAGCATGGATAGATGGATAGCAATAAAAGTCTAATGTAGACTTCATATACAAGTGTTGTATATGGACCCTCGAGGATCCACCTATATGGGTAAGACCTGTAAAGGTGTAAATGGATCTTCAAGAGACATGGAACCTAATGAGAAGGTAGAGATCTTCAAAGCACGGTTCGTAGCCATAAGCTACACACTGGAAGAGAAGACATTGCTTGCAATGAGACTTGCTCTTCGGTGACCATGCTTAAAACCGTCAGAATATTGCTAACCTTAGCTACACAACTTTACTATTGCATCTTCAAAGATGTAAGTCAATATTGCATTCCTCTATGAATACCTCTTTGAGGATATTCACATGAAGTAGCCCCAGGGCTTCATGGTTGAGGAAAGCAAGGTGTGCAAGCTAAGGAATCCATCTATGGACTCAAATAAGCTTCTTGAAGTTGGATCATAAGATTTGATGAAATTATAAATGTTATGATTTCAGATAGAATCTTGATGAACCATATGAAGCTTAGTGGGAGTACCTTTGTGTTCATCGTGCTAAATGTAGATAATATCCTAATCATTTAGAATGATATACGGATGATAATAAGTGTTTTATTATCTGGTTGTTCCATAACTTGAAATATGATTTCAAAGATGCCTCTCAGATCTTAGTTCTGAAGTTGTTCAGAAGTAAAGAGAAGAGGATAATGGGACCGTCACATTTATAGTACATCTTGGACATATTCCATTTTATGGAAAATTCCAGTAATGGCTTCCATCCCTTAAGATATGGTACTGACCTATCTAAAGGGATAGCACCTCAAAGAGTGGAGGAAGTGAATGCTAGAACTACTTGCCTTTGGGCATCAGTTCTTTGACAACGCAAAATGCCGAACGACTGAGGTAAAGGTATGAAATGAGGTCGTTGCGACCTCAGTCACTCGAATGCGTGTATCAAGAAAAATCAACCACTCACAGAGATAAAATCAATCAAAACAAAATGGAGCGGTCTAGCTATGTGATTAACCTGGTATAGCTCCCAGGGTCGAACACAAGGAGCACAGATTGGCTAAATAGCCTACGATGTAGTCAGAAATCCGAGGGAATCTTTTTTAGTGGTTTTTATTTGTTTTTACATTTTTTTAGATTTTTTAAATGATGAGAAAATTAAAGAAGGCACACAGATAATGAACTTCAACAATTTATTTAAAGCATTAAAAGTCAAGCAAAAATTCAAAGAAAAATGTTTTTATGTGTTTTATAATTTTTTTTATGTTTTTGATGAATTTTTGAGATTTTTCTGATGTTTATTTTATTTTCTAAAAATCAAACAATGCCAAAAATGAAAGGTACTGTCCAGCAAGGCTTAAGACCCAAAAATAAAATATTGTTGGATCTCAAAAAGCCCTGAAGGTAATTTTCCTATAATCTAGAAAGAATAAGGAAAATTTAGGCACCCTAATTATTGTTTTTGGATTTTTAATTTATTTATTATAATTTTTATGAGTTTTTAGGGGTTTTTGAATTTTTAAGGTTTTTAAGTGATGAAAAATCACCAAAAATGGCTGGAAAATCAAACAGCAAGCAAACTACAAGTCCTAATTTTTTTAGAATTTTTAAAGGTGAATTTATATTATTTTGGTGTTTTTAAAGCTAGACAGTGACTAAAAAGGGAGTTTTTGAATTTTTAAAAATATTAAATAAAAGCCAAAATGTCCTCAAAAATCACAGAAATTACTACACCATGGCAGGAGCCATGTGTCGAAATTTCATTAGATTTGGAGGTGGTTTGATATTTATTCAAAAATGAAGAAGAGGGTACTGTGCACAAGGACCAATGTGCAAATACCCGAAGACCTGGGGTCGCTGGTGCAAAATGCCCAGCAAGTCACGTGCGTCGCGCGTGGCTGGGGCACACAGGGACCAAATTGCAAGAAAAACTAAGTCCAAGGGCCTTTTGATAACTCGTATCAAAAGCACAGGGACGAAGTTGCAAAAAGCCCACTAAATAACGCACATGCGCATAGACAATGCTCACAGGGGTATAATTGCAATTACTTAAAAATATTCATTCATTCATTAACCATCCCGATCTACAGGACAAGATGTGTAAAATGCCCAGATACACACGTGACGAAGCACGTGGTCACTCACACACAGGGGCATACATGCAATTAAAATAAAGCACAAGGTCCAGATTGCAAATAACCCTACGTGAAAAAGTTTCTAAAAATATTTACAGGACTAAAAAGGAAATGAAAAACTAAGAGGGGGGCCCTACGATATTTACCCCTTTATTCGCCGACGGCCGGATGTGCGCCACGTGTTGATCGGACGGTTGGGATGGGCGGCGCTCTTTCTCTCTTCTCTTCCTGGGCTCGATCGACGGTCGAGGTGAGACCACGTGGCTGATCTAACGTCGCTGGACTCCGGGTCTCTCTCCTCTGCTATCAATGGTCCGGATGAACTCCTCAGATGAATCGACGGTCGCTGCTCCTCGAAGAATGGACGGACACGATCAGAACTGGAGCGAGGGCTTCATCGGACGGCTCTGGAGGATGGTGCAAGAACTCGTCGCCGGCGAACTTCGCCGGCCTCCTGCGTGCGCTACACCCCTCCTCAGCTGCTGCAAATGATCGGAGAAGCTCCGCTGGACTGTCCCGCAGCTGCTGGTGGTGGCCGATGCCCCAGCCAAGCCCTGGAGGGGCTCCGGCGAGGCTTGGCGGCGCGAAGCTCCGGTCTCAAGTGAAGAGAGGCTCAGGCACCTCTCTTTGAACCTGCAAAACAGCCAGAACGCTTCGCGGGTCGAGGGCAAAGTGCCTCGACCCAAGAAAGCGGGGTGAAGGTGGTCTGTGCGGTGTGGCGAACGAGCTCCGGCGAGGTGGAGACGATGGAACTCGACTCCCAGCTCCGGGGCGAGCTGGGTTGAATGAGTGGGCGTAGAAGGTGCGTGGGGATACGGCGGAGATGACAGGGTGTTCCGATGATCAAAAGGGTACTCGAGATAGTCGGAATCAGGGAAGCACGGCGATGGGTCGATTTGGGCGAAATCCTAAATTAGATGAAACTAGAAGGAGCTAAGGTTACCTGGTGGCTGCAGTAGACTATGCTGGAGCTGCTCTTGCTCCTGGTCCTTGCCTCAAGGGCCGTCTCCTCCCGAGGCTCAAGCTCCAGATGGTGGTCGGAGCACGGCGGCGAAACGCGGCCGGATCGATGGTCCTGCTCCTCTTCCTCGCTGCAACACCGGCTGGGGCAAGCTGTCACCTTGCTCGTCTCGATGGAGCTCACTGGAGAGAGAGTGGATAGCCAAAGATGAGGCGCGGAGGCGGCGGAGGTCGGGATATATATGGTGACAGGTGCGATTAGGGTTGAGTGGAGACAGCGATGGAAGGCGTTGATTTCATGGCGAAAGATCGGGCGAGGATGAGGGATGATCGACGAAGAATCCGGGCACGGGGTTCGCGTGGGAGACAGCCTGGAGATGCGTGGAAAAATCGGCGAAGGCGGGGCGGCACGCATCTTCCAGAAAAGGAAGGAGTCCGCGGGGGAGTTGACCGGGGTCAATAATCCCCCGTGGACCAATCAGAAGCTGCCACGTGTATTTAATTTTTGTTTATTTATTTTAAGGTAGAAATAGGCCGAATTAAAGAAAACTCAAAACATGAAATGTTTTTCTTTTATTTTTTTCTATTTTTTGGTGATTTTTAATTAATTTTTGGAAATAAAAATAGGGTAGCTATGTATATAGGTATATGTACACTATATGGATTTTTATTTTTGATTTTTTATTTGTTATTTTTATGTATTTTTATGCTCATTTTGTATTTTATTTATTTACATCATAAAATATGGAATAAAATGGTATTTTTATTTTATTTTAATTATTTATACACAAGGGTGAAATAAATAATTGTATACATTTATATACATGGTATTTATACAATGTATTTTTGTATTTTTCATTTTGTAATTTTTATTTGATTTTTGTTTTGTTTCTTGTTATTTTATGTATTTACCATATGTAACATAGAATATTTACAAAAAAGTTTTAGAAAATAATTTTATTTATTTATAGGGTTAAATAAATAAAGGATGATGGTCTACACATGGTGAAAGGGCATTTTTGAATTTTTGATTTTTAAATTTTTATTTTGTTTTTAATAAAATATACACACAATATGTACAAGCATATTTTTGGGTGAGGAAAATATAATTTTATGTATTTACAGAAGTATATACACATGAGCTCCTATCTCCCTCTACTTTGGCTTTTATGCGGTCAGGCCCATGCTGAGCCCTCCCTTGGGTTAGGTTGCTCAATATTTATTCTAAATATTTCCCTCTTTTTCTTTTTGCTCTTTATTCTTTTTTATTTTTGCACAAAAACATGCTAATTATAGGTTTTTACACAATGCATGCTTTTGGTAATTATTTGTATTTACACATATCTACATGTATTTGCAAAGGTTTTTGTAGCTACAATAGAAGAATAAAGAGTGATGAATGGGTATTCATCACCCCCCTATGCTTAACTTTGCTAGTCCCTTAGCAAACACTTATTTGAAAAAGAAGTGAAAAAGAAAGAAAAAGAAAAAGAAAAAGAGGATGTACATGGATCAAGGTTGACTTATTAAATTTTCCTTCATTAAATTGAAATATGGAGCTCGATCAGATCTTTGGATTATTAATGTGTCGGAACCTTATTTGGACTTAAGCTTAAAACTCAACAGCCTCCAAGTTCCACCAGTCGATGGGCAAGACTCCTCAATAAACCAGATCAGAACAAGTCTACATACACAAACTCTAATGACCATGAATCTTTTCCTTGCGGTGTAGGTGATATGTGGCTCCCTACCTCAGAAGTAACAAAGAAACAACCTCCCTCAACCTGGTAACTCTAATGCCTCAGTCTAGCAACTCTTTCCTCGAGAAGCGGGGTATTCCCTTCTAAGTTCAAGTGCAGCCGGCTCAAGGAGAGGGGGTAGAAGTATAGAGTTTCGGAAGCTTAGCCAGTGTAGCTAAGTCTCCCGCTGCAAGCTTCATGAGATGTAACATGGATACCATAAGCTTTTGCTTTATACTCCGGTGGGGTTATTAAATTTTCAATCCGACCCACCACTTTTTTGGAGTTCTTTTTGTATTTTTGCATATTTTTTTTTTCAAGAACTTCTGTACAACATATCTACATGGTGCAGCATATAAGAAATTTCCCCTTGAGCCAGTAGACTATCCCTCTTTTGAAGCTTTATTGCAACCCACAGCTTCTGTCTTTAGCTTTCAACACCACTAGACCAAGTTGAGGTGCACTTCCTTCACTATAAGAAGAAGAGAGGTTCCGCCTAGAAGTACTACCCTCATATGCTACCCCAAGCCAAAGGAAACTGCCTCCTCACCACCTCATCCGTGGAGAGCCATGTGTAAAGTGCAGGTGCAAGTGAAGCCATTGTCTCTGAGAGTCATGCGTGTGTTGTTAAGTGCTCTACTTAGGCTCATCAAGATGACATATGCTCATAGCCTAGTGGACTCAAAGAATTAAGCCCTTATGGACCTGAAAAGCCTTAACCCTAAGTCCTACAAGGTTCCTCTTGAAGTTAAGTGGATTAAGATCTTATTCAAGCTCCATTTCTCAATTTAATTCCAGGCTTAGTTTAAATGTCAACTCTCATCCAGGAAAAACTATATACATATATGTACACAAGATGCTATTTAAAAATTTTTTACAATCATGCAAAATTTTTGAAAAATGTTTTGTAATCATGAATGATGCATGAGGTGCAAGTTTTGCAAACTGATATTCACAATCTTTTACACAAGATTTTTGCAAACTTTTGATTTTCAAAACATTTTGGAAAAATTTTGTACTATATACATAATTTTGATACAAAATATTTACACAAGCTTTACACAAAAGATTTTTGAAATCATTTTTACAAAAATACTTTATACACTAGCTATGTCTGTGCAGGAATAAAAGAGGTTTATGTACATGAAAAATTTTTAAATTTTTGTGATTTTTAGCCATTTTATTTATTAACACACTCACACAAAGTACGAGTTATGGCTAAAGTATATATGAAATATATACACACCCCCCCTATACTTAGCTCGAACGATGTCCTCAGAGTGATCAAGAGCGATGAAGAAGACATAACTCGTGCTTAGTAAAAGGGAAGTGAAAAGGAATGTCTAAGTACAGGAACGAATAAATGAATAAAATGAGAGGAACTCGGTGGTCTCCCCCTATACTTAGGATTAACTAATCCTAAGTATAGAAAGCTGTACATGAAGGGAAAGCCGAGTGAAGAATATACAGAATCTGCCCCCCCTATACTTAGGGTAAAATATCCCTAAGTATAGGCAGCAAAAACAAGAGCAGAAAGAATGAAAAGAATACTCACAGGTCCGACATCCCCCCTATACTTAGGGTAAAGTACACCCTAAGTATAGCATAATCATAAGATGAGAGACGGGATGTGGGACTAAAGAATAGAATGATATGGACAACTGGATCTATACAGGCGGAGGAACAGTGAAAATCAGGCGTGAGATGTAAAAGATGTGAGTCAAAAGACCACATCTCACGCAAAATGAATAGCGGCAATAATAACGTCCCGCGGCTCATGATCTAGAAATGGTTTGAGCCGCTGGCCGTTCACTCGGAAGGTACTCTCAGAAGATAACTCAGATATATCAATGCTACCGTTATCGTGTACCTTTCTGACCAAATAGGGTCCTTTCCATTTGCTCTTTAGCTTCCCTGGAAATAATCTAAGCCTCGCATCAAACAGCCATACTTTCTGTCCAATCTCAAAATGCTTGTGGCTGATATGAGAATCATGCCACTCTTTGACTTTCTCCTTATAATGTAGGCTGCTTGAGAAAGCTGCATCTCTAAGCTCTTCCAATGCGGCTAACTCTGCCCTCCTCTGGTCTCCTATACCATCTGGATCCATCAATATGTCTGTAACTGCCCAGAGTGACTTGTGCCTCAGCTCAACTGGTAGGTGACAGGGCTTGCCATACACGAGGCGAAAGGGAGATGTGCCCAAAGGTGTCTTGAAAGACGTCCTATATGCCCATAAGACCGAGTCCAATAGCTGTGACCAATCCTTTCGGTCAGGGCGGACGACTTTCTGCAGAATCGTCTTGATCTCCCTATTCGACACTTCGGCTAGACCATTTGTCTGTGGATGGTATGGTGTAGCAACACGATGGTCTATGCCGAACTCGGTAGCAAGTGCCTTCACCTGGTCGTTGATGAAGTGAGACCCCCCATCAGAAATAAGAACTCGTGGAACCCCGAACCGCGTGATGATGTGCTTCCTCAAAAATCTGCAAACTGTCCTCGCATCAGCGGCTCGGGTGGGGATAGCCTCCACCCAACGACTCACATAATCTACGGCCAACAGAATGTACTCGAATCCCTGACTCTTAGGGAATGGACCCATGAAATCGATGCCCCATGCGTCAAAAACCTCACAGAAGTGAATGGGCTGCATCGGCATCATATCACGTTGTCCACAAGTGCCCATCCTCTGACAGTCAGTACACCTCTTCACGAACTCATCTGAGTCCTTGAAGAGGGTAGGCCACCACAAACCGGACTGGAGCACTTTCTGTGCCGTTCTCCTCCCCGAATGATGTCCTCCTGCCTCAAGCTTGTGGCAGTAAGTGAGGACGCTATGGTGTTCCTCCTGAGGAATACACCGACGCCAGACGCTATCCCCTCCTTCGTGGTAAAGGATGGGATCCTCCCAATGGTAAGACTTGGCCTTCGCAAGGAAGGTCTCAAGCCTCTGCCTGGGCCAATCTTGTGGGACTTTCCCAACAACGAGAAAGTTCACAATATCGGCGTACCATGGGAGTGAGGCGATAGCAAGGATCGCCTCATCTGGGAAGGTATCTCTGATCGGATCAATCTGCTCTGTCTCCTCAGGCTGCTCTAATCGGGATAAATGGTCCGCCACCACATTCTTGACTCCAGGCTTATCCTTGATCTCAATGTCGAACTCCTGGAGTAGAAGGATCCATCTAGTAAGTCTGGCCTTGGCATCCTTCTTTGACATGAGGTACCTGATGGCGGTGTGGTCAGTATACAAAGTCACTCTAGATCCAATGATATATGATCTGAATTTATCTAGGGCAAACACTACTGCTAGCATCTCCTTTTCTGTGACTGTATAATTCCGCTGGGCGGAATCCAATGTGCGGCTAGCATAGTGTATCGCAAATGGTACTCCATCCCTCCTCTATCCCAGCACTGCCCCTACGGCAAAATCGGAGGCGTCCGTCATGATCTCGAATGGGAGAGACCAATCAGGCGGCTGAAGGACAGGAGCCTCAATAACACATTGCTGGAGAGTTTCAAAGGACGAAAGACACTTGTCATCGACAAGGAACTCGGTGTCTTTCGTCAAGAGGTCAGTCAACGGTCGGGCAATCTTGCTGAAATCATGAATGAATCTCCTATAAAAACCAACGTGCCCCAGAAATGACCGTAACTGCTTCAGATTGGACGGCGGTGTGAGTTTCCTAATGACATCGACCTTGGCCGGATCAACCTCCATGCCTCTGTTGGAGATGATGTGGCCAAGCACCGTCCCTTGAGTCACCATGAAGTGACTCTTCTCCCAAGACAGAACCAAGCGGGTAGCAATACATCGCTGGAGCACTCGGTCTAGGCAGTCAAGACAGGAATCGAATCCGTCGCCGTAAACCGAGAAGTCGTCCATGAAGACCTCCAAACACTCCCCTACCATGTCCGAAAATATCGACAGCATGCATCTCTGAAAAGTCGCAGGGGCGTTACATAGCCCAAATGGCATGCGTCGAAAAGCGTATGTACCGAAGGGACAGGTAAAGGTGGTCTTCTCCTGATCCTCAGGAGCGATGGCCACCTGGTTGTAGCCCGAGTACCCATCTAGGAAGCAATAATGGCTCTTCCCTGCCAGTCTCTCTATGATCTGATCAATAAAAGGCAGGGGGAAATGGTCCTTCTTGGTGGCCTGGTTGAGTTTTCTGTAGTCAACACAGACCCGCCAAGAGGTGGGTACTCGTGTAGCAATCTCCTCTCCCGACTCACTGATCACAGTCGTGATGCCCGTCTTCTTGGGCACCACATGCAAGGGGCTAACCCACTTGGAGTCGGAAATGGGATAAATAAAATCTGCACTCCACCATTTTGATATTTCCTTCATAACAACCTCTCTTAGGTTGGGGTTCAGTCGCCGCTGGAACTCACGCGACGGCTTTCCCCCTTCCTCGAGATAGATATGGTGGGAGCACATCGAGGGACTAATCCCATGGAGATCTGCTACGCTCCATCCAATTGCCTTGCGGTTCTTTTCAAGAACCTCCATCAGACGGGATTCTTGCTCTCCAGTCAGATCGGCAGAGATGATGACTGGGTACATCTCAGACTCTCCCGCAAGGAATCTATACTTCAACGAAGTAGGGAGCGGCTTTAGCTCTGGACAGCTGGGTGCTGGCAAATCTGGCTTCTGAAGAAGATGTGTGTATGCGGACAATTCTGCCAAATCTACCTGGGAAAATGATAAAGAACTCTCACAAACTGGATCTGGAGAAGGCGGGTCCTCTGCATTGTCTCTGATCTGTTCTGCCTCTACCTCCTCCTCATCTATAGGCTCAGGTGGATCCAGATCTGGCATCTGATCATCACAATCTGCCCAATCAGATTCTGAATCCGAGGGATCTGTATCAAATGCGGTGGCATCAGTACCACCGTAGAGCAGGGTGGCTTCAGTACCACCATCACTGAAAATCGTGTCGCGATCAAGGTCCGACTCTGCTGACTCAATAGTATCCTGAACCAGGGTTGTGCTCTCCAGACTATCCTCTGCTATCATCTCTGCATCAGCTGTATCTGAGTATGAGAGGATGGTCTGTGCTGCAGGATCTGCCCAAATTGCCTCATCATCTGTGATCACAAAATCACAGTCCTGGTGGATGTCTGGCTCTGCGTCTGTCAGCTGCTCTGAATCTGTACTGCCATGTGAGCGGGATCTATCTCTGGTTCTGTGGTCCTCGACCGTCTCTATTTGTATACTCTCGCCCTGGACGCGAAAGTACACCTTCCCGCTATCATGATCAGTCAC
Source organism: Ottelia alismoides (assembly GCA_037367405.1). Classification (NCBI taxonomy): domain Eukaryota; kingdom Viridiplantae; phylum Streptophyta; class Magnoliopsida; order Alismatales; family Hydrocharitaceae; genus Ottelia; species Ottelia alismoides. The sequence goes on along the minus strand of JAZKJV010009079.1, from coordinate 122,027 downwards.
CGCCTTGGCTGTGGCCAAGAACGGACGACCAAGGATGATGGGGGTATCAGCCACTGATTCAGGGATCTCCATGTCCAACACTACGAAGTCCACGGGGAATTGCAAACCCTGAATAGTGACGATAACGTCTCGTAGCAACCCCTTCGGCCTCTTGACAGATCGATCAGCGAACTGAAGGACTGTCCTGCTCTGTCGAAGAGTGCCCAACTCGAAGTGGTCGAGAAGGGCTGCCGGAAGTAGGTTGATCGAAGATCCGCTATCTAAAAGAGTACGGTCGAACCACTGCTCTCTGATCTGGCATCTGACATACGGGGCCCCTAGATCTGGCCTCTTAGTCGGCAGATGGTTCTGGATCGCGAAGCACGTGGCTTTGGTCAGCACATGGATCTCTGCGGTCTTGTTCCTCTTCTTCCTCCTGACTGTGGTCCTATCTCTTAGGGATCGCTGAAGAAGAGGAATGTGCTGCAAAGCCTCATTGAGGGTCAGCTGGATGTGAAATCGGTCTATCATGCCCTGGCTGAACTCCTCCTGCTCTCTCTTTTTTGGATCTTTTTCTTTTTTCTTCCCCTTCCCCAATTCAAGGGCTCTAGGAAAGGGGATCACAGGGTCCTTCTCCGATGAAGGACTAGGAATAGGCCTAGACGGTTCGATGACCGGATCCTCACAAACATCATTCACCACAGTGGGATCAGAAGAAACTAAACCTTTTCCTTTATTCAAATTAGAGTTCTGAGATACATTCATGCGAGGAAAGACAACATTTCTATCAGAATAAATGTTGGTGGCGTCAGTACCACCTCTAGCTGGCTCTACAACTAGACGTCTTGCGGCCTCAGTACCGCAGGCTGGCTCGGCTCTGCTGGTGGCGTCAGTACCACCTCCTCGATGTGGTGAAATGGCGGCCTCAGTACCGCCGGTGGAATCAGCATCTCGGGTGGCCTCAGTACCACCGTCACCATGATGTGCGGCTTCAGTACCGCTCTCCTCTTCCTCATCTGGCGCTCTAGATGATTCCTCGTGTTGTCGCTCAGATGAGGCGCCGCCTGCTGGTCTTCTACCGCTCCTAAGTGTAACAAAATCAACATCAAATATATTCGATGACATATCATCAAATGAGTTATTAGGAGTGGTAGGCTCAGTGTGAACTACCTGCTCAGATTTCCTCTTCAAGCTATTCGGATTAGGCTCGATCTGTGCAGGGATGGCAGCCTTCCCTCTCATCAGGTCCCGCATCTCCTGGCGGAACTCGTCCATCTCCCGTCTAAATGTAGCCTGCTGCTCTGTGAAGAGGCGGGCTAGATCATCCATGGCGGGGCTCTCATGGGAGCCCGACGGGTTGCCTCTCTGATAATGAGGCTGCTGGACCTGGTGCTGCTGCGGCTGAGAGGGGTAAGAGGAATGATGCTGCTGCTGGTGAGCCTGCTGCTCACGTCTCCAATTCTGTCCCTGCTGCTGGTAGGGACGAGGTACGAAGGATGATGGCTGGTGTGGTTGGTATGCTGGGGGCTGCTGGTGATCTCTCTGCTGGGAGTACTGCCCTCCCTGACCGGCTGGCTGTTGTTGGGACTGGTTACCCCCATTCCCCCACCTGAATCCGGGATGGTCTCGTCGGATTCCAGGTTGAGGACGGTCATACCAAATCCCGTTGACATCCATCAACGGCTCAGCATCGAAGGAGTCTGGCGGTAGTGCTGCCAGAGGTTGATCCGGCTGAAATACCACCATCTGTAAGTCTGGAGATGGTGGTGACTGGTAAGAGGGCTGCTGCTGCTGGTATGGCTCCGCCTGTACAAGGTGAACTTGTCTAGGCTGCTGCAAGGAGCTGGAGCGCTGGGAGGAGCTGCGGCTGCCGCCGGAATCGCCTCGCGACAGAAGACGGGGCTGAGGAGCCGTCTGTGCCTCCTGAAGACACAAGAGCTGGGTCTTCATGTCGCTCAGAGTTTGTGCCATTTGCTCCATCTGAGTTATGCCCTGGCACTGCTTCTTCTCTATTATTTCCATGCGGTCCAACTTCTCGCTGATAATCCCCATGTCCGCAGCGGCCGACTCTGCCTGTGCGGCAGCAACTGTGGACGAACTGGATGGACCTGCATCAACCCGTGCTATCCGCTGATACTGCACGGGTCCTGGCGGCTGCTGAGATCTCTGTGTGTACAACCGAGTCTGGGACATCACCATGTAATTTTCTGCCATCTCTTCGTAGATGGCCCAGACTTGGTTGTGGTCCTTGGCAAAGTAGGACCCGCCGCAAGAAGCATTCACCAGACCCTGAAGCTCTGGCGTCATCCTACTAAAGAAGCTTTGAACTAGGTTCGGCTTCGAAATGTCGTGGTGTGGGCATCTATCCAGAAGCTCTCTGAACCTCTCCCATGCTTCGTGAAACTGCTCGTTAGGGAGCATGGAGAAGTTGTTGATCAGGGCCCTCGCTGCATTCGTCCGCCCGAGTGGATAGTACTTGTTTAAGTACTCGGTGCGAAGCTGCTCCCAGGTGTAAACAAACTTCCCTAGATGTTTCAGCCAGGCGGCTGCTCTATCTGCCAGTGAAAAAGGGAAGGCCATCATCCGAATCGTATCTTGGTCCACATGACGGTCGTGGACAGTGCTGCAGATCATCAAAAACTCCTGGAGATGGAGATGGGGCTCCTCAGTGGCAAGTCCGTGAAAATGAGGAAGCATCTGCAGGGTGTTCGGAGGGAACTTGAAATCCCCCACGATGGCCGGTACCACCACCCAATGGTGCATCAGTGTAGATCCGGGGTTGTGTAACTCCCGCATCGGTCTCGGTGGTCCTGCTCCGGCTGCGGCTGCCGCTGCGGCAGCTGCTGCTGCAGCTGCTGTTGCCTCTGCATCAGCGTCAGGAATGTCCTCAGGCTCGCTCGGCTCGTCTCGCTCTCTGAGTCGCTCCAACTCCCTTCTCATCTCGATCATGAATGCCCCTTGATCGCGTAACTGCTGCTGAACTGTCTCTAATGATGCGATCAGGGTGGAGTTGATCGCCCCTTGGTCAAATACAACATGCTGCTCTCCCTGCTGACCTCCGGGGTAATCGTCTGCTCTGGCGGCCATACCGACGTCTGCAAAATCAGATGAGCCCAACTCAGGTTCTGTCAAATCAATTCGTCTTTCCTCGGGCTCATGTCTCTCAGTAGCAAAAGAAAGGGGGTCGAGGGGGAACAGGGTGGAATCGTACTCGGGCCCGGAGGGCTGGTCTTGACTCTCACGGGCCAACCTAGATGATGGAGTAGACACGCCTGAAAGCGGTGCAGCCAGAGGCTTCCTAAGAGATCGTCTACCCATCATCGTGATCTTGGCGAGTTGGGCGGATGGGATCTGGAGAAAATATGATCGCAAAGCAAACCCCCGGTTCACCAACGCAACACAATCTGAAGACCGTGAAAGCTCGGTCAATTTATCTTGTCAATTTTATTTGGTGAACACACAAAATATCAGAGCGCTTACGTGACCTGTTAGGATACCCGATGCTACTTCAACCGACTGGCCCGCACGGAAGAGTCGGTAGTCAGCTAGAAATAACACCGGAGGGTTCTACCTAGGGTGCGGGTCACTCTCTCGCGCATCCAAACCATACAAGGAGGGGGTTGCTCTCCCCAAGACAAATTTTTAATGTGAGTGTCTTTTAGGGTCAATAATGTTATCCAGTCCCAATTTTTTTTTTGTTTTTAATTTTTTTCAAAATAAATACAAGCGGCCTAACGGTTTTTCCGATTCTCCTGATGATTAAGCCAAAAACAGAGGGAGAAGACGAAAAAGCCGATGCGCGAAGAAATCAATGATGCATGCAGAGAAAGAAATGCGTACCTTGTCTCCAGCACTCTACATGCAAGTGATCCGCGCAGAATTTAAAGACAGAATAAAACTACCTAAATGGTGCAACGGGAAAAACCGGCCTTAGACAAGCAACTTCTATTGATCGTGAAGAACAATAGTTAGCTAACCGAATCGAGTCCGGAGTCCGATCTTGGGAGTCACTCGGTGCCCGCCACAACGGGTCCTGCCAGCGCTGTATGTGACTCCTCACGGCTCGTGGTCTCAAATCCAATTAAACTAACTTTTTCAGTGAATTTTATTAAGGTCCAATTACGTTCTATAGGAACAGATATTCTATTAGGTGTTGGGCCTTAGAAATTTACGTCACAAGCAAGAGAAATTCCTAAATCTAGGGGCTCGAGAAAAACCGCGTAAACACCGGAAAAGGCAGCTAGCTATAAAAACCGTAGAAAAAGCCGCGAAAATCCAAATGGGTCCCCCGAGCACACCGGTGCTCGGCGAAACAGACCCGCTAAGTTACAAATGTCCACAGTTCAAAGTCTAAGTTATTACAACAAATATTGTTCTCTCTCTCTCTCTAAATAGAAAATTTCTTCTCCTCTCTCTCTTCCTCCTGCGCGGGTCCTCTAAATAGTAAGCTCCAAGTCGTCCAAGCAGTACCTCGCACAAAAATCAAAGAGAGAAGGTCAGAAAACAATAATAATATAGAGAGAGATAATATGGAAAAATGACTACAAAGCCGTGTTCCCCGGCAACGGCGCCATTCTGACAACGCAAAATGCCGAACGACTGAGGTAAAGGTATGAAATGAGGTCGTTGCGACCTCAGTCACTCGAATGCGTGTATCAAGAAAAATCAACCACTCACAGAGATAAAATCAATCAAAACAAAATGGAGCGGTCTAGCTATGTGATTAACCTGGTATAGCTCCCAGGGTCGAACACAAGGAGCACAGATTGGCTAAATAGCCTACGATGTAGTCAGAAATCCGAGGGAATCTTTTTTAGTGGTTTTTATTTGTTTTTACATTTTTTTAGATTTTTTAAATGATGAGAAAATTAAAGAAGGCACACAGATAATGAACTTCAACAATTTATTTAAAGCATTAAAAGTCAAGCAAAAATTCAAAGAAAAATGTTTTTATGTGTTTTATAATTTTTTTTATGTTTTTGGTGAATTTTTGAGATTTTTCTGATGTTTATTTTATTTTCTAAAAATCAAACAATGCCAAAAATGAAAGGTACTGTCCAGCAAGGCTTAAGACCCAAAAATAAAATATTGTTGGATCTCAAAAAGCCCTGAAGGTAATTTTCCTATAATCTAGAAAGAATAAGGAAAATTTAGGCACCCTAATTATTGTTTTTGGATTTTTAATTTATTTATTATAATTTTTATGAGTATTTAGGGGTTTTTGAATTTTTAAGGTTTTTAAGTGATGAAAAATCACCAAAAATGGCTGGAAAATCAAACAGCAAGCAAACTACAAGTCCTAATTTTTTTAGAATTTTTAAAGGTGAATTTATATTATTTTGGTGTTTTTAAAGCTAGACAGTGACTAAAAAGGGAGTTTTTGAATTTTTAAAAATATTAAATAAAAGCCAAAATGTCCTCAAAAATCACAGAAATTACTACACCATGGCAGGAGCCATGTGTCGAAATTTCATTAGATTTGGAGGTGGTTTGATATTTATTCAAAAATGAAGAAGAGGGTACTGTGCACAAGGACCAATGTGCAAATACCCGAAGACCTGGGGTCGCTGGTGCAAAATGCCCAGCAAGTCACGCGCGTCGCGCGTGGCTGGGGCACACAGGGACCAAATTGCAAGAAAAACTAAGTCCAAGGGCCTTTTGATAACTCGTATCAAAAGCCCAGGGACGAAGTTGCAAAAAGCCCACTAAATAACGCACATGCGCATAGACATTGCTCACAGGGGTATAATTGCAATTACTTAAAAATATTCATTCATTCATTAACCATCCCGATCTACAGGACAAGATGTGTAAAATGCCCAGATACACACGTGACGAAGCACGTGGTCACTCACACACAGGGGCATACATGCAATTAAAATAAAGCACAAGGTCCAGATTGCAAATAACCCTACGTGAAAAAGTTTCTAAAAATATTTACAGGACTAAAAAGGAAATGAAAAACTAAGAGGGGGGCCCTACGATATTTACCCCTTTATTCGCCGACGGCCGGATGTGCGCCACGTGTTGATCGGACGGTTGGGATGGGCGGCGCTCTTTCTCTCTTCTCTTCCTGGGCTCGATCGACGGTCGAGGTGAGACCACGTGGCTGATCTAACGTCGCTGGACTCCGGGTCTCTCTCCTCTGCTATCAATGGTCCGGATGAACTCCTCAGATGAATCGACGGTCGCTGCTCCTCGAAGAATGGACGGACACGATCAGAACTGGAGCGAGGGCTTCATCGGACGGCTCTGGAGGATGGTGCAAGAACTCGTCGCCGGCAAACTTCGCCGGCCTCCTGCGTGCGCTACACCCCTCCTCAGCTGCTGCAAATGATCGGAGAAGCTCCGCTGGACTGTCCCGCAGCTGCTGGTGGTGGCCGATGCCCCAGCCAAGCCCTGGAGGGGCTCCGGCGAGGCTTGGCGGCGCGAAGCTCCGGTCTCAAGTGAAGAGAGGTTCAGGCACCTCTCTTTGAACCTGCAAAACAGCCAGAACGCTTCGCGGGTCGAGGGCAAAGTGCCTCGACCCAAGAAAGCGGGGTGAAGGTGGTCTGTGCGGTGTGGCGAACGAGCTCCGGCGAGGTGGAGACGATGGAACTCGACTCCCAGCTCCGGGGCGAGCTGGGTTGAATGAGTGGGCGTAGAAGGTGCGTGGGGATACGGCGGAGATGACAGGGTGTTCCGATGATCAAAAGGGTACTCGAGATAGTCGGAATCAGGGAAGCACGACGATGGGTCGATTTGGGCGAAATCCTAAATTAGATGAAACTAGAAGGAGCTAAGGTTACCTGGTGGCTGCAGTAGACTATGCTGGAGCTGCTCTTGCTCCTGGTCCTTGCCTCAAGGGCCGTCTCCTCCCGAGGCTCAAGCTCCAGATGGTGGTCGGAGCACGGCGGCGAAACGCGGCCGGATCGATGGTCCTGCTCCTCTTCCTCGCTGCAACACCGGCTGGGGCAAGCTGTCACCTTGCTCGTCTCGATGGAGTTCACTGGAGAGAGAGTGGATAGCCAAAGATGAGGCGCGGAGGCGGCGGAGGTCGGGATATATATGGTGACAGGTGCGATTAGGGTTGAGTGGAGACAGCGATGGAAGGCGTTGATTTCATGGCGAAAGATCGGGCGAGGATGAGGGATGATCGGCGAAGAATCCGGGCACGGGGTTCGCGTGGGAGACAACCTGGAGATGCGTGGAAAAATCGGCGAAGGCGGGGCGGCACGCATCTTCCAGAAAAGGAAGGAGTCCGCGGGGGAGTTGACCGGGGTCAACAATCCCCCGTGGACCAATCAGAAGCTGCCACGTGTATTTAATTTTTGTTTATTTATTTTAAGGTAGAAATAGGCCGAATTAAAGAAAACTCAAAACATGAAATGTTTTTCTTTTATTTTTTTCTATTTTTTGGTGATTTTTAATTAATTTTTGGAAATAAAAATAGGGTAGCTATGTATATAGGTATATGTACACTATATGGATTTTTATTTTTGATTTTTTATTTGTTATTTTTATGTATTTTTATGCTCATTTTGTATTTTATTTATTTACATCATAAAATATGGAATAAAATGGTATTTTTATTTTATTTTAATTATTTATACACAAGGGTGAAATAAATAATTGTATACATTTATATACATGGTATTTATACAATGTATTTTTGTATTTTTCATTTTGTAATTTTTATTTGATTTTTGTTTTGTTTCTTGTTATTTTATGTATTTACCATATGTAACATAGAATATTTACAAAAAAGTTTTAGAAAATAATTTTATTTATTTATAGGGTTAAATAAATAAAGGATGATGGTCTACACATGGTGAAAGGGCATTTTTGAATTTTTGATTTTTAAATTTTTATTTTGTTTTTAATAAAATATACACACAATATGTACAAGCATATTTTTGGGTGAGGAAAATATAATTTTATGTATTTACAGAAGTATATACACATGAGCTCCTATCTCCCTCTACTTTGGCTTTTATGCGGTCAGGCCCATGCTGAGCCCTCCCTTGGGTTAGGTTGCTCAATATTTATTCTAAATATTTCCCTCTTTTTCTTTTTGCTCTTTATTCTTTTTTATTTTTGCACAAAAACATGCTAATTATAGGTTTTTACACAATGCATGCTTTTGGTAATTATTTGTATTTACACATATCTACATGTATTTGCAAAGGTTTTTGTAGCTACAATAGAAGAATAAAGAGTGATGAATGGGTATTCATCATTCTTAGAAGCCGGATGTATGCTAGAGGTGTACAAAAACCAGATGGCTGCCATGCAGTGGGAGTAGTAAACTGTTACTAGTCCTACTATGGAAATAAAACACTTGGTTGCAGTAACAACAAAATCTTCATATATGACAAGATTTTTTGAGATAGTGATCTCAAAGTCTTATCTTCAAAAGTTTAAGACTTTATAGATAGTGATCTAAAAGGTCTTAACTAAAGATACCTTAGGAGATAGAGATCTCCAGAAATAAGGATATTCTTATAAGGATTATGGAAATACTGGTTATGATAATTGTTAAGCTGTAGTGTCAAGGACACTATAACTAACAAGATTGAGTATTAGTTGCATAAGATGCAACATTCGCATTGGATGCGAGCACTGTTACTGGGGATATGCAAGTGCCGTAAAAGGACTTGGCGTAGTCTCGCGGGAACAGAGTGACTGATCAGCTTACCTAGCTATTTTCTAAATAGCCTATGATTGTCACATGAGTGCGAGTTTAAATGATTAGCCCATTAATGGCTCTTTGGGCTAGTGGGAGATTGTTGGAAATGCGAGCCCGCGGCGAGCCATTATGCAATAAATGTTATTGCACATATCATTCCCTGATCTGAAATGAAGAATGGATAATTTGTATAATAGGTCCCTTAGTACAATTAGGGTTATGTACCATGGCCATCTTAATAATCATACAGCTGTTGATTCAACTATTGAATCATAGAGGCTGGTGCTTGGATGAATATCTAAAGAGTTAGATTGAGAACTCATCAAGCACCGTCAAATTATTATTAAGAGATGATCTCCAGCCTGAGTAGGAGATGGCAATCCTATCTCTGAAGGCTGATATCTGACCGACCTCTTGATGCAGGTCCTCTATATAGGAATAGAGATTCGGAGGTGTCAAATTAGTTAGGTCAAAGAGTTGACTTAACGAGATCGAGATAACCAAAGTCCTATATCGTATGCTGTCATGATATAGGCACGCATCCTCTGACCGGAGACAGATGTGTTACTATATGTCTGAGTGTGTACATTTGGCAGACCAATAGGTTGATGACCTAATCAAGGTCTATACACCGGCGCGCTGGTGTGCATATAAGGGCATATGAGTAAGACGATCTCTCAAAGGGATCATACAGGTTCAGTTACTGAACCGGAAGACATGAGCTCACTCATGAGATATTGGGATGAATCAAATTCCATGCGCATGGTCGTCTCGCTTTGGAAGCTTGACTGAATTTGTAGGTTTGATATATACTTTTAGTATATGATCAAGACCTAGGTATGATATACACTTTTGGAAAGTGTATGATCGATACCAACTCCCAATGAACGAATGAGAAACTTACTGATAAAACCATGAAGTAGACAGTATAAAGTTGATCCGATACTTCGGGTTTAGTCTGAGTCTTCCAGTATGCAGGATGTACAGGTATTGGGAATACCTGAGGGTGATTTGATCATAAACGATTGTATAACCATGAGGAACATGCTCCTCAGACCTGACCTCAGACTCGTTTCCGTCCTTTCTCCTTATCCGCAAACGCTCTCTGCTTACTGAAAATCTGCCTACTTTTCGGCCGCATCTGAATCTGACTCATTAGACCCACCATTTAGCGGGGTTACTGGGACTTGGATCTCTTTCTTGGGCAGGACACTAAATGAATGTATGCTTCCATTCCTAGGGAGTGATGAAACGGGTCTGGATTTTAGTGACTCCTCTCAGTAGAGAAGTGATCTGATCTTGGTCCAAGTGTTGGACATTGATCTGAATATGATTCAGATACAATGAGAAGATTAGATTTACAGTCTTGATTTAATCAAGCATCTGTGAGAGGCCCGCGATCTGGATTTGAGATATGATCTCAATATCCATGTCACTATACGTGGAACAATACAATCGCCCTGTCCTTATCTCCAAGTATCTGCGGAGAGATTGCATTATTCTTAAAGGGTTCAAGAATAATTCCATAAAATCTAAGCAATGAAGAAATAATGATTAAATGTGATTTAATCATCTTGATGTGTGAAGAAATTATCCAATTTAATTAAATGTGATTTAATTAATGTGGATAAGAATAATGTGGATAGAAATATCCAATTATTCATAATATATTTATAATGTATTAGAGAGAGCTAATTATAATTTATATGTGTTGATTAATTATGTGTATTGGATACACAATGTGTAATTAATTAACAATGTAAATTATATGTTGTTTTGGGTTGTGAATATGATTCACAATTTTTCCATGGCAAGAATGCAATATTCTCAAAGATAATTGTGAATTATTTTTGAAGAATAAAACCCAACAAAATTTGTTGCAAATTAATAGGAGAGAAATCCAAGGAGATATGCAATCTCATGGAAATCCATGAGATTGCTCTCCATTGGGAAACAAGTGGGTGGCACCCAATTCCTATATGGAATGGGTGGCCGTCCCCTCTTGATTGCACATGGAGATTTGATCTCCATGTGTATTCTCTCCTTATTTGTTGGGTTGATTTAGGAATAATTTATATCTGATTTTTGTCAAATATATTTTGACCTAAATTTGTTGCTTTTGACAACAACAATCTTGGCCATTGGATTGACACAAATAAATCTCATCCATTGATTTTGTGTGTCCCATGGATTGAGATCCATGGATCCCAAAACCCTATAAATAGAGAGGCATACTATGCTCTCTAATAACTTGCAATATTGGATCTCTCTCTCTCCCTCATTTCTTCATACACGCCAGCCCTCTCTCCCTCTCTTGTTGGTGGCCTTCCACCATACCCTAGAGGAGAGAACCGTCGTCGCCTTCGCCACCGCGCCGCCGCTTCGACGTTCTTCGGTTCTCCGTCTTCTTGGAGAGTTCCTCTCACGAAGGAGACGTTTGATCTCGTGCGACGAGATCAGGAGCAACCATACTTGGATCATCTTCTTAGATTGCGAGGACAACGCGGTTCATCCCCGCGCTCGCAAGCAGTCTCGCGACGATCGGACTTGAGACAGGAGGTCTCTTCCTTTAGAGACTTGATCAACCACGCTTCAAGAGGTATTGCATTATACTTGTTGTGGTTATAGATGAAACGATCTGAGAATGGTTCTCGGATCATGTGGTTTCATCGAATAAAATTTTTAAATTCCGCTGCACCGAACAACTAGTGCGACTAGTCGTTCCTCGTCGTATCCGATACGACGATCACACTTCCGTGATGCGCTTGAGGATAATTTTCATATCCTTCAATTTGATCTGTGATTTCTTTTCGCGGTTATTGATTAATCTTATTTGTATTAAACATCACTAAATCGCAGATCCGGTGCTTCATTTTCCCTGTATATTTCTTTGCATCTCATTGCATTATACATTTTTGCAACACATAAATTAATCACGTATTTATTAATTATCTAATTTGATTTGAGACCAAGCAACTAGGAATCGATGTTCCCTGTGTTCGACCTTGGTACACTTACTAAGTAAAAATACTCCACAACATTCAAAGATTGTGGTATTTTGACGACCGAAATCCGCCTCCTATACTACAACTATCGACTATTAAAGAGGTAGATTTCACGTTCATCACCACTACCGATTTTGTAAATTGTGTAACAATTTTATAGAACATAAAAAAAGTATATTGTAAAATAATAATGACAATATTATTCATAACGATTTTTTACAGGTTTTTAATCAATAGAGGAAATAGTTTTTGGTTATTTGGTTATTATCTTTTCATATCCATTCTTTGAAGACAATCTTCATTCCAGGTAACTTTAAATTTATAAGTATAACATTTCAATTCTAGTTATCAGTGAGATGTGTCAATTTAGTTAAATAACTTTCGTTGACATTTGAATATTTCTTAAATTTTGTGTCTTTAAACATTCTAAGGTAAAAAATTGCTCTCTTATGTATATTAGTTTAACTAATATCTCTTAGTATTCACATGATTGTATTCTAATTAATTAAAAAAGTTATGTATTTTTAAAAAATCTTTTATTTTCATAAATTAATTAGATTAAATAATAATATATAAAAAAAGTACTTATGTATTTTAAGAAAATTTACTTCATAAATTAAGATTACATATTAAATTAATTCTTCATCTTTGTGAATGTATTACAAATAATTAAATTTTAAAAATAGTTATGTATTTTTAAAAATAAAATTTAATTTCATAAATTAAATTACATATTAGATTAAATTAATAATTGAAAAATTAAAAATAGTTACGTATTTTAAGAATAATTTATTTTCTCAAATTAAATTACATATTAAATTAATGATTCATTTATGTGTTCTCCACAACTAAAAATTTAAAAATAGTTAAGTAACTTTTAAAAATAAAATTTAATTTCATAAATTAAATGACATATTAGAATAAATTAATAATTGGAAAGTTAAAAATGCTTATGTATTATAAGAATTATTTAATTTTATAAATTAAATTACATATTAGATAAATTATTAATCTATGTGAATGTATTTGAAATAATTGAAAATTTGAAAATAGTTACATATTTTTAAAATTATCTACATAAGAATAAATATGTTTTCATCTATGTGATTTATCCGTCTAAATGTATTAATTATGTTCTTTTATTCGTAAATAATATATAATAATTAATCTATGTAATTTATCTTTAGACATGACATCCAACAATGTTCCTGTTTTATTATATTGGGATGGAGCGGTGAATGTGACCGACAATCATGCAGGCTATATTAGGGGACAAAAATGTATAGTTATATTCTCATGTAAAATAACTCATTTTGATATGTTGGGTTGAGATTCCAAAGCCACCGGTATTCCACTTGATCGATACATCCTTACATTAACATATAAGTAATTGTATGGAGGATCAATATTTTATCTAATACCAATTCATGATGATGAATCCACTTTAGCGATGATGTATTCAATTGACAAAGTGATATTCATTCACCTTTTTGTAGAAGCTGCCCCTCTTGGTTTGGAAAACATGCCGTCCTCGTCGAGTGAATATGATCAAATTTTAATTAAGTAATAATCGTGTTTTCACTATGTCTAAACTAACAAATATATAATTTAATCATGCCAACAAATGATTCAATGGTTGAGAATATTGATGAACCCTCACAATTTAACCAAGATATTAATTTATCGATACAAATATCCGAAGAAGATAGTGATCAACTTACAATTGAATCTGATTCATCTGATGAGGAAACACATGAATACTTACACATGTCATGATTTCAAATTTTGTTTATTGGCATTGGCCTTAGATAATAAAGATAGGAGTCACTCTTACTGTGCCAATAATGAGGATGCTGACGAAATACCGATGGAAGAGTTACCTAATGTATTTGATCATGAAATTGCAAAGGCAAAAAATGTTGCTTTTTTAGATATAAAAGGTGCTCCTATCGACGATTCTAGACTAGAGTATTGATTTGCTAGAAGCTACACGTCAAAAAAGGATTTGCAATATGACAGACAAAAATGGATTATGAAAAATCATGTCCAATAAAAGCTCAAAGTCTCAAACAAGAAAATATTGACTGTTGTATGCATTTATGATGATCGTGGGTGGTGTTTACATGCATTTGAGAGGAAATATTGTGGAGATTGGTATATTTTAAGATATAGAGGAAAACACACATGTAGGAACCATGTGGTCTTACTCAAGCACTGCCAATGCACATTGATATTTTTAGCATAACATGTATTATCCTCATTTAGAGCACAAGTTAGTATAACTCCAGGTACAATTATGTATAAAATAAAAGATGAGTTGTAGGCGAACATTAATTATATGATAGCTTGAAATGCATGAAGACATGCAATGGATATTATTTATGGAAATGAGGATGTGTTTTATCGTAATATTCGAAGATTCATTCGTACTTTAGAATGATATATCCCTCGAATGTATACATGATTTCAAAAAGAATAAGGTGAAACCACGATGCAAGTACATTTTAATAGATTGTTTGTTTCATTTGGTCCATACCATAAAGCATTTGGTTTTGTCAGACTATTTTAAGTATTGATGGAATACATTTACACGAGAAATATACTGGTTATATATATGTTGCCACATCCATTTATGTGAATCAAGGTTTAATTACTCTCACATTTTCTATTGTTGATAAGAATGATAATATTCTCATGGAGATGGCTTTTGAATTTGATAAGGCAAATCATCGATCAAAGGGATATCTACTTTATTAGTGATTGGTTTCCTGTTTTGAATGATGTTGTTAGTGATTTATTTCCATGTGAAGAGATATTCAGTCATCGTTATTGCTTTCATCACATGCGTACAAATATCTATAGGGCTGGACAAAGGACTCGCTCCATTCAAAATCGATTCTATGTTGTCGGGGAAGAGTCGTGCGAAAATAAGTTCAATAGCATGATGCGAGATATTAACATTCTTGTTATGGACACATTCAAGTGGATCATATCACAAGATAATGGTGATCAATATCACTTGGTGTTAAGTCAATTCAACAAACATCGATATGGACGCATGACCACAAATTTGTTAGAAAATTTCAACGGAGCCATGAGAGGATCCCGCGGTATGCATGTTACATTAATGATTTTAACAATTTTTTTCCAAAATTAATGGTTACTTCAGAGATCAATGTGATGAATAATAAGAAATAACAACATACTTAATCAAGAAACATGAGGACTTACTTGAGTCAAAAACAAGAGAAGACAGATCATGTTATGTCCGCAGATTTACTCTAAGACAATTTCAAGTGTTAGATCGAGAAGGTTATGCCAATAAAGTAAACTTAAATGGCAAGGAAAGCGATTGCACATGTGGTCAGAAAAAGAATATCAAGAAGTAGGCAAAAAGAATGACACATGAAGATAGTAATAAGAAGACAAGAGACAATGCCAAAGGAAATGCCAAAAGAGATGGAGGAGGAGGCCTTAAACGAATTCAAAGTAAATGGATACCACAGAATATTGTAATCTATTTTAATTTATTTCTTGAAATATTATCATTTTTTATGATTTTAATAAAATATATGCATTTTTTAAATGAGTAGATGTTAAAATGTGTAATGTTGAGATCATTAATATATCATGGTGAATGTCTTCAAATTTAGTTTCTGTTAATTATTTAAATTATAAAATACACTTCTATCCACATGAATCGGATAATGCTAGGTTATATCCCCACAGATTCTTATCATTCTGATAATGAGTATAAATTTGTTTATAAGAAATATTTATGAAATTACGATATTAAAATAATTGAAAAGGGATTGGTTCATAAAGTGGGTATGCATATGCAGAATCATTCTTATCATTTTGAGAATGGGCATGCATAAATAGAATCTTTGAAAAGGGACTAGTTCGAAAAACCAAAATAAAAGAGGATTTTTTTAAATAAATATTAATATAAATTTAATTATTTAATTACGCATCAGGTTCACTACAACAAATGACATCTTTAGTGACGATTAAATAACAACGATTAAGAATAATCGTCCTTACATTTATAAACGTATTGATATAGCGACGATTGTATCCATTTGTCACTAATTATATCAGAAATAATGATGATTCTTCACATTCGTCATTATTTTTATATAGCAACGAAAATCGTTGCGAATATAATTTTAAATCTAAGTTCATTACAAGAAAACATAGCGAAGTTGTTAATCCCTTACTAGATATTGTATCGTAGATCTAAATTAATATTTTTATGTTAAGTTTTTCGCAATGTCAAAGCTATGAAGCAAAAAAATAGAAGATAATTGCATGGGTTCTATTATTCTAATGCTTTGGACTCTGAGGACCATTTCGTAAATTTAATATCCCATTTTGTCTACCACTTTCCAGAAAATTATCCACAATCTTAAATTTTTTACCTTTTCCCCAAACCCTACACCCTCACAATCTCCGTCCTTCTCGTCGACAACAACGCCATCTCCGTCTTCCTCGCCCACGTTGCCGAGTTCGTTAGGAGGTATAAATTGAGCCCTACCACTACTTCTACATCATTTCTTTTCTTCTTTCGGAGACTTTGCCCTAAATTTCTTTCTCGCCGTGGCAGCAACAAATCCGCCCTCCACAATGGGCGATTTTCCATAGCCGTCGATCTCCAATTATAGGTATGCTTTTCTGCTTGATCGAAGTCATAATCTGATCTATGACTGCATATTAGATTTTATTCTGATCCAATCTGTTAATGTATCTTGTTTGTACCTGATTTGTCATTGTTTTCTTCATCGAGATTGGATGGCAATAGTTCTCGTTGCATCTGATTTTTATGTTAGAAATAATCTATACATTTGGTCGGATTCATAGCGTTTAGTCTTCCTCAGTGAGATACCTTTGTTATGTTTCGTACTGAGCACCGGCACTGCTATAGACGAAGATTTTTGTGTTTCTCATCTTTTTATGTAAGAACTGGGGGGTAATGATGAAAATTATTTTAAAAAAGCAACGCACAACGATTTTCCAACCTACCGCATCTGCTTCTCATACCAGCTATTTGATTAGTACTAATCGAGATTGTAAGAATTATGTTCCTAGGAAATATTGCCAAGTAGTTCTGTATTAACACGTGTGGTCAATAGAAATATGTCAAAGTTTTATTTGTTGAATGAACCACTGAAACATTACTGGATGCATTTCTGACTTAATGTGTGGTTGTTAACCTTAGTTATGTTATAACCATGTTCCAAATAAATTTTGTAACCTGCAATTATTGGTCTATCTTCACTTTAATTAGGCTTGATAATGACATACTTAAGATAATTGTGGATTTGCTAAAATCTCGTATCTTTTATTTCATGACATCATATTTGAATTGTAGTTCATGACACTGCTGATTTTTGAGCACGATAGTCTAATAGATTGTTAGAAAACTTTATCATAAGGACCCATGTATGATATGTATTAATTGTATACATGAGAGGTACAAAATATGATTATTGTCCTGCATTCTAAACCGAATGAATCCGATCAAGTCTTCACGAAGACATGCAAAAAATAGCAATGATCCAGAATCTTCTCAATAGAATTAGCTAAACATCACTGGCACAACAAAATTTTTACATTACAATATTCAACTCGTGTGCCTGATCATGATAAGCTTGGATAAGATCCTTATTCTATCCCATCTTAATAAGTTGGAATTATTAGACATAATATGACTACTATTACATAATCAAATCAAGCGCAATCCTCTGTATTACCCTTAACCTTTTTTGAGATCCTGACAAAGCTTTCTTAGTTAAATTTAATTTTCTATCTATTTTATGACATCAACACATAAAAGTAAGTGAAGTTTTGGTAAAATTGTATGAATATTTGGGATGCTGACAAAGTTTTCTTAGCTGTTTCAGCTTTTATATGACTTCAACGAGTAGAAACTAAACAGAGCCTTTATAAAAAGTATGCAAATTTTCTCACAAAAAAAAGAACATACGAAGACAACATTCGGAATGGAGAGATCATAATGAAATAATAAGCGCTAGTGATGCTAGTTTAAGGTAGTTTATATTGTTACAGATGGCGAGATATATATGGAACCACCAACTCTCATATCATATACAAACATTACATGCTAAGGAAGCTTGCATGTGAAAGAAAGAGTGTACAATTTCCATTCCAACTTCTATAACTCTTTGTTGTTTCCATAGATGGCTAATAACTCCATTTGCCATTGATGCAAACAACATCACTTCCATCCTCCCTACTTCAAATAGCCTATTATGATTATTATTCTTTGAATGTATGCATATTTATGATCTTTTTTTAATTATGTATTTCAAATATGCAGATAATAAGCGGAAAGAAGCAACATGCTACTAGACATGTAAAACCAATATGGAAAGAAGTCACATTCATTAGTCATTTACAAGATTTAATTTAATAGAAGCACAAATATAGACATTAAAAATATGTAAGAAATATCAACTAAAACAGTGTCAGTGCCTAGGTTTATTAGGCTCTCTTATGGAGAAACATACCAAATCAAAAGGAAGTACAAGCATAACAAAGAAGATGATACACATATCGTGGTCATTTATTCTTCATAGTTGTAATGAATTTGTTGTTCTTAATATGCTCCATTTGAAAATTGGAATCAAGAGAACTGGAATACAATTTTCTCATTGTCTTTTAGTGCAATCAACCACATGATCACTTAAGTTTTTCTTATTTGTTGATAATTTATCTAATATTTCTCTTTACCTGCACATGAATAAGAAAGATGGTACTCTAATAGTTTCTTATATTGGAGGACTAGATCAGATACGTGCAATAGTAAGTTGGCAAATATTCTGTGTAAAAAGTTGATGCTTCTTTTATTTGCATATTCTTGTCAAAATCAATAAAAAAAGTTAATGATTCTGTACTGTATAAATGTCTGCAGATCGATGATGTGATTGTTATTACATAGTATTTAAATGTCAGTCTCATTATACATGTGCTCGATAATGCCTCCTTCCCAGGGTTTAGAATCCACCTCGAGAGCTTTTGTTTCTCATTTCGATTAAGATCTGAGAAAAATTAAGCACATAATATGCAATAAATATTATTTTCATTTTATTTTTTTAGCATTGAAGTTTTCTTTATTTAGCATGCACAAAGTTTCATGACATATCTTATGTGGATCATTTTCTTATTTTGTTCAAAATGAATTTCAGATGATGAAGGACTTCTCAA
Source organism: Ottelia alismoides (assembly GCA_037367405.1). Classification (NCBI taxonomy): domain Eukaryota; kingdom Viridiplantae; phylum Streptophyta; class Magnoliopsida; order Alismatales; family Hydrocharitaceae; genus Ottelia; species Ottelia alismoides. Next base: position 103,148 of record JAZKJV010009079.1, on the reverse strand, counting down.
GGAATGAAGAGGAAATTCCTCATGTACGCAATGGCACATGTCAGTTGATCAGATATCTTTACGATCGATATATGCTAGTGAAATATGTTCATGTCATTTTTCTATACTATAACTTGATGCTTAACATAGAAACACTATCTGTTTTTTTCTTCTCTGTGTAACTAGGTTTCCACGGTAACATCCCAAAATCCAGATGTCAACTTCCTATCTTCGTCAACATGAATATGATTAGCATTGAAAAATTAAGAACTTGCTAAACATGAGATAAAACACTTCTACATCTCCATGACATTTCTTAGAAGTTAGATGAATATAAATTCTACTTAACTATTAATGATTACCATGTAACCAAAATAACATATAAGAAGTGTATTTTCTTAGAAGACACATTGCAGTAAAGTGAATTTTACTTACGATCAGGGAACTTGACATGTTCATGATAAAAAATGCACTTTGATTTGAGTCGTAATTTATCTTCATAGAAGTCCTATTGAACTACTAATAACTTCCATGCAAATAGATCTACATAGTTGCTTTAAATAAAATCCCTAGCTATATATTAGCAAAGTTTTGCTTGATTCTACATTGATTCATAATTAATTAATTAGTTAATTTTTATGAGAACATGGTAGTGCTAAATATTTTATATATATGCTATAGTTTTACTGGAGTCATTGTTATGAATTAATTTGACATTTACTTTATTAATTTTATGGATAGCCAGAATGAATATATTATCATTGATTTTCTTTTCTTATTTATGCAGTAAAGATTGCAGATCCATCCTTGCGAGATGATTAAGTTTTTAACTTAGTTTTTAATGAATTTCATCGATAGTTTAAGTATTGATGCTATTGGACTCTATATCCTTTATTTGAATGTTTGACATATATGGCACAAATGTAAGAGAACATATACTATAAGCATATATATGCCATTTGGTTGTCATCTTATTTCTAATCATAAATGTAAGAAAACAAATAATGGGGGGACTTTATCCCTTCATACTGGGTGGTATGTGTAATGCATGAGGGACTTGATATGCCTATCATAACTGTGTATGTGTATGCATGTGTGTGTTGTTGCAAAGGTGGGCGTGTATGTGAGGCTCTATATATCAGGCGGTGTGTGCAACAAGTAAAGAAGTGCATTTTCAAATTAACAGGTAAAATACTAATTATAAAAAATTGCAATGATCCAACGAACATTTTGTCTGTCCACGTTGGGTTGTGTGCACACCATAGTAGATTTGACCCACTCTTTCATGAGCATACATATATGTTGTAGTTTCAAATCAATAGGTAAAAAACTAATAATCACAAAAGCGAAAAGAACCAATCATGCACTTTGCACCATCTACACCTAGTAGTGTGTGACCCTACACACTGAGTTGTGTGTGCAACACATGTATAGATTTGATCCCCTCTACCATATGTTAAAATCAAATCAATCCAATCATACACTTTGTGTACTCTCCACATCGTATGGCTTGCGACCCTCTACATCATGTAGTTTATACAACACATGCACATGTACACAGCACACCTCCCTCACCCAACATGCATAAGTGTGCCCACACACCCATAAAGCATTTTTATTATAGTGTACCTATAGTTAATGTAATGGTAACAACAAAGTGCTTGTCAAGATGATGGTGGATCACAAGGTAGAGACGATGTACAATTTCATAAGCATACTTGTTAAATTTTACAGGCTACCAGTCAATTGAGTATCATAATTTTGTTTAAATTTCCTATTTACAAAATGGTTGGTTTTGTTTGTGAATTTAACACAAATCTTTATGATAACACAATGATTTTCTTAGATGGATGAGTTTCACCTCAATGACCGCATACAATTCTTTGACAACATAACAGAATTGATACATGATGGTCTTCCTTGTATCATGGTCTTCCTGGATGGATAATTTATTTTCTGATTTGATTGGAGTTCAAATTGTTAGGTTGCTTCTGTAGCATTTAATGTTTATAATTAATTAAATGTTTCATTTTTTTAGATATTTAGTAATATTTATTTTGTGCGTTTATAGTTGATATCTTTATGGAAAATAGTGAGACTGATATTAATGGATGGGGGAGATGATACAGTTTTTAGGGGTCAATCTATCTCTAAACAGAAGTTTTTTCAGATCAAGATCCACATTTGATTCTGATGGAATTTTGATGTATATATGGACCAATCAATCTCAATTATGATTGAATCTATACGGTACAATGATGTGTAGATTGCATTTATCAACTGTCTTGTTCTTTATTGATTTTATGATATGCAATATTTTTCTTTGCTGATTGTTAGAGTTTCAATATTGCAGATCACATGTTGCAGCGTGAAAGCATCTTGGACGATGAAAGGCATGATATAAGAGAATCTAAAGCTCTCAAGTTATTGTCCTAAACTGGTGCAAAGTTGGTGGTAATTATCATTGAAGTATTTGCTAGAAGTATCTGACTCTCTTCCACAAGGAGTAAGTCTCTCGATCTTCGGTTAATATTCATCACATTAGATGACTGGTGTTTGTTTATTCATCGTGAAATTGTTATGAGATATTTTCTTTACACAATGGATACAACCAATATTTGGTGGCTGATCTAATTTCTATAGGAATATATATTGATTTTGTAGTGATATTCATACTGCAGAATATTCCTAGGATTACATAAGAGAAGGAGACATCATTTGTTGTAGGATCACGTCTGACTTGATATGACAATCGCGTGGGAGGAATCTTTCGAGCTGGTTTCTTTGTTATCAGAACTAACTCTATTGAAGAGGGTGTTCATCATTACAATACCGGCAATCTTGGACTCCAAGTATTCAAATATTTACATTCTTTTCTTCTAAATTTGTTTGAATGTCTTACCATTTATGGTCTCCTCAAACTTTAGAAAGTTCATTCTCCTAATTCAAAGAAGTTGGGCAGGATCGTCCATATCGTGAATGAACCATGTCTTGACCTTTTATGGTTGATTTGAGTTCTCTTGTGGTTTAGGTTGTGGTATTATTCTATTAAAATACTTAAAATTCACTAGAATCTGAAGTAAGTGCATCTTCCCATCCCAATTATATATATTTCAAATCATTTCATTCATTTTTTATATCCTCAAAGATGGGTTCTACCTGCCGTGTTACCCAAATCAAGTTTATATATGTTTTTCTTATAAATGTTTCCCTATAATGATTGAATTATTTCTTTTCCAGGGTTGTATTCGCAAGAGACATCAATGATGATCAATCATATAGTGACTGGTACTGTTCAGATCAATTCATCACAGGCGACGAGACCATGTCACCATCAAAAAAACATATACGGATGAAATTAAAGTCATCATTTATTTTTTTATTTTCAAAATGTAGTTTTAAAAAAGTTTTTAATGTATTTATTATACCATATTGTATTTGTAAACTCTTGTTCATATTCCTTTGATGTTTGTTATAATACATCATCAGTATTACAAATTATTTCTTCAGATGTGCAATCAAGATCAGTCATTGTCATATTTTGCAGGTGTATTAAAATATTTGTAATAGCTAAAAGCAATGAGATTTCATGTGGATACTGTGAATCAAATATAATACCATAAATTAAATCGAAATAGCAATAGTTTCTATTCTTTGCAAAAATAAATGCATGACGATTATATTCGTTGTTTCAAATTTAGCAACGAATGTCTATGCGTTGATCTTTCAATTTAGCAACGAACCATATTCGTTGTCATTTCAATTTAGCAACGAATAGTCATTTGTTGCTATATTTTTAACAACGGCTTATATAACAACGGTTATAGCAACGAATCACTTATTCGTCGTGAAGCAACATAGTGACGATTTATTCGTTGCCCTCTTCACAAGATATTCGTCGCTATAGATATATTTTCTTGTAGTGGTTTGAGAAATTTTAATATCGGTACCATAACTATTTTTTAGAGTATTTGTCTGAACGAAGTTATTTTTTCTCATTATAGTAGGGCCTAAATTTATATTTAAGGGAGAGGTGGGAGGGAAAGGGAAAATGGGGAAATGGTCTGTCTCTCAAATCGACACCTGATATGTCGATTCAGAAATTACACCCCAAATATGTACCTGAGGTGCCGATTTAAGCGTGGCACTCCAAATTAACACCTCAGGTGCTGATAGATAGTATTTTTTAAATAAAAAACATCATACGATTTAATTAATTAATAATATTTTAATAATGATTAAAAAAAGTCCTATATGAGCAGTATGTTTCTCAACCGATCATTGAAGCTGTTACATTACATCTTCTTGTCACCCATATTCCACTCAAATCAATACATAAAGATTCTCACCACACGCCAAAGATGTATGGCAAGTAGATTTGGTCCAGGGCTAGCCTGTTGATCTTTGAAGTATAGCCTATGGGCGGGCCCGACCCGATCCCTCGACGGGAGTGTTGAGAAGTGAGAACTACGGCCCAGCACACAACCCGACCACGGCCCGGCAGGGACTTTGGCCAGGTCTTGTCAAGCCATATAGCCTTCCCATAGGTCATACCTCCTTTCTTAGTCCAACTCAGCTGCTCTCTCATGCCCCAGCCAATAGGAGGGGTTGGACCGTTGACCTTTGGATCAACTGGTCCTTCCTCCCATGTTCTCTTCAACAACTGCTCCATCCTATCTGGGGGTGTTCTTCGACCCTAGTCTCGCACGATGTCGGTTACCACCTTGTTGGTGAACGACCTCCCACGTTCGCCAACAATCCAAGCACCTCGCCTCAACCTCGTTGAAACCCTAACCACCCAACTTCAAAACCCTCTGCTCCGCCCCATCTCTCACCATCCGCCATTAGCATGTCTAATGTGAGAACCACCAGCTTTGAGAGGATGCCGGTAACAGCAGTTAATCTCCATGGAGCGACGACGGTAAGGCCGCCGCTTCAGGTGAGATCCAAAGTAGCACTTCCTTCTTCGCCGCAGCTGCTCATAGCCGCTGTTGAGCTCGAGTTTCGCCGGCTTTTCAGAGACTAAAGGAGTTCCATCGAGCACCTCTTCGCAGGCGCACAACCATCTTCGAACATACCCCCAGCAAGTTCTTCCTCATCCCTCTTCTCTTCTTCGTTTCTTGTTTTTTTTTCATTTCTCTGCTACAGTTCTTCGTCCCCCAAACTTTTTCTTCTTCATGTTTGATATGAATCCACATCCGACGATCAATACAACCTCTCCTCTCCATCATCCCTACTCGCCCTGATCATCCGGACCCTTGCAGAGGATCTGGACCCATTAGGTCTTTCATCACCTTCTTCATACCTTCAGGACCTACGCCTTTGCTCATCTCACCCCCTCACCGAGCTTGCAAGCCCGAGAAGAACTCTTGCACTTGCAGGACTCAATCGCTGCGGAGCCACCATCAAGCGTGTATCCCCTTCGCCTGAAGAACCTGCAGCAAGAAGAAAGAAGACGGCAAGATCATTTCGTCCCTAAGATCTGAACCGTTGGAGTGACCTTCATCTACAAATCCTGCGCTCAAGGAGCGTCACGTGTCATGCGGGCACCGCCAGATTCTCTATGCTATGATCCAAAGAGCCAGACGAAGACACGTCCTTTTTCCCCTCCCTTCGATCGGAGCAGAGAAAAGCCCCCGCTGCCGTTGGATCTCAAAGTAGTCTCCACGTGCCTTGCACGCGCCTAGGAAGAATTTGGAGGAATGTTCCTGTGAATATAGGTAATAAAAGAAATGCCCCAACTCTATTGTTTTTGTTTTATATTCATTTTACATCTTTGCGAAACCTTATGTTTGGACAGGATTTCGAGCATTATTTTTTCAATTTTTTAAAATTTAAAAAATAGCATGGTGAAGTTGAATTAATCTCTACGACTGAGATTTTATTTTATTTTTTTATGATGAGCGTATGATTTATAATGATTAGTTTGGAGAAACTATACCTAATTTGTCTTTTCTTGCTGCTAAAAGTCCTGTTTAATCATACGTTGGCTCAAATATTCCTCAAACTAATTGCAGATTTATGTTCTCTTCAATGCCTCCAAAGATATCCTCAATTGCATGTCCTGTGTTCCTTAAAATAACTGTGAAGAGTTTTTAATAGCTGATTTTTAATTAATTCCATGTATGCTATTTTGCTAAATTTTAAAATTCCATGGATTCATCTTTAAAAGCTATATGTGACATATTTTATTATTATTTAGATATTTACTGTGGATTTATTAAAACTAAATTGTTAAAATTCTATTTTTCCACTAAAAAATTCATAAAAATTCATATTTTTTGTTAAAATTACAAAAAATAAAGTAGGTGTCTCTTGTTTAGTTCTATATTGCCCAAAATTTCATAAATTTGCGCTTTGTTTATGTCAAAAATTACATAAAAATCCAAAAAGCATATTCATTTGTATTCATGCATATTAACGCATAAAAATATAAGATAATCATGATATATTTTAGGAAAAATATAAAATTGCCACAATTACATCTATTGCATTGTCCATTTCACTGCCGTATTTTTTGGATAATTTTGAAAATAGATACTTCGCATTATTCCTAGTTTTGTATTCTCATTTTTCATTGCCAAAATATTTTTTTTAAATCCTTGAAATTTTTATTAGATACTTAATTATATCTTAACTCAAAAAATATTTTTAATGTGTAGTGATTTGAACCATAAAATTTTAAAATACTCTATAAATTATTATTCCTCGTTAAAAATACATCCCGTTGCATTTTCCACACCATATTTTCATTCCAATGATATAAAAAAGTCATAAAAATCTTTCGTTGAAAATCTAGTACTTGTCTGAAATTGAATTTGAAACCAATATTTTCCTTGTTATTTTCGACCTTAGGCTTTTCAAGCAAAAAAAGAAATCGAACGCATATCACTTAATTGAACAATATTGTTTTTGTAATCACTATATTGAACATTGTTTTTGTGTGTGCCTAGAATTTCTTGCTACAACTAATCAACAGAATTAACTCAGAGATTTTAGCACTCTTCATAACCGTAAGACTGTATTTGGGGTGTTAGGATTTGCCACTTGAGAGCTTCTATACTTAATTACGAATAGTAACCAAATCTTAATGAATTACGTACATCCATAAATACTCCCAATAATTCAAACATAACTATAATAATTTCATGCAAATATTTACACATGTAAATGATTTTAAAATTACATAAATTAATTTTAAATTTAATCAAATCTTTAACGAGCCGATTTTGGATTTAATCGAATCTTTAGTGAATGGAACCTAAGTAAAGAGACTGACTTCAGAACAAAGTTACAAAGAATCTGTTGGGAGACATGCAACTGTGCCGCAAATCCTTTTTGAATGACAAATCCAGTTCTTTAGAACACAACATCCATAGACTTGGGAACCATAACATTACTATGCATAATTTTCTGGACTTTCTTAAGGAGCTCTACAGCTTCAGACGCCACGAACCCAAAGGTATCAAACCCGAAAGGGATGAAGACATGTTGATTATCAATACAAGTCTTCTCATGTTTGGCAACTTTGACCGAGGCACCTTTCTGTGCAACGTATTCCACAGTAAAATCACTTTTTATCAGACCAACTAATGGAAACACTCCAGTTAAATCAACACATGCATGTTTTCCTCCAATCCAACCAAAAATTAAAACATTCGTTGATCTGAGTGTGGATCTCCCCTCATGTGGATCAGACAAAAAATTCACAGGTGCTTCTTTCGTTGACGCAACCCCAACTTTCTTGAGAACATCATTTATTAAGGTCTAAACTGAACCTGAGTGAACCACCTTTATTAAGATCTGATTTGTTTACGTAAATGACTCTAAATTATGAGCCTTTATCAAAATTTTAAATAGTCAAATCTGTAAATAGATACAGATTGCAAGGACTTAGAATGCCATATTTCCAATATGAATAGGGTAATAACATTGGAATCCCATGTGCAAAAAGAAATAGACACACACCACAGAATAGAACATATCATGTGACTAATATTACTTTGAACTCCCATAGTTTCATTTCGAAAGAAAACCCCTCTCTGAAAAAACGAGAATTGTACGTACAGAGCAAAAAAAAATGGAAGTGCTAAAAAAATTATAGTACATAGATATAATAAAAAGAGATATTGCAGAGACTACTGTTACATCGCCATCCATCCACGATATGTTCAAGCAAATGGACAGTCATCCATAGATTACATATAATCTAAAATATATATTTCAGTACACAAATTCAACCTGAGAGATTCCCATGCTATCTTCATTCCAACGAAGAACCAATGCCACACTATGATCTTCTTCTCTGTACTCAAAATCCGCTTCAACCCCATCCACAGTGCATCTTCTCGGCTTCGCACTCGAGTAGGCCAAGAACTTCCCTCCTCCCTTCACCTTCACGGATGCTCCAACCTCGCTGCCAACCTCCATGTACTCCTGCTCCACAATCGTTCCCCCACAGTTGAGCATGTTCACGAGGCCGATCGGTGCGAATTTCACACGTTGTCCGAGCTTCTTGATCGGTACAATGGTGAATATCTCGAAGGACGATGGTTGGAGTGCGATGGAGATCGGATCGGACTCGATCGCCATGAGAATTAGACTACCTGCTTGGTTGAGATGCATCACATACTCCTCCGCATTGCCCATGATCGAAAACGCCTTCTTCCGGTTCCATTCGACGTCGTTAACATGCAAGGTACCGGAGATGGGTTTGTAACGATGGGGGTACCCTCTGATCCTGCGTTCTTGAGGATCCCATCCTGCTCCCTGGCAATTGAACGCTCCAATCACTCCTCCAAACTGTCCCGCCCCCACAAAAAAGAGACAGCAATTTTAATATTCTTGTCTTGCTATTCACGATCAAATAAGATCAAATCACAAACCTTGTTGAAATTCCAGATCTTGAGAATGGTCTCGCCATCAAAAGCTGGATTCTTGAAGAGGCAATCTCTTGTAGGGAGAGCGAAGTACTGGCACTTGGGTATAGTCCCATCTGGATACACCAGACTCCTCAGGAGATCGAAGTCGTGGCCGCCAAGAGAGTCACTGACGTAGATAGGGCCACCGCAAATAGCACGGGAACCGGCATGGAAAGCGGCGCAAATGTGGTCAGACTGGAACATGTCCCAGTCTGGCTGGATGATCTGACCCATCCACATGCTGTTGTAAGCACAGTGGATCATGTGTATCCCCTGCAGCCAATACTGCCCCATTGGATCCCCGTTTGGATCCTGGAACCAGAAATCATCACCTAAATTTGGAGAAATTAAAAAGGTATCAAGTTACCAATCAACATTCTCAACCAGATCATCATGGTCATTACATCAAAATGCCAATTACCAACTCTGCCAAACGAAATCTGTGATGTCCCCAGGAAGAAGAAGTCGTTGCATTGCTGCATGCTGGAGAGGAGCCCTGTTCCATTGAAGTTCTTCACAAGGGATTTGGTAAGCCCGTCGTAGTACGCCTTCGCGAGCTCCACCCGTCCTCTGTACTCCTCGCATACGTATTCGAGAGTCTACGTCCAGCAACAAATCGCTCTTATTTCTTATTCCACGTAAATAAAAGATTCAAATTAGAGATAGGTAGCTTACATGCATGACATCGACCTTAACTCCAGTGATCCCACACCCTGCAAGGTAGGAGTGCATCGAATCAAACAGGTCCGCAGCTTGGTCAGGTCGCACCAAACCGATCCCACCCTCTACTATCTTCACAACAGCAAGATCTTCCATGCTCCCATCGAGACCAGGTGAAACGGTCACCCCCACTAGCTTCGAATCCAGGTGGGTCGCACCCGGGCGTACACCTCCCCATGCACCACACAGCGCCTGCCATACATACACATCGTCCAACCGCTTAAACTTAATCCTCAAATCCTTCACAAATGCCCCCATCCCAAAATCCACAGGACAACCATCGCCAACACCTTCATGACCATCTTCTTCTTCTTCTTTCTCCTCCAGCATCCTGCTCAGCTCCAATCCCAACCTCCCCATCTCATCGTTAAACCACGACAGATCCTTTAAGCCGGACTTGGCCGCTTTCAAGCGAGCTTTCTCGACTTGCTCGAGCTGAATTGCCTTCGAGATTAGCCTCTTGGGTCTGTTGGGATCGTATGGTAGTGAATTGGGTGCAAGAATCGCGCCACCTTTGTACCTTGCGAACTTGTTGCACTCCTTGAAGCTGTGAAGCCTCCCGTTCATCTGGGTTCCTCCAAGAACGAGGTTAACGGTGTCCTTCTTATGATCCAGGTCCCAGTCCATGTTGATGCTCTGCCATCCGTCGTCGATGATGAGGAACCTCGGCGGCACGCCGCCATTCACGAGCTCCTCGATGCCGCGGGTCACGCCAACGGGCTCCACTGCGAGGTAGAAGGCATCCCAAGTGCACCACCCGAACTTGTCCACCACAGGAGGCACCGGCTTCTCCTCCAGAAGCTTGAACGTGCCGAGGTGCACCCGCACGGCGGCATAGGCATTCTCCATCAACGCGTATGGATCGTCGGAGACGTGGACGTAGGCGATGGTGTCTAACGAAGAGGTAGTGACACTCGTTGAGCCGCTCTCGGCAGAGAGCGTGAACCGGCCGGCGTTGCCAGGGTGGAGCGCCGACCGGAAGCCCCCCTCAATGATTGGAAGCACGAGGAGATACTGCTTGATTTCCGGTACGTCGAGGAGGAGCCACTGGGTCTCCATCTGGAGGTCGGAGCCGGAGTTCCCGACCCACATCGTGCTCCACCACGTCTTGAACCGGAAGACGCTCAGAAACGATCTCCCGGCGAATCTGCCGACGGGAAGGACGTGCCGGTCGGAGGCCACCGAGCTCGAGAAGCCGAGGAAGCCTCCGTTGTGCGCGTGGGACGCGACTCGGTGGAGGAGGTGGGATGGGGCGTTGGAGGAGGATGAGGCGAAGCTGCGGAAAGTGACGTTTGCCGGGACGTCAGAGAGCACGGCGATGCCATCAACGAGGAGCTTGTCGCCGGAAAGTGAGATGCTGCTGGTCGATCGATCTGTACGGGGTTGGGTTTTCTCCTCGTTCGTGGTTCGCTCTGATGGCGGCGCCATGGATGGATGTAGTACCTACCTGTTGCATGCAGAAACCGGTGACGTCTGTGACGTGGTGTGTATAATCATAAACCCATTGCTTTCAGTTGCTGATATAATGCTGGAGGAGGAAGCAACAGTCGGATTTCGATCATGAACAGAATTGACACATATTTACATCCATTAGAGTTCCATTCCAATCAATCAAAATGTCAGAAACAACAAAGTTGATAGGAGGCAATTCGTCACTGGATGACCAGACGAGACATGTACTATATACGATATCTATACATTTATAAATTTGACAGACGGATCAAGCTTACCAAGAAAGCTATACCTGTGCGAGTGGATTGCTTTTCTATGGCCAAGAGTAGATTTATATTTATAGAAAAGGTTAGCCATCCATCTTGAGTCTTCATCTTGCCTCCATTCACACCTTTGCTTGCTTTTACTGCTGCTGCTGGTCAATCCAGTGATATGTAGGACAATCATAGGTTTGGCGGTCTTTAGTGGATAGTGGGCGGCACTCCTCGGGAACCTGTCGGGCGGTGAGAAGCTACGAGGTTTCTTCACCATGAAGCGGACAGATGTCTCGAGGTAGTGCAACTTGCGGATCTATCTGCCATTTGTTGGGGGCAGACAGCATAGAGCTCCTGCATGGCGTCCATGTACCAGGATAGGAATATGATTTGGATGATAACTAGTTTACGAGCCCGCGGCGGATTGAAGCAAATACATCTATGTGCACTATTTACAAATTTATATAAATTAAGAAAAACAAATTATAATTATTTTATTACCATTTAAAAATAGAGAATGCTGAATTTTATTTTATTAATCATTAGTATATCAACCCTACATGATTAAACAAAATAATTACAAAACAATATTTTTAGCTGAAAAATAAATGAGTGATGCACACCCACACCTTCGTACATTACAGGATTGGACATAGTCTGGACTGATGATACTGAAAAATATATTACAAAAGACAATAATAATAATATTATTATTATATATACACCATCTTTGATATATATCGGAATCACGCGGAGCATATCTTAAAATCAAGAAAAATCCAATAAAAATATTTAAATATCTCAAGATCATGATTAAGAATCAATGTAGTCATTAACATTTTGTATTGGTATTTTTCAATTTATAACGATATATACATGTTTTATGATACTTTTTAGTGTATAATATATATTTATATTTATATCTTTGATATTAAAATTTGAGTTTTTGTATTAATTGATTGGATCCATTTGATTACTGCACTATTAAGCATCTACAAACATACTTACATCATAAAATTTCCAATGCAAACAAACTCGAACATGTGCCTATGTTTCATAAGACTCAAATTAGATTCTCGCAACCATCAAACCATCACATGATCTAATCATCAAAGCAGCTCAATTTAGAAAAATAAAATTTAAATAATAATAATGGAAGTTAACTCACTTATTTCTTAATTGTAACATGTATATTTTAAATAAAATTAACCAAACATACATAAATAAGTAACTTATGTCTTAAATTATTGCTTGAATATATGGCGATAATTCTCTCTTATTATAGTCTTATTTTTATTTTTTATTAATAGTTATCCTATTTATAGATATATGAGAAGTTACAACTTATTTAAAAAGCATGTGATGATGTTTCACATGTTTGTATTTTTCACTTTAATCTTTGGCTTTAATGCTTGTAACCTCTTCGATCCTTTTATCTCCCTGACTTGGAAAACGATGAATCTCACTCTTTCCCTTAATATAGGGTTGTAAAGCAATACTTATTAAATAATGTTATTATTTATGTGTACAATTTTTTTCTTAGTGTCCAAAAAATTTATCAAAATATATTTCTATTATGTATAATGCTTACCTTAAAACTATTTATATTATGTATAATGCATACCTTAAAACATATGTTTTAAAAAAATCTAAAATATTTTTATTTTCTTTTCTATAAAATGAATTGAATTCGTACAGACCTAATCGTTATAATTATGTAGAGTATTATTTTTTAAATATTAAAAAATATTTCTGATATATTTTGAATTTTAAAATAGACGAAAAATGCGTATTAATTGAAAGTATATATTTAAAATTAAAATATAAATGTATGTAGGTGAAGAGAAAAGAAACATAGAAAATATTATGTATTTCTTATTTTTCATTCCCATTTATCATCTAATAATTTTTTTGGTATAAGACTACTAATCAAATTCTTGTTTATATAGAATGAAAAATATCTGAATCAAACATATATGGAACATTTGTTTTTTATTACACAATAAGTGTATATTTTTATTTGCCAATTAGACCTTTACTTGCCATATATTATACATCTTTTTATACATTTTTCAAACATATTTTACAAGTTTAATCTTATGGGTCCATCTTTTTTAAAATGTTCGATATTTAGTATGAACATCATTTTATTCAAGTTTGTATTGTGACTTTTATTTTTACTACGCGGATGAGATAAAGAGTGTAAAGAGAAAGGGTTTTAATTATGAAAATACATGGCATGAAGAAAAGAGTATGTAAGATGAGGGAGATACAAAGATATATGCAAAAGGATCCTTAAAAATAAAAAAAATTGTGGATGTTGAGTATAGATAAAATGACTTACTATCATCGAGCTAAAAAAATTATCATTAAGATAAATTGCACAGAGATATGGTTCTAATTAAAAAAGTTATGATATACTTTTTTACCTAAATTCAAGTAATGTACCTCTTTGTCCATGATACTCCATTTTAATTGAAATGGCAACACCTACTATTTGATATGAGACATGTACTCTAAAATTTTAATAAATAATTTATGATTAATCATATAACATTTTTATTAAAATTATTGTCTAAATCTTAAAGATATGATAACTATATTTTAAAATGACAATATTGATCGCATATATATAACCACTACATCAAACTCGGCTAAGCACAACAAATTGTTTGAATATCCATAAATATATATTATGATGTTAAATTTATTTTCTATGAAGTTAAAAGATGTAAAGAAATGTAATGCCTAATTGAGGTATAATTCATTTCTATGGAGTCTATTTATATTTTAATATTTTTAAAGTTCAAAATGGATCTTTTTTGTGATTTTCAAAAACAAAAAAGATACGATTAATAGTCAAAACTACAATCGCAACTATGTTTTTATATTTAAACAATCCTAATATTATCAAATAAATATTAATGTACATAGAGTTGTCATTTTAAGGTGTATAAAAATATTAAGAAATAAATTTATCATTTCTATACATGATATTTTAAAATAATAAAATTATTTAATCTCTTTTTATACATACATATTTCTACAGAGCAATAAAACTTTGAATTGATTTTTTTATAAACTATTGTAGTGTGCACCGTAAAAATATCAAAAACCATAAAGATTATTGGATATAAAATATTATATGGATAACAATTTATGTAATCTTATGGATTGATTCTTATTATTATTACAATGTATATTTGAAATATTTATCAAAAAATATATTAATTTACATTATAGACGAAAGGTAGGAATAATAGCTTTTAACTTTATATTATAGGTTTCCAAAAGTAGTAGACTAAAAGAAAATTTTTAATATACATTTTCCAAATTTTATAAATGACATTATCAATATATATTTTTCTTTTAAATTAATGTAACTATAAATCTAAATTTAGAAACATAAAGGAATATGTGAGAGAAAATATGATTTGGTATAGAGAGAGAGAGGAACCTGAAGCTTAGACATTATTAATTTATCTTTTACTTTTAAATTAATATTACTATAAATCTAAATTTAGAAACATAAAGGTACGTAGGAGAGAGAATATGAATTGGTTGAGAGAGAGAGAGGAGAGGAACATGTGGCTTAGAGAGTTGAAGGGAGAGAGAGAAATCTAGTGGGTAGAGAGAGAAATAGGGAGAGAAAGATGAGGAAGAGGCATTGGGCGAAACCCGGGAGAAGTTATCGGGATTTTGGAGAGAGGGAAGGAATGGGTTAAGGATTTTTGGGGAGAGAGAACGAATGGGGGGGGGGGGGCAACTGGGAAATACGTCGATCGATCAATCGATCGAGAACACATGAAAGGAGGAGAAAGCTCGTATAGAAAGACATGTGGCAACATTAAAGGATATGCAGGTAGAATTCTGAGAAGCGGAGAATTCTAAGAAGCATCCACGTGTCAAGGTTGGGAAGTAGGGGTGAAAAAATTCTGTTTTAGTGTATTAGATAGATATACATGAATCACATTTTAGCTTAATCTATAAGCTTCCAGAATCAGGTTTTTGATCCGTCATCGAATAAAACTGGTTCAGATAACTTATTGAATTCGAGCTTAATTGAACTCGTTAACAATCATCTAAAAAAATTAAGCTCAAGTTGTCAAATAGTAGTCTCTACTACTTATAAATCACTCTCACACTTTGTAAGTTTTAGATATGGGATTATATTTAGGGGTATGGGTGTTACAACCTCTTCATTTATATTCGCAATGTCCACGTTGCGACATGACTCACACTTATTCATAGAGATAGTGGCGACTACCCATTCCCGACTTAGGTCTCTTTGGATAGCTGATGAATCTCCATTTTATCACTTTTATTCTATCATTTGACCTTAAAAGCCTAGCTAATGCATGCAAATAGAATTATTTTGTACAATTTAACCTTCATTAATTGTTCCATTTATTGTATATGAAAATATAGTTTTTAATGTAAAAATTATATAATAAATAAAAGAAAAGAAAAGAATAAAACGTCAGAGGTATTTAATGATCCTAAACCCCGAGACCTATGCATTTTGAATGACTGGGTTGACAAGGAATAAAAAAGTGGGAGATAAGGATCAAAACTCACCAATAAATTCCATTCTTTTATTCTTCAATAAGTCTATTTTGGGACCAATTTTATTTTCTATTATTTATAACTCAAATAAAGAAACTTTTTACATGAAAGTTTTTTTTGATGCAAAAGAGTGGGAAACACGCATTGGTGTCCGCCCCAAATATATTAAGAAATTAATTAGAACAGCCAGGACTCGAGGAGAGTCCGAGCAAGGTGGGTTACATTTTCTACATAAAATCTCTCAGCACGAAAAATTACACCATTTCTAGCAAGCCAGAGAGCCCATAAACCAGAGATCGGCTTTAACCTCTCAACATTTGGACGGAAGCGTGAGTTGAGGAGGGATTCCCAGAATGTTACCATGTTGCTACGATCCACCCAGCCCACATTCAACTTTCGCCAGAACTCTGTCCCCTTCTCGCATTCGAGAAAAAGGTGCTCCACGGATTCTACAGCCGAGCTGCATAGAACACAAGAATTATCCTCACAACGCAAAATGCGGGCACGGCTTTCCCTCGTGAGTAGCCGTTCATGCCTTAGAAGCCACAAGAAAACCTTAATACGAGTTGGGATCCTCAGCTCCCATATCATCCTGCAGCCCCTAATAAGATCCTCTTGAAGTGGTTCTGCATCTTTGATCATAAATGTGTAAGCCTTCTTGACGGAGAAATGATCATCTCTCCAAATCCCGTGATCATAACCAGCAGCAGGGCCCTCGATCCTAGATAAGGATTCCATCAAATCCAGAAGGTCCTACCTACGACGTTCAGAGAGAGCTCCAGGAAAAGCAAGTCTCCACTCTCCATCAACCCAACAATCCACAACACGAGCCCTTTTATCATCTGCCAGAGCAAATAAGCGGGGAAAGTGGGAGGCAAGCGTCCCACCATTCATCCAATCATCTGCCCAGAAGAGAAAATTACGACCATTACTTAAACACGGACGTAAGATATGTGGAAGATCGGGGAGAAGCACACGGATACCCTTCCACAATGCCGACTCGAACCGAAGATTACGCAAATTGCTGAAAGAGCGCACAGTAACCCATAAATTCCTCGAATGAGTCTGCTGCACACGTCCTCCTTGTCCCCCCAGATTCTCGATGCCCACTTCATCAGCAGAGCACGGTTCATCAGCTCCAAATTCGGTACACCGAGCCCCCCCATCTCCTTAGGCAAAGTGATCGTCTCCCAATCAACAAGATGTACTGCATGGCCATCTCCGCCATTTTTACCCCAAAAAACCTTCGCATGATCTTCTCAAGTCTATTGCGAATCCCTGCAGGAAGAAGTCTAGTCGACATAAAGAAAATTGGGATTGCTGACAAGACTGCCTTTACCAGAACCAACCGCCCACCGTGAGAAAACAGGGATCCCTTCCAGCATGCCATCTTCCTCTCCAGTTTCTCTACTATAGGTAGCCAGTCAGATAGATGCAGGCGACCACAGCCCAATGGTATGCCCAGGTACCTGATCGGCCTCGTACTGATAGCGCATCCCAACTTCGTGGAGCAAGCCTCCACCTCCTCCTCTTGAAGACCAAAGGGTATCAAGCTAGATTTATCCTTGTTGAGCTTAAGACCAGAGAGCTCCCCAAAGATCTCCACAACCATTGACATACCTCTAACCTCGGCAGCTCCACCCTCGATAAAAAATAGTATCATCTGCATAATGGAGAACAGGAATGGAGATATCCCCCAGAGAATAGCCAGTCGTGAGACCATGGGCCACCACCTGGTTCACCATTCTAGGCAAAACATCTGCTGCAAGGACAAAGAGAAGCGGTGCCAGCGGACATCCTTGGTGCACCCCCCGTTGCGGCTGAAAAAAACCTCTCTCAGGCCGACCATTCACCAGAACCGAGTATGAAGCAGTGGTCACACATCTCTTCATCCAAGAGATCCACAAGTCGGGAAAACCCCTTTTGGCCAGTACAGACCACAAGAAGCGCTAATCCACACTGTCATATGCATTGGAAAAGTCCACCTTCCATAAAACTCCCCTAGCCTGATGCCGTTGCTAGTCCACAATAATCTCAGAGGCCATAACCAAGCTGTCACCAATTTGTCTCCCAGGAATGAAGGCTGATTGAACTGGAGAGATCAAGCCATCAAGAACTTTGCCGAGCCTTTCAGCCAGCACCTTGGCAATAATCAGATAAATAGCATTGGAGAGTGCTATGGGGCGGTAATCGTCAACATGTTCGGACACATCCTTCTTCGGAAGAAGAAAGAGCAGGGCCTTATTGATTCTGTTGAATCCAGCATTCCCATCACGAAACTCCTCTAAGATGCATGCACATCACCACCTATCACCTCCCAGAACTCACTGTAAAAGAATACAGGGAAACCATCCGGACCAGGTGCACCCTCTCCATTCAGTGATGACACTGCCCTCTTCAACTCCTCCATCGAGAAAGGTCTAATCAACCTCTCACTCTACTCGGATAGGAGACGAGAAGCCCCCACCCCCGTCCACCTCCAAGATCTCGGCACTGCCCTTCTCAAGAGCTCACGGAAATAATCCACCATTGCTATCCCAATCTCTCTTTCTCTCATCACTCTGGATCCCCCACCATGGCTGAATGAATTAAGTTTCTTCTTCTCCTTCCATTGGCAACTGCATGAAAGAATTTTGTATTTGCATCACCTTCGTTGATCCACCTCTGCCTTGATCTCTGTTTCCACTTCATCACAGTCTTCCGATCCTCTATAGCAATTGCCGTCATGTAGTCTCTTCTCTCTTTCAGTTCTTCATCTGTCAGATCTCTACAATCTTCTGCTCTATCCAGCCTAATAATCCCCTCCTCTGCCACCGTTCTGCTCACCCTCCTAGTTTCTCTTATCTCCCGTTTAAACTCGGACAACTTCTTCCTCAAGCTAATTAACTTCTGCGACCGGCAATAAGTAGCGAAACCCACGCACTCAACCGATCGCCAATGATCAATTACCATCTGACAGAAGCCATCTTCAAGCAACCACGCCTTCTCAAATCTGAAAAAGGAGCGTGGGATATCTCCATCACCGCTATCCCAAACAAGAGGCGAATGATCCGATCGAGATCTCGGACGAGTGGAAACACCACACAATGGAACGCATGTACCACTTCGGGGGAGACGAGGAAACGATCTAACCTGGAGCGGGAACCAAAGCTTCTCCAAGTGTACTTACTGTCATTTGCATCAAGAACTTCTAGCTGCAGATCTCCAACCAGATCAGCAAAATCTTGCGATCCAGGGTCCTGACCTCCTTTCATTCCTGGTATGTCAGCCGCAAACAAAGTGACGTTGAAATCACCAGCCATGATCCAAGCAACGTCAGGAAAAAACTCTCTAACAACACGTATCTCCGCCCAAAGGTCATCCTGAAGTGAGCGGTCTGATGGGCCATAGATGCAAGAAACCACCAATCTGGAGTCAAGACGTTTCACAAAAAGCTCAACTGTCAGTACAAATCTGCCCCGCCTTTCTGATAAAGAGTTGAACAATTCGCCATCCCAGGCCACAGCAATGCCACCGGCGCTACCTACAGCATTAACCACCGAGAAGTTGTTCAAACGCCTCAAACTAAGAGAGCTCCACAGTGCATCAGAACACTCACTGAGCTTAGTTTCTTGAAAAAGAACAATATCTGTCATCCATTCATTAAGAAGAGAACCCACCGAGCGTCTCTTCTCGGGGTTACCTAACCCCCATAGATTCCAAGTTGTGATCTTCATTAACAACCTGTGGGACTCCCAATAACAGGGATCACCCCTGCCACCTTAGCTGTAGCTAATTTCTCTTCCCCAATAGCTGAGACCTGAGATGCAACAACTGGACTCTCCTCGCTTCTCCTTAGTCTATCCTTCCGCGGTCTATAGTGTTTCCTACGGGGTTGCCTGCAAGCCTCTACGCTAGAGCTCTCCACACAAGCGCCTAAAACAAACCCTGTAACAGAAGCACCACTTCCTTCGATTACGGTTCATGTTGTCCCCTCCTGCGGCCCCACGACCTTTGTTCTCATATTCTCCACTGGGGCAACTTTCGGGTCAAAAAAACACCGCAAATCCACCGTTAGAACCCCCGAGTCATTACAGTTAACAACAAACGATGGAGCGGAAAGAGGCAAGACGACATCTTCCTTGCTAGGCACTGGCACTGGTTGGGAGATGCATGCAGAAGGCGGCATCTCCTGGCACAGTTGATTGGTCTCGAGGGCGCCAAAGAAGGGAGCCTGACGCGAGCTCATGTCGCCCAAATCTAAAGAACAGATGTCATGCGGAAGTGCGTCATGCTGAACCGAGTCCGGATGAATGTTGCGGGCAACACCATCCTCCCAATTGGTTCCCAACGGGTCCCGTTCAAGTGGACTCAGTGGACCCAAACATGGATCCCGTGGTCCCCACCCATCAATGCCTTCCACAGAAGGTGGAGGGTCCATAAACATTGCTTCGAAATTAAAATCCATGCCATTTTGAAAGCCCGATGATTCTCCCAATTCAAAATGGTGGGTTCTCGAAAATCTCGGCAAGGAATTTGAAGAGGTGACAATTCTTGGAACGCTCCCCGAAAACCTCGGCAATGATAATGACGAGTTGAATAAGCGGCCGTTACCTTTAGCATTGATGAGGCCCCGGTTTTTCGCCTCCCCATCGGTGCTCTGCCGCACCTCCCCCGCAGGTGGTGGCGGAGGAGGGACCTCCTCCACAGAGATCCTGAAACAAGAAAGTCCAACCCAAAGACGTAATTGACTAGGTGGGTGACCCCTGATCCAAACTGAGACGGTCACCACGTCCGCGGCCGAACCCGGCAACAAGCCATCCGAGAGCAACACCAGCCCGTCCCCGATGCCTGCAAAGAGCTCCTTCAATCTTCCTTTCGAGCGCGAGAGGAAGGGCATCCCCCTTAACTTCATAATACAACGAGTGGGGGGTAGCTCCCCATCTGCAAACCGCGGCCTCCTCCACAAAGATTTGACATCTCCACACTTGGTGCTGGTGCTGGATAAAACCACACCAATCTCATCCGTCGAGAACCTGCGAGCAAGAACCAAGCCGGAGATAACCCGACGACGTCTCCCTTGAAAGGCCTTCCGAGAAGTAATGATAGCTCCTCCGCAACCATCAACGATAGGTCATTTGTTCGACCCATCAAAAACCCACACTTGGAAACCACCCCATGAATGCTAGGCTTCTCCCGCACCACATCCGCAAAAGATGGACCGTCAGGGACGACCGCACCCAAACGTCGCTCCGGCATACCCGGCCGCGCCCCCGGCCGCCAAGACTTTTTTGCTCCAAGAGCCATTATGCACTTGTCGCCAGGAAGTTGAGCATTTCTACAGCTGAAGCGCCGATGCCCAATTTTTCCGCACGAAAAGCACCGGATCTCCGCCGTACAACAAGCTGCAAGATGCCCAAGCCGCCCACACCGATAACATTGGGTCCCTTTCCGCGGTGATCTCCTCCTACCGGTAACAAGCGTCCACCCCTCTTCATCGTGGAAGATCTCTCGATGTTGGACTTCCGACTGATGGTCCCCATTCGGTCGCCACTCCATTCCCCTTTGTTCCTGTCATTTTTTATGTTGATACATGTAGGGCCATAAGTACTCCCCTTTTTATCGATAATAATATATAGAAAATTACAAAATTGAATTTACATAAAAATAATATACAGTATACACGTTATACTCAAAATAAAAAAAATCAAAATCCCAACTTCACAGACCCATATCTCCTAAATAAAAATTAAAATACATAAAAATCACATTTGAATATATATAACTTTTAATAAGCTATTTAATGAAGGTTTTTTCATTTAATTTAAAGTTAAGGTATGAAATTTAAGTTTGAGACTATTATACAATATACTCGAATAAAATATTTATTTTATTTATTCTTTATTATTTTTACAATTTTATACTTTTTGAATATTATTTATAGTATATGTACATATTTAGAATAGAATAAAACCATAAATAAAAAACTAAAATAAAATACCATACAAATACATAGATGAAATACCTATACTTATACATATGTATTATATGCCTATATATATATTTAAGTATACATAATATATCAAAAAATATAATAAAAATATAATTATGTATATAAAAATAATGTATAAATATATAAATAAATAAAATAAATAAAATAAAATCAAAAGTACAAAATAAAAATAAAATACCCAAAACATAGATGTATATACATAAATCAAACCCTAAAAACTAACTTCTAATAAATAAGACCATACAATAATTTAAACTACTATAGAAAATAAGAAACAACTTTTATTTTATAACTTTAATTCAATAAAATCATTTATTATTTATTATAGATTTTATAATAATTTCTGAGCATAGTTTTTTTTGGTTGGTCTACGTGGTTGACTTAGGTCAACTCTTCTGACCTCCCTCCTAGCCCTGTCAGAACGACTACAATCCTTCATTCTCTATTTTCCCCCTTCGATACAGTGCTTGAGGGAGGGTACTCTCTTCATAGAGTTTGACAACTGTTCATCTACGAATCTCACTGACCCCTTGTTTAGGGTTAAGCATCATCGATGCACCCATCATCCTCCCTCGAACTCTTCCCATCATCGTATGTACATATGTACCCCTCCTCCTTCCTCTTCAACTTTGAATCCCCTTTTACCCACTTTCTTCCCCCAAATCCGAGCTACTAGTTTCGAGCGAGGTGACAACTCACTCGCCCCTCTTTTTGGCATGTGGAGGAGTGACGTATAGGAGCATTCCACCATCTCCGACCACCTTGGCTGTGAGGTCCTCCATCTCCTGGCTCTGACAAGATGAGGGAATTTTTATTGCTTTCTAGGTAGCTTGAAGTAGTAGGTTTCATTTATTATCTTTAGATTAAATTTTAATTACCTCACATTAGCTTAAAAATCTAATTCGTAGTTCGCTGGAGCTCCGCTCTGGCTAACTCTCCACCGTGCAACGATTGTTCTTTGACTTCACTAACCACCTCCTTCCAGTCCTTGACGCTTTTCCTACACACCCATCTACTTCATTCACCCAGATCCTTCGTGGATCTGGAGTTCGAAGCTCCACGTCTTTACCTCACCGGAGCACCTCCGCCTCGCCTCACTCCACTTCCACCCCCTCCCTCTAATAGGGTCGAGGTAGTTTATCCTCGGCCCCTTTTTATTTTGAACACGTACAAGCTGTTAGGAGCCTGTATAAGCTAAAGATCTGACCTGGAGAAGAGGCTCTAGGTGCCTGAATGTTGTTGAGCTCTAGACCCTCCTCAGTGGGCTCCAGACTATTTTGAAGCGCCTAGAAGACTCGTCGAAGCTGCATGAGTCAATTACGTGCATCAGAGGAGTTGGTAGTGCCCGGAAGTTCGAGTACCTGGAGGTTTTCCAATCCAATCCATCAAATATCTAAATCTAGACCAGTCCAATCCATTGGATTATAGATTTGACAGAATGGTTCGAATTTTGTATACTTAAGTATTCCATTTCAACTGTTTCCTCTCATGTTTGTGTTTTATCACACACTAGCCCTCAAAATGTAATTTATGTCACGAAAATGGGTAATATAGATCATATGTAAAGAAAAGAATATATGAAAAATGACTCAATCAAATTAAAGTTGAAGAACTTCATTGAGCCATAATAATAAGTTGAAGTCAATACAGGCAACATAAATGCTTATATTGAATTTAGAATTTTAGATTCCTTTTATAAATGATGCATTAGTATATATTTTTGCAAATAATTTCCAACTAATGATTCAAGTAAGAGTAATACAAGTTACCAAATATCGATCAAAAGATAAGTTACACAAACAAAATGTGATCCTTACAGTTAGATATTGATGAAGTCTATGGCTAATCTAAACTGTTAAGCTATGTCAAATCAAACTACTTCCAATAACACCCTTCAAAGTCCTATAATATATTATTCAACAACACCCTTCAAAGTCCTATAATATATTATTCAACAAAATAGAATCATAAAATAATTATACTCGATCGAGTATCAGACAAATCCAACAAAAAAAAACTCACCAAATGGGTAGCATGCCTCATTTAAAATGGAATGTATTTACCAGAATATACATATAGTCAAAATATGCCTTTTAAAAAATTAGATCAAATTTGGATATCAATTTAAAAAAGAAAGGAATTCAAGTAAGGCTTATTAATTTTTAAATGTATTTAGTATATTTGAACATTAATTCTTAGATGAAACAGTTGATCGAATTTCATCATTAGGATAAGCTTACAAGTTGGAACAAGTAAAATGTAAGAAGCAACAAGGGTAAGAATATCAAACAGATGTACTAGAAAACTGAATCTAATTTCTTTTAATGGAGATCGGACAAGTGACAACACGGTTGGAACAAATGGTATCGCTTGGGAGAGGGGACAACATTGTGTGAAATAAGCAACGACATCATGAGGGAGGAGTGGCGATGTGTTAGAGGAAGGAGGTGTTGAAATGGACTAAAAGGGAGATGGAACTAGGAGTGAAATGTTTGCGGTCAAGAGTGAAATGAGAGAGGATCGGAACTGAGAGGGGAATAGTTCAATGGGAATTATAACTTACAAGGTATAATTATATTTTATATTTTAGGAGTTTAATATTTATCTCTCTTTCATCATTTTTAATACTATATTCTACCTGTGGTGAATACCAACTCGGGATGTCACCCTTGCATTATCAAAAAAAATATGTATCTCTCAAAAGGGAAGAGAGAATGGTGACAAGAGGACTTATATCCACTATGGATATGAAAAAATGAGATGAATGACATTGATTATGGTCTTATGGGAATGGGTGCACACGCCCCCACGCTTGCGTACGCTTGTGTGTGTGTATGGGGTTGGGGAGTATGCACCCAAATGAAAGTAAATCTTCCACGTTTTTTAACTTTTTTTGTAAAGTATCATCATGTATATTCATCCCTATATCCCTCAATTATATCATTCGAATTTCATTAGAAACAGAGAGTCACATGCCCTTTATCTAGAACATGTAATTTTAACGGTCTTAGAATTGCTATAATTGACCTATTTCAGATGGAGGGCTTAGGAGTTTCTGTTTCTAATGAAATTCGAATGGCATCATGGAGGGATATATAGATGAATATACATGATGACATTTTCCAAAAAAGTAAAAAAATGTGGAAGATATAGGCCCTGATGCGTGTAAAATTACATGCACCCGGGTGTATACTCCCCAACCCCATACATATATATTTATCTATGTATGTGTATGTATATTTTTTCTGTTTATTAATAAAATGTTTCTTGCGGTGAGTCCCAACTTGGGATGTCACCCTCTTTTTTCTAAAAAAAAATGTGTATGCATGCATGTATATATGTATATATATATGCTAATGGATTAACAAACTGGATCGGATTTTGATAATAATCCGATCCAATTCATACTTTAACGGATTTGAGAAATTCCAATCTAATACAATAAAATAATAAAATCAAACCAATCCAATCCAATACCATCAGATTGGATCGAATCACGGATTTAATCCGATCCGTTCCATCCTTAATAATATATGCCAAAAACATAAAATATAAGCTATAATATATTGTTCAGCATCTTATCGGAAAAGGATGCTGCTGAATGCATAAAGGGTGAATGATCTTAAGGCCCCATCCGTTACACATGATTTGTGAATAAACTGTTGTTTGGTTCCATTCCTAAATGTGTGAGAGCATAATAAAGTCAGAATAACAGTTATAATGAAAATCTAATTCAACTATAAAAAGGACTTAGCATTCCCAGGTGCCTCCTTAGGATTAGCGATTCCATGCCTTGTCACTACAGTTGAACTGATCAGGGCGACCACCTGAGGTTTAGTACATGATTCTTTTCAAAATCATGCCCACCGCTTGACAGAGTATCCTCGACTCTAGCACCCTCTAAGATTCACATGCTTCACAATATTAACACTCACTTTTAATTGCATAACTCAAAAAGCTATCACAGAGAGATTGATGGGAGACATGCAATAAAATGTGCCACAATCCCTTTTGGATGGCGAATCCAATTATTCTAAATACAACATCTATAGATCTGGGAACCATAACATTGTTATGCATAATTCTTTGGACCCTTTTGATGAGCCCTACCACTTCAGTAGCCAAGAATCCGAAGGTGTCAAAACCAAACACGTTGATTGTCAATACAAGCCTTCTCATGCTTATCAACTTTAGCTGAGACAACTTTCTATGCAACATATCCCGTAATAAAATCACTCCTTATCAGACTCACCAATGGAGAAACTTCAGTCAATCAACACATGCATGCTTCCATCCATCCCATCCAAATATTAAAACATATGCTGGTCTGAGTGTCGATCTCCCCTCTTGTGGATCCATCAAAAAATTCATAGGTGCTTCTTTCTTTGAAGCAACTCCATCTTATCTAAGTACATCATAAAGGACATCCCTTACAAAATCATGACTATATTTAAAACATGAGAGTTCACGACAATGAACTGGATGCTCCTCTAAAGAGTTCAAGCATGATTTACGTCATATTGGGCAAGGCTCATCAGCTGACAAAAGAGGAATCATAAAATAATACTTGAGGACAATATGATACTCAATAGGTGACATATGCATCCAAAGGCCCTCAATAGGAATAGAAAGGAGGAAGTCTTGAGCATGGTGAGCCTGTAAATAACAAAAAATTGCTTTTTGTCAAATAATCATGTCAACTTAATTTTCATTTCTTCAATAATTTTGTTAAAAAGAGAACTCACTAAAACATTATGGGCTTTAGGGGGAAAATATCCTTGTTAGCAAAATATGTAACATTGAAAGATGGAAGTGATACATAGGACCTCCAAAGCGTATAGAAAGTCAGAATCCAAATCATGTATCCCACTGTCTCGTAAAATGTGGTCTTGGAGCATCCACGATTGAGCTCTAGAGGCCAGGAAAGCATACGAGTAAGCTTCAAGAGCTGAATGAAGACCGAAACCACCAAGTCTGATGGGTAGTGATGCCACCCGCCATTGAAGGTCGTCAAAGAAAGGGCCCCACAAACCACAATATCCTTAATAGCTCCACAAAGCCCTTTGTCTAACCACGTAGAAGCTCGTTCCATGTATACATATTGATATGTCCTTAAACCAAACATGAGCTTGGCAATGCCCATACAAGATCGTAATAAAAGAAGCTCACTTTGTGTATCATCCAATCGGGAGAGTAAAAGCATTAAGTCAACAGCTTTGGTGGCCCTCATCATAGTCAGGTCTTCAACAAAGTCTTTGTCCCTACTCACTGCACCTCCAAGTAACCTCACTCCCAGCACCGACCTCCCAATATCTACATGAAATAACCCTTTGCAGATCTTCTGTCCATTACATGAAGGTCAAAAAAGTTTGTTTTTTTATATTCAGCATAAGCAGCATCCCTAGAACCTTACATTGTATAATGTCAAGCACCATGGCTACCTCCAAAGTATCATCGATGATAATCCCATCATCAAGATACCAAGCATGGAGAAGAAGATTACAGTTATCTCGGATCTTATGAATAAGTGTATGTAAGGCAAGAGAAAAAATAAGTCGACCTAAAGGATCACTGCTGCACTCTGGTAGTTGACCATAAATGATTATTTCCAATATATAATCTGGCATGTTGAGTATATATAAACTCCACCCATGAAGAAATAGATGGGCATCTCCTCCTAACTTCATAGAGCATTAACAATCTATCTATCATGTTGAAAGTATTCGATAAATCTACTGTAAGCATAGAGAGAGACCTGTCACCATGAAGCTTACTCAAAAGTCTATTGGAGCTGTGTAAGATGGCTTCTGCACTTTCAGATACACCAACTCCAAATTGAAGGTCATTAAGATACTTAGATATCTCTTTTCTCACCTTCGTCATAGCAACTTTGGATACAAGATACATCTAGATAGAACCTACATCAACAGGACGTATGCCGTTGTCTGGTTTGAGCAGTGGAGTAAGAGGTGCAGAGGCTACAAACTCAGCCAAACTTAATGGGTATCTCCCACCTAGATATAGATTAACTACCATAGAGATAACACATAATAGATCAGTGGCAACTACCGACCCCTCCCCACAAAGGACATCTAAAATGTGTTGAGATCTCATCCCATCTCTGCCACATGATGTCCCTTTGAGAAAGGATTTGATAGACCACAAAATAGCATCTGCATCAGCTGTAAGAGGAGTCTGACACCAAGGTATCTAGCAGGGAAGGAGGCATCTTAAACGGATGTTTATGTTCTAAAGTCTTCAAGGTGTGTTCATTAAACGGAGCCACTCCTGAAGAGCAAAAAACCCTTAAGGCTGCTGAAAAGTATCCGTCTGACACTTTGCAAAGATACTGCCTGATGTTGGAGCTTTAATATTTATTATCCTCTATGGAGTTATTCTGACCATGACACAAAACCTCAGTAGATCACTTTTCAAAATATCACCCACTCACGTGGTGAAACCATCTGCACTGCCCCACTTGGTGATCGAGCTCAGAATAAACCATTGTTGCAAGGACTTTCTATTGACAGATCTTCTATCTCGCCTATTCATCGGCCTAAATACTTGTAGGGTGCAGTGTGGAAGAAGTAGCAATCTCACCCAAGCATGAATGGAACCTGGCCTATCAATATCTTGATATAATGTTGTTTTAAGATCTTGAGAGAAAGCAAGAAGACAACTGGGAGGAATGCTCTTAACTGTGGTGATAGATACTTTGAAAATACGATCAAGGAGCATAGCATCAATAACCAATCCATCTATGACATCAGGTACATACTTTAGAAGAGGTTTCAAGATGCCGACAATGTGCCTCTGAACCACCCTGTGTCATCTGTAACTCGAGCAAGACCATCATTATGATGGCAAACATGACTCACTGCTTGTATCTTCATGAACGTCCCACACAACCACTGGTCAAGAGCCTTCAAGGCCCATTCTAAGACAAGATAAAGATCAATATCATTCCTGATGGCGTCCTGCAAAATAGTAGCACGCTCATCACTACAAATATGTACCCTCTTGATATGAGAGATTAAGCGTGAAATACCTTTACTCCAATCCTTACCGTCCGGGCAACAATGAAAGTTCCAAAATGGACACAACAACCATATGTATGATATGAGCTTAAGGAATAAGAGTGAGAGTTCTCAAGATGCGTTTGAGCCGCAGAGGCACACGTAATAGGATGCCCCCCTTCTTCCTCAATGTCATCCAAAGCGGAAGCCATCACGACAGGAAGAGGGGACACCGACGAACATATGCTGCTGCAAGTCAGAATGCACGAGAACTTCTCCAACGGACGAGGGCCAGGCACTGAACGGGAAGCCCAGATGCTGGACAAGAGACCTTGGGGGGACACTGTAATGCTGAAGGAGGAGGTCGCATGGAAAGGGAGGTAGGGAAGGGTGGTGGTTGCAGGGGAGGGGAGAGGACGGGGGAAGGTCGCAAGGAAGGTTGTTGGGTGAGGGAAGGTTGCTGGGGAGGGGAGACGTGGGCATGGAATGGGAAGGTCACAGGGGAGGGGAGGTCGCTGGGAGGGGAGGTCATGAGGAGATGTCTTCTGGATAACCCACGAGGATCTTATATTTGACTTGATGTCCCGGACATTAAAACTTCTTTGAGGGTTTTTGCGGGATCAAACTCATCTTCCTGCTCAAAGAACCTTTTCATCCTCTGGTATATTTCTCCACTGTCAATTCTTTGGATATCAACGAAACTCAAAATTGCCTAGAGGGACTAATTAAAACGCCTTGACCCTTATGCATGTGGTTAACCATGTCAAATCAACTTCGATCAACCCACTAGCCGTTATCCCGATGCCTAAATTGTTTCGACTTTAGGCATTCAAAATGCCACCATAATTTTCATGCCTTTTTTCTTAAACTAGATGCATACCCGCGCTTCGCAGCGGTAAATAGAATACATGATAAAGCAAAGGGGCATAATACAATTGTTAGAAATAATGATTGAATGATAAATCATAATAATATTTTCATTAACATAAGAATTCATGAAAACCACCTTAGAATTTAACTAAACAATAATCATTAATATGTTGGACACCAATTAGCATGCGCATATAAGTGTTTGAATGATAAATCATAATAATATTTTCATTAACAAAACACGACTATTTGGATAAAATAAGGTATCAACAAACACCGATCACATTTGTATTTTAATTGACATTTCTAAAAATGTAAGTATGATGATATAAATGTGGTTACAACCAAATACAGATAAAAAATTGAAATGCTATTTTTGTTGTTCTATTGATGATACTATCTACATTTGATCAATAAGAATTATATATTAATAGGATCCAAAGTTTAATTATTTCTTTATAAATCATAAAAATATGAGATAAGGATATAAAAGCGTGTTTGACCTACAATATGTTAAATATGCAAAAACTTATTGTGAAAAATCTTGCCGATTTAGAAGATACATCATTCAAATAGTAAGCACCTTATAATGGTATGGAAGATATTTTTTAAGCAATAAACAATATAAAGAAAATCAAAACGAGACTGGATCAAATAATACAATTTATGAAACAAATGAAGAAAATTTGAAATGAAATACTCGGATCTCACCTAGAAAAGATGAGTTTATCTCAAGTTTTAACAAAGTGTTTCTCCATATGATGTTATAGTAATATCCTATTTTATCGTGTGTTAGCATCAAATGACTCATAGTAGGTGTCTTACAAATAGTTTACATACTCATTTATCGACCCATTTAAGACCTTCTCGATGCATCGAGAGCATGTGGTAAGCTTTTCACTTTCTACTTGTATATGCAATATGTTGCATCTTTTTGTATGCCTCACTATAATCAAAATGAAATACTTAAATTTCACTTTCCCATGAAATCAAGTTCATTTGTCGTATCAAGTGGATCGTACAATATAAAGACATATCGAATATAATAATTTTAACATAAATAGGATGAAATATGTGAAAATCCTCTATTATTTTAGATAATATTATGATATATACATGTGCAACATGATATCAAAGTAACATTTCGAATAACATTGCACTTTTCAATTTTCGTATATAGAAGACCATGTACAATATGTAACTCATGCATGAACTAATGCATATACATTGCCATTTTGTATAAAATGTGCTCATTATCAACAATGCAATTACCCAATATGTATGTACATGTGAGACAATATTGTACCTCTGATCATGTAGAGATGCCCTAAAAATTTGTTATAGATTATATCGTATGCTCGAATCCATATGTTTCCCATATATTGGGCTCTCCTCCTTGTTGTGAGAAATTGCAGCTTGCAAAATAAGCATACACATGAGTATGCAGATTAAAACTATGGTAATCATAATGTTGCAATGAAAGACTAAACAAACATATCATTGCGAACCATAACAACATGAGATATGTATGAATGTGGAAGGAGTTAATAAAAGGTTAAAATATAATTTACACAGAAGATTGGACTTCCAATGCAATTAAACTACTCCATATAACTTAGATATGTTAAGATAACATGACTGAAATATACATGCGCAATGACTTTACGAATATACTTACGTACCATACTATAGTTTACCAATGATCAATGAAATTTTTTTCTACAAAATAGTTAATGGAAAATCGTTGTTAAACAAAGTTTTAGAAATGAATATTGTGGTCGTTGTGAATAATAAGAACATAATGTTCTTATGTGTGCATGATGAATCCCCGATTCTCACTCTTTATTCTTTTATTTTAGCTACTTATCTTGACAAATCACCATGTAAATAGGTGTAAATGCAATAAATTAGCATTCGGCATGCATTTGTTATTATTACATAAATAGCATGTATTTGTGCAAAAAAGAACAAAGGAAAAGAAAAAGGAAGGAGGTATTTAGAATAAATAAAGAGTGACCCCAACCCTAAGAGAAGGTCAAGCCTTGACCTGATAGCCAAATAAAATATGTAGAGAGAGATAGGGCCTACTCTATGTTGTACATAATTACCTATGTATATAAATAATTATTTTTCATAAAATAAAAATAAAATATTATTTCTACCTCCTTGTATATAGTCCTAGAAATAAAATAAAAATAAAAAAAATCAGAAAAATAAAAATAAAATCCTTTCCTATTTGTACAAAATACATGTATATATATGTTTCACTCCTTATTTATTTATGCCTGTACATAAATAATAAAAATTAAATAAAATTTTTTTTATCCCTAAAAACATGTAAAAAATAAATAAAATACAAAATTGGGTTATTTTTATAAAAATAACAGAATAAAAACAATTTTACATAATACATAGATATATTATACCTGTATATAACACTATATAATGTATATACACTAATTTGTTTTTCATAAAAATAACTAAAAATCATAGAAAAATAGTTTGAAAAATAATAAATATTTTTTTATTTTATAAACTTTTTATTTTTAAGTCATTTACTATTTTTTATTGATTTTGTAAATATTTTGTAAAATCGGATTTTTTGATTGGTCCAACTCGGGTGTTGACCTCCGATCAACATCTCCTCCTTCCCAGGTCAGACCCGGATTGTGTTCGTCGGACCCGTTTCTCGATTTTCTCTAGCTCACCTCCGAGCTCCATTTGCCTCGAAATTTTGATGAGATAAACTTCGTACATCTGCCATCTTCATGGGTCCCTTGGATGATCTGGGTCACTCTCGGGTTTTGCACTTTTCGTCGATCCTTCTAGACCCTCGAGCATCCTATATAGTATCTCTTCTGCCTAACCAGATCCCTATCTCATTACTCGCCCTTTCTTCCACCCCTAGGCACCTTTGATTGAGTGACAGCTACCGGAGGCCATCCTTGGAACGGAGTTTGGTCGCGTGGTTCACGCAGATCACTTACGTGGCCAGAGCTCCGCCGCATCTAGCCTCCCATCCTTCCACAACTTGTCGAGGTCATAACCCAACCGGCTATCTTTTCCTGGAGCTCAGGAACTCGTTCCAACGTTCAGGTATCCCTCATATCCCCTTCATTTCCCTATTCGATTCACTCATTCCATTTCTTATCATCGTACGTTCATCGGCTCCGCCCCTGTCGTCGGAGCCTCATCTCACCTTCATACCCGTATCGATCGAATCCCTTACAAACACTCACCTCTGCATCGCACACTGATCATCCTTAGGCTCGACCTTTTGGTCGGGTTTAGGGACGCGACTCCTATCTTTTACCTTCGTCGGGAGTCAAACTCCATCCACCCTCGTTTTTATGAGTTTTGCCAAGCAATAACCCTCGCCGGAGCTACTCCACCGAGTGGAGTACCCATTGTAGGCCCGAGATCGTGCGAAAACTCTCATTCGATCCTCGACTGCTCAGGGGGAGCATCTCCATATGCACCTCCAGCACGACAAACATTCGGCTGTTCTCCTTCACATCGGAGCTTGCCACCAGATGCAAAATAATCCTACGACACTCCAGACCTCTTGGGTGAGCTCATCGGCTCGGTGGATCTCCTCCAGTCGCCGATCGAAGTTCACCAGGAGGGTGTTCTTCCTCCAACCTCGTCTGCCGTTGGATATCCATGCCCCCTACCAGATTGCATCACAATCGCCCGACAGAAAGCTACAGCTGCCATTAGATCAGAGCTGCAGTGCTAGATCCTATCGCATGTGATGGATATTGAGAATCCTCAAGCGCATCACAGAAGCATGTTGATCGCATCATATGCGATCGGGGCGACTAGTCGCACTAGTCGCTAGATGCAGCAGAAATTAAAATTTTTTTAATTCAAGTGATGAAACCACATGATCACAAGAACATATCTTGGACCATTTCATCAAACCACAAAGTATAAGGAATACCTCTTGGAGCGTGGTTGTAATCATGAGATCTCTAAAACAAGAGATCCTCCTGTCTAAAGTCCGATCCACGAAGAATGCACTTACGGGCGTGATGATGAGACGCGTTCCTCTCGCAATCCTTGATGAAGATCCAAGCTACGAGTCCCCTGATTTCGTCCAAGAAATCCGCCATCTTCCTTTAGAGCAAGCAGCCCCAAAGAAGAATGAGATCCTCGAGTCATCGAAGGCGAAGGCGAGAGTCTCCCTTTCTCAATACAAGGTGGACGACCACCTTGAAGAAGAGAGAGAGTAGGCGAGAATGAGAGAGAGAGAGAGAGCAGTAGCCTTGTACAACTCTTAATAATGTACCTTTGAAAGTCTAGGTTACCCTCCTTATATATCAGTTTAGGATTCAATGGATCTCAATCCATGGGACACATAGATCCAACGACCAAGTTGATCTATGTATTAATCAATGGCCATGATTGTTGTTGGTTAAAAACCAACAACATTAATTTATATTTAAATCAAATATATGTTGCAACATTATCAACATAATTTTATTTAACATAAATTAATTATCAAGAGATAATAAGATAAAAAGAATGAGGAGATAATTAAATCACCCCCAAAAATAGGGGGTGTCACCCATGGTTGACGCCACCTCTATTTTTGTGGTGATTTTATCTCCCATTTTATTTTATCTATTATCTTTTGATTAATTTTGTAATAACTATTATCGCAAAATTATCCACCAAATCAATTCTAAATTAATTTGTGAATATTTCAATCATGCCATTGAAAATATATGTGAATCATATTCACAACCCAAACTAATTTGTAAATTACATTTCTAATTAATTAATTAATGTGAATCCAATCCACATTAATAATTAACAAATGCTATTTACAAAAATTCTCTCTCTTCATTATATGTATAATATAAATCATATTTATAATACACAAATATTATGGATAGTATTATCCACATTCTCTAATCCTTGATAATTAAATCCTATTTAATTATCTTTGATAATCATTCTCACAATATGAATCTTATTCATATTATGCTTGATAATTAAATGTCATTTAATCATCAAGTCCTTGCTTTCTTGTATATATAGTTCATCAAATGAATTATTCTTTAACCCCTTCAAGAATAATGTGCTTTCTCCGCAGTTACTTGGAGATAAGGACAGGGCGATTGTGTTGTTCCACGTATAGTGACTTGGATGTTGAGATCTCATCTCAAATCCAGATCTTACGAACCTCCCACAGATGCTTGATTACATCAATACCGTAAATCTAATTTTCTCATTGCATCGAAATCTCATTCAGACCAATGTCCAACATTTGGACCAAGATCAGATTGCTTCTCTACTGAGAGGAGTCACTAAAATCCAGACCTGTTTCATCACTCCCTCGGAATGGACGCGTCATGGATATACAATCGTTTATGATCACATCACCCTCACGGATTCCCAATACCTGTACATCCTACATACTGGAAGACCCATGATCAACCTAAAGATCAAGATCAATTTTACAATGTCTTCTTTAGGGTTTGATCACTAAGTTTCTTAATCTTAGTCATTGGGAGTTGGTGTCGTTCACATGCTTTCCCAAAGCATATATCATACATTCAAATTCATGTCATGCTTTCAAAGCACGACGACCATGTATGGAATTTGATCGGTCCCAATACCTCATGAGTGAGCTCATGTCTTCCGGTTCATAAGTGAACCTGTATGATCCCTTTGAGAGATCGTATTACTCATATGCCCTTATATGCACACCAGCTCGCCGGTGTATAGATCTTGGTTAGGCCATCAACCTATTGGTCTGCCAAATGTACATACTCAGACATATAGTAATACATCTGTCTCCGGTCAGAGGATGCGTGCCTATGCTGTGACAACATTCAACATAGGACTTAGGTTATCTCGATCTCGTTTAGTCAACCCATTGACCTAACTAATCTGACACCTCCGAATCACTATTCCCATGTAGAGGACCTGCATCAAGAGGCCGGTCAAATATCAGTCTGTGTGAGTAAGGATTGCCATCTCCTACTCCGGCTGGAGATCATCTCTTAATAATCATTTGACGGTTCTTGATGAGTCCTCTATCTAACTCATTAGATATTCATCCAAACACCAACCTCTATGATTCATTTAATGAATCAACAGCTATATGATCATCAAGATGGCCATGGTATATAACCCTAGTTGTACAAGAGGGACCTTATAGTGCATTCATTCATTTAATTTCAGAAAGGGAGTGAAACATCAATAACTTTTATTGATAAACACACACACACACATACACACACACACACACACACACACACACACACACACATATATATATATATTACAATAACATTTACTGTAAGAATGGTTTGCCCATGGCTCACAAGTTTAACAATCTCCCACTAGCCCTCAGATGCGTTCAGGTACAATCCGTAAACCCATACTCGTTACATGCTGGTCAAAAACCTTCTGTGTCAGAGGTTTGGTAAGAGGATCAACAACGTTGTCGGCTGATGACACAAAAAATAACCGAGCTACTAAGGTAGAAGGTGCAGGAATAGGTCGTTGCGACCTCAGCAACCCAGAATGTGTCAATCAAGAAAAATGATGAACCACTCGAAATACGTAAAATCAATCAAACACACAGAAGCAGTCCTGCTAAATGTTTAACCTGGTATAGCACCTAGGGTCGAACACAAGGAGCACGGATTGGCTTGAAAAGCCTACGAAGTAGTCGAAGAATCAGAGAAAACGGGAAAACATTTTTTTAGTGGTTTTTAATTGTTTTTAAATTTTTTTTGGATTTTTAATATGTAAAGAAAATAAGAAAACACAAAAACAAGCACACTTGAGCAATTTATTTAAAGCACCAAAAATCAAACAAAAATTCAAGAAAAATTGTTTTTATGTTTTTTAGGTTTTTAAGTGTTTTTGGTGAATTTTTGCGATTTTTATAATGGGTATTTTATTTTCTAAAAATCAAACAGTACTGAAAATGCAAGGCACTGTCCAGCCAGGCCCAAAATCCAAAAATAAAATATTTAAGAATCTCAAGAGGGCCTAGAGGTAATTTTCCTGTATGCTAGAGAAAACAAGGAAAATTTGAGCACCAAAATTATTGTTTTTGGGTTTTTATATTATTTAATATGATTTTTATGAGTTTTTAGGTGTTTTTGAATTTTTAGGGTTTTTACTCAATGACAAATAGCCAAAATTGTCTAGAAAATCAAGTAACACAACAGAAACAACACCTAATTTTAATGGAATTTTTGGGGGTGTTTTTATATTTTTTTGGGATTTTTGAATCTAGACAGTAGCTAAAATGAGAGTTTTTGAATTTTTAAAAATAGAAAATAAACTCAGAAATGTCCCCCAAAATTCTCAAAAATCCTACAACATGGCAGGAGCCATGTGTCAAATTTTTATCGAATTTGGAGATGAATTGATATTTTATTCAAAAATAGCAAGGGGGCACTATGCACAGGGACGAAAGTGCAAATACCCAAAGTTCTGGGGGTCCTGGTGCAAAATACCCAAGAAATCACGCACGTGGCGCGTGCTTGAGGCACTCAGGGACCTATATGTAAGAAAAACAAGTCCGAGGACCTTCTGGTAACTCGTACCAAAAAGTCCAAGGGCTATGTTGCAAATAACCCGCTCAAAAGACGCACATGCGCAAATACAATGCTCACAGGGGCATAAATGCAATTATCAAAAAGTTTCTATTCATTCATGAACATCCAGAACTACAGGGCTAGATTTGCAATTACACCAAATACACACGTGACGACGCACGTGGCTCACACAAACAGGGGCATAAATGCAAATAATCTAAAAGATGAGGTCCAGTGTGCAAATATCCCAACGTAAATAAAGTACTCTAAATATTTACAGGACTGAAGCATAAAGCAAAAACTAAGAGGGGTCCTAAGGTAATTTACCCCTTTATTAAGTCGAGCCGATGGATGGACGCCACGTGGATAGATGGACGGCTGAAAAGGGGTGGCGCCCAGGACTGGGTCCTCGACTATGATCCAACGGTCCAGGTGCTGCCACGTTGCAGATCGAACGGTGGACGGAAGAAGTGGCTGAGCTTCGCTGGATCGACGGTGGAGATCGACCCTCGAATGGATCCGACGGTTGAAGCTGCTCCTCGGATGGACGATCGTGATGGAATCTGGAGCTCGGGGGTCAATCGGACGGCGGAGAAGGATGGTGGACGAACAGGGCTCCGGCGAGCTTCGCCGGACTCGTGACGGCGCTGGTCCCCTCCTGGGCGCTCGCTGAAGATTGGAGAAGGAAGCTGTGGGCCCTCCGCGTCTAATGGAGGCCTCCGATGACCCAACCGATCCTCGGAGAGGTCCGGCGAGGTCGGCGGAGGCGGAGCAGCTGGACCAAGTGGTCCAAGCCCTCAGATGGGCTTGGATGGACCTGCAAAGTATCCCAGCAAACTCGCGGGTCGAGGGCAAAGTGCCTCAACCCTGTTAGGCGTGGTGAAGGTGATCGGGGAGACGAGATGGGCGAGCTCCGGCGAGGCGATGGACGGAGGAGCTCGATTCCCAGATCCTGTGCGATCTGGGTTGGGCGAAGGGGTGAAGAAGATGCGGAGAGGTCTGGCGAAGATGATGGTCGGGTCGGAATGACAGATGGGATATCGGAGGTGGCTGGCGACGGCGGCGAAGCTACGCTACCAGTAAGCTAAGAATCGAAATCTACGCTTATCTACGGCCTAAGGGATCTACCTGGGTGGTCGGAGAGACTGGGGAAGAGCAGGGGGTGCTCCTGGTCGTAGCCTCAAGGGTCGTCTCGGCCCGAGGCTCGGTGCTCACGCTGGTGGCGGAGCAACGGCGGCGAAGAACGCCGGATCAGTGGTTTCACCTCCCCACCTCGCTGCAACAGGGGCGATCGCTTGCTGTCACTCTCGCGGTGCCTCTGGAGTTCACTGGGAAGAAGGGGAAGAGCCAAAGATGCCTAAAATGGGTGGTGGAGCTCGGAATATATACCATGGAGGGTCCGGAAAGAGGCGCGCGGGTAGGGCAATCTGGAGCGCGGATCCCGAGGCTAAGGCTCTGGCGAGGGTGACGGATATGTCGTGCATGGATCTGACCCGGGGTTTAGGGTGATGGCGGTCGGGTCGAGCGGGAGAAAATTCGAGAAAATGGATCGGGCAGCTCCGACCCGGCTCTGGTGGTCCTGGGGGGAGAGTTGACCGGGGGTCAACAATCCCCCGTGGACCAATCAGAGCCTGCCAAGCAATAATTTTTTTATTTATTTATTTTAGGCTAGAAAATGTTGGAATTAGCAAAAACTTAAAACATGAAATATTTTTGTTTTAATTTTTTCTATTTTTTGGTGATTTTTAATTAATTTTTGGAAATAAAAATGAGATATTTACATAGTGGGGCTATATATAGGTATATGTACACTATAGGGTTTTTAATTTTGATTTTTTTAATTAGTTATTTTTATACATTTTTATTCCTATTTTAGATTTTATTTATTTATAGAATAAAATGAGGAATAAAAGGATATTTTTATTTTATTTTTATTATTTACATACATAGGTGAAATAAATAGTTATGTACAACTATATACATGGCATATGTACAATATATTTTTGTATTTTTAATTTTTGTTATTTTTATTTGATTTTTGTTTTAATTCTTTTTATTTATTTTATTTACAATATATACCATAGAATATTCACAAAAAGTTTTGAAAATAAATACATTTATTTACAAGGTTAAATACATAAGGAGGCATGGTCTATGTACATGGTGAAAGGGCATTTTTTGAATTTTTGATTTTTTAGATTTTTATTTTGTTTTTAATAGTCTCTAAATATATACAAAATATGTGCAAGCATATTTTTGGTTGAGGAAAATATTTTGTTATTTTATTTACATGAATGTTTACACATGAGCCCCTATCTCCCTCTACTGTGGCTTTTATGCGGTCAGGCCCATGCTGAGCCCTCCCTTGGGTTAAGTTGCTCAATATTTATTCTAAATATTTCCCTCTTTTTCTTTTTGATCTTTGTTCTTTTATTTTTGCACAAAAACATGCTAATTATAAGTTTTTACACAATGCATGCTTTTGGTAATTATTTGTATTTACACATATCTACATGTATTTGCGAAGGTTTTTGTAGCTAAAATAGAAGAATAAAGAGTGATGAATGGGTATTCATAACCCCCCTATGCTTAACTTTGCTAGTCCCTTAGCAAACACTTATTTGAAAAATAAGTGAAAAAGAAAGAAAAAGAAAAAAGAAAAAGAGGATGTACATGGATCAAAGTTGAATTATTAAACTTTCCTTCATCAAATTGAAATATGGAGCTCGATCAGATCTTTGGATTATTAATGTGTCGGAACCTTATTTGGACTTAAGCTTAAAACTCAACAGCCTCTAAGTTCCACCAATCTATGGACAAGACTCCTCAATAAACCAGATCAGAACAAGTCTACATACACAAACTCTAATGACCATGAATCTTTCCATGCAGTGTAAGTGATATGTGGCTCCCCACCTCAGAAGCAACAAAGAAACAACCTCCCTCAACCTGGTAACTCTAATGCCTCGGTCTAGCAACTCTTTCCTCGAGAAGCGGGGTATTCCCTTCTAAGTTCAAGTGCAACCGGCTCAAGAAGAGGGGGAAGAAGTATAGAGTTTTGGAAGCTTAGCCAGTGTAGCTAAGTCTCCCGCTGCAAGCTTCATGAGATGTAACATGGATACCATAAGCTTTGCTTTATTTGACTATATACACTCCGGTGGGGTTATTAAATTTTCAATCCGACCCACCACTTTTTTGGAGTTCTTTTTGCATTTTTGCATTTTTTTTCAAGGACTTCTGTACAACATATCTACATGGTGCAACATATATACAAGAAATTTCCTCTTGAGCCAGTAGACTATCCCTCTTTTGAAGCTTTATTGCAACCCACAGCTTCTGTCTTTAGCCTTCATCACCACTAGACCAAGTTGAGGTGCACTTCCTTCACTAGAAGAAGAAGAGAGGTTCCGCCTAGAAGTACTACCCTCATATGCTACCCCAAGCCAAAGGAAACTGCCTCCTCACCACCTCATCCGTGGAGAGCCATGTGTAAAGTGCAGGTGCAAGTCAAGCCATTGTCTCTAAGAGTCATGCGTGTGTTGTTAAGTGTTCTACTTAAGCTCATCAAGATGACATATGCTCATAGCCTAGTGGACTCAAATGAATTAAGTCCTTATGGACCTGAAAAGCCTTAAACCTAAATCCTATAAGGTTCCTCTTGAAGTTAAGTGGATTAAGATCTTATTCAAGCTCCATTTCTCAATTTAATTCCAGGCTTAGTTTAAATGTCAACTCTCATCCAGGAAAAACTATATACATATATGTACACAAGATGCTATTTACAAATATTTTACAATCATGCAAAATTTTTGAAAAATGTTTTGAAATCATGGATGAATGATGTATGAGGTGCAAGTTTTGCAAAAAGATATTTACAAACAATTACACGAGATTTTTGCAAACTTTTGATTTTCAAAACATTTTGGAAAAATTTTGTACTATATACATAATTTGATACACAAATATTTACACAAACTTTACACAAAAGATTTTTGAAATCATTTTTACAAAAATACTTTGTACACTAGCTATGTATGTGCAAGGATAAAAGAGGTTTATGTACATGAAAATTTTTAAATTTTTGTGATTTTTAGCCATTTTATTTATGAACACACTCACACAAAGTACGAGTTATGGCTAAAGTATATATGAAATATATACACACCCCCCCTATACTTAGCTCGAACGATGTCCTCAGAGTGATCAAGAGCGATGAAGAAGACATAACTCGTGCTTAGTGAAAGGGAAGTGAAAAGGAATGGCTAAGTACAGGAACGAATAAATGAATAGAATGAGAGGAACTCGGTGGTTTCCCCCTATACTTAGGATTAACTAATCCTAAGTATAGCAAGCTGTACATGAAGGGAAGTCCGAGTGAAGAAGATACAGAGTCTGCTCCCCCTATACTTAGGGTAAAATATCCCTAAGTATAGGCAGCAAAACAGGAGAAAACCGAATGAAAAGAATACTCGCAAGTCCGACATCCCCCCTATACTT
Source organism: Ottelia alismoides (assembly GCA_037367405.1). Taxonomy (NCBI): domain Eukaryota; kingdom Viridiplantae; phylum Streptophyta; class Magnoliopsida; order Alismatales; family Hydrocharitaceae; genus Ottelia; species Ottelia alismoides. Next base: position 61,313 of record JAZKJV010009079.1, on the reverse strand, counting down.
AGGGTAAAGTACACCCTAAGTATAGCATAATCGTAAGATGAGAAAAGGGATGTGGGACTAAAGAATAGAATGATATGGACAACTGGATCTATACAGGCGGAGGAACAGTGAAAATCAGGCGTGAGATGCAAAAGATGTGAGTCAAGAGACTACATCTCACGCAAAATGAATAGGGGCAACAATAACGTCCCGCGGCTCATGATCTAGAAATGGCTTGAGCCGCTGGCCGTTCACTCGAAAGGTGCTCTCAGAAGACAACTCGGATATGTCAATACTACCATTGTCGTACACCTTTCTGACGAGAAAAGGTCCCTTCCATTTGCTCTGTAGCTTCCCTGGAAATAATCTAAGCCTCGCATCAAACAGCCATACTCTCTGTCCAATCTCAAAATGCTTGTGGCTGATGTGAGAATCATGCCACTCCTTCACTTTTTCCTTATAATGTAGGCTGCTTGAGAAAGCTGCATCTCTAAGCTCCTCCAGGGCAGCTAACTCTGCCCTCCTCTGGTCTCCAATACCATCTGGATCCATCAAAATATCTGTGACTGCCCAAAGTGACTTGTGCCTCAGCTCAACAGGTAAATGGCACGGCTTGCCATAAACGAGGCGAAAGGGAGATGTGCCCAATGGAGTCTTGAAAGACGTCCGATATGCCCACAAGACCGAGTCCAAAAGCTGTGACCAATCCTTTCGGTCAGGGCGGACGACTTTCTGCAAAATAGTCTTGATCTCCCTATTCGACACCTCAGCTAGACCATTCGTCTGTGGATGGTAAGGTGTGGCAACACGATGATCTATGCTGAACTCGCTAGCAAGGGCCTTCACCTGGTCGTTGATGAAATGAGACCCCCCATCAGAAATCAGAACTCGTGGAACCCCGAACCGCGTGATGATATGTTTCCTCAAAAATCTGCAAACTGTCCTCGCATCAGCGGCTCGGGCGGGGATAGCCTCAACCCAACGACTCACATAATCTACGGCCAACAGAATGTACTCAAATCCCTGACTCTTAGGGAATGGGCCCATGAAATCGATGACCCATGCATCAAAAACCTCACAGAAGTGAATGGGCTGCATCGGCATCATATCACGCTGTCCACAAGTGCCTATCCTCTGACAGTCAGTACACCTCTTCACGAACTCATCAGAGTCCTTGAAGAGGGTAGGCCACCACAAGCCGGATTGGAGCACTTTCTGTGTCGTTCTCCTCCCAGAATGATGTCCTCCTGCCTCAAGCTTGTGGCAGTAAGTGAGGACGCTATGGTGTTCCTCCTGAGAAATACACCGACGCCAGACGCTATCCCCTCCTTCGTGGTAAAGGATGGGATCCTCCCAGTGGTAGGTCTTGGCCCTCGTAAGGAAGGTCTCAAGCCTCTGCCTGGGCCAATCTTGTGGGACTTTCCCTGCAACGAGAAAGTTCACAATATCGGCATACCACGGGAGTGAGGCGGTAGCAAGGATCGCCTCATCTGGGAAGGTATCTCTAATGGGGTCAATCTGCTCAGAATCCTCAGGCTGCTCTAATCGGGAGAGATGATCCGCCACCACATTCTTGACTCCAGGCTTATCCTTAATCTCAATGTCGAACTCCTGGAGTAGAAGGATCCATCTAGTCAGTCTGGCTTTGGCATCCTTCTTTTCCATGAGGTACCTGATGGCGGTGTGATCTGTAAACAAAGTCACTCTAGATCCAATGATATACGATCTGAACTTATCTAGGGCAAACACTACGGCTAGCATCTCCTTCTCTGTGACCGTATAATTCCGCTGGGCGGAATCCAATGTGCGGCTAGCATAGTGTATGGCAAACGGAACTCCATCCCTCCTCTGTCCCAGCACTGCCCCTACGGCAAAGTCGGAGGCGTCCGTCATGATCTCGAATGGGAGAGACCAATCGGGCGGCTGGAGAACAGGAGCCTCAATAACACACTGCTGGAGAGTAGCAAAGGACGAGAGACACTTGTCATCGACAAGGAACTCGGTGTCTTTCATCAAGAGGTCAGTCAATGGTCGGGCAATCTTGCTGAAATCCTGAATAAATCTCCTATAAAATCCAACGTGCCCCAGGAATGACCGTAACTGCCTCAAATTGGACGGTGGTGCGAGTTTTCTAATGACATCCACCTTGGCCGGATCAACCTCCATGCCCCTGTTGGAAATGATGTGGCCAAGCACCGTCCCTTGAGTCACCATGAAGTGACTCTTCTCCCAAGATAGAACCAAATGAAACTCGATACATCGCTGGAGTACCCGGTCTAGGCAGTCAAGACAAGAATCGAATCCGTCGCCGTAGACCGAGAAATCATCCATGAAGACCTCCAAACACTCCCCTACCATGTCCGAAAAGATCGACAGCATGCATCTCTGAAAAGTCGCAGGGGCATTGCATAGCCCAAATGGCATGCGTCGAAAAGTATATGTGCCGAAGGGACAGGTAAAGGTGGTCTTCTCCTGATCCTCAGGAGCGATGGCCACCTGGTTGTAGCCCGAGTACCCATCCAGGAAGCAATAATGGCTCTTCCCTGCCAGTCTCTCAATGATCTGGTCAATAAAAGGCAGGGGGAAATGGTCCTTCTTGGTGGCCTGGTTGAGTCTCCTGTAGTCAACACAGACCCTCCAAGAGGTGGGTACTCGTGTAGCGATCTCCTCTCCCGACTCACTGATCACAGTCGTGATGCCCGTCTTCTTGGGCACCACATGCAAGGGGCTGACCCACTTGGAGTCGGAAATGGGATAAATAAAATCTGCACTCCACCATTTTGATATTTCTTTCATCACAACCTCTCTCAGGTTGGGGTTCAGTCGCCGCTGGAACTCACGCGACGGCTTCGCCCCCTCCTCAAGATAGATATGGTGGGAGCACACTGCTGGACTAATCCCATGGAGATCCGCTACGCTCCATCCGATCGCCTTGCGGTTCTTTTCAAGAACCCCCATCAAACGGGATTCTTGCTCTTCAGTCAACTCGGCTGAGATGATGACTGGGTACATCTCTGGATCGCCCGCAAGGAATCGATACTTCAGCGAAGTAGGGAGCGACTTTCGCTCTGGAATGCTGGGTGCTGGCAAATCTGGCTGCGGAAGAAACTGAGTGAAAGCTGCTAAGTCTGCCAAATCTGCCTGGGAAAGTGAAAGCGTACTCTCGCAACTGAATCGGGAGAAGGCTGCTCAACTGCACTGTCTTTGCTCGGCTCTGCATCTTCCTCCTCCTCATCTATAGGCTCTGATGAACTCAGGTCTGGCATCTGATCATAGCAACCGGCCCAATCAGACTCTGAATCCGAGGGATCTATATCATCCGCGGTGGCATCAGTACCACCGAACAACAAGGTGGCCTCAGCACCACCATCACTGAACATCGTGTCGCGATCAAGGACCGGCTCTGCTGCCTCTATGGTATCCTGAACCAGGTCTGTGCTCTCCAGACTCTCCTCTGCTATCGTCTCTGCATCAGCTGTATCTGAAAGTGAGAGGGTGGTCTGTGTCTCAAGATCTGCCCAAGCTGCCTCATCGTCTGTAATCACAAAATCGCAGTCCTGGTGAATGTCTGGCTCTGCGTCTGTCAGCTGCTCTGTATCGGTACTCGCATCGGAGCGGGCTCTGAGTCTGGCTCTGTAGTCCTCGACCGTCTCTATTTGTATACTCTCGCCCTCGACGCGAAAGTACACCTTCCCACTATCATGATCAGTCACCGCCTTGGCTGTGGCCAAGAATGGACGACCAAGGATGATGGGGGTATCGGCCACTGACTCAGGGATCTCCATGTCCAACACTACGAAGTCCACGGGGAATTTCAGGCCCTGAATCGTGACGATAACGTCTCGTAATAACCCCTTCGGCCTCTTGACAGATCGATCAGCGAACTGAAGGACTGTCCTGCTCTGTCGAAGAGTGCCCAACTCGAAGCGGTCGAGAAGGGCTGCCGGAAGAAGGTTAATCGACGATCCGCTATCTAGAAGAGTACGGTCGAACCTCTGCTCACTGATCTGGCATCTGACATACGGGGCCCCTGAATCTGGCCTCTTGGCTGGCAGTCGGTTCTGGATCGCAAAACACGTGGCTTTCGTCAGCACATGGATCTCTGAAGTGTGGTTCCTCCTCCTCCTCCTGACTGTAGTCCTGTCTCTCAAAGAACGCTGGAGAAGGGGGATGTGCTGCAAAGCCTCCTGGAGGGTCAGCTGGATGTTGAATCGATCGATCATGCTCTGGCTGAACTCCTCAAGCTCTCTTTTTTTTGGATTTTCTTTTTTCTTCCCCTTCCCCATCTGAAGGGCTCTAGGGAAGGGGATCACTGGGTCCTTCTCAGATGAAGGACTAGGAAAAGGTCTAGACGGTTCAAGGACCGGATCCACACATGCATCATGCACCACAGTGGGACCAGAAGAAAGTAAACCTTTTCCTTTATTCATAACAGAGTTCCGAGATACATGAACACGAGGAAAAACAACATCTCTGTCTGTACAAACACCGGTGGCCTCAGTACCACCACGGGCTGGCTGCTCTGCTGCTGCTGCAGGTAGACGTCGTGCGGCATCAGTACCGCTGGCTGGCTCGGCTGAATGGGTGGCATCAGTACCACCTCCTCGAACTGGTGAAGCGGCGGCCTCAGTACCGCCGGTGGGATCAGCATCCTTGGTGGTCTCAGTACCACCGTCATCGTCTGGAGCGGCCTCAGTACCGCTCTCCTCCTCCTGTGGCACCTCTGGAGTGTCCTCGTGGTGAAGCTCAGATGAGGCGCCGCCGCCTGCTGGGGTCCTACCGCTCCTAAGTGTGACAAAATTAGCATCAAATAGATCCGAAGATGTATCATCAAATGGGTCACTAGGAGTGGCAAACTCTGTATGTACTACCTGCTCAGATTTCCTCTTGAGGCTGTTCGGATTCGGCTCGATCTGGGCTGGTATGGCGGCCTTCCCTCTCACCAGGTCCCGCATCTCCTGGCGGAACTCGTCCATCTCCCGTCTGAATGTGGCCTGCTGGTCCGTGAGGAGGCGGGCGATGTCATCCAAGGCGGGGCTCTCGTGGGAGCCCGACGGGTGGCCTCTCTGTGGGTGAGGCTGCTGGAACTGCTGTGGTGGGTAAGAGGGGTAAGATGGAGGGTGTTGCTGGTATCCCTGGTGAGCCTGCTGCTCACGTCTCCAAGACTGTCCCTGCTGCTGATAGGGACGAGGACCGTAGGATGACTGCTGCTGATATGCTGGGGGCTGCTGCTGCGGCTGGTGCTGGTCTCTCTGCTGGGAGTACTGCCCTCCCTGTCCTGACGGCTGCTGCTGGGGCTGGGCACCACCACTCCCCCACCTGAATCCGGGATGGTCTCGTCGGATCCCAGGCTGGGGGCGGTCATACCAAATCCCGTTGACATCCATCAACGGCTCTGCATCTAAGGGGTCTGGCGGCAGTACTGCCAGAGGCTGATCCGGCTGGTAGAGCACCATCTGCATCTCTGGAGATGGTGGAGACTGGTAGGTGGGCTGCGGCTGCTGGTACGGCTCCGCCTGTACAAGGTGAACCTGTCTAGGCTGCTGTGAGGAGCTGGAGCGCTGGGACGAGCTGCTGCTGCTGCCGGTATCGCCTCGCGACAGAAGACGGGGCTGTGAAGCCGTCTGTGTCTCTTGAAGACACATGAGCTGGGTCTTCATGTCGCTCAGAACCTGTGCCATCTGCTCCATCTGCGTGATGCTCTGGCACTGCTTCTTCTCTATCAGCTCCATGCGGTCCAACTTCTCGCTGATGATACCCATGTCCGCAGCGGATGACTCTGCCTGTGCTGCTGCGACTGCGGACGAACTGGATGGACCTACATCTACCCGTGCTATCCGCTGGTACTGCACGGGTCCTGGCTGATGTGGCTGGATCTTCTGAGTATAGAGCCTGGTCTGAGACATCACCATATAGTTCTCGGACATCTCCTCGTAGATGGCCCAGACCTGCTCATGGTCCTTGGCAAAGTAGGACCCGCCGCATGAAGCGTTCACCAGACCCTGAAGCTCTGGCATCAACCCGCTGAAAAAGCTCTGAACTAGGTTCGGCTTGGATATGTCGTGGTGCGGGCATCTGTCTAGGAGCTCTCGGAACCTCTCCCAAGCCTCGTGGAACTGCTCGTTGGGGAACATGGAGAAGTTGCTGATCAGGGCCCTCGCTGCATTCGTCCGCCCGAGTGGATAGTACTTTTTCAAGTACTCGGTGCGGAGCTGCTCCCAGGTGTAGACAAACTTCCCTAAATGCTTCAGCCAGGTGGCTGCTCTATCTACCAGTGAAAACGGGAAGGCTATCATCCGGATCGTATCCTGGTCCATGTGGCGATCGTGGACAGTGCTGCAGATCATCAAGAACTCCTGGAGGTGAAGATGGGGCTCCTCAGTAGCAAGCCCATGGAAACGGGGCAGTAACTGCAAGGTGTTCGGGGGGAACTTGAAGTCCCCCACGATAGCTGGCACTACCACCCAGTGATGCATCAGAGTCGATCCGGGGTTGTGCAACTCCCGCATCGGTCGTGGTGGTCCTCCTGCCGCGGCTGCGGCCTCTGCATCAGGCATCTCCTCGGGCTCGCTCTGCTGGTCTCGCTCTCGTCTGAGCCTCTCCAACTCTCTCCTCATCTCGATCATGAATGCCCCCTGATCGCGTAACTGTTGCTGAACGGTCTCTAGTGATGCGATCAGGGTGGAGTTGATAGCCCCCTGGTCAAATACCACATGCTGATCTCCCTGCTGACCTCCGGGGTAATCGTCTGATCTGGCGGCCATGACGACGTCTGCAAAATCAAATGAGCCCAACTCAGGTGCTGTCAAATCTGATACTCTCTCCTCGGGCTCATGTCTCTCAGTGCCGAAAGAAAGGGGGTCGAGGGGGAACAGGGCGGAATCGTACTCGGGCTCAGAGAGCTGGTCTCGGCTCTCGCGGGCCAACCTAGATGATCGGGTAGACGTGCCCGAAAGCGGTGCAACCAGAGGCTGCCTAAGAGACCGTCTACCCATCATCTTGATCTGGCGAGTAGTGCGGATGAGATCTGGAATCAAATATGATCAAAAACAAAACCCCCGGTTCACCAACGCAACGCGAGCTGAAGACCGTAAAAGTTCGGTCAAATTATCTTGTCTATTTTATTTTGGTGAACACACAAAATATCAGAGCGCTTACGTGACCTGTTAGGATATCCGATGCTATCCCAACCGACTGGCCCGCACAGAGAAGTCGGTAATCGGTCGGGTCTAACACCGGGAGGCTCTACCTAGGGTGCGGGTCACTCTCTCGCGCATCCAAACAAGACAATGAGGGGGTTGCTCTCCCCAAGACAAAGTTTTTAGGGTGAGCGGTTTTTAAGATCAAGTATGATTAGCAGTCCCGATTTTATTGTTTTTCTTTTTAATATTTTTCAAAGCAAACAAAAGGCCTAACGAATTTTTCGGTTCTCCTGATTATTAAGTCCGAAAACAGGGGGGAGAAGACGAAAAAGCCGATGCACGATAAAATCAATGATGCATGCTAAGTAAGGAAGGCGTACCTGGCTCCAGCACTCTACATGCAATATGATCCGCGCATAAATGTAAAGACAGGAAATAAACTACCTAAATGATGCAAGCGGGAAAAACCGAGTCCTAGATGAGCAATTTCTAGCGTAGAACCGTCTAACTCAGTCGCTCGCCCTCGATCCAAAGAGTCCGGTCTTGGCCCACCCCTTCTCTTCTCGACAGGTCGAGTTCAGGAGTAGCGCTTGCGGGGCAGGCTCCCGGCACGTAGGCTCTCAGGAAAACAACTAAGTTATTTTTATTATTTATTATTAGTAGGTCCAATTACGTTCTATGGGAACAGATAAGCAATTAGGTGTGTGGATCCTACTAATTACGTCACAAGCACCAGAAATTCCTAAATCTAAGGGCTCGAGCAAAAACCGCGTAAACACCGTAAAGGTAGTAAGAAAGAAAAAGAAAGCCGTGAGAAAACCGCGAAAAACCGCTAAGGTCCTAAAGGGTCCCCCGAGCACACCGATGCCCGGCGAAACAGACCCGAGAGTGTTCAAGCAGTCCAAGAGTAGTCCCTGTATTATTACAACAATATCAAATGTCCTAAGCTAACCTCACCCACTCAGCTCTCTCTCTAGCTCTCTCCTGCGGCTCGATGGAGAAACGAGCTGCCTCCGCTTCGCTCGGGTGCACCAGCGCTCCTAGGAATGCCGCCCTCGCTCCTCGGGCCCTCGCAAGAAACAGAGAGAAAAGTGGTCAGTCCAAGATTATTATCAAAAAATATGGAAAATATATAGATACAAAAATCTATACAAAAAGCCGCGAAAATCAAAAGCCGCGGAAACAAAAGAAAACGACTACTAAGCCGTGCTCCCCGGCAACGGCGCCATTCTGATGACACAAAAAATAACCGAGCTACTAAGGTAGAAGGTGCAGGAATAGGTCGTTGCGACCTCAGCAACCCAGAATGTGTCAATCAAGAAAAATGATGAACCACTCGAAATACGTAAAATCAATCAAACACACAGAAGCGGTCCTGCTAAATGTTTAACCTGGTATAGCACCCAGGGTCGAACACAAGGAGCACGGATTGGCTTGAAAAGCCTACGAAGTAGTCGAAGAATCAGAGAAAACGGGAAAACATTTTTTTAGTGGTTTTTAATTGTTTTTAAATTTTTTTTTGGATTTTTAATATGTAAAGAAAATAAGAAAACACAAAAACAAGCACACTTGAGCAATTTATTTAAAGCACAAAAAATCAAACAAAAATTCAAGAAAAATTGTTTTTATGTTTTTTAGGTTTTTAAGTGTTTTTGGTGAATTTTTGCGATTTTTATAATGGGTATTTTATTTTCTAAAAATCAAACAGTACTGAAAATGCAAGGCACTGTCCAGCCAGGCCCAAAATCCAAAAATAAAATATTTAAGGATCTCAAGAGGGCCTAGAGGTAATTTTCCTGTATGCTAGAGAAAACAAGGAAAATTTGAGCACCAAAATTATTGTTTTTGGGTTTTTATATTATTTAATATGATTTTTATGAGTTTTTAGGTGTTTTTGAATTTTTAGGGTTTTTACTCAATGACAAATAGCCAAAATTGGCTAGAAAATCAAGTAACACAACAGAAACAACACCTAATTTTTATGGAATTTTTGGGGGTGTTTTTATATTTTTTTGGGATTTTTGAATCTAGACAGTAGCTAAAATGAGAGTTTTTGAATTTTTAAAAATAGAAAATAAACTCAGAAATGTCCCCCAAAATTCTCAAAAATCCTACAACATGGCAGGAGCCATGTGTCAAATTTTTATCGAATTTGGAGATGAATTGATATTTTATTCAAAAATAGCAAGGGGGCACTATGCATAGGGACCAAAGTGCAAATACCCAAAGTTCTGGGGGTCCTGGTGCAAAATACCCAAGAAATCACGCACGTGGCGCGTGCTTGAGGCACTCAGGGACCTATATGTAAGAAAAACAAGTCCGAGGACCTTCTGGTAACTCGTACCAAAAAGTCCAAGGGCTATGTTGCAAATAACCCACTCAAAAGACGCACATGCGCAAATACAATGCTCACAGGGGCATAAATGCAATTATCAAAAAGTTTCTATTCATTCATGAACATCCAGAACTACAGGGCTAGATTTGCAATTACACCAAATACACACGTGACGACGCACGTGGCTCACACAAACAGGGGCATAAATGCAAATAATCTAAAAGATGAGGTCCAGTGTGCAAATATCCCAACGTAAATAAAGTACTCTAAATATTTACAGGACTGAAGCATAAAGCAAAAACTAAGAGGGGTCCTAAGGTAATTTACCCCTTTATTAAGTCGAGCCGATGGATGGACGCCACGTGGATAGATGGACGGCTGAAAAGGGGTGGCGCCCAGGGCTGGGTCCTCGACTATGATCCAACGATCCAGGTGCTGCCACGTTGCAGATCGAACGGTGGACGGAAGAAGTGGCTGAGCTTCGCTGGATCGGCGGTGGAGATCGACCCTCGAATGGATCCGACGGTTGAAGCTGCTCCTCGGATGGACGATCGTGATGGAATCTGGAGCTCGGGGGTCAATCGGACGGCGGAGAAGGATGGTGGACGAACAGGGCTCCGGCGAGCTTCGCCGAACTCGTGACGGCGCTGGTCCCCTCCTGGGCGCTCGCTGAAGATTGGAGAAGGAAGCTGTGGGCCCTCCGCGTCTAATGGAGGCCTCCGATGACCCAACCGATCCTCGGAGAGGTCCGGCGAGGTCGGCGGAGGCAGAGCAGCTGGACCAAGTGGTCCAAGCCCTCAGATGGGCTTGGATGGACCTGCAAAGTATCCCAGCAAACTCGCGGGTCGAGGGCAAAGTGCCTCGACCCTGTTAGGCGTGGTGAAGGTGATCGGGGAGACGAGATGGGCGAGCTCCGGCGAGGCGATGGACGGAGGAGCTCGATTCCCAGATCCTGTGCGATCTGGGTTGGGCGAAGGGGTGAAGAAGATGCGGAGAGGTCTGGCGAAGATGATGGTCGGGTCGGAATGACAGATGGGATATCGGAGGTGGCTGGCGACGGCGGCGAAGCTACGCTACCAGTAAGCTAAGAATCGAAATCTACGCTTATCTACGGCCTAAGGGATCTACCTGGGTGGTCGGAGAGACTGGGGAAGAGCAGGGGGTGCTCCTGGTCGTAGCCTCAAGGGTCGTCTCGGCCCGAGGCTCGGTGCTCACGCTGGTGGCGGAGCAACGGCGGCGAAGAACGCCGGATCAGTGGTTTCGCCTCCCCACCTCGCTGCAACAGGGGTGATCGCTTGCTGTCACTCTCGCGGTGCCTCTGGAGTTCACTGGGAAGAAGGGGAAGAGCCAAAGATGCCTAAAATGGGTGGTGGAGCTCGGAATATATACCATGGAGGGTCCGGAAAGAGGCGCGCGGGTAGGGCAATCTGGAGCGCGGATCCCGAGGCTAAGGCTCTGGCGAGGGTGACGGATATGTCGTGCATGGATCTGACCCGGGGTTTAGGGTGATGGCGGTCGGGTCGAGCGGGAGAAAATTCGAGAAAACGGGTCGGGCAGCTCCGACCCGGCTCTGGTGGTCCTGGGGGGAGAGTTGACCGGGGGTCAACAATCCCCCGTGGACCAATCAGAGCCCGCCAAGCAATAATTTTTTTATTTATTTATTTTAGGCTAGAAAATAATGGAATTAGCAAAAACTTAAAACATGAAATATTTTTGTTTTAATTTTTTCTATTTTTTGGTGATTTTTAATTAATTTTTGGAAATAAAAATGAGATATTTACATAGTGGGGCTATATATAGGTATATGTACACTATAGGGTTTTTAATTTTGATTTTTTAATTAGTTATTTTTATACATTTTTATTCCTATTTTAGATTTTATTTATTTATAGAATAAAATGAGGAATAAAAGGATATTTTTATTTTATTTTTATTATTTACATACATAGGTGAAATAAATAGTTATGTACAACTATATACATGGCATATGTACAATATATTTTTGTATTTTTAATTTTTGTTATTTTTATTTGATTTTTGTTTTAATTCTTTTTATTTATTTTATTTACAATATATACCATAGAATATTCACAAAAAGTTTTGAAAATAAATACATTTATTTACAAGGTTAAATACATAAGGAGGCATGGTCTATGTACATGGTGAAAGGGCATTTTTTGAATTTTTGATTTTTTAGATTTTTATTTTGTTTTTAATAGTCTCTAAATATATACAAAATATGTGCAAGCATATTTTTGGTTGAGGAAAATATTTTGTTATTTTATTTACATGAATGTTTACACATGAGCCCCTATCTCCCTCTACTGTGGCTTTTATGCGGTCAGGCCCATGCTGAGCCCTCCCTTGGGTTAAGTTGCTCAATATTTATTCTAAATATTTCCCTCTTTTTCTTTTTGATCTTTGTTCTTTTATTTTTGCACAAAAACATGCTAATTATAAGTTTTTATACAATGCATGCTTTTGGTAATTATTTGTATTTACACATATCTACATGTATTTGCGAAGGTTTTTGTAGCTAAAATAGAAGAATAAAGAGTGATGAATGGGTATTCATCATCGGCAGAGGCCACCTTAGTGATGATGATATCACCAGGCTTTTGAATCTCCCGAATGATGTGGTATTTCCTTTCCACGTGCTTGCTCTTTTGATGCCATCTGGGTTCCTTTGCCTGGGCAATGGCTCTCGTGTTATCGCAGAATAACGAGATGGGAGTATCAGAGGAAACTATGCCAAGTTCCATGATGAACTTGCGCAACCACACCGCCTCCTTTGCAGCATCCGATGCAGCAATGTATTCGGCTTCTGTTGTTGAATCCGTCGTAGTGTCCTGCTTCTTGCTTCTCCAACTCACAACACCACCGTTCAACATGAATACAAACCCTGATGTCGACTTTCGATCATCAATACCCGACTGGAAGTCTGAATCTGTATATCCCAAGACTTAGAGATCGCTATCCCCATAGACCAAGATGTAATCTTGCATCCGTGTTAGATATTTGAATATGTTCTTTACTGCATTCCAGTGTTTCTCTCCATAGCAGGATTGGTAACGACTTACCACTCCCACTGCATGGCAAAATGTCTGGCCTAGTACACATCATGGCATACATTAAGCTTCCTACAACTGATGCGTAGGGGCATCCAGCCATGGCCTTCCTTTCCTCAACACTTTGAGAAGCCATCCCTTTAGATAGATGAATACTATGTCCTAAGGGGAGGAATCCTTTCTTGGAACTATCCATATGGAATCGTTCAAGAATCTTCTTGATGTATCCATGTTTGTGATAATCCCAATATTCTCTTTTCTCGATTTCTGAACAACTTCAGGCCTAAGATGTAAGAGGCTTCTCCAAGATCTTTCATCTCGAAGGTATGGGATAGACAAATCTTCACACTGGTCATCATTCATGTATCATTCCCAATGATAAGGATATCATCTACGTAAAGCACGATGAACACAATGGCACTCCCACTAAGCTTTTTGTACACACAAGGTTCATCAGGATTTTGCACAAAATCACAACTCTTTATGGTTTCGTCAAATCTGATGTTCCAGCTACGAGAAGCTTGTTTGAGCCCATAGATGGATTTCTTTAGCTTGCATACCTTTCCATCCTCAACTATGAAGCCCTGGGGCTTCTCCATATAGATATACTCCTCGAGGTATCCATTGAGGAAAGTGGTCTTGACGTCTATCTGCCAGATGTCGTAGTCAAGAGATGTAGCTATAGCTAGCAGTGTCCTGATGGATTTAAGCATGGCCACAGGAGAGAATGTCTCATCGTAGTCGATGCCTTCTCTCTGTGTGTAGCCCTTGGCTATGAGCCGTGCCTTGAAAATCTCTACTTTCCCGTCAGGCCCCCTCTTTCTCTTGAAGACCCATTTACACCCAATGGGTTTTCCCCTTTAGGTGGATCCTCTATGATCCGTGAGTGCTTCATCAAATGAAGAAGGATCATTGTCAGTCTCACTTGACACATGGAATCCATACCTTTCAGGTGGTACAACCACCCCCGAACTCCTTCGAAGAGGTATGGGTGTTTCATATTTATTTATCTCTTCAGTTTCTGGTTCAGGAATCTCAGAATCCTCAGGGGATTCAATGAGTTCCTCTACTTCATATCTATCCCGACCTTTAAGGAAATCATCATTTAGAAATTTCACATCCCTAGAGACAAAAACTTTTTGGGTCTCAGGGTCATAAAGCCGGTATCCAATACCATCTTTAACATACCCAATGAAGTAGAACTCACGAGTGTGAGATTCTAGCTTACTTGCGTCCACGTTCTTTGCATGGACCAAGCATCCCCAAACCCTCAAGTGTTTGACACTACGCTTGGCACCATACCAGAGCTCGTGAGGAGTCCTGGGTATAGACTTGCTAGGAATCTTGTTCAGGATATAAATTGCAGTCTCTACTGCATATCCCCATAAACTAAGAGGTAAACGTGCTTTGCTCATCATTGAACGGACCATGTCCATGTTGGTCCTGTTGCGTCTTTCAGCAACACCAATGAGTTAGGGAGTTCCAGGGGGAGTGAGATTGGAGACAATTCCATTCTCTTTAAGATATTCTTTGAATTCATCTAAGAGGTACTCACCACCTCGGTCGGATCGAATCCGTTTGATCTTCCTATCGGTTTGGTTCTCAACCAAAGCCTTAAACTCTTTGAACTTTTCAAAGGTTTCAGATTTATGACATAGTAGGAAGATAAATCCATATCGTGAATGGTCATCAATAAACGTCAAATAATATCGATATCCATTTCTAGTCGCAGTACTGAAGGGACCACATACATCAGTATGTATTAGGTCAAGAATACCTTCGCATCTCGTAACCTTGTTACGGAAAGGCATCCTGGTCATTTTACCTCGAACACAATGTTCACAGGTAGGTAAAGATTGAACCAGTATAAAATCTAAAGGTCCATCCTTTATCAATCTATTGATCCTATCAACAGATAAATGACCAAGCCTTTGATGCCAAATCATATTCGAATGATTTCCATTCTCCCTGGATCTTTTAAGGTTTTTATTATCAGTGGTAGTGACATTTATGACACATGCATCAATGCACAATTCATAGAGTCCACCAGAAGTCAGAACACCTTCCGCAATAAATTTATCATATTGATTAATGACTAACTTATTACAGAACAGGAAAGAGTATCCATGTCTAACAAGCTTAGATACAGATATCAAATTCCTCCTGACTTCAGGTACATAAAGACACTCTTTAAGTACTAAGACTCGGCCACTAGATAACGACAGTCTGCATGTCCCGATGGCGACTGCTGCAACACTTGCATCAGATCCCATCTGGATGACTATCTCCCCTTGCTCCAGATTCCTAGTTTCCTGAAACAAATGCAACGAATTGCATACATGAACAGAAGCACCAGAATATATAACCCAACTTCTTTCTCGTCCAACGAGAAAGCTAGTTTCAATGATGAAAGTAGATTTCATACCAGCTGGGGCTTTACCTTTGTCAGCAGACTTCAGGTAATCTGGGCAGTTACGCCGCCAGTGCCCCTGCTTCTTGCAGTAGTGAAGGCATCGGACTTTTTCGATGTCATTAGTGTGGATGCACTAGAAGATGAACCAACTCCTTGTTTCTTCTTCTTTCTCTTCTGGGTCGGGCCCTTCCGAGAACCTTGCTCCCGCCCGCGCTTTCCTCTCATTTGTGCAACCATTGCACTAGCAGAGGGGCCATCCTTCTTCATCACGTCTTCTGCAGACTTCAATGTAGCTAACAACCCAGCGTTAGTGAAATCACCGTTGCTCATGTGATAGGACACGACAAAGTTGTTGAAAGACTTAGGGAGCGACAGGAGAATAAAATCAGACTGCATGTCATAATCCATGTAGGCTCCTAGGGTGTCCAACTCAGAGAGGTACCCAAACACTTTGAGTACGTGTTCTCTGACAGAGGTCCCTTCCTGCATCTTGCAGCGAATAAGCTCTTTCATCACGTTGTAACGCTGTGTGCGGTTTATGTCACCGAACATTTCCTTCAGATTCAGCATAATCTCTTGGCAATGGTTCATTTCCACATGTTGCTTCTAAAGCACATTGGACAAAGACCCAAGGATATAACACCTTGCCAGATTATGGTCTTCATCATATTTCTCATTATATGATTTATCTTCCACAGTCTTGAGGCCTGCAATCTTGTCCCTGGATAGCACATATGAGATGCGCTCTGCAGAAAGATCAACATCCAAATTTCGGATCCAATCCGAATAATTTGGACCGGTCAACTGGTTGACCTCCAGGAGCCTGCTAAGTGGGTTCATGGACTTCATTTTCTGAAATTAAGAATGCACTATATCAGAATACATAAATAATCATATATTCATTTTAAGATATTTGATTAAGGTATTTTAAATCAAATTATCTTGCTATGTCAACTTTGAAAGATTATTCCCAATTTATCTTTCAAAGAAAGAGATATACTTACCGCTATATCTCAAGCAAGATCTGGGATCTCCTTTCCTATCTTTGTCACATCCCAATAATATAAGAACTTGCGACTCCGATAAAAAGAAGCGGGAACTCATTCCGCCTTGCAAGTCTAACATGCATTTCCCAATTCGGTCTTTAACACCCAGGCCCACCACCCCTAAGATGATGTTGACCCGTTGTTAATTGAACCAACCGTCAATAGGCTTAATACTCTATATACGCAATCCAATATCGCCCCAATAATATGAGGAATCGACATTGGGGTCACTACGTATACGGCCTTACTCTTTCGAGAAGCAAAGGACCCGATCCAAATAAATCATATATAGGATCTGTCACTTCGGACATGCGTCTCCTATATACAATATCTGGCGACGGAATCCTTTGCCTTGACAGGAGACCATGGATGTCACTTATGTGATCCTCCACCTCATATTCAAATTGTAATAATTAATTATCGTGAATCATGTTCACATAATTAATTCTTCCAAGGGAAATACACATCTATTCATAATAGAGTGTTAATTGGATATAATTAATTTAATCACATTAAATTAATCATTAATCCAATAATCAATCAAAAAACCTGATTATTACTTGAATAGTAGGTATAATCTCAAAGTACGTATTATTCGAATTTTAATAATTAGAAAAATACACTTTGACTTCTCCGGCATTATCGAGTCCCTACCCTCTGTCATGGTCAGTACTGACGAGAGTGGGACAGACCACATACGTTGCAACCCGCAACACCAATGCTCTCTGACTAGGCACCATAGCCACCTCAGGAAAGGATAATGCCAGATAGATCATCATGTACTTTGAGATGTTCATTGGTTTTTCAACCGAAATTATACCATATAATATACATCAAAACAATTTTGATAATGTTATAAGGAGATTTGCTAAACAAATACCCAATCCTATTCAAGCAAGAGTGTTTTTTCATGTAAAAGTTATCCTACAACTATTGTAGGATAAACTAAGTTTTTTATGAAATCAATGTTTGTTGATGAATTCATATCAACCAATGATCACGATCAACTATCTTATCATTATGGTTAGGCAAATGTCATTCAATGAAATAATTATCTCTTTAAATATTTCACAAATATTTATCACTAATTATTTCAGAAAATTAACCATTAATTTTCATCATCATATTTGAATGACTTATCACAAGGTTCATGATCAAGATTGTCAAATTCCAGCAGTGACCCCCAATCACCAAAATTAACTTATCTTGATCAATTTAAATCCAAAAATTGTAAAATCAGTTTCCTAAGATTACCAATTTGATTTATGAAATAATTCAAGTGATATTTCACGTATTTCGAGGCACATCAGAACATTAAATAACTCATTAATCACGTTCAAATCTGTTGTTCTCGCAACAGTGAATACATGTTTATTCAAAGGGTCATATCTTGAGCAAATGAAATTCAAATTATATAAACTCAGTCCTATGGTTTCCTTATTTAATGGGAAACAAAATCCAATTGCAAATTTCGTGTTTAAACAATTTAAACAGTACCGAAAAATTCTAATTAGACAGACAGAGGTGTTAAAATTAAAATGCGATAAAAAATTTCGCGACCCTTTTCAAACGCAAGTCGTCTTAGGTCTATGGATCATATTCAAAACCTTATTCGACCTAAGGCTCTGATACCACTTGATGGATATTGAGAATCCTCAAGCGCATCACGGAAGCGTGTTGATCGCATCATATGCAACCGGGGAAACTAGTCGCCCTAGTCGCTAGATGCAGCGGAAATTAAAATTTTTTTAATTCAAGTGATGAAACCACATGATCACAAGAACATTTCTTGGACCGTTTCATCAAACCAAAAAGTATAAGGAATACATCTTGGAGCATGTTTGTAATCACGAGATCTCTAAAACAAGAGATCCTCCTGTCTTAAGTCCGATCCATGATGAATGCACTTGCGGGCGTGATGATGAGACACGTTCCTCCTGCAATCCTCGATGAAGATTCAAGCTACGAGTCCCCTGATTTCGTCCAATGAAATCCATCGTATTCCTTTAGAGCAAGCAGCCCCAAAGAAGAAGGAGATCCTCGAGTCGTCGAAGGTGAAGGCGAGAGTCTCCCTTTCTCAATACAAGGTGGATGGCTACCTTGAAGAAGAGAGAGAGAGAGAGAGATAGGTGAGAATGAGAGAGAGAGTAGTAGCCTTGTACAAGTCTTAATAATGTACCTTTGAAAGGTTAGTTTAGCCCTCCTTATGTATTAGTTTAGGATCCAATGGATCTCAATTCATGGGACACATAGATCCAACAGCCAAGTTGATCTATGTATTAATCAATGGCCATGATTGTTGTTGGTTAAAAATCAACAACATTAATTTATATTTAAATCAAATATATGTTGCAATATTATCAATATAATTTAATTTAATATAAATTAATTATCAAGAGATAATAAGAAAAGAAGAATGAGGAGCCCCCAAAAATAGGAGGCGTCACCCATGGTTGACGCCACCTCTATTTTTGTAGTGATTTTATCTCCCATATTATTTTATATATTATCTTTTGATTAATTTTGTAATAATTATTATCACAAAATTATCCACCAAATCAATTCCAAATTAATTTGTGAATATTTCAACCATGCCTTTGAAAATATATGTGAACTATATTCACAACCCAAACTAATTTGTAAATTACATTTCCAACTAATTAATTAATTAATTAATGTGAATCCAATCTACATTAATAATTAAAAAATACTATTTACAAAAATTCTCTCTGTTCAATATATGTATATTATAAATCATATTTGTAATACACAAATATTATGGATAGTATTATCCGCATTCTCTATTCCTTGATAATTAAATCCCATTTAATTATCTTGGATAATCATTCTCACAATATGAATCTTATTCATATTATACTTGACAATTAAATCTCATTTAATCATCAAGTCCTTCTTGCTTGGATATATAGTTCATCAAATGAATTATTCTTGAACCCCTTAAAGAATAATGTGATTTCTATGCAGATACTTGAATATAAGGACAGGGCGATTGTATTGTTCCACGTATAGTGACATGGATGTTGAGATCTCATCTCAAATCCAGATCTTACGAACCTCCCACAGATGCTTGATTAAATCAAGACCGTAAATCTAATCTTGTCATTGCATCTGAATCTCATTCAGACCAATGTCCAACATTTGGACCAAGATCAGATTGCTTCTCTACTGAGAGGAGTCACTAAAATCCATACCTGTTTCATCACTCCCTCGGAATGGAAGCGTCATGGTTATACAATCTTTTATGATCACATCACCCTCAGGTATTCCCAATACCTGTACATCCTGCATACTGGAAGACCCATGATCAACCTGAAGATCAAGATCAATTTTACACTGTCTTATTCAGGGTTTGATCACTAAGTTTCTTAATCTTAGTCATTGGGAGTTGGTGTCGATCACATGCTTTCCCAAAGCATATATCATACCTTCAAATTCATGTCATGCTTCCAAAGCACGACGACCATGCATGGAATTTGATCGGTCCCAATACCTCATGAGTGAGCTCATGTCTTCCGGTTCATAAGTGAACCTGTATGATCCCTTTGAGAGATCGTATTACTCATATGCCCTTATATGCACACCAGCTCGCCGATGTATAGACCTTGGTTAGGTCATCAACCTATTGGTCTGCCAAATGTACATACTCAAACATATAGTAATACATCTGTCTCCGGTCAGAGGATGCGTGCCTATGTTGTGACAACATTCAACATAGGACTTAGGTTATCTCGATCTCATTAAGTCAACCTATTGACCTAACTAATCTGACACCTCCGAATCACTATTCCCATGCAGAGGACCTGCATCAAGAGGTCGGTCAGATATCAACCTATGTGAGAAAGGATTGCCATCTCCTACTCTGGCTGGAGATCATCTCTTAATAATCATTTGATGGTGCTTGATGAGTCCTCTATCTAACTCCTTAGATATTCATCCAAACATCAGCCTCTATGATTCATTTAATGAATCAAAAGCTATATGATCATCAAGATGACCATGATACATAACCCTAAGTGTACAGATGGACCTTATAGTGCATTCATTCATTTAATTTCAGAAAGCGAGTGAAACATCAATAACTTTGATTGATAAACATATATATTACAATCACATTTATTGTAAGAATGGTTTGCCCAGGGCTCACATGTCTAACTGCATGTCTGTGACCGATTCTGCATCATCAGATCAGCAGGTGGAAACCATCAGAGCTGTACGCCCACGAAGCCTCTCGCATGCGCCACGTGACCCTGCAGGGTATTTTGCATCTTTCACCCCACGTTTATGTGCTTTATTTTCTAGTCCAATAAATAAATATTGTAGTGTCAATATTTTGCAGTTTGGACCCCATATTTTTATTATTTGCATTTTAGTCCTTCCGAACCTGAGACACGTGTATGTACACGTGAGTTGTGGGCTATTTGCATGGCATATCCCTGAGCTTTATCGATGTTATGTTTTGAGTAAAAACTTTCTGGTTATTGCATATATGCCCCTGTACGTGTATTTTTGAGCATGTGCATGAATTAAGTGGATAAATTACAAGTTCAGCCCGAAGCTTTTTACGTCTGTTATATTTTGGCATGGAAACTTTTGAATAATTGCAAATAGGCCCTTGTGTGTTGTGTATTGTTTTTATTCAAATAATTACTAAATCAACTCCAAAAATTCCTAAAAAATTACAGTTAGCTCCTGCTAACATGTAATATTTTTGTAATTTTTGTGAATTAATTTATTTTGATTTGATATTTTCTAAAAATGAAAAACACCTAAAAACTGTTTTGTCTATTTTCTAAAATACGTAAAAATTTAAAAAAATGTCTGAAAAATTCTGTAAAATTTGTGTGTGTTTTATATGCTTTGTATTTAATAACATTTTTGTTTTAAAATCCCTTGTAAAAATCCTAAAAATCATAAAAGACTCAAAAACTTATAAAAATCATTAAAATTCTAGAAAATTCAAAAAAAAATAGGATTTTAGTCCCTTAATATTTCCTTTTATTTTCTGTATCATAAAAATCGCAACTATGACATTTAGTTACTTTTAATATTTTAAAATTACATTTTGATCCAGATTGTACATTATTTTCTCTATATATTTTTCTTTGATTTTTATAAAATCATATAAAAATTGGAATCCATAAAATCACCAAAAAAATTGAATATTTGAAAAACACAAAAATATTTTTACTTCCTATTTTTGAGCATTTTCAGCCTTAATAAAAATTATTGAAACTAGTTTTTTTACCTTTTCTTGCTTTTTTGTTTCCTTATTTTGAAAATATAAAAAAATTGTAAATTAAAAACCACAAAAATATACCTTTTATTTTCTGATTAGGACTACTTCGTAGGTTTCAGTCATGCTCCTTGTGTCGACCCTTATCGCTATACAAGGTTAAATAAATAGCGGAGACCACTAACATTGATTTTGAGCTTGATTGCTATATTTTGAGTGGTTTCTTGTTTTCTTGTTGATCACGCTTCATGATTCGAGACGCAACGACTTTTGATATTCCTTAGCCCGAGCGGCGTAGCGGGACACCAGTGTACTTAACATATGATAAATAAATGATTAGTTGTTGTGATGAACCAAACCACTGATTGGACATCATTTTTTAACTCTACATTTAAATATAATGAGGTAGTTTAATTTTATAACACATATTGGCTATTACAACACATGTTTATTGAGGAATACTATAGTAGTACATCCAATGCAATCAAGCTATACCATTTCAGAATATAGGTTATAATGGCCACACCTATAAAATATCTGAACTGAGAAGCCACACCCTTAAAAACTTCTTTTTATTTCATGATTTGTAAATTTTGCAAAGATATAATCATGTTTTCTGAATCTTTACTTTAAGATGAGTACAAAAAAGGAAGCACAACTTCCTTGTATGCCTCAACTGCTATTGAAGAAAGCCTTTCATATCTCTTATCCCTTGAACGATATTCTAAAATGTTACTATTAGTGCCCAAAATCATTTAGATCCCTTGCATAGCTTCCTTGAATTGTTGAAGCATGATCAAATGTACATTTCATGCATTCATGGAATCGTATCCATTCAAGGAAACCATCTGCATAAAGTATCAACATCCAAATCCATTGATGGCTTCCTTGGTTTTACGCATTCAAACACACAGCTCGAAAGGCAGATATATGCACATCCATGCAGAGGATTTCATATCTTGCTTAAAGGACTGTCATAGAAGAAAAGAACATGCATAGAATTGTAGATCATATCTTGGAGATGGTAGAATATAGAAGTCAAAGATACGTGATGACATAGAAGGTCGAGATTAGAGAATACAGGGTGACCCGATGACCCACCATAGAAGATGGAGTTATTCTGCAAAGGCTTGGACCTGCATGCTACGAAGGTGGTTGATGGCTCGGGCAAGTTACGAACCTATTGTCTATTCTTGTTTTTTTATATTAATTGAGGTAATTTATGTGGCATTTCTACTGGCATTTATCGGCATAAACTTATTACAATACAATATCATAAATAATGATTATTAATATCATACACATTAGGTAACTCTGTCTACTAATCTCTTACGCATTATGTAATTCTACTCCCTCGTTCGTAATTGTATTATAAATATATAATCTTTGAAATTATATGCTTATAAGCGTAAAGAGGTTAGTAATAGTTTATATACGTGACCAACACGTTATAGACGTGCAACCTCGAATGCATGTATACATGGCTTAGGAAGAGCTCCAATTTCTTATGTTCTATCGTAAAAGGTAATAATATTCGGAAATCCGCCATGGTATCTCATTATAATCTACACTACCCTATCATTTGTTTATAATGATGTACCATTCTTGCCTAACCCCTGAGCATGAGGTTACTTGTACTCCAATTGATCTATTACTGAATATACGAATACAAGTTCTTGCACATCTCTCTTAGCATTGCTGTAAGTATGATTAGGCTAAGCAAATCAAGTGGAATGGAGATAAATAACAAGATGGTGAACATGTAGGGCTACAACGAAGGAAATGCAACAAGTACGGGAGACAGAAAATTAACGGAAACATTCTTACAAGAGAAGTGGTTGTTTTGCTCAAGGATTTGTCCATGTCGGACCGGCGAGGGCATCAACAACCAAGAAATGGGATGTCCGTTGGAGTAGGTTGGATGGACCATGGAGTTCAGGGTCGTGGACTATTATGTGTATATGTGGTCCATCAACATCTTCTTTTAACTGCATGGGAGAGACGCGAGCTCTACACATTATAGATCAGGGGAATTCTCACGTCACGAGAGGTGGCGATTGCTTATTTAAGGTGGCGGTGGGGAAAGCTAGGCAGAATATGAGGGAGAATTTCGCATTAGCTTAGCAGAAAAAAATACTGGATAGACTAAAGCAAGGCTTTGGACCCCAGCCAGGTTGTCCACGTGGTAATAATTGGTGGCAAAAACCCAGCTACATGTTAGCAGAACTAGAGAAAACCCAGCTTTAAAACGTTTATATAGATTGCAATGAACATGGTGTTGTGGCGAAAACAGAAAAAATTGGAATTGCAGAGGTGTTGTAATGGATTCTCTTTTTTTTTGCGAATTTCATTTCAAAATCCATCCTTATAGATTTAATCTTCAGTTTATGTTTTACAAGTTCTCCAAATTTGATCAAAATCCGATATAATTTACTATTTTATCTTAATGATCAAAGATCCGATCAATATTTAAGCAACTTAAATCCCGTTAAGAAGGAAGCAAACCTTTGACCATTAAGATAAAAAAGCAAATTACAATGGATTTAACGAAATTTGGACAACATGCAGAATATTAACCGATGACTAAATCTATAAGGATGGATTTTGAAATGAGATTCGCAGAAAAGAGAACCCATTAAAGGTCCAGTCTCAAAAACTTGTCCCTTTTTATCAGCTGTAGTCCCCTTTTGTCTCCTCTCCATCAACTGACGATATAACAACTCCTCCATGGAAAGCAAACTGGTGTCGTCCCTATGCCCACGACCCATCAAAGGGTCTCTCGTCCCTCTCAACATGTCATATTATATCCCTCTTTGGTGAACAAATATTTGCTTGGAAGCACTCTACGCAAAACACCAACTTCTGTGCTTTATGATGATTGAGTTCTTGATAAAAATCAAGACATGGTCGAGAAGATTCTTATAGAGAAACTCATATATGATACCTTCTTCCTCTTATATTAAATCTCTTGAAAAAAGCAATTGGTCGTGAAATTTTGTTAGGAATAGATTCAAATTAGGATTGGGAATCCTAATGAGATTGGACTCCTAATCCTAATATTAGTTAAGATGTATTCTATTTATAATTCTATTGGGAATATGATTACTGATGAAATCTAATCTTGCCTCTTTAAGAGTGTCGAATTATCGTAATACAAAAGGCATATTTTGATCATGCAAAATCTATACCTTCGAATATGTGGAAGTTATTTTACTTGGCAAGCATGCCAAGTTCGAACATAGGGACACGAGCCTCTTCGGCTATTTATCGAAAATTATTGACTAATTAATGAGTGAGTATATTCTCATTTTTGATCTTCATGCAAATGCACAATAAAATGCAGATAAAACAATACAAGGAATGATGCATGTAGTTTTTATTTGATTTTCAATGCAATTATATGATGATGCATGAACATAATGCATGATTCAATGAAAAGGACATGCATGCAAAAGACTATCTACAATATGGTCTACAAAATATCAAATTTATGAGCACAGATTTTAGTTCAATTCAGAGTCAAAGTATGCAGCAAAGATGATTAATGGCATTTAAATCGAAGAGCGTGGACAATATATATCATCAAACAATTAGCACCATTAATTAAGTGTCAAATAAAGAAGTTAAAAATGCCACTAGATAGAGGGTAAAAGGAGCAACAAAATGAAACTAACATCGTTCATTTTGGACTTAGTATGCTCAAGATGCATGAATGTAATAAAAATGCGAGAGAAAATAAAGATAAATATTGCAAATGGTCACTGAAGGGAACCATTTGCAAAATCAAAACCTAGAGGGACCCTTATGTAAATTTTCCTAAAGCGTGGGGACCTTTGTGTAATTATGAAAAATAGAAGGGGTTTTATTATAAATTATCCAGGAATGCATACGAGACACGCGTGCCTAGACCTCTTTGTAATTGTGGAAAACCCTAGGGTAGTTTTTGCAAATCATATGAATGGCATGCGAGGGTCTAGGTTCGATCGAGGTACAGCTTTGGTGGACAAGTGACATCCTCAATGTGCTTCAGTGTCTGGCTTGGTGTCTCCTAGCTTGCAGGTGCAACGAAGCTATGTGGATCCATCTAGGTCGTTGGATGCTCGCTGTAGGAACACCATCCATTAACACATGTACTTCGTCATCATCGAAGGAATGGAGGCATAGATGGAGCTCCGACAATGTTGTCAGAGCTCCCCTGAACTCCTATGTGCACGCAAAGAGTCCATAAATCTCTCGGGCCACTTGGCAAAGGTGGCGGATGATTGACGGAGCGACGAGGGTAGATGGAGGTGGCTATCCATGATGGGTCGTCGGAAACGAAGTTGGATATCGACATGGAGGTTCATACTCCGACCATTGATATTCCTAAAAGAGTTAGCATAGCCAAAGCAGTAAGTGTAAAGTACATGAGTTTTTTTAGGTGAGTGGAGGTCCAGTGGAGGCGATGGGAGAGGGGGACATGGTCTTCATCTCCTTTGGGTCGGAGGTAAAATGGGGCGAGGTGGTCGGGGCTCTAGAGAAGGGAAGGAGAAGTGGTCGACGGGGATGCTGGTGCCGTGGTGGAGGTCGGAAGATGGTCGTGTTATGGTGGATGTCTTCGTGTACAATGAGAAAATTTAGAGAAGGACAATGAAAAACTAAGAGAAAGAAGTACCTGGGGAATGAAAGAGAACGAGGGCGGGTGCACTGGCCTATGCTGAGGTCCCGAGAGGATTCTCTGGTCATTGCATGATGAGGTCGGTCGATCCTCGATGCTCGGCGGTGGCGGGGCCACCGTTACTCGTCCAGTGTTGGCTAAGGATTGACACTGAGGAGAACTCATCATTGCCTCTCCAATTTGACTCCCGTTGCCACCGGAGGGGCGAGGGAATCTAGGCTTCATACCTTGGAATGGTGGATTAGCGTAGAAGGAGGCAGAGGGAGGGGTTTTGTTGGCGGAGAAGGTGGGGGTTACAGGTGGTGATGGTGAGCTTTTTAACGGCCAATTGAAGGCCCATAATGCTCAGAAATGATGGAAGGAGGGTTCGTGAGGATGAGGGAGGTAACAGCTACAAGGGGAGGCCATTAGGGAGCGGAGAGATGGTCAGAGGTGAGGGCTAGAAATGAAAGGGGGAGGGTGGCTCACAAGGCGGCTAGCGTTACACAAGGAAGATGATGTTGGATGACCGTTGGATCACAAGATCCAACGGTCTAGGTAGGGACACATATGTAGAGATGAGATCATATCATTAGATCTGATCCAACGGTGGAGCTGCGAAGATGAACGGTGTGACTAGTGGTGACGTGGATAAAGGTGGGTCATAGGATGCGAGGGAGATCGTGCGATTGAGAAAGAGGCAGAAGGAGAGAGATAACATCTGATCTGGGTTTCTGATTGAGTGGCTAAGAGTAAGGCACGGGTGAATAACAGTAGGAACAAAGCGGAGGAAAGGAACATTGTTAATTATTTTATAAGGAGCGAGAGAGTGGATATTTGCTACAGGCAAGAAACATTAATTAATTTGTAATAAAGAAATGGAAGAATTAACGGATGAGGATATAACAAAGGTTGGATCGTTGAGATTTTTTTTCGTGTAAATTTGCTACCCGTGCTTTGCACGGGGTATGTGGATCACTGACCATTAGATTCATATCATTAGATATTTTACATGAGAAGAGACCTAGTAGCATCCTCGTGTAAGAGTGAAGGAAATTAATATAACAGCAGCCTAATTATTGATAGTTTTCGTAAAGCTTGTGTAATATAGTGATTATCATAGTTGCTGAGGCAAATGTAAAGTGTAATCATTAAATGACATAAATTTTGACGCAGAATATGCCACGGTAGTTTAAATTTAACTGATCATAGAAACTTAAGTAAAGAGAACCACGATAGAGGTGATGTCGCAAACCACCTTATCGCTTGCAATGAGATACATGTTGATATACCATGTGCTAGACGTTTCAAAAGGTGTAGGTGGTCTCTGATAGGTGAGTTGTGCCCTAGGACCATCATGGGACCATGCGTGAATATTTAAAGTACATGATGAAGACAATCCAAGATTAGACATGCGCCTAAAAATTAATTTAAACAGATTTAAAAGCATGATAATAAATTTTTTTAATAGAGATCAAAGAACCTGCCTGTGAATGTTAAAATAAGATTTCATTATTGAAAAATGGATAAGCAAGGCATGGACCTGCAAGTTTTATAAAATAAAAATGGTGAATATGCCCGGAGAAGAAAAATAAATACTTAAAATATGAGATTTTACCTTCAAGTGACTTTTACTTCACACGTTCTTTTGTGCAACATGTCTGGATGATGGAAGTAGCAGTGACATGAGAATTCTGCAACATTTAACCTTCCCTAGTAGAAGAATATCTTCACAACTTTTATTATATAGAAGTCAAAAAATCATGAACCAAATTTCTTGTAATGGGTAGGGATTCTAGTCAGGAAGATGTGGATCGTTCAATCTGGAATGGGCAACCCTATAGAAATCTTCACATCTATTACCCACACTAATAGTGGGTTTTCCCCCTGCTTCATCCTGAAAACAACATGTGGCATACTCTGCTTCTCCCTTTCCACTTTCTACCCCGTTCTCTTCTCTTCTCTCTATCTTTCGACTATTGATCCTCCATTCTCTCTCTCTCTCTCTCTCTCTCTCTCTCTCGCCCCCCCTACATCCCCATTCTCCTCTATCTCCACTATCGACCCTCTCTTCTCTCTCTCTCCCCCCTTAGTTCTTTATTACACCCAATACGTACACAAACTCTCTCTCTCATTTTCTCACCCAATATGTTACACACATACTCTCTCTCTCTCTCATTTTCTCTTGCTAAATTTAGCACTATATTAACATTAAGTAAATAAAATACAAATCTTATACTATTTATGTCCTTTATAATATTTGAAAAAATATAGAATAGAATATTCCTTTTAAAATCAGTATTTTAGAAATGGAATGTAAATTTTCAAAAAATACTTTAAACACTCTTCGTTTAAAATGTACATTGATGTATATTTTATAGGTATTTCTTAAATATGTTGAGACCTCACGTTCTCCAATAATTGATTTGGCGAACAATCTTCTACGATATTTGCTATCAAATATTTGATTATTCGGATCGTACTATTATTCCCCTTTACATATTTAAACGTGGGTTTTGATTTTTAGATTTTTTTCGTATTTTATTTTAAAAAATAAAGTAGATGGAGTATGTTCCTTCTTTTCACCATCATGTATTGTATTTTAACAAATTTCAAAATATAATCATGTTATAACTTTTAAATTTCTAATTTAATGTGATTGTCAGTGTTAGCATATATGATGATCGACTATTTGATGTTACTCAAGTACTGTATAATCTTTGTATATCTATTTTTTTCGCATATATCATTCTATAGGTATCTCATTATACAAAGATGTTCCTCTATATTATGCATAGGCTATAATTATATAGTTCCGCATGAAACTTTTAATGTCATATGCATACATATAGGTAGTCAGTTATCAAAATATTTTATAAACGGCTTTATAAATATTGATATAATGGAAATGATGCGATTTTTGAACTTTTTCGTATAAATATATATAATTCCATTAATAAGATTGGACATTGATAACCCTACTCATTTGGTTTAATATATATACATATTTTATGGTTACTACCTCGAAAGCTAGGGTTGAGAGGTCAGGAGGAGGAGAGGAGGCAGAGAAGGAGCACTAACAAAGCGTTGTCGGTAGAATGAGGAAGAGGACGATGGTGTCATTCTCTCCTACTTGGCTTCGTAAGTAAGCTCTAACTTGAAATTGGTTTTAGATTTATCTTCCTTTTCGATTTGTTATGTATTGTGGTTTGATGAGAAATCTGTGTCCACCATACTTAGGTGCGGGTGGCTATGCACATCAGCGAACCCTGTGATTCGCCACACCTTCACTCACATGACATTTGGTGTCTATCGATTCTCCATCACTTATAATTCTAATATATTCTTTTGATTTCGCTTTTATACTTATTTTGTGGGAGAAATATGTGTAACATTTTACTTAGGTGTGCGTGGCAATGCGAGTCAGTGAATCCTGTGATTCGTCACACCTTTACTCACCTAAGACACATGGTGTCTACCGATTCTTCATTGCTTTCAGTTCTGTTATATTCTTTCTATTTTGTTGTTTTCCTCTCGATGATTTTATAGAGGAAACTCTTTCCGTTTTTTCTTTTAAAATACGCACCAATATAAGGAGAAACTCTGCCAAAATTTTCACAGAAATATGGCTCGTTATAAAGAGAAACTCTGCCAAAATTTTCATATAAATATCTTTCGATATAGGGAAAACTCTGCCAAAATTTTTCTAGAAATATCACCTCGTATAACGTGAAGTCTTGTTGAAATTATGAGAGAAAATATGTTCTTTGTGTTCTTCGTGTGTTCTTCGTGTTCTTCATTTGTTTTCTATGTTCTTGACACGTTCTTAGTGTTCTTTATATGAAAATGAAATTCAATCATTTCAGGAGCCATAAATCGTCCTTTCTAAAAATGAATTATGATAAACCTCTACATACGTGAGACAGAGATCGATTTAGGTAATGAAATCCTTCCTTTTGCTGTTGGATTTTCATGCAATATCAAATAAGAATGGTGAATATGCCCGGAGAAGAAAAATAAATACTTAAAATATGAGATTTTACCTTCAAGTGACTTTTACTTCACACGTTCTTTTGTGCAACATGTCTGGATGATGGAAATAGCAGTGACATGAGAATTCTGCAACATTTAACCTTCCCTAGTAGAAGAATATCTTCACAACTTTTATTATATAGAAGTCAAAAAATCATGAACCAAATTTCTTGTAGATGTTCCTCTATAAAAAAAGGGCATCAACTGTGTACATAAAGAAGAAAATCGCTAACCATGAATAGTAAACCATGGTTTAAGCCTTAACCGCAGTTAGCGACCCATGATTTTGGACAAATCTTATCAGAAACTTAAGGCTTAAGTTATAATTTTTCAGAAGGTTCTAGATTCTCTAATGATACTTAATTAGCACTAATCATGATTAACTTTCACTAATGATTTAACTTTCTTGACTTGCGCTTAACTTTCACTGATCTCTAATTAGTATTCGCTAATGGTCATTAACAATCCTCAATCCATCATTATTTTTTAATCTTTCTTAATTAGTCTTAATTACGATCATTACGGGTTAATGACATCTTAAGCCTCCTTACTTATCTTTCTTCCGAAAATCATAATAATTTCAAACGAAGTCTGATTCATACAAAACAAATTCTGTTAGTTTCCTCTTGGCAAGTTGGATCTTATGATATAGGATCTGATAGAGGCCAAGTTCAAGGGTTTACGTAAACCACCCATCGAATCCCTATAACTTAGGTTGTATTCTTTTCCTAGGAAACACTTCACATTTATGCTTGATAAATCAGATTGACAACTTCTTAGCAAACAAGGACGTGGGTTCCAAGCTATATGAGCTCTTTTGGAAGAAATCTTTCCATCTGCGTGCCTCCTTATTGTTATGGTTTCTTAGCCACAATATACTCAGAACTCAAGATCAACCTTTTTATCCTGAAACCCCAATAATAAATGCATGCCCTCCATGCCTCTCAACAGAGGAAAACACTCCCCATCTAGCCCTACATTGGCGCTTTACTTCGCCCCCCACCAAGTTACCAAAGAGGCCATCCTTCTTCTGAACCATTATACCTATTTTCTTATCTCTCCTTGATTTCTGGTTAACTATGTGATTGTTATGATCATGGATTTGTCTAACTTATGATTTGCGGCTCCACAGTTCAAAGCTCCATAAGCCCTCACCCCTGCACCCAACGCAATGCGCAAGTAAAAAGCAACGCTGCCATGTATGTTTCCACCCCCGCCACACCTGAAGGACACCACCTTCTGCTTTTTGTCCTCTAAAACTCTAAAAACATTTGTCTTTAACCATTATTTTTGTCCACCTTACGGTATTCGTTGGTTGTACTAAATGCCAATGTCATTTGAGGTGTTGAAGTTTTAGTTGCATGTTTTTGATTTTTGCGTTCAATTTGGAACTTTGTCCCCATCATACTATCTTGGGTGCGGGTGTATATGGACTATGCTACTAATACTTTTTGAATTAAATGAACCCCATCTTTTACCTAAAAAAAGTGAATTATAGCACTATAATAGCAGTGTATGATATGAGTAGAGTGTATCCTCCGATGTACTGCAGAAGTTTGCTATATCGTCGGACTTGCTCGATCATCGAGCAGGTCACACACAAAGAACTTACCAAAACTCAAAATTCGTATGAAGCACTCGATGTTGATGGAGCGACTTAGGCTCTACAACTAGTCTGTTGTACAGGGTAACCCAACAGCCTCGTCACCCTCAGCTGTCAATGGCGTGTCATCTCCTTTGATGGAACCCTTCCAGCCTTTCATTTCTGCTGATGCTATAGATGGAGCCCATCCTATCTATATATCTTCTATTTATCTTTATCATCGACCACACCCCCAATCATTTGCTCCCATAACGCCAAATCAGCACCCATTTACGTGCAGATAAATAAGCAGACGAAGTGGACATGTGAACGCATACACGTACGTATGTATCAAAAATTTCACCCTAATGTTCTTATTATACGAGCAAGGTGTGTGTACATATATATATATATATATATATATATATATATATAGGGCTTATCTAGAGGGCACTGTGCCCATTTAGCAATTAATAGGTCCCTAATTGTAGACGTCCGATTAAAATCATGAGGTCTAAATAAAATTTCGATGATAATTTCAAATATGGCATATTTTGAATACAATAACTGATATCCCGAGAAATATGGACGGTAAATTAATTTCATTGATGCCATTTGTTACGATGATTAACAAAAACAAAATTGCGTTTCCTTATTACGAAGAACGGCGATCAAACAAAGCCAATACCTTCTTTCGTACGCCTTCATCTTCGAGGTTGCTTTGAGGTCGCTTCATCTTCGACATCAGTAAGTTTTTATGTATAGTCGTCTTTGAAGAACATTTTGAAAATATTTTCTTTCCTATAATTTAAACATATTTAAATTCCGATTCAGATCTTACTAAATTTTGATGCAGACTTATTAAAAAATCATGTACAGGTACTGATAGTAAGAAAAATTTTGGTTGTTGGATTAAGAACAAATAGTTTATCGCTTCAAATATTTTGAAATGATTTATCGTTTAATTTTTTCGTTTAAGAACAAATATGTTATCGCTTCTAAGATTCTATATTAAATATAGTTACTTGTAAATAAAGTAAACTTACTGCTTGATGATTCTAAGTTACTGATACATATTCCAAAATTACAAGAAAAACTCTTGTTATTTTAATTGTAAAAATTAATATTACTGATAAAATGATGGAAGTTACTGAAACCTTCATCATACTTACTGATAGAACCTTCCAAGTTACTGAATGTATTCTCCAAATGTAATATGGGAAATACTTACTGATACATTAAATATACTTACTGATGCATTCTTCAATGTTACTTATACATGTTACGATCTTACAAATAAATTTGAGAAGTAAGAACATTACTGGTAGATAAGATTTAGAAAGTTACTAATGATACATCAATATTACAGATTAAAATTGTAAGTTACTGCTGCCTTATTCTATGTTACTGATACATATTCCAATATTAGAACCATAACTCTAATGTTATTTTAAGTTTAAAGATTAAAGTTACTGATAAGATGATGGAACTTACTAATGTCTTCATCTAACTTACTGATATTAAAGTTACTGATAAGATGATGGAACTTACTAATGTCTTCATCTAACTTACTGATATTAAAGTTACTGATAAGATGATGGAACTTACTAATGTCTTCATCTAACTTACTGATAGAACCTTCGAATTTACTGAATATATTCTCCAAATGTAATATGGGAAATAGTTACTTATTCATTAAATAATCTTACTAATGCATTCTTCAATGTTACTGATAAGTGTTACGATCTTACGAATACTTTTGTGAAGCATGAAATTACTGATTCAAGTATCATAATTACTGATACCGGTGAGCATCGTCAACTTACTGGTACATGCTTCTAACTTACTAATTGATAATGAATAAAAATATAGTATGACTTTAAAGTTACCTGTATAAGTACAAAAAGTTACTTGCCATATATATAATATTACCATCATGATATTATAAACTATTTTTCCAATAAATTACTTTTTATCGCCTTATCATAAAACACAAGATAGGTTAACTTTCAAAAACTTACTTCAGGCGAGAGTGCTCGGTTCGCGGCGGAGCAGTGAAGACCTTCTCGACGATTGCAACGAGGGCGGAGAAGGCTAAAAACGGTCAGACACGGTTAGTGAGAGATTAACAACTGTCATCTTCCATTGTAATGCTAGGTTACTTCCTAAATGAGTTTTTTTTAGGAATTATACGTATTAGGGTTACGAAGAAAAATCCTTTCAACTTTTAACACTTCGTATGAATCCAATAGCTCCATGCATATAACATATTGAGAAAGATGTTTCCAATAGCTGCATACATATGTTTACAAATTCTTTAAAATTACGTCTAGTTTTTTACTTATGCGGTTGCATTTTTATCTTATCATTGCCTAATTCTAATGAAGCTTAACAAAGAAATACTGAATATATCTCAAATTTATGTTTCAGTAAATTAGTTAATACTTGATGTTCCTGTTGAAATCACTAAAATTCTTATATCAGTAATTGAGATTAGTATTTCATTTACTATTTTGCAGATGGAACAAGCAAAAACATTTGATGCTTCTTACAAGAGATGAACACTACAAAATGTAAAAAAAGGATCTATGGACTTTGCAAGTGGTAATTTTGTTATTTCTTAATTTAAAATAAATAATATAATTCAATTATGTCTTAACAAGTAACTTATTGCAGAAACAAGCTTTGAGGGAGATAAAACTACTGAAATTACCACTGGTAAGTTTGCATATTAACATACAAAATGGTAATACTTAATTTCCTAACTTACTATTCACAGACTTTTGTGCTGTGTAGAAAGAGCATCAGTTTTGAGTCTTACAAATGTAAAGGATGGTGCAAAGATAGAACCATTGCCATGTTAGAAAATATCCACTAAGATTGTAAGTTAAGAAAAGCTTATTTTATATGCAAAATTTTAAATGGTTTTAATTTCATTATTGCAGCGAGATATTGCGTCCAACACAGATGTTACATAAAACAATTTGTAACATATCTTGGTAACAACAAGTTGACTGGAAGGCATAAGGAGTTGATCGATAAATCCGCTTTCTCAAGATTAGTATCAATTACAAAACTTGATATTAATTATCAAGTATTGGACTTTATTCTTCAAAGATATCAAGGAGATCGGATTTTCAAGTTTGGAGAGAAAGAACTCATATTCTCAGATAATGACATAGGCTTGATTTTGGGGTTGCCTTCATCAGGATTTCCTATACAACTAAGGGATTTTTCGTTTGAATGGCCAAGTTCATTCGAAGAGCAATTTTGCCAACCAAGCATGTTATTAAATCGTCATAACATTTGTGACATGCTTGAATCTTTAAGATCTCAAGAAGATGATCTTTCAAATAGAATGTACATAAGATGTCTAATATCATTGATGTTTTGTACATTTCTATTCCCCGAAACGAACTTCTGCTTCCCAAAGGTCCTACTAAATTACATAGATTCAATTGAAGATACACGTTTCTTCAATTGGTTTAATGCAGTTGGGACTATAATAATGCAATGCTTGGAAGACATAGTGGAAAAAATGAGGAAGCGTTCATCATCTGATGGGAAAAGCACAGTTGGCTACTTAACTGGATGTGCAGCGTGTTTATATGTAAGTTTTTTTAATCTCTAACTATTAGTTTGCTTTTAATAAATATTTATCAAATTTTAAATTATGTTAAATTATTTTAAGGCATGGGCTCTGGAGCACTTATTCCCAACACATGCATTGAATCAAAATCTCTTGCCAAGAATTAGGAAATGGTCAACTCCTTGCAAAGTCACCATTGAACAATTCATGAACTTTGATGAAGATCAGGTAACATAATTTTATTTACATTTTCATTAGTGATTTTAATATTGAATATAATTTTTGAAGTTACTGATGCAAGTTTTGAAAGTTACTGTTGCAAGTTACTGATGCAAGTTTTGAACAATTCACGTACAAATAC
Source organism: Ottelia alismoides (assembly GCA_037367405.1). NCBI lineage: Eukaryota > Viridiplantae > Streptophyta > Magnoliopsida > Alismatales > Hydrocharitaceae > Ottelia > Ottelia alismoides. Next base: position 25,876 of record JAZKJV010009079.1, on the reverse strand, counting down.
AAATTTTGAAGTTACTTATGCATTCATGAAAAAAGCGATATTGAAAATATTTATCAATAAATCACAAATACTTACTAAAGTAAGTTTGGAAGTTACTGATGCAAGTTACTGATGCAAGTTACTAATGCAAGTTTTGAACAATTCACATACGTATACAAGTTACTAATGCAAATTACTGATTACTTCAAATTTACTTCATGCGTCAATTTTACAGATTTTAAATCTACTGACAGCCTGATACATTTAAAAATGTTAATGCTTCTCATTATTAATTTAACTTGAAATGATACTTTTTATTAAAATGAATATTGCATATTGATGGCTAAATATATTTCATTGCATTAGATTGTTGTCCACCTAGACTATGAAGAAAAAGAGCTATTCAAGATTGACCCAAATGAATTCATATTTGATTATGAAACCTTCGTAACAGAGGGTTTCATATCAACTGCTTATGCATTGCGTGTCATTGTACCACAACAACGGCAACTTGATGATTGTTCAATGACATCAATTTTGAAGACTGCTCAACATCAAAATACACCAGAGTGTAAATGTGAAGAACACAAGAAGAAAATAAGTGATTTGGAAAGTTTCATTTCTCAGATGCCCACTTTGGATGAGTACAAAAACATGAAAGAAAAATATGAGAATACATTGAGGGAGAATGAGAAGCTGAAGGTCGAAATCGCTATTCTAAAGCAATGGTTTGAGGAATTCTTTGCAAAATCAGTTAGTGTAAAGCAACAAGAGGAGAAGACAACAAAGGTTGGTAATCAAGAAGACCAAAATAATATCACAAAAAAGATCGAATCACCATCCTTTGATCTTGGAATTGAGGAGGATTCTGAAGATCGTGGCAAAATTAAACCATGTGTTCTGATGAATACCCATTCATCACTCTTTATTCTTATATTTTAGCTACAAAAACCTTTGCAAATGCATGTAGATATATGTAAATATAAATAATTACCAAAAGCATGCATTGTGTAAAAACCTATAATTAGCATGCTTTTGTACAAAAATAAAAGAATAAAGATTAAAAAGAAAAAGAGGGAAATATTTAGAATAAATATTGAGCAACCTAACCCAAGGGAGGGCTCAGCATGGGCCTGACCGCATAAAAGCCAAAGTAGAGGGAGATAGGGGCTCAGGTGTAAATAAATAAAACTATATTTTCCTCACCCAAAAATATGCTTGTAGATACTTGTATATATTTATAAAAATATAAAAACAAAATAAAAAGTTAAAAATCAAAAAGATCAAAAATACTCCCTTTCATCATGTACATAAACCACACCTATATATTTATTTAGCTTTACAAATATATAAAAGTAATTTTTATAATAGTCTATAATCTATATTATAAATAAATAAAATAAAAACAATTAAAATCAAAACAAAATAAAAATAGAAAAATTAAAAATACAAAATTACATTGTACATATACCATGTATATAGATGTATGTATCTATTTTACCTATGTACATAAATAATAAAAATAAAATAAAAATACCTTTTTATTCCTTATTTTATTTTATAAATAAAAAAATATAAAATAAGGATAAAATTGTATAAAAATAATATATAAAAAAATCAAAAATCAAAACCCTATATATATTGTATATACCTATATCTAGTACATATTATGTAAATAGCTTATTTTTATTTCCAAAAATTAATTAAAAATCACCAAAAAATAGAAAAAAATAAAATAAAAATATTTCATGTTTGGAGTTTTTGCAGATTCGGCCTCTATCTACCCCTATTTGTCACCTCAAGATCCAGCCACGTGGCCGAACCCCATTGGGTCCTGGGGATGTTGACCGCCCGGTCAACTAGCCCCCCCAGGACCACTTCCCACGGGCTTCGGCGCCCGACCCGATTTCCCTCTTTTTTAGCGCCAAAACCCGATACCCTAATACCTAAACCCCGGGTCCGACTCCTCCTTGAAACATCCGAGACCCTCGCCGGAGCCTCCACCTCGGGATCCGCACACCAGAACGCCCTACCCGCGCCTTTCTTCCCGGACCCTCACCCATACTTAAGCCGAGCTCCGCCACCTCCATTTCCCATCTTTGGCCATTCGTCTCCTTCCCTGTGAGCTCCAGAGAAACCGCGAGAGTGACAGCGAGCGATTCCACCTGTTGCAGCGAGGAGAGGAGGAGGAATCCACTCATCCGGCGACGCAACCGCCATAGCTCCGCCACCTGAGCGAGCTTCGAGCCTCGGGCCGAGACGTCCCTTGAGGCCAAGATCGGGAGCTTCCCCAGCCCTGCCACAGTCTCTTCGACCACCCAGGTATCTACTTAGCCCCGCTACTTCTTTCGATTTCCGTTTACGCCCAAATCGCAGCTCCGCCGTCGTTCCTTGATTCCGACCACCCTACCACCTATCTCAATCATCGGAATCGACCGCCATCACCGTCTCCCTCCGACGAACCTTCTGCACCCACGCACTCAACCCAGCTCGCACAGGAGCTGGGAACCGGGCTCCTCCGTCCACCACCTTCGCCGAAGCCCGCCACCCCGACGCACCAGCCACCTTCACATCGCCTAACCGGGTCGAGGCAATTTGCCCTCGACCCGCGAGTCTTTTGAGCCATCTTGTAGGTTCCACCGAGCCCATCTGAGGGCTTGGTCATTCAGGACAAGAGACTCAGCTCCGCCGACCGCCCCTGAGCTCCTCCGAGCTCGGGCCGATCATCGGAGCATCACAGCCGACGCGGGAGCACTCCAGCATTCTTCTCTGACCTTCAGAGTGCTCCAAGGAGGAGCGCAGCGCACGTACGAGCCCGGCGAAGCTCGCCGGGGCCTTGTTCTTCCAGCATCCTCCAGCGCCGTCGATCGTCATTCCTCGCTCCAGTTCCAATCTGAGTCGTCCATCCCTTGAGCAGCTAGCACCGTCAGATCCGAGGAGACGTCATCTGGAGCGCCCATTGCCAGCCGCCGTCCGATCGCCACGTGGCGCACATCCAGACCCCCCGCTTAATAAAGGGTAATTTACCCTTAGGCCCAGCTTTTATTTTTATTTAGCTTTAGTCCTGTAAATATTTGAGTACGTTATTTAGTTTTGGGTTTATTTGCATAGAGGACCTTGAGCTTAGTTTATTTGCACTTATACCCCTGTCTGTTGTGAGCCACGTGCTTCGTCACGTGTTATTTTGGTGTATTTGCAATTAAACCCTTGTAGTTCTGGATGCTCTTAAAGGAATTAAATCTTTTTGATATTTGCATTTATGCCCCTGTGAATGATTTATTTCCGCATGTGCGTGATATCTTGGGTAATTTGCAAGTGAGGCCCCTGAACTTTTGGTACGTGTTACCAATAAGTCCTCGGGACTTATTTTTGTTACATTTAGGTCCCTGAGTGCCCCAGGCACAAGCTTGGCGCGTGTTTTGCTGGGTTAATTGCACCGGGACCACCAGAACTTTGGGTATTTGCATTTCAGTCCATGTGCATAGTACCCTACCTTTATTTTTGAATAAAATATCAAATCATCTCCAAATCCAATGAGAATTTGACACATGGCTCCTGTCATGGTGTAGGATTTTCACGGATTTTTGAGGACATTTCTGATTTTGTTTGCTATTTTTAAAAATTCAAAAACCCTCATCTTTGTTACTGTTTAGCTTGAAAATTCACAAAAAAATATAAAAACTCCCCTAAAAATTCTATAAAAATTGTTCACTGTTTGGTTTTGTTTTCTTGATTTTCTAGCCAATTTTGGCTATTTTTCATCACTGAAAACCACTAAAAACTTGAAAACACTCAAAAACTCATAAAAATTTTAATAAATACATTAAAAATCCAAAAATAATAAAATTGGTACCTAAATTTTCCTTGTTTCCTTTATTTTACAGGAAAATTACCTCCAGGCCATTTTAAGGCCCTTAGATATTTTATCTCGGAACTTTTGGCTTGGCTGGACAGTACCACTGCAATAAACATCAGAAAATTATCAAAAATTCACCAAAAACATAAAAAAATATAAAACACATAAAAATATTTTTGTTTTGATTTTTGGTTGATTTTTGGTGCTTTAAATAATTTGTTGAATTGTGTTCTTCCTTTCTTTTCTTATTTTCTTAATAAACTTAAAAATCCAAAAAAATATAAAACAAATTTAAAACCACTAAAAAGATTTTCTCCTTTTATTTTGACTACTTCGTAGGCCTCTCGACCAATCGGTGCTCCTTGAGTTCGACCCTGGGTGTTATACCAGGTTAATCACATAGAAGGACCGCTTCTTAGTTTTGATTGATTTTATTTGTATCGAGTGGTTCATTTTTCTTGATTGACATAGCCAGGTGATCTAGGTCGCAACGACCATCTAGACACCTTTGCCTTGATCATTTGGCGTGTCATCATGTTCCAAAGAGGGGTAGAAGCAAGAAGCTTATTACTCCTAGCAACATGTCAAAAAGGGTCAAGCCTAGAAGAGCAATAAAGGAAGAAGAAATAGCATAAACCATCCCAATGAAGGAGAAAATAGTAATGAAAAAAAGAAAGCTTGAAAAAAAGAATATTGAAGAAGTGATGGCGGTAGAAGATGAAGATGAAATTCCAAAGATTGAAGACAACAAAGAGTAAGTTTTGGAGGTATGAAATTATCCTACCATACTTTACATATATTGTTGCTTTTAATTTTTTTTTTGATTTAGTGTCATTCAAATGATGCTAGTTTAATAAATTACATATGCTAAATATTAAGTTAATGTTCATTTATATATTATTACTTCTGTCAATTATTAAATTACAAATACTTACATATTAACTTACTGTTGATACATATAAAGTTACTAGTGTCTTTCGGTATCTGATACTTAGAGATGACACTTAAGAAGTTATTGTCGATCTTAGAAATATTGGGTGAGTAATTTTATACTGAATGATTCTTACAAATTATACAAAGGAACTTAATGATGCATTTGAGGATATTACTTATGTTGTTATAAAATAATGACACTTAAGAAGTTACTATCGAATTTAGAAATATTGGGTGAGTAATTTTCATACTGAATGAATCTTACAAATGATACAAAGGAACTTACTGATGCATTTGAGAATATTACTTATGTTGTTTTAATATCTTAATGATACTTACAAATGCTTACATAAATACAAATGCTTAAATTCTTTTGGTAATGCTTCAAAAGTAAGAAATTACAATGATGCAATAACACAAAATAATGATAATATTTCTTAAATTATTTATAAGTTTACAATTTAAATCGCATCGATTACGCTGGATATGATGCAATTTCTGAATCAGAGAGGGCAACCATTCATGAATTTCTGAAGGATCCTATCACTAAATTTATTAGACCCATTTCATGATATATTTATGTTGATTTTATTGTAATGTTACAACTTAACTTACATTTCAGTATGGGAGCAACTTACCATGGTCCAGGAGACAACTTTTGCAATGGAATACACATTGAAGATCTACTTTATAACAAAATGGTCATAGATGTGATTTTGGACATGTTCATGGATGTGCTTTACAAATCATATCAAGAAAGTGACGTGGAATGCCCATTTATTTTTGCAAATACGGCTCAAATGGTAATAGTACTTAACTATTTTTTGTTTTTAATTTAAGTTATATTAACTAAATATTATTCATTTCAGCAATTGTTCCCAAAGTCTGTGAAAGAAGCAACAGAAGAAGATTATGAGGCTCTAAATAATTTGTTCTCATGCACAAGAACAATGTTTGATAGTGTAAAAAAAGCCTTTTGTGTAATCCACACCTCCAATCATTGGCATCTTCTCGTGGCTGATTTTGATGAGAAGAAATTCATTTCATACAATTCACTTGCTGGGATGAAAAAACACCTCATGGATGTTAGAAAATGGGTAAAAAGATATAAAATTTTGTGATACATCCATTTTTGATATAAAAAATTTTGTGATACATCCATTTTTGATATATTTTTTTACTAACATATTTCTTTAACAATACCATTAGGTTGATTGGATGGCAGAATACTTCTGCCTATTTACTGGAGAGCACATTGAAAAGTGGCCAGTAGAGATAAAAAAGGAATCTCAATGCAGCGAAGTGATTCCATTGATTGTGGGGTTTATATAATGAAGTATATGGAATTTATTTGCAAAGGAAAAGATCCAGTGTTCCGAAACGAAGATATCCCCAAGTTTCATGCGGAGATAGCAGCTATACTACTTACAAGTGTTCAGAAGAAAGTTTAACAGAAATGTGATATCTTAGACATGTATATAGAGATGATGTAAATATGTACATGTACTGTTCAAAATTTAAATTTAGTATCTTTCTTTTGAACATGGAATTCTTTATGAATGAGAAAATTTTGATGGTTGTTGATTGTTGAAATTATTACATATGATACATTCGTCTACTACCTGATACTTACAGATGCATTAAGTTATTGATACATACAATGCTAAATAAAAAAAGTTACTATTGCTTTAGACAATATTACTTGAGTATTGTATAACTTACTACTACTTAAATATACTACTATTTGAACTTAAAGTTGATTTTGAAGATCTTACTTGAATAAGCTAAGAACTTACGGATTAAAATATATTATGCTATAAGTTACTAATACTTACAAATGATACGTAATAATTTACTAATGATTTTGAGAATAATACTTGTGACATGTTAGTAACTTACTTAAAGTTTTATATGATACAAAAAATCGTAGTTATTATCTAAGTTTCTGATACTTACGTTTTATAATGATGAATGTTACTGATGTCTTTTACAAACTTACCGATATAAGCTTCATATTTACTGATGTATTCGTCAAAGAAAATATGGGAAATATATACTGATACATAAAAACCCCTTACTGATGCATTCTTCAATGTTACTGATACATACCAAACTTACTAAAACATGTCACATGCAAGAACTTACTGATTACAACAAATTTATTGAAACATGATTCATACTTACTGGTGATAGACAAGTACCAACTTACTTATACAGTCTTGGAAATTACTAACGAAAAGTTAACAATAAGAACTTACATATACAAATAAAAACTTACTAATACTTACTATTACTTACATATACTACATAAAAATTTAAGGTTGATTTTGGAAATATTACTTGAATAAACTAATATCTTACTGATACAAAAAACTTACTTATTATTTAAGTTACTGATACTTACGTTTATAATGATGAAAGTTACTGATGTCCTTTACAAAATTACTGATACAAGCTTCATACTTACTGATGCATACGTCAAAGAAAATATGGGTAATATATACTGATTAATAAAATTAACTTACTGATTCATTCTTCAAAGTTGCTTATACATGTTCCAAAATTACTAAAACATGTGAGAGACATAACTTACTGATTCATTCACGAAATTTACTGAAACATGATTCATACTTACAAGACCATTGACAAGTACCAACTTACTTATACATACTTGTAAATTACAAATGGAAATTGAACAATAGAAAATAACTTACAACTAGATCATAAACACACAACTTCATACTTGATGAATAGTACACAATTTAGAAAGATTACAAAGAAGGGGAACATAAAAAAAATGGAATTCTTCTATAAAGTGCAATGGGGTATGCCAAAATAAGCTTCAGTCTTCTCGATCCTTTGAATATCATCTGACTTCAATACTTTCAAATATCAGCTGCATTGATCATGTAACCACCTGTGAAATGGAAAAAATATACATAGTGTTATCAGAACGTTAATATACTAAAAGTACAATATAAACCATATGAATAAGAATTTATCTTACCATCAGTCTTCTCATTCCTTTGAATAACATCTGACTTCAAAACTTTCAAATATCAGCTCATTGATAATGTAACCAACTGTGTAATGGAAAAAATATACATATTGTTATCAGAACGTTAATATACTAAAAGTACTATATAAATCATATGAATAAGAATATTTCTTACCATCATGCATTATATTAAGATTTTTAAGGGCAATTCCTTGAATCATGTCCTGCATTGAATTTGTGGCATAATTTGCATTGTCTACCCTTTGACGAATTCTCTTCACTAATTGATTTCAATCTATTAGTGCTGCCCTTTGGTCTACCACCTTTTCCAGACCCTTTTGGTTTTGCTACATTAGGATCTTTTACAACAAATACTGTCTTATCACATTTTTCATTAACATCATGGACATCTTCAACATTTACAATGATCTTTTTGCTCTTAATAGCTTTAACTCCTTCAGAAGCATCTATAAGGACCTTCTTAATGTAATCATATACTTCTTTGTTGCCATCAGCTTCGCTAATAAGTTCATTTGCCAATACCCTTAATTGACTATTATCATCTTGCACTGTTCTCCTCCTATAAAGTGGGTAGTAACCATTTCTCTTAATATCTTTCTTCCATCTATTCAATAAAAGGGAGGATTGAACGTCTAACGCATCAGTGTGTTTTAAAACACTAATAATGTGTCTGCAAGGAATACCCATTGATTCCATTTTCATACAATCACATTTGAATTTATTGTAACAAGCATGAAAAGTAACTCTGTTGAAATCTTCAATCCTCCCAATAGGATATACTCTGAATTGTATAACATCATCAACAGAAGGAAATGGAATCACATTTAGTTCAATACCTTCCGAAAGCTCTGTCTTAACCATATAAACACGGTCTTTGTGAAATGCTCAGAAAATTGTTTTTCAATGCTCCACTGCGTAGCCAACTTAGGAATTTTATTCTCATTTTCATTATCCATCCAGTTAGCATGCTCTCTCATTCTTTCAACTGCGGTTTGAAATCTAGTCATGAACTCATATAAACTATTCATCTGATTGACATGGTTAGTCAAGAATGAATTCATACTCTCGCTCCTCTGTGTTGTTCTCATCTCAGCAAAAAAATAACTTCTCATGTAAATAGGCACCCACTTTCTCCTGATATGATACATAACATTAATCCATCTATTTTTGTCTAAATTACATTCTGTAACTATTCTGTCCCACTCAGCTTCAAAATCTTGTTCACTTTTTGCCCCCCAAATAATCTTATTCAATGCAGGAATTGCTATATCAACTTTCTTTGTTAAACCAATCCTCTTCTTCATGTTAGTTGTAACATGCCAACCACAATATCTATGTTTGGTAGAGGGGAAGACTTCTCTTATAGCAGCATTAATGGATGGACACTGATCAGTAATAATTGTCTTGGGAGCGACATTAACAGTCATTAGAAAATTTTTAAAAAGCCATACAAAAGACTTTTTTGTCTCATTCATTAAGAATGCGTTGCAAAAGAATACAGTCTGTTTATGGTTGTTAACTCCACATAAAGCAGCAAAAATGAGCTTATACTTGTTTGTATCGTATGTTGTATCAAAAGTAACAGCATCTCCAAACAATTTATAGTCTTCCATAGAATAAGAATCTATCCACATGCAATGAGTTAAACACAAATCCTCATCTTGCTTGTACACATAAAAAAATTCAGGTGTAATGCTTTTGCAATATTCAAGATGTTCCAACAACATAACAGCATCATGACCTTCAATTTCTTTCTTCTGATCACGCTTCAAATTGTATATGGCTTTGGCTATAGAACCAATGCGTTCGTTAGATCCACTTTGTTTGTCCAAAAAGCAATTTGTTTGGCAGTAGGGATGTTCACTTGAGACATAGAAGCTAGTAGATTCTTTGTGGCCTTAGTTATTCTCCTATTCGGTCTCAAGTACTTTTTCTTACTTGGAGAAACAAGTTTATGGTTATGTTCCTCAACGAATGAGACCACATCCCACTGTTTAGATATCTGATTTAATTTAACACACAACTTTGCCTTACAACCACAACGGCTTATTCCACATCGTCTACCCTCGCTGTCTATTCCATCAAGATTAGCTTCTGCGTCTACCACTGACAGGCTCGATGATATCTTTCTTTTTTTGGCATTCTGAACATACTGACCTTCCTTCCAACAAACATATTTTTTAAAAGAAAGATTCTTAACTTTGTTTTTTCGATCAAAACAATATTTGGTGCTACTCCTCCTAATATTAAAGCCAAGTTCAGTAGCATATTTCTCATAGAACATTTCACATTCCTTTAGGTTTGAAAAAGAGAGACCCTCTCGAGGGATAATAGCAGGATCAACAGCTGATATAGGGGAATCATCACCATTTAAATCTTCAACGCTTTCATATTCGTCATTGACTAAAAGAATAAACCATAAAAAGAGTATCAATATGCATATTTAAAGCATCAGTATGCTTACTGAACTTACGTACTCATTAGCAATTATTACTAGTTTACTAATATTACATCATGATAATTGCATAACTTACTGATACAATAGCTTACTGATACGTACGTATTCTTACGTATTTAAAGTATCAGTATTGAATTTATGTAAATTACGTGTGTCATGACATAGCTTACTGATACTTACGTATTCTTTTGCAGTTATTACTAATGAGTTTGATAATATTAAATCGTGATATCATATAACTTACTGATGCATCTGAAACATAAGAGCTTACTTATTCTATTGCAAAAGTTACTATCGAAACTGAAAATATTACTTATGTCATAATAAGGCTTACTGAGACTTACATGTCCTACACTAGTGCTACTATTGAATTTATGTATATTACTTGTGTCATAACATAGCTTACTGATACTTACTTATTCTTTTGCATTTATTACTAATGATATTGATAATATTACTTCGTGATACCAATATAACTTACTGATACTTCTGAAACATAGGAGTTTACTTATTCTTTTGCAAATATTACTATCGAAAATGAAAATATTACTTATGTCATAATAAATCTTACTGATACTTACATGTGCAGTATTGAATTTATGTAAATTACGTGTGTCATGACATAGCTTACTGATACTTACGTTTCTTTTGCAGTTATTACTAATGAGTTTGATAATATTACATCGTGATGTCATATAACTTACTGATGCATCTGAAACATAAGAGCTTACTTATTCTATTGCAAAAGTTACTATCGAAACTGAAAATATTACTTATGTCATAATAACGCTTACTGAGACTTACATGTGCTACACTAGTTCTACTATTGAATTTATGTATATTACTTGTGTCATAACATAGCTTACTGATACTTACTTATTCTCTTGCAGTTATTACTAATGAGATTGATAATATTACTTCGTGATACCATATAACTTACTGATACATCTGAAACATAGGAGTTTACTTATTCTTTTGCAAATATTACTATCGAAAATGAAAATATTACTTATGTCATAATAAATCTTACTGATACTTACATGTGCTACACTAGTGCTTACTGATTCTTTTGCAAATATTACTATTGAATATAGAAATATTACTTGTGTCATAATAAATCTTACTGATGTTTACATGTGCTACGATATTTGATCTTACATATATTACTTGTTTACTCTGAGATCTTACAGATACTTAAAAGATGCTTATATAATACTAGATCTTATTTAAATTTGATGATGATACGAATTTCAAAATTTTAATGATACAATGAACAACTTGAAAATAAAATTCATATGATTACATAAAATATATAAAAAATACCTAATCTTCCAGAGTTCTTGTGGACATCAATCAGATCGAAAAGATTGCCTTCATCTTCTAATTCACATAAATAATCTTCACTTTCTGAACCATGGACAAAGTCGTCTTTCATCGTTGAATCATACGTATCAAGATCAAAATCTACTCGCGAATTATCCATACACGAACCTATTAAATACATATTAGAAACGAAAACATGTAACGAAAAACATATAAAAAATTATAAATTGCAAATCAAAGTACCTTTGGTTCCAGATTACGAGTAAAGAGTCGCTCTAAGCTCTCGCGAATGACAAGAAGGGGTTTTTTTCCTCGATAGAAAATGACCCGAGAAGAAATGACTCATTTGCTAATTAAGGAATGTAATTAAATTTTCATTTTTACAAAAATGGCGGTTATAATCGTGGTTCCTATAATCATGGGATCGCATGATTTAATCCAACGGTTGGGAATAAGGGCTCATTTTATATAAAATGAGCACAATGCCCTCTGGATAAAATTCCTATATATATATATATATAAACCCTATCTTGTGTGACAGGGAGACAGGCAATCATGGTGCAATTATGTGCTCCTTCCATTCTTCTATTCATCGTCATTATTAATACACGTGCATTGCCATTTTATTTCCTTCTGTCCCGTTTGAATGATTCCTGCCGTCAACATATCTTATATAATATATATCCATTTGCTTTTTGTTCATAAAAACATTATGGAGCAAGGAATATATTGTTTAGTAGTGATAATTTGTATCAGACAATTGATTTAATAATTATATCCGGCACGTCGAAATGCACATCCATATATATATTTGATAAATATTATACATAGATCCTAACCAACTGTAGCTTCATGTTGCCAAAGTCTGTTAAGCCAATTGCCTCTAGTTTGATAGATCCTAACCATCTGCTGTAGTGGTGAACTACTACAACAAAGAATAATTCCACTACAAGGAAAACAAGTTGTGGCCACAGAACTATGACCACGGATATGGGGTTTGTGCCTACAGAATTGGGCTCTGGCCATGACATGTCGTGGCCAGTAGCCATAGCTACAAGTCTCGTCGCTAGAGTTCTCTTGCCACGAATACGCCGTGGCCACTACAAATGGCCACAGAACTTATCGCGGCCACAACTCTTATATGAAGACTTTGGTCACGGATTGTGGCTACGAGAAACTAGTGGCCACGGAATTATCGTGGCCACAAGTTTCCGTAGCCACATTCCGTGGCTACAACTCATTTTTCTTGTAGTGCCACTACAAGAAAAATGAGTTGTGGCCACAGAATGTGGCTACGGAAACTTGTGGCCACGATAATTCCGTGGCCACTAGTTTCTCGTAACCACAATCCGTGGTCAAAGTCTTTATATAAGAGTTGTGGCCACGATAAGTTCCGTGGTCACTTGTAGTGGCCACGGCATATTCGTGGCTAGAGAACTCTCGCGACGGGACTTGTAGCTACGGCTACTAGCCACGACGTGTTGTGGCCAGAGTCCAATTCTGTGGCCACAAACTCGATATCCGTGGCCATAATTTTGTAGCCACAACTCGTTTTCCTTGTAGTGACTGTTATATGATTCGTTGCGAGGAATATAGCAACGAATATCATTATTCGTTGCGAATTTAAAGAAGTAAGCAACAATTAATATTCATTATTATATATTTAACTACGTAGATATGACAATGAATACTATTGGTTGCCTTAGGTCAATTTTCTTGTAGTGACATTTTGGAATATCTATATATGCATCAATTTGTAGCTGCAATATAATAGACTGCAGAATGATTGAGCTATCACTGGATCTTGTTGCAATCAACTAATAATCAACTTATCCGTCGAGAGTGTAAAATATATTGAGACAAAGATGACAATTAGCAGTGAGATTTGTTATGTGTTAGTATACAACTATACAAATAATACATTTCCTTGTATATATCAATTTAGCCTATCACAGATACTTGCACGTTTCATGTTCTTGAATTATTATCAGGCCATTGAAACTCAACTGAATTAAATATAATGTTACCAATGTCGTGCATCAAACAATGATTGCAGCACACAGTTACGTCATTCCCTCTTGATTTACATGAATCTACTTGTGCTATATTAAGTAGAGATCGCGGATTCCGTAATTGAGGAAATGCATGGCTTATGATCCCATGGATATGTATAAATTTAAGGATTACATTGGTAAGGAAATTCATCATGAGTTATTAAAAAATTATTAATATTGTACTGATAGCAATTACGTAATAATGATAAGCGGAGCTAAGTATCACACCTCTTGGTAGGAGTCACTTTTAGAATCCCCTTATCAGGTTCAAAATGGACACATATGTCCTAAAAGACTACAACTTCCTAACATGTCGGCCTCATTGATGTCATCACGTGGATACAAGTGAATGATTGAAAGTGTATGGGAAAGCCGCTAGTTTCGACTGGGTAATAAGGACCGACTCGATTATAAGAGTGAATTCAAGTGTATACACAAGTGATGAATCCGCGATTCATCATCGCAATATCTTGATCTTAGCAAAATCCCCGAGTAAAATCTCATAAAAATATCCATAAAATCAATAAATTAACAAAATGATTCTTGTAAATAAAACACACTAATTAATATATATTAGATTGTACAAAAGAATTTAACAATAGCCGCAAAAATAAAGGAGTTTTATACATGTAAATAACCCAAAACTTCATATATTTTTAAATAATTTCATATCAACTCTTTTTGGCTAATTCTTTCTCCAACGTGTTCATATCAATGTATATAAAAATACAAAAATACAAAACAAATATTATCTCAAATAAATGCTTCTAGATCCTAAAGGGAAAAGCCGTAAAGACCAATTCCAAGCCAAATTCACGCTCCGTATGAACTCCAAATTCACCAAACTCACTTTTAAAGTTCAAGTTAGAAAATTATCTATCCAACGGAAGTGGTTTCATTAAAATCGGAGCTCATTTGCAAAAGTTGGATTTTGGGACCAAGATGTACATTGTATATTATGTATATATTCATTCTTTCTTCATTTTTTATTTTTTCTAATTACTAAAAATACAAAAATATCATGATTATGTTGTATTTTAATTGTAGTATTTTATTGTATTTTTTCATTGTAAATATCTCTTATTAAAAAGACAAAAAAATACATATTAGAAAAGTAAAAAAATGTGTACATGTTGTTTGTCTTCCCTCGTAAATTCTCCACTATTTATTTTCTTCTTTTTTTTTATTCTATTGTAATTAAAGTAGCCAACTTTATTTCATTTATTTATTTAATTTCCATTCTCTACAATAACCACCAATTCAACTCCATTATTCCATCATTTTTCCCTACTTCCCATTCAAGTCCATTAATAATCCAACTTCCCATTCAACTCCACCACTTTAATAACCTCTCATTTCATCATCTATATATACATCTCATCCTCCTCAATTTGCCTTGGATCCATCTTTATGTGAGGAGAGCCTAGTTCCCAGAGTTGAATCGGTGACAGCGACGCAACCGCGGTCGAGCGATGACGGCCCTCTCTCCGGTAAGATCCGTTGGCATTTTGGCCAACATCGCAGCCGCATACGCGCGTTGCTCGAGCTCATCGCTCGCCGGCGATTTGAGCGAAGACCATGCTCTCGTGAGCACATCATAGGCGACCATCCATCTTAGGTAATTTTGGTTTCATCTTATCATTTTTTTTATCTTTGCAAATTTTTTTAGTTCATCACATTACCATCCATATACCCACATTTGTTTATATCCTCATCACCACCATTATCTTTGGCATCTCCAAGATTGTCATCCTTCTTTTTGTGTACATATTTCCTGTTTGAAGAAAATTTTAAAAAAGTAATTTTTTTTAAAAACAAAAAATATCACAGCAGCAAAACAAAAAAATAAAACAAAAAAAACAAAAAAAGGAACAGTAGGCGCCGCCCGCCGCCCCCTCCTCCACGGGCAGCGGCGCGTTGCCAGCCGTCTCTCTCTCCTCAGCCACGCGCGGCCGCCGTGCGCGGTTCCGCCGCCCGCGCGTGGGCCGCTGCGACCTCGCGGCGCCGCCACCCCCAGCCGACCGTGCCCCCTACCTCCTCTCCACCGTTCACACCGTCGCGAGGGCCTCCAGCCGTCCGCCCCTCCGTGCCTTTCCGCTGCCGCCGACCAGCCAAGGCAGTGCCGCCGCCCTTCCGCGCCCCTCCGCCCTCTTCGCTGTCCTCGCGGCCGCGCGCGAGGCCGCCGCCACCGCCTCCTCATTTGGGTTCCATCGTGTTCACAGGGAAGAAGAGGAAGAAGGTGAACTTTTTATTGTAAAAATTATAAATATTTTATTTATAGTTTCTTTAATTACAAATAGGTCCCTGTATAAAGTTGTTTGTTTATTCTGCTTTCTTTATTTGCACGGATACCCCTGTGTTATCATTTTAATTTGGACATCCATCTTGCGTCATTTTATTCAGTACAAAATGTCATTGTGTTGAGCAACTCACTGTCTATATTCTGAATATTTATTTGTATTTTTGTGAGTTATGGGTAATTTACTAAAATTGTTCAACTGAAATATTGCATATTTTACCCAATCAGTGATCTTAAATTTATATCTCACACACTGTTGCTCTAAAAATTCCCCAAAAATTAAATTGATGCCTTGATAAGTGCTTAACTTACTATCCAAATTTCATCCAAATTGGAGTCATCTTGTGCCTGAAATAAATTATAGAGTGATTTTAGTATTTGATTTTTAATTAAATCCACATACATCCTTTTTGCGAAATTTCAACTCTACTGGATTGATCATCTAAATATCTTTCTGAGATAATTTACATTCTGATCAATTTGACATTGTGGATTAATTAGGAATTATTTACTCACTGTCACTCTGATTTCACTAAAAAATCTATAAAAAATTCATATTTTGTCAAAAAATTCCAAAAATATTAATGTAGCTTCCTTTAATCATGTTTTAATTTCAGTAAAATTTTCATGATTTTTGCTTACTGTTTGTGTGATAAATTACAAAAAAACTCATAAAAAGTGTACATTTTTATTTGTTGCATTTTAATTCCTAAAAATACGAAAAAAATATGTTTTGCATTCATCACTAGATTAAGATTCTAGAAAAAATACGAATTGGCTAAATTGGACTTCTTTGACATTAAAATTAATTTGGCCTTATTGTGTGCTTTCTTAGTGTCGTAATTCACTTGCATTTGCCTTTCACCTTTATTTTTGCATTAAAAAAATATAAAAAAACCGCATTGGAAATCTAAAACTTAATTTTCAAATTAACCCGAAGTTGTTCCTTTGCCTCCCTGAGTTCGACCCCGGACTTGCCCGGGATATAAATTAAAACCGAGACACTCTTCACGGAGATCTTTTCTCGGTTCTGACTGAACCGCTAAGTACACGTATTACAACGTGACCAAATTATACATCGTATTTCGCTAAGTACTCTGTGCTACTCTCTGAATCGGGTCGCTGACACTTGGTTTGCTTCATCTCAAGGTTCACTTCTCCGCCTGGAGAACAGAACTTCATCATTCCCGTACCATAATCGAAAGTTGCGCCTGCAGTCCTAAGGAAGGGCCGCCCACAAATGATCTGAGATTCTCTCCAATGATTGGGGGTCTCCATGTCCAGGACTGTGAAATCAACTTGATAGTTCTGCCCCTCAATCGAAATAACGACGTTCTTCACTTCTCCCTTAGGTTTCTTCACTGAACGATCTGCAAATTGGAGTAAAGCTCTAGATTTGCGAAGTGGTCCCAACTCCGATTTCTGATATAGTGCTAAGGGAAGTAAGTTAATCGAAGAACCGTTATCTAAGAGTGTGCGTGCAAACGCAATTTCGTCAATACGACTCTCCACATAGTGAGCACCCATATCTCTCTTTTTCTTTGGCAAAGTCTGATTCTTGAGACAATAGGTTGTGGCTACTAATAAGACATGTGTCTTTATATTTCGGTTATCTTTCTTCCTGCTAACCCTTGTAGGTGTGCATCTCACCTTAAGGTATTTTGGAATGCAGGATGGTTAGCCACATACTCATCAAATGGCACCTTAGCTGTGATATTTTCTTTACAAAACCGTGCCATATCGGGGTCATCTTTCTGAATCTTTTTGACGAATTTAGAGAAGGTCTAAAGTAGTCTACACACGGCGAGATCACGATGTCACTGAAGCGACCACTTACGAAACCCGGTTTAGTGAGCAATTAACCCACAATATAAATAAAGAAGTGAAGAGAACAAGTGAGGTTAAAATTTATTATCTCTACCATAAAATGCATAGTGAATAAGCATGTATAGGTCGAAGCACAAAGAGCAAAACAAGTAGCCGAAGGTTATTTCTGAACAACCAATTCATTCATCATGTATATATATTTATTGTTTTG
Source organism: Ottelia alismoides (assembly GCA_037367405.1). Taxonomy (NCBI): domain Eukaryota; kingdom Viridiplantae; phylum Streptophyta; class Magnoliopsida; order Alismatales; family Hydrocharitaceae; genus Ottelia; species Ottelia alismoides. The sequence goes on along the minus strand of JAZKJV010009079.1, from coordinate 7,917 downwards.
TGGTAATTTTATATATTTTTATTTTATTTTGGTTTTATAATTTTGTATTTTCTTTTTATATTTTCCCATTTTTATATTCCTTGTTCATTTAAGAATAATATATATGTATATGTATAAATACAAAAATATATATATATGTAGATACTATATATATAAATAGTCGAAATATAGTAAATGTAATATTTTTGTGCTTTTTGTATTTTCTATATTTTGGCTATTTTCTGGAGATTTTGCTAATTTTTACGTATTTTTAAAGTCAAAAAATCCCAAATAAGGGATTAATAAAATCCCAAAGTTGATTTGGATTTTAAAAATAGTAAATAAGTTCCAAAATTTACAAAACAACTTTAATATATACATATTTATATAAAAAATTATAACACATAAAAAGATATTTTTGGATTTTTAGGAATTTTTGTTAGATTTTTATAACAAATTTTGAGGTTTTCAATTTTTAGGCTTTTTTTCGATTTTTAGTGATTTTTGGTCTGTAAATAAAATAGGTCAACATACACTATATATATTTGGAATTTTTAGAGATGTTTTTGTATATTTTGGTATTTTATAAGTTAAACAATACATATAAAAAGGCTCTATTTTAATTTTAATAAATGATTAAAATGTTCAAAACTGCCAAATAAAATACGGGCATCGGTAAACATGGTAAGAAGCATCTTATCCTATTTTTGCACATTTTTCGGATCACATTAGCTATTTATAAAAATTAGGTAACATGCATAAAATTTAGTGTCCTAGCAGTGGCATTTATGCAATTAAAATAAAGGGCAAGGGTCTCGATGCAAAAGTGACAATGTAGTAACACATTTATTTAATTTTTAAAGATTATTTCACAATTACAAAACATGCCATGTGATCTATGCAATTTGACCATCACGTGGGACTACACGTGATGCATCTTAGGAAGGACCAAAATGTAAATCAACAAAAATTCAGGGGCCTTTAAGCAAATATTACAAAAATTATACAACATTCAGTTCATTTATTGAACTATATATAGATACAAAAATACAAAGTGGTGTCCCTGTAATTTTCCCAACTCACGTGGGACGATACGTCAGCTGAGATGGACTGGACCAAAATGTAAATACAGGAAGCACAAGGGTCAATTTGCAAAATGACCATTTATTTTTACACGTAATATTTTATTTATATCATTAAATATTAAATATACAAAAATGTGGGGCTAAAGGTGAAAATTATCCCATTAAAGGCGCTGATGGATGGTGGGATGCCATCCACTTATCCACGGGGCGCTCGCACAACGACCGATGACACCTCGTCGCTGGACGACCAAGATTAGATCTCCGGGTGGGATATGATGGCTCTAGGGCTCTGCATCCAATGATGTCTGCTACATCTGGGGCGCGGATCTTGATCGGACGACGAGGACAACTGTTGGAAGAACTGTAAAGAAACTCGCCACTAGCGAGTTTTGATCGATCATTGCGGGCTCTTCCGACCTCCATTCCCTCCGTTGAGGGGCTCTTCTTGTTCATGGTGGTCCTCTGCGTAAAATGATACCTTCAACGTGGCACCTGGAGCTCCGATGTGGTCGCATGGTGTCGAGGAATATATGGAGCTCTAGGTACCCGGTCTTCAGCAAAATTGACTCCGTCGGAGTCCTTTGGCCCTCCAACACCTACAAAAAGCTAAGGCGTACCATGTAGAAGGTCCATGTGGCCTTATTGGGTGGAATGGGTCGTGACGGAGGTCTCTGATGAGTATGGCGATGGTGGAGACCCGATCGCCACATTCAGTAGGGATCCGGGGGTATGGATATGCCTGGGGTGAAGTAGAAGCGTAGGGGAAGGAAATGGAGCGAAGGAGGAGTCAGAGAGCAGATGGTTGCGCACGGAGGAGCTCGTCGGAGCCCAACTCCAGCAAACTACGATTTGAAGATATACACTATAGCTAAGATCTAAACGCTAAACTAAGTGCCGGAATAAAAGTCTGGAATCAAAATAGACCTAAAAAACAAAAAAGGAACATCTCTTATACATGAGAGAGATCAGGGAGCAGGGTCGCTGGTGAGGGTGGCTGTGGGTGCACCGCATCCTCCTGGAGCTCAATCCGGCCTTGAAGAAGTGCCTCTTGTAACAAAGAACTCGACTAGACTCGATACCATGGCTCCTAGATTCGTAATGGTGACCAAAGAACGCATGGAAGACGGAGGAGGTTATTTCTAGAACATAGCGTCACCCTTATTTAATTATCTAATTGCGATGATTCGGGTGTATATACAAGAGATTAAAGGGTATGGCGAGTATGTACAATGATCAATGATCATTTTGTATGAAGGGGACGAAGGTGACTGAGCGACAAGATGCACAGGAAAAATGCGCGAAATCACGGGATTGGACAGGCGTGTCACGTCTGGAGGTACGGGAGACAGTTGACTCGGAGTCAACAAGGGCTGAATGTTGATTGGTCCACATCAGCGCAAAACGACAAAACAGGTTGACCAATTATTGACTTATTAATTAAACCTAATAAATAATTTTATTAATTTTCTATTATAAAAAATGTTTATTTTTTAATGTAGTATTTTGTTATGATTTTTATTTAATTTTTGGTTATTTTATTAGTAGTTAGTATTTAATAGTGTGTTTATAGGTATATTTGTCTATATTTTGCACCTTTTTATTTTTATTTTGTAGATTTTATTTTATTATTTTATTTTATTATTTTATATATTTATAACTTATTTTTTATGAGTATAAATATATTTTTATTATATTTTTATGATGTAATTTGTACACTTAAATAAATATATATGTATTTTATAGGTATATTTATTGGTATTTTACCTATATATTATCTACACCTTTTTATTTTAATGTATTTAATGAGTTTTATTTTGATTATGTATTTTTAATATAATATCGACAATACTTAAAATATTATAAAAATATAAAATGAATAAAGAATAAAAGAATAAGGTTCCCTTTTATTTATATACAAGTCTAACATAGGTATTTTGTCTATGTATTTGTAGTCTTATTTTATTTTACATTTTATTTTTGATTTTATTTTGGTTTGAATATGAATAGGTGCTATGAATAATATTTACAAAATCACAAAAATGTAAATTTTGTAAAAATAATGAAGAATGTATAAAATGAATATTTTAATCAGGTAATAATGTACAATGAGGGTCAAAACATAACTTTCACACAATAACTCCAAAAAATACAAAACCACCACCATTAAATAGCTTGTGAAAAGTTATATACAATTAGAGGTTATTTTGATATATTTTCAGTTTTTATTTGAAAGAGTTTTCGATTTTTTTTGAAAGATACATGTCTGGGAAGTTGGGTTTTTGGCTTTTTATTTGGTGTATAAAATGAATATTGTATGTTATTTTCATATAAACTCAATTTTGTATTTTTATTTACATTATTATCTACAACTTTAATGAACAAATTTTCTTCATTTGATGAATAAATAATAAAGAATGAAATATGTGTCAAAATGCATAAAATAATGACTGAATAAATGGGTTTTATCATGTTTTTGGCCCTTATCTCTCCCTACTTTATTCCTTATCGACCAACTCAATTATGGACTCAGTTTCAGGATTTTGGGTCAAAATATATCTTTGATATTTCATTATTTTTTCTTTTCTTCTCTTTATTCTATAATTTTGACATTAAAAACCATATTATTTAAACAATAAATGCAATAAACAATGAATACTAATTTGTACAAATTGATGCTATTTACATGCATTAGCCAGGGTTTTTCAGACCAAAATGATAGAATAAAGATGATGAAATGGAGATTCATCACCCTCCTATACTTGTCTTTGCTAGTCCCTAGCAAACACTTATGCAATAAGTGATAAAAGAACAAAGAAGAAAAGAAAAAGAAAGAATAAATAGAATTACTTTCAGTTGTTAAACTTGTCTTACAAAATCAAAGTTTGAAGCTTAGGCTAGACCTTGATGTGAAAATGCGTGTGGAACCTGATTGGGAACCAAATTTAAAACACAACAATCTTCGAGAGTCACATAACTCGGTTCAAACCACCTTAATAGCCAGGTCAGAACTAGCCTACATCATATGCAAATCCTAATGACTATGAAGCTGACTTGTACAGTGTAAGCGATAGGGGCTCTCCCCAACTGAAATGACAAAGGAACTGACTTCTCCAGAATGACAACCCCAATGATTCCCCAATCCAGCACTCTATCCTTGAGGAGCGGGGTATTCCCTTCTAAGTTCAAGTGGCGTCCAACTCAAGAGGAGGATGTGAAGAAAATAATGGACGGTAGACAATGTAGCTACCTATCTTGGGATGCATGACCAGTGTAGTCAAGTCATCCAACTGCAGGCTCATATGGTACAACTTTGATGCTCAAGCTTGCTTATTTGACTATACAATATATATACATACTTCGGCAGACATTTTATTTTATTTTCAAGCATGCCCACTTTTTTAGAGTTTTTTTGAAATACTATTTATAGAAGCATTTACCAAAGGACCTTTTCCTCCTGAGGAGAATACTATCCTTCTTTTGAAGCATTATTGCAACCCACACTCTCCTGTCATTCGACTTCATGGCAGTTGGACCTGGTTGGGGTGCACTTCCCTCCGTAGATGAGGATGAATGTTTCCACCCGTGTGCGTCTTAAACCGGTAAATCCAACCCCCTCATCACTCCAACTGAGTTGAGCCAAGTGAAAGGTGCAAGTGTCCAAGTTAGGTCACGACCGACAAGAGTCATACGTGCGTCTCGAAAAGTTCTAGTTAGTCAGTTGAGGTGACTTGAACACAACCCTGAGTCTCAAAGAATTAAGTCCCAATGATCCTGAAGTACCTTAAACCTAGTTCCCATAAGGTTCCAGTGTAGTTAGGTGCAGTATGTTTCAACCAAGCTCCAATCATCGACTTTATTTGGAGTTGTTTAATCATTAAGCTCGATTCGAAAGAATATAAATGATATGCAAATGCTCTGTACAATGCAGAAATAATGATGTAATTTTTCAAAGAACTTGAAAATAATTTTTATAATAAGACTTTTGGCAGATAAAAAGAATTTTGGCACACAAAGTACAAAATATTTACATCTATATACACAGGCGTGCTTCTTTTTATTTATTTTCAAGAGTTAAGAATTTAAAAGAATTTATAGGTTTTAACAAGTTATATTTATAGATGTATATGTACAATTGTTAAAGAATTTTATTTTGATTTATATACACATTTTATTCCTATTTTTATGATGCATTTATTCCTCAAATTCATTTGAAACAATTTTTGAAACTATAGTACAAAATAAATTTGCAAATATTTACAAACATTTTAAAGCAATTTTGCAAAGCTTTTTCAAAAATATATTAAGATTTTCAAGACATTTTCAAAATCATTTGCAAATAGGTTTTCAAAACTTTTATTGCACACAAAGAAAAGAATTTTTCAATCAAAATATCTTTACAAAGGTCGAAAATATTTTACAAAAAGTTTTTCAAATGGGTCACACCATTTTTTAAATCATTTTGCAAAAATATTTTTAACCTGATTTATTAATCAGTATATAAAAAAATTTTTGAGGAATAAAACTGGCATTTGTTAATAAATGTGTAAATACAAAATATTTTCGGTATTTTTAGTTTTGCAAATGTTCTTTTGATTTTTGAAACCATAAGGTTTAGGCTAAGAAAATATGTACATATCATTAGACGGGGATGTATCTTATATTTACAAGAGTTTTGGTTCTTAAAGGATTTTCAATGGATAAATATATAAAGAATTTTTAATATGGTATGTATACTCCTCAAAATTTTTTGAAAATCAGTTTTCAACAGTTTTGAAAACTATATCCCAACATAATTTTCACAAATTATTTTTATAAACATTTATACATATTTGAAAATTATTTTACAAAGGTTTTGCAAACAGTATATATAGATTTTTCAAACATTTTTGCAACCATTTTTCTAACCATTTGCAAATCATTTTTCAAACATTTTCATTTCATGCAAAGAAAATAATTTTTTGCAAAACAAAAAGATTTTGATAAAAGTTGAACACATTTTACAAAATATTTTCCAAATAGTTTTCAAAAGATTTTTCAAAAGATTTTCAAACTATTTTTCAAATATTTTGCAAAAGTATTTTTGCTTGATGTATTAATTAGAATGTACAGAAAGAGTTTGAGGAACTATAAACATCTTTTTATCAGAAGATTGTGATGAATTTAACATTACTTTTAGCCATAAGTATTATTTAAAATACAAAAGTACGGGTTATGGATTAAAGTATATATATAGTAGTATATACGACCCCCTATACTTAGTTCGAGTTATGTCCTCATAGATCAAAGAGAAAAGGAGAAGACATAATTCATGCTGAGTATAGAAAAGTCTAAAGAATGAAGGAATGATGAGAAGAATAAATGAATGGGAAGTTGATCATATCCCCCTATACTTAGGATCAAATAATCTTAAGTATAGCAGGCCGTATACAAGGCAAGGATGGTCAAGGATGAGAAGAAGACCATACTCGGATTGTCTCCCTTCCTATACTTAGGGTGAGAGAACCCTAAGGATAGGCAAGAAGAGGAGACAATGGAGAGGATCAAAGAATGACGGTAAGTGGGGTGCACTCCCCCTATACTTAGAGCAAAGTGCGCTCTAAGTATAGAAAACTGACCAAAAGGGGTGATACACTTGATTTTGATTTTTTTAAAATATATATGTAGAACGAAAGAGGGACTGGAAAGAAGGAAATAAGAAAATAAGAAAAGACAAGAGATTGGAGGAAAAGTTTTTGAGGGAGCGTTATCTGAATCTCTTGATGCTGCCAGTGTGTGGATGTATCTTCATATCACAGTACTTGAATTGTGTCGACAACGACCAAGAAAGTATCATACTCAAGGTAGGGCTTCAATAGTTGATCGTTGACGACGAGTGGTTGTGCGTCAAGAGACAAATTCTGATATTGCAATACTTCTATTATCACACACTTCTCGAACTTGAAATGGTCCTATCCATTTTCTTTTTAGTTTGCCTGGGAAGATCTTTAAATTCGCATCAAATAACCACACTTTCTGCCCACCTTCAAAGTTCTTTCATTTGATGTGTCGGTCATGCCAGCATTTCACATTCTCCTTGTACATTAATGTGCTATCGTATACATAGTCTCAGAATTCCACGAGTCTGTTCGGATCATCTTTTCTTTTCTAACCACTTCTTTGTGAGTCTTGATTACACATATTAATTGTTCACAAGGACTTGTCAATTAATTCCACGGGCAGATGGTATGATTTTCCATATACAAGACAATAGGGTGACATGCCCAATGGAGACTTGTAAACGGTTCTATATGCGCATAGGACGGAGTCCAAGAGTTGGGACCGAGTCTTTCTGTCCGGCTTTCACAAGTTTCTGAAGGATTGTCTTGATCTCTCTATTTGATAGTTCTGCCATGCCATTGGTCTGCGGATGATGAGGAGATACAACTCGATGCTCGGTGTCGTATTCCTTCGTTAATTTCTTGACCTCCTTATTTATGAAGTGGCTATCCCCATCTGATATCAGTATCTTCAAAATCCTGAACCACGAGATGATATTCTCTCTCAAAAAACAGCACAATGTTCAGTTGTCTACGGCTTGAGCAAGGATAACTTCAACCCAACGACTCACATAATCAACGGCAAGAAGGATGTGCTCACATCCCTGACTGTTGGGAAAAGGTCCCATGAAGTCGATGCCCCATGCATCGAATACATCTACTATCTGAATGATTTTTAGGGGCATTGAATCTTTTGTTATGAGGGTGCCTTTCAATCTTTGACAGTCAGTGCATCGTTTGACAAAAGTTGCTGCATCCTTAAATAGTGTGGGGCCACCAGAAGCCACACTGAAGTATTTTTTGACAGTACTCTCTCA